>OW799234.1:39938500-40578211 GCA_941918925.1 Phyto melanocephala | reverse complement strand
CATTGAGTGTCTGTCAACTTAAATTTTAATTAAACCATCGAACAAACTAGTTTATGCCTATATTTGTATGTCTGTCAGGGGCATAAGAAATAATTTTTAAAATTAAATTTTAAAGATTTCCTCCCTAGCTTTTAAAATGTATATCAAATTACAGAAATTATTCAAAACAAAATACGTTAGTGCATATTAGTTTAAAAGATCTATTTAACAGATCTATGTACAGAAGGAGATACAAAAATTGATAACAGCCTTATAAAAAGTTTTATTTATTTATGTATTAATTTTTTGTATTTTTTTATTTTACTTGTAAAGATTAGTCAACTGCATTCATGTCAGTTATTGCGTAATTGTGCAGCCAGACGTTTATAAACTGTAAAAATTTCATATTTAGATATAATTTGTATTATAATCTTTTTGAACAATATTTTTTAATTTTTTCTTTAAATATTATATTTTATATATTCGAACCGGTTGACCGGGTTTTTCTCAATTTTCAAAATAGCAACCGGTTTTTTTAAATTCTAAATTTCAAACTATTTGAAAACCGGTTTCTTAAAAATGTCGAATAATCGATCACCCTATTAAGTACCGAGCTTTAAGTAATGCCCCTTTTTGATACTCAATACTCTAAAGTAGTTACTGGATTCTTCAAGAACTGTATTTTTGGAATGAATTAAAAAATTTAAATCAAATTATTTATCAATAAAAGAAAACAAAATTTTAAGGCGTAATTAAAATTACGATATTTTTAAATTATTTTAAATGACAGCTATAAATTTTTAAGTTAAACGTTACTTTTAAAAGAAAACCTAATAATATTTTAAAAATGTACCTCCTATTCCGTATTCCGAGTAAAATTTAATTGTTCAAAATTGCCTTGCAGTTTTGTTAAAACAAATATGTTTCGACAACATCGAACGATTAAATATAACTCTAATACAAAACTGGGACGATTGTCTGATTCGTATATACATCAAAAATATAATTGGCTTTTAAGTTTAAAAAATCCGTTAAAAGTGTTGATAAGTATCGAGTGCCAAAACAAATTTTTAAGTATGTAGTAGTGAGTATTAAGAAATTTAATTTGCCAGCACTCGCACACATTAAGTTTTAATAAAAACATTATAGTAGTTAATAATAATAACATAACATTATAGTAATGAATAATAAATTATTCAAATGAATTGAGTCCATAAAGCTGCAATTCTTTGACGAATTCACGTTATATCACCAAATGAATCACTTTTTCGATCACAGTCGAATATCATAATAAGGCCTAACTATTAAAAATCAAATAATAACATAACAATAGTACTATATTCGGTTGTACCGAATTTTTGATACCTACCACCAATTTTGTTTACTTTTATAGCACAAAATTAATTATTTTGTTATTAACAATAACCACTATCTTTATGTAACTTCGATTTGCTATTAAAATATTTTCGTAAATTTAGTCTTGCAATGAAAGTGGGCGTTAAAGTATGCGTGTCAATAGAGTTTCTGCTAATAAATTTAACTTAAATAGCTCTTTATTCTTCCTTAAACTTCGTCCAAAGAGAAATTATATGAATTTAAGATAAAGCGTTATATGGGAGGTAGGGGTTACAGTGGGCGTGTCACCTTCATTTTCTGACATTACAATGACATTGACGTAAAAGCTATATGTTCGAAATTTCATCATTGTTTGTTTTATGAGCTTTTAGCTTGTAGATTACGTGAAAGGTGGGCGTTAAAGAAGGCATGTCAATGTAGTTTATACTAATAATTAACTCAGGTATTTCAATATACATAGTTCTTTTTTCTTCTAAAAACTTTGTCATAGAGAAATTATATAGGTTATATTGAAGGTAGGCGTTTAAGTGGGTGTCTCACCTTCATTTTCTGGCATTACAATGACATATGCGAAATTTCATCATTATACATCTAATTCTGTCGGTTTTATGAGCTTTTAAATTTCATAAAAAGTAAATAATGTGGTTAATGGGTGTTGAAGTAGGCGTGTCAAAGTAGTTTCTGTTGATAATATCAACTTAGATGTTTATAGTCCTTTATTCTTCCTAAAAATTTGCCCATAGAAAAATTATATGAATTTGAGAAAAGGCAGTATATGTGAGGTGGGCGTAAAAGTGGGCATGTCACCTTGATTTCCCCTTAGTACAAATCCTTCGACTAAAAACCAACGTTTGCAAAATTTCAGAATCGTACATCTAATTTTGTCAGTTTTATTACGATTTAAATTTTAAATATACTGAAAAATGCACTGTGCCGTATAAATGTTTGTACATTTTAATATATAACTTTTTTCGTAAAGTATAGATTTGAAAATTTTTCAGCAAAATAAATTCTTTAAGTCAGGAAATATACATTCGAAGTTTAACGCTCTATGCCAATGCGTTTAAACCATAGTACGCAAATCAATCGAATAGATATTAATCATGAATGATATTAATTTGAATAAATTAAATTTTCCACATTGTGGCGAATAATTTGTTTTGTTTTTCAGAATTTTAAAAATAAAAGTTGCGAGACAAATGATATTTTAAAAAAATTGAAAATAAATTTCTCACCACAATTTAAATATAAAATTCCTTACATGAATCATTCATTCAAAGAACATAATCGAAAAATTAAAAAAAAATCGATTCACAAATAGAATTTTTATTTTCCTTGAAGAAAAGTTAGCAGCGTTGCCATTGTAGTTTATCATTTTTGTTGTGTTAATGGGAACAATTTTACCATTTTAGGAATTAAAGAATATATTAAAATAATTAATAATTTTTAGTTAATTTATTTAATGCATGTATGTACGTATGAATCTATGCATGTAAACTATTAAGTGATCAACTAAAAATACAAATAAGGCTTAGGTATAATAAAACAAAAACTATGAATCTGATTTATCTGATTTTTTCTATTATATTTGTGGAATTTTTACTTGAATCGTAGATTAGTTTTATAAATAAATGTACATACAATTTTCGTTATTTTTTATCCCTAAAAGTTTTTGTTATAAAAACATGTATATTCAAAATTATATAGGCGCCACCGCCAAATGTAGCC
This sequence comes from Phyto melanocephala, assembly GCA_941918925.1. Taxonomy (NCBI): domain Eukaryota; kingdom Metazoa; phylum Arthropoda; class Insecta; order Diptera; family Rhinophoridae; genus Phyto; species Phyto melanocephala. Next base: position 40,575,148 of record OW799234.1, on the reverse strand, counting down.
GTGCAGCTATGATGGCGTCAAACATCGTATGTATTTCAATTTGGACAGATTTAAGTCGCCAGCCTGCTGTTATTTAATGCTTCAAGCAACTTAGAAAGCATTGTGATAGGCTTTGTAAAAAATGTGATTGTATGTGTTACACCGATAATGATTGATATAAAAAGAGACACACAACAATGCAACGGTATGATACATACAAACACATTTTTACAAATACTACGAAAGGCTTGACAAGTAGTTTGATCGTACCTTCACAATATATCAGCCATGAAAAATTCCTTCAGTTTATTGTCCCGGCAACACAAGTTTCCGTCGAAAGAGCTTTTAGTGCTCTCTCAATAATATTAACAAAAATGAGATCAAAGCTATCAAAAGATACTATAAACAATTTGCTTTTAGTAAAACTTAATAAGAATTTAATTGAATATGTAACAATAAAAAACGAAACCACAGAACAATTACATATGATATAATATTTATTTTTATATATTTTTATACCCTTCACCTGTGGTGCACAAGGGTATATATAGCTTTGTCATTCCGTTTGTAATTTCTACAATTTTCATTTCCGACCCCATAAAGTATATATTTTCTGAAAGCCTATGAATAGAGGAGTCGATTAAGCTTTGACCGTCTGTCCGTGTGTTGGTTGAAATCAACTTTTAGAAGCAACTATATGTTCCTCAGATCTGTATATGGTATCAATCTCTTGGAAATATCCAGGAATGAATCGCTATTGAAATTCAGCACAATCGCCCCAAAACTTTCTGAGATATGAGCAAAAAACCACGACCACCTCGTTTTTTTACACAATTACAACAACAACATACATACATGCAAAAAACATGCCAAAAAAAAAAATTACAAAAAAAAATATATAAAAAATAAAAAAAAAATAATAAAAAAAATTAAAAAAAAAATCTTTATACAAATTAAAAAAATATATAAAAAATAATAATAAAATATAAATAATATCTTAAATAAAATATGATAAAATTTTTTTGGCTCAGCTGGGATTCGATGCCACATTTAGTCTAACCAGTATATACATATGTACGTATTTGATATGAGATGAATGGTGATACAAACAATTGTTATTGCATGACTACACGTTGTGAAGGGTATATAAGATTCGGCACGGCCGAATATAGCACTGTTACTTGTTTTTATTTAGATTCATATACATATTTTTTTTAAATACTGTCCGATGAATAAATAAAAATTAAACTAATACAAATCAATAAATTTGTTAAAATTTTATTATGAAAATTTTTGTAAAGAATCTTAGGTTAATACTTGTGGCAACTTGTTTTTTAATTTTTTGGGACATGAATTCATACACAATTTTGTTAAGAATGTTAGGCGACGGAAGAACAATGTTTCATAGGTATGTTTTTGTTTTTGTATTTCTTGCATTCATAAAAGCAATACTTCTTAATTGTGAGTTGGTTTTTTAAACTGCTAAGCGGTACACAAACATCATACTTACAAACATTACACGTATACAGTCGGATTCGGGTAAGGGAAATTGATAATTGAAGGATTTATTTTTTTGGCTTATGCAAGATTTTCATTAATAAAAAACTTTGGACAAATTGAAACCATTTTGGTTAAATAGATTTTCTACTTTTTATATTGTTTTAAACAAAATAAGAGAAAATGTTGCACTACAGTGCAACAAATTAGCTGTAGCATTGTATTTCGTCGTATATTAATAAGAAATTTTTTCTACTAAGCAATGTTTGCTTTATTGAAGTTTGTAGCTTTAAAAACATAAAAGCTGTAAAACTGATTTTCCCTTAAACGAACTCATTTTCTTTAAAATATAGTAAAAATATTTAATTGTAGTTAAGTGATTTCTTCAATTAAACGGCGCACAGTGGCGCCTTTTGACTTTTTTCGTTGCAAAAATCATAACTTTTGAAATAATTAAGATATTTTAAATATTTAAAAAGATATTGACAGAGGACACTTTAGGCTTCAAAATAATGTTTACAAAATACTGATAGAGGTACAGGGTGCTCCAGAAATTGCGGTTAAAATAGGATAATTTTTTCAGTTAAATGTTAACATGTTTTTTTATATATAAGTTTTTTATTTGTATCGCAAATACACATTTTTATATACTTTTAATATTAAATCTAAGTAAATTTATATTAAGTAACTAGTTTAACCCGGTGCGCTTTGCAATGCACATTGTTCAAATCCGAAAGTTTAGAAAAAAGCAATCTAATATAACATGTTAAACCAATATTAAATTTTTTTATTTCTATTTCAGAAACACATTTTTAAATTATTTTTAATATTAATATATTTATGCTATAGATATGTTATTTAGTATATATTTTATTTAGCTAGAATAATTGGTTTTTATTATACCCTTCACCTGTGGTGCACAAGGGAATATATAGCTTTGTCATTCCGTTTGTAATTTCTACAATTTTCATTTCCGACCCCATAAAGTATATATTTTCTGAAAGCTTATGAATAGAGGAGTCGATTAAGCCCTGACCGTCTGTCCGTGTGTTGGTTGAAATCAACTTTTAGAAGCAACTACATGTTCCTCAGATCTCTATATGGTATTAATCTATTGGAAATATCCAGGAATGAATCGCTATTGAAATTCAGCACAATCGCCCCATAACTTTCTGAGATATGAGCAAAAAACCACGGCCACCTCGTTTTTTTCACAATTACAACAACAACCTACATACATACTGGTTAAAGTAAACGTGGCATCGAATTCCAGCTGAGCCAAAAAAATTTTATTTTATATATTATTTATATTTTATTATTATTTTTTTTAATTTTTTTAAAAATTTTTTTTTTTAATTTTTTTTTTTTGTATGTTTTTTACATGTATGTACGTATTTTATATGAGATGAATGGTGATACAGACAATTGTTATTGCATAACTACACGTTGTGAAGGGTACATAAGATTCGGCACGGCCGAATATAGCACTGTTACTTGTTAGTTAGTTCTCTTTGAAATAGCCATCAACATTGGGATCGTTTTCTAATAGATTTAACATATCGGGGCTATAATTATATTCTTCCAAATCCTTTCGATATCTTATCTTATGTTTTCATGATGAAATTAGTGGGTCTGAAGAGGCCGCCAACATATTGAAAAGGTCCGCATTCTGTCTAATCCGTGAAATTTTGCACGTATTCGTGTATCTAAATTTTTTGTAGTCTTTGTTTTTGCATTCCTGGGCTTCTTCTGACAACTCTCCAATCGGTAAGCATTGATATTCAGTTAAACTTTTACCATGAGCTAAAATCTTATGAACCGTAGGAGTAAGTTTCTTCTCAGGGTACATTTGAGCTAAGAGTTGGGCAGTTTTTGATGCATAATCATCAAACTTTGGGCCATTTACCATTTCTCTAGAAATTATAACATTTAGGACAACTGCCAACCTTTTTATAATACTATTGTCGACCCCAGTAATTTGGGCTGTTACGCGGACCGGATGATCCATCACATCCCCACTTATTTATCAATGTAAGCCTATCTGGAAGTGATACTGCTTCCTCTTCAGGCAAACTTTGAATAAGGCGTTTGGCTGTATGATCCATTAAGTCTTGTAGTTTTACCTCTGCCGATACTTCAGTAACCACTGCTTCTTTTTTTGGCAGATGTAATGTTTTTGTATCCAGGAAGAATACTCCTTTTGATTCTCTGCAGTCGATCTGGGCTTGCAAGTACCACAGCTTTTGTAATGTCGGACCTTGATTTATCTTTATCTTTTACAAACTTAAGACATAATGCTTCTGAAAGATGCGATTTAGATATATCTTTTGTGGCATTTTCAAGTTTACATTTTCTTGTGTACTCAGAACACTCGTTTATAGTTTTTGCTGGTCTTCCTCTTTTGCTGTCAGAGGATGTATGTGGTTCTTCGATGTTTTCATTTAGCCAGTCTGGGTTGTTTTTCGTAAATTAATTTTTCGTACGGTGTGTGAGGTAAGCCATTTTTTTTAATTGTTAGGAAAACAAAGTGAATTTTGCAATGAACATCCTTTTCGTGGTATACTGGTAAATCGTGTAGTTTTTCCACAATAGCCAATTTAAATGCATTTTCATTATCTGAGTTTGTGAATAACTCCAACAATTCTAAATTGGTAAATGACATTATCGCACTTTAAAATAAAATTGTACAAGTTCGGTTACTGATCACTAGTTTTAGAAAGTAAAAACCTTACTGGCTGCATTATACAATTGCGGTTTAATTTGTACCCAAAAATTTAAAAAAAGGGTTTTAACTACATACCTAATTGAGCAAAAAAAAAAAACTGGAATATATGTATACCTGCAGTTTTTATTTTATTCAGTATAAGAAAGTTTTAAAACTACCTGCCTACTTTTATAACAGGTATTTTTAAATTGAAATAAATAAAACAATTGCAATAGTTGTGCCCACCTGATTGGCAAAGCAAACTATTGTTTACTATTTAAGGAGAAGCAATAAAAATATGCAACAAGTAACTTTGGAAACCCTTTTTTATTTCTTTTCACATTTGGCACACATCTTTGTTACATTCTTTAAAAATGCGAAAAAAAATTTTCTCGTTTTCGCTATGAGGTTGTAACAGTTTTCTTCTTATTTCACCTACAGCGGCAACCTACGGCAGTTAAACTAAGTTAAATTTTTTAAAGTATCATGTAGCACACAGTGAAAAAGGGTATATATAGGTTTGTCATTCCGTGTGAAATTTCTACAATTTTCATTTCCGACCCCATAAAGTATATATATTCTGAAAGCTTATGAATAGGGGAGTCGATTAAGCCCTGTCAGTCTGTCCGTCCGACCGTCTGTCCGTGTGTATGTTGAAATCAACTTTTTGAAGCCCCCCGACATAGGTTGGACCCGGGTAAGGTATTAAAATATCAGAAATATTCGGGAGTAGATCGGTATTGAAAAGCAGAAACATCGGTACATAAACAACTGAGATATGAGCAAAAACCCACGACCACCTCGATTTTTTTTCACAAAAACAACATTACAACAACAACATACATACATACAAACGTTAATACTGGTTAGAGAAAACGTGGCATCAAATCCCAACTGAGCCAAAAAAAATTTTTTTTTAATTTTTTTAAAAATTTTTTTTAATTTTTTTTTTATTTATTTATTTTTTTATTTAATATATTATTTATATTTTTATTATTTTTTTTTTATTTTTTTTTTTTAATTTTTTTTTTATTTTTTGTTTTATATATCTATAATAATTTTTTTTTTTAATTTTTTTTTAAATTTTTTTTTAAATTTTTTTTTTTAATTTTTTTTTTTAATTTTTTTTTTGTTTTTTTAACATACATACGTGTACGTATTTCATATGGGATGAATGGTGATACAAGCAACTGTTATCGCATGACTACACGTTGTGAAGGGTATATAAGATTCGGCATGGCCGAATATAGCACTCTTACTTGTTAGATATGCTCTATTTTATTTGTAAAAATGACCTAAATATAGGGTGCCTGAAAAGCGGCTACTGCCAAAAAAGTAGGGGATCTGCAGAACCTTTTACTACTTCCTTTAATAAAAAACAAACATACCTTAAAAAAAAAACAAAAAAAAAGGTAATTAAACGGCAATTTTTCTGACACTTTAATTCTAAAGTGCATTTTTTCAAGATCACCCTTTTTTTTTGCTTTTTAAAAAATTGTCGACTTTGAGCTGCTCCACAAACTATAATTTTTATGCAATTAAGGAAAACGTTTTTGAATTGTGATCAGTAAGTAGTTCCTTATAAGATGTTTTCATTCATTTCACAAAATTTTGTCATGAAATTATGTATTTTTGCCACGGGTTTTAGGAAAAGGCGCCACTGTGCGGCGGCAGCTTAACCGAATTCGACTGTATTACATATTTTTCTTACACACATTTTTTTTATGTGGCGCCAAAAAAAATTTTTGTGTTGTATTCTTTGCAAGGGATGATTTTCACATATACCTTTCTATACCCTTCACCTGTGGTGCACAAGGGTATATATAGCTTTGTCATTCCGTTTGTAATTTCTACAATTTTCATTTCCGACCCCATAAAGTATATATTTTCTGAAAGCATATGAATAGAGGAGTCGATTAAGCCCTGACCGTCTATCCGTCTGCCCGTCTGTCCGTGTGTTGGTTGAAATCAACTTTTAGAAGCAACTATATGTTCCTCAGATCTGTATATGGTATCAATCTCTTGGAAATATCCAGGAATGAATCGCTATTGAAATTCAGCACAATCGCCCCATAACTTTCTGAGATATAAGCAAAAAACCACGACCACCTCGTTTTTTTCACAATTCAACAACAACATACATACATACATACATGTAAACAAGTAAGAGCGCTATATTCGGCCGTGCCGATTCTTATATACCCTCACACCGTGTAGTCATGCAATAACAGTAGTTTGTATCACCATTCCATATGATATACGTACATACATATAAAAACCATACATATATAAAAACATCCACATTGTAAAATTATAAATTTACGTATGTATGTTAAAAAAAAAAATAAAAAAAAATTTAAAAAAAAATTTTAAAAAAAAATTTAAAAAAAAAAATTAAAAAAAAAAATTTAAAAAAAAAAAAATTTAAAAAATAATTAAAATATATATTATAAATATGAAACAAAAAAATTAAAATAAAATATTTTTAAAAAAAATTAAAAAAAAAATAATAAAAATATAAATAATATATTAAATAAAAAAACAATAAAAAAAAATTAAAAAAAAAAACTTTTAAAAATATAAAAAAAAATTTTTTTTGGCTCAGCTGGGATTCAATGCCACGTTTTCTCTAACCAGTATACACGTTTGTATGTATGTATGTTGTTGTTGTACTGTTGTTTTTGTGAAAAAAAAAATCGAGGTGGTCGTGGGTTTTTGCTCATATCTCAGTTGTTTATGTACCGATATTTCTGATATACCGATCTACTCCCGAATATTTCTGATATTTTAATACCCACCCGAGTCCAAGCGATGTCGGGGGGCTTCAAAAAGTTGATTTCAACATACACACGGACAGACGGTCAGACGGACAGACTGACAGGGCTTAATCGACTCCCCTATTCATAAGCTTTCAGAAAATATATACTTTATGGGGTCGGAAATCAAAATTGTAGAAATTTCACACGTGAAGGGTATAAAAACATACCAAACAAAAAAAATTAGAAAAAAAAAATATTAAAAATAAGAAAAAAATAATAAAAAAAACTACAAAAAAAAAATTTTTAAAAAATTTAAAAAAAAACTAAAAAAAATTTTTTAAAAAAATTTAAAAAAAATTTAAAAAAAATATAAAAAAAAATAATAAAATATAAATAATATATTAAATAAAATAAAATAAAATTTTTTTGGCTCAGCTGGGATTCGATGCCACATTTATTCTAACGTGTACGTATGCACGTATTTTATATGGGATGAATGGTGATACAAACAATTGTTATTGCATGACTACACGTTGTGAAGGGTATATAAGATTCGGCACGGCCGAATATAGCACTGTTACTTGTTATTGATGTCATTTGTTTTTTAGGTATTGTTGTTGTTAAAACAGGCATTGGGTACAGTGTGACACACAACTTTTTACCTATAGGCGCTTGACATATGCTTATATATAAAGTAGCTTTTATACCGAGTTTCAATTTAAAACAAACAAGGATTTTAACTTTACTGAGTAAAAAAAATTAGGAATATAATAAATTTTCTGTTTACATTTTCAGGTATATATGTTTATATATGTGTTTTGCTTATACGCATATCCTTTTAAGACTTTACCTTTTTATATAAATGCCTAATTATTTTATTAGACCTATAAAGTTGTTTTTCTTGCCCACATCTTTGAATCAAATATAATTAAATTTATGAGGATAAAAATATTATATATGCATGTATGGATATATAAAATATAATATTTATACACGATACAGCTATTTATATACATATAAGCAAAATCCAATCTGTTAAGAACGCATTGTGTTGTTTAAATTATTATAATTGCTACTGTACATTATTTAGTGTTAAAATTTTTTTCATACCACAAACAACAACAAATAAAAAAGAGGAAATTTTTAAAACAAATTATTCGTTTTTGATTCATTTTGCTTAGAATGAAATATATTTAATTTGTGAGAGGAATGAAACACGACGAATTTTAAAAATAAAAATTGTATTGCAAACGAAATCAATAAAAAAAAAAATATTTTTATATTATTTGCGAAAAGAATGAAAAAAATAAAAATACTAAATAGAATTTGACTCACAACTTTTATCTTTTTCAATTCAGAGCATAATCCAAAAAACAAGCGAAAAAAAATGAAATTGTATTCACAAACATAATTTTTTGCGTACTATGGTTTAAATACAATCGCATTGTATTCGATATTAGAAGGACATGGTTTTTTTACCTACTTTGGCATTACGACCTATAACTGTCTTCCTAATATTCCGATTCAGCCCCTTTTCAATACCAAACAAACTTTGTGTATAAGAAATATTCTGCCAAAAATGTATACCCCTTTTTCAGACGATCAGACGGACGGACATAGCTAGATCGTCCTAAAATTAAACCTGGACTCTAAAAATATATACTTTTTGAGGTCTAAAATGGATATTTTGTTGTGTTACAAACAGAATATGAAAATAAATACATCCCCATACCATTTCTTTGGTGGTGGGTATAAAAAAAGGTAATAATTTAATCAATTAAATGTTATATTCTGCCGTTCCACATCCGATAATACCATTCACCATCATGTACGTATATAATTACCATGTCGTAATTTCTACAATTTTCATTTCCGACCCCATAAATTAAAGTCATGTCCGTCTGTCCGTGTGTTGGTTGAAATCTACTTTTAGAGGCAACTATATGTTTCTCAGATCTGTGTATGGTATCAATGGTGTGTACCTTTGCTACTATTTACAGATATAATATGCCTCTAGAGATATTCGTGAAAATTTTTGAATAAAGCGTGCTCTAATTGGTAAAGTTATAGGCAACATTTTTTTTAAATATATGTATATTCTAAAAATTTACAAGCTAAATTCAATTTTTTTCAGCTTCTAGACAACCGAGATAGTCAATATAGTCAATAACTCACTTATTTAATACTATTATCACAACTAGTTGTTTTCCTACGAAATGGAAACATGCTAAAATATTTCCAGTCCCTAAATCGAACACTGAGTACCGACCAATAGCAACACTAAGTTTTCTTTCTAAACCGTTAGAGAAAATTCTGCACTACCAGATATGGTGTTAAAGAAATCGCACAATTTAAGCTCCGCTATAAATTTATACAAAATAAAAATAATAAAAAATATTAAAATTATACACATTTGTTTCAAATAAAAAATATACAAAAATTAAAACTGTAACTATATTAACTATAAGACACGAAAGACTTTTTTGATAATCAACCAAAATAATTAAAATAAGTAAAAAAGTTAAATCACAAATTAAATTATAATAAACAAAAAAACTCAAAACATTGAGAAAACAACACACACAATAATACTCTTATTAAAATTATGTACACAACTAGGGTGATCGTCTCGGTTTTACAACCGGTTGAAAACCCGGTTTTTTACTCTTTCAACTGGCGGTTTTTTCCAAATGTTAATTTTTCGAATGTCGAATACACCGGTTTTTTAGTCACAGAAGCCGGTTTTTTCATTTCTAGTTTTATGTTCATTTATCTTTGTAACCAAACGTATCATACTACATATATTTATTACTCAAAAAATTAAAAAAAAATCAGAAAATTTATTAAATACTCTTCCATAATATTGTAAGAAATTTATTTGTTGTTTCAAAAACAAATGTAAAATAAGAACTATAATTAGGTTAAAAATAATTTGTTTTAAATGAAGAGCAGGTTTTTTATACGTTGTTGAGCTTATAATTTGCTGTGATAATCAGCTGTTCAGTTAATTTTTTGACCAAATTATTGTACTTTGCAATACTTTTTGATCTCATTTTCGAATTTCATAATATTTTGCTTCTACGAAATCGACTTGTATTTACAAAACGAAATAACATTTTTGATGATTTATTTACTGTTTTGTGTCACAAATATTAGAAATTAAAAAAAAAAAAATAAAAAAGTTGAATTAGAAAAATATATAAATCACAATTTAGTTGCCATATTTCGTTTCATGTGGAGAAACAATGGAATTTTTAAACTTATAAACCTTACCTTAAAAGTTAAAAATAATTGAAGCATAAACTTAACTTTTCGGTCACTTTTAGGTAAAAAGTGTCTGTTCTTTAACATATTTATTTTAAATAACGTCATTTTATAATAATGCCATTGAATTTGTGTCAACTTTAAATGCAATTAAACCAGAAAACAAACTAGTTTATACCTATATATGTATCTCTGTCATGGGTATAAGAAATAATTATATTTTATGTATTCGACCGGTTAACCGTGTTTTTCTAAATTTTTAAACAAGCAACCGGTTTTTTTTAAATTTCGAACTATTTGAAACCCGGTTTCTTAAAAATGTCGAATAATCGATCACCCTATACACAAAACGACTAAGAAATAAAAATAAGAAAAGGTTAACCAAGAATAAACAAGAAATTACAAATACAACAATGGAAGCTGTAAATGCAGAAAACTCTTTCACTCCCATGCAAGAACGATTAAGAGATATTACACTCAACAGTTCTCTTATCGGAAATTCATCAAAAACTCCTCGTCTATCTTTTGCTCCAAATGCTGCATCTCCCTTTAAGTTTATGGAAAACAATGAATAAGCGTTTTGATAAATTAACCGAACAATTAACAGATCAATTACAGACAATGATGAAAAAAATGTTAAGAGAGTGTAAAGATAATCTCTTAAACGAAATTGACATTAAATTTAAAGTGTTAGTGAGTGACATAAACAAAGTAACAGAAAGAGTAACAAACTTAGAAACATCTGTTCGAGAAATAAAAAACACTGCTACAAACTAAATGATAGAACTAAAACATGAATCAGAAAATTTAAAGAACGAAATCATTTATTTAAAAAATTGTGCTAGAAAACATGATAACTCGATAGTAGCACATGATATAAGAATAACAAATGTAAAATTTCCCCTCCGAATATAAAAAAACATTTTTCGTGTTAAAATAAATAATAACAACCGCAACAACTGCTGCGATTATTGTCAAATTTCAATGTTTGTATGAAAGAAACTTTGTTTTGAAGTCAATAACTAGTTTTATTAAGCATCGAAAAGATTTATTACGTTTAAATCTAATTGGTTTTGATAGCTCGGCTCCTTTTTTCGTGAACGAAAATCTTACATCCAATAACCACCATATATTTCTGCAAGCCCATCGATTAAAAAAAGATGGTATAATATCAGCTGCTTTTACAAACCGAGGTCTAGTATACATACGACAGATTGGAAATGATGAACCGACATGCATTAATGAAATTAATATTCTAAAAGAGTTATTTCCTATTCAACGCTCTGATAGTGGAAGCAGATGCGGTACCCAGGATAATACATTTCATGAAAGTTTATAACCTTTTTAATTATTGCTATATTGTATTTTTCTATTTTTCCACAAAACTTTTTGAAATTAAATTTCCCATTACACTATATTGCAAATTTCGGGCCATAGTACACAATTTAAAACGTCATATAGCAAATATACTTAAATATTTCATAAAACTTTTTAGATGTAATTTTATCTTTTTCAGTTTATATATACCACTTATAAAAATACCAATATTGATATAAATGCTTGCATTGCTAGTAGGAACTTTGTTTGTTATAATGGTTTTACAATATGATGATAGGATAGGTGGCTCCAAAGAAAATTTATACACTATGATCAGAATTCTTTCAAGAAGAACTTCTGGTGTCAATATTTGCCATATTATTGCTCAAAGCTTGAACAACAAAATGGATGAATTTCGATATATTTTTGAAGAATCTAGTATTGACATTCTGTGTTTTTCGGAATCTTGGTTTTATCCTGAAATCCAAGATAGTATTTATGGGTTAAATGGTTATCGTCTTTTCCGAGCCGATAGGTCCTCAAATGGTGGAGGTGCAGCTATCTATGCAAAATCATCAATTAACTGTAAACTTAAATGTAAGTTTCTTTCAGATGAGAAAATCGAGTATCTGTTTCTCGAAATATTAAATAACCATAACCAGAATCTTTTAATTGGTTCAATTTATAAACCTAATAAAGATACCGATTTTAACCCACTACTGAGCAAGCTGACAACGCTTACTCTTGGTTATACTGACGTTATTATTACTGGAGATTTCAACGAAAACATATAAGCTGACCGAAATTTGATGATGGATATGAATGCCATTGGCATGACGCTAGTTAAAAGTTCTTTAGCAACCCACTTTACACGGACTTCAAGTACTCTACTCGACCTTTATTTCATTAATAACCTTTCAAAACTGTTGCTCTTTGACCAGCTCTCCGCGTCCATGTTCTCAAAACATGACATGATTTTTTTGTCTTATGACTATAACATAAAATTTCAAGAACAGACAAGGGAAATAATGTTTAGAGACTTTAAGAATATAGATTTACAATCATTGGAAACTGAATTGTTGACTATTTCTTGGAACCGAATCTTCCTTATGCCAACCGTAGATGAGCAATTAACTTTCTTGCAGAATAATATTCTTTAATTATATGAGAAATACGTTCCAATAAAGACAAGTAAATTACGTAATGGTAAACCTTGGTTTTCAAATGAGATTAGAACATTGATCACAGAAAGAAACATAGCCTATGAGAGATGGAAGCGATTTAAAACTACTGAGCTCCATAATGCTTTAAAGGACGCTTGAAGAAAAGTAAATTCGAAAATTAGAGCTTCAAAGTCGTTATTTTATAAGGAAAAGTTCGAATCAGCTATTTGCTCGAGGAAGAAGTGGAGGGAAATTCGGAATATGGTAATTGTTAATTGCAGTGCCAAAAATGATAATACGATTGATATTAACAAACTGAATTATGAATTTACCAATATTCCAATGCCAGAAGTGGATCCTAACTTTTATGATAATTCTAGTAATACCATGGATGTCAGTAATCATAATTCCAATGATACACTGTGCTTTAATTTCATACACTTCACTCAAAAAGAATAGAATCTAGTATTTTAAGTATTAAATCCCATTCTGTGGGATAAGATGGAATCCACCCGAAGTTCGTAAAGTTAATAATTACTTATACACTTTTACATATAACAGATTTTTTCAACAATATTGTTACAACGTCTACTTTTCCATCAGCGTGGAAACACGCAAAGATTGTTCCTATACCAAAAGCTGATAACACATATCGACCGATAGCTATATTACCCTTTTTATCTAAAGCTTACCATACTAAAATGAGCCAATTTTTACATGAAAATTCCCTGCTCAGCGACAAGCAATCTGGTTTTAGACCTAAACACAGTTGCATTACTGCCTTAATCGAAGTCTCAGAGGAGCTTAGAGCAAACGTAGACAACAGTATGGTATCATTTTTAATTTTGCTTGATCATTCGAAAGCATTTGATACAGTAGAGCATTTAATTCTTTGTCATATGTTCCATTTTTCGGCTACGGCCGTAAAGATGATTTCTTCATATCGGTGTGACAGAAGCCAATCTGTGTATCATGGGACTCATGAGTCGTATAGTTGCTCAACTCCGAGAGGTGTACCACAGGGTTCCATACTTGGTCCGCTATTATATGTATTATATTCTAATGATTTACCTTCTCGACTCAGTTCTTGTGGAATACATATGTACGCAGATGATGTACAACTTTTTATAAGTTGTAAACCATCTGATATTAATAATTGCATTGGCCGGATAGTGTTAAAAAATGGGCTTCAGCCAATGGACTCTGCTTAAATGCCAAGAAATCAAAAGCTATGATAATTGGAAAAACCGAATCATTGCAAACTGTTTTACCACCAATTCTGATCGGAGACTCCATAATCACAATAGACGAAACTGCCAAAATTTAGGAGTAATATTTAACAGGAAATTAGACTGGACATTAATGTTATATGTGGTAAAACATATGCGATGTTGAGAAACCTTTGGATATCGCATCATTACACACCTTTTGAAATTCGAATGTTACTTGCTAACTGTGATACTTTAAGTATGAAAAGGCTTAATGTAACATACAATAATATTGCCAGATATGTGTTTGGCCGCAGTAGGCGAAGCAGAATCTCACAGTACTCTAGACAAATATGTAATATACCTTTTGATGGCCTATTAAAGCTTCGAACATTATTATTTTTTCATAAAGTAATTTACACTAAACAGCCTGAATACGTATACAATAGAATAATCTTTTCAAGGTCTGACCGAGGAAAGAGGGTAAATACCTTTAGCTTCAGAAAAGATATATCGAAAAGACATTTTTTCTTCAATGCTATTAATATTTGGCGCCAACTTCCCCCTAATATTCAAATCATTAGCAATGCAAAGCATTTCAAAATTGCAATATTTAATCATTTAGCGTAACAAAAACTAATTATATATAAACCTTTAATATTTAATGTGTTAACTTATATTTATTTGATGTTAGTAATATTATTTGCTTCCTTTTTATTTTATTTAATTTAAACATCATAATTTTGTAACTTTTGAAATATCGTTTAATATATTTTTTTTCAATTTTGTCTAATTTAAATTTTTTTTATTCATTAAAATTAGTATTAAGTTATTTTATTTTTTTTTTACTAACAAAAATTATATTGTGCCACTATCTCCCCAGTACTACTATAAAAGACTAGTTCTTGTTGTACTGTATTGATTAAATAAATAAATAAATAATAATAATAAATAATATGTGCTTTTGTTTATGAGAACAGGTTAATGTCCGATAAACAATCTGGTTTCCGTTCCAATCACAGCTGCATAACTGCTCTTGCAGATGTATCTGAGAACATCAGGTATAATCTTGAGGATGATAAAATTAACTTTTTGGTACTCCTTGATCACTCGAAGGCATTTGATACGGTAGACCGGTAAACTTGAAAATGCCTCAAAAGGGATATTTAAATCTTTTGAACACCTCAATATTTGTATCAAATGAAATGGCTTGGCAAGTGGAATACAGATAACTACGAAAAACTTCTTATATACCCTTCACAATGTGTAGTCATGCAATAACAATTGTTTGTATTTCCGTTCATCTCATATGAAATACGTACATACATATACAAAGCATCCCATTGTAAATTGAGTGTTTCCAAAAAAAAAAATAATTAAAAATAATAAAAAAAAATTATTAAAAACAACAAAAAATTACAAAAAAAATTAAAAAAAAATATATATAATAATATATAAAAAAATTTTTTTTTTTTTTTGATGTGGACAACATCTAAGCATCGAACCCCAAAAGTGTTCCCTTCCAGAGATATGCACGTTTAATAAAAGTGCAGCCGACGATTCTAAGCGTAAATAGAAAGGGGCCTAAACGGTAAAATTTATTTATTTTAATTTTTTTCCCTACTAAATTAACAAAATAACTTAACTCGCGTTTGGAAAGTGCGAAGTTTTACGATTTTACCAACCGGTTCGACGCTGTTGGTGTATCTTGTGTAAACAGAAGTCTTACTTTCAGTAGTTGGAAGTTTCAAAAAACGAATAACATAATAAGGTTATGTGAAAAAATTTTCGTACTGCAGAGTGATATTCACGATTTGAAAGAATTATAAATGATTATTTATTATAATTCACAATTAATAATTTCAGAAAATAAAGCTGGATTCGAAAAAACGCGAGAAACATTGATATCAAACTCATGGAAACAGCGTGCTAGGTAGAAAACAGTTAAAACCAACTACACAAAACAAGAGGTAGGGACGACCTACGCGCGTTTTCAAGGTTGACCAACACGTTCCTGACGTCATTAAATGTGTCGCTTCCAAATAAGACCAATACCAACACGCTCAGTAATGGTACACCAAAGATACACGAATTTAAATCTTTAAAATTGCTCTCCTGAACAAAACCAGTTTTTACCCTTAGGTCCATTTCTCCATGCGCTGTCATACATATATACTGGTTGGAGTAAGCGTGGCATCGAATCCCAGCTAAGCCAAAATTTTTTTATTTTTTTATTTTATATATTATTTATATTTTTCATATTTTCTTTTTAATTTTTTATATTTAAATAACATATTTTGTAATTTTTTTATTGTTGTTTTTGTTTTTAATATTTTTTTTATTGTAATTTTTTTTTTGAAACATACATACGTAAACTCAATTTATAATTTTGCAATGGGATGTTTTCTATATATGTATGGTTTTTATATGTATGTACGTATTTTATATGAGATGAATGGTGATACAAGCAATTGTGACTACACGTTGTGCAGAGTTTGTAAGATTCGGCACGGCTGAATATAGCACTCTTACTTGTTTTTTTGTAAAATAGTGATTGTATTGGCAACTGTGAAGTTATAAAGTTCCCGCACAGTTTAAAATGTATTATTTAAAATAAAATTATTTTTATATTTATTTGCATCGTATGTTCCTAATAGGAGCGATGGAAACTTATTACAGTCGAACTTCTGTAATTTGAACTTCTATTAAAGAATTTTCTATTAATTTTATAAAATAAATAAAATCAAAATTAAACAATTTAAAACTTAAAAATTTGTTTGAAAATAACGCACTTTTTTCTCTGTTGATGAAATCTTTGCAAACAGGGTTTTAGATAAATTCTGGTTCATCTGTTTCATAATTTTGGGATTTCCATAGCGGTTTGCTTCTTAATTTGAGCTTCTTTTACTTGAATTTTCTATAAATTGAAGCAAATCTCGTGGCAACGACATCTGGAGAAGAAATTCTACAAGGTTTTGTTTCATTAACTTGAACTTCCATAACTTGAAGGAAAACAGCAGTACAACGTTTCTATAATTTGAATTTTTCCTAAAGATTTTCTTTTTGCTGGCAAAAATGACCGAATAAGCCGTTAATAGTGAATAGACGTTCTTTTAAACTTTATTGGATATAAAATCGCAATATTTTATGCAAAATTACATTAAATTGCCAACACATGGCAGTACTATTGTTTTTGTATTTCGGTAAAGTCCCTAAATAAAATTTAAATGTTTACGCACAAAATTTCTTTTACGCTAGTTAAAATTAATAAACAAACAATACTGTAATAAAGTAGAATGGCACCGAAACGTAATTTTCCAGTTGGAGAAAAGTTTAAATTAATAAAAGAAAAAGACAGTGGATCAAAGAAGAAAGAAAGCGAGTAGACTTTCTATAATTTTAAGAAACAGTTTTCACCTGAATATTAAATTTTGTTGAATCTAGAACATCAAATGAAAAAGAAACAAGATAATAAATAAAGCAAGGTACGATAACATTGACAAAGCTGTTTTTAGTTGCTTTTTAGACATACTGTTTGTTACAAAAAAGGTTGTGGTGAATGCAACGATGTTTCGGACAAAGACTGCCAGAAATGGAAAACCGATGTTTTACCTTCTTTATTGGAAAAGTACAGTGAAAGTGACATTTTCAATGCACATGAGTCTGGGTTGCTGTACAAATGTCTTTCCGACAAAACATTCAGATATGAGAAAAGTCATGGAGGAAAATATGGGAAAGAACGTGTGACAGTAATGTTGTTGGTAATGTTGTTAGTTATAGAAAAAAGTAAGAAACTTCGCTGCTTTCGTGGTGGAAATTCGCTACCCGTCGATTATAAAAGTAACAAACGGGCTTGGATGACAGGCCTAAGAATGGATGGTTAAGTTAGATAAACAATTTTCTGCTGCAGGAAGAAAAGTGTTATTCTTTGAACATAATTGCCCAGCTCACCTAAAGATATATAAAAAAAAATAAATCAATTGAAGTGGCATTATTTCTACAAAATATGATATCGAAATTACAACCTCTAGACCAGGGAATAATTTGATGTTTCAAAGCTTATTATCGAAACAGAATATTAAAAGAAGGTAAAGTTCGAATTGAAGGAATTTGTAAACACGATATTAATGTGCTAGAATGCATTCTCCATTAATCAAGAGCTTGGGATATTAATGTTACTAGCCAGACAGTTTTAAACTGCTTTACAAAGACTGGATTTGTACAACATTCAGTGTGGGGCAAACAAGATGACATACCTTTGGTAATTTAAAATGATTTTAACGAAAGCGCAATTGTTTTGAAAGATATGTAACTATAAAGTCTGGCTACATTTGAATGTTGTAGAATCTGTAAGTTGTACTGTTGAAGACTTTTTGGACATCGATAATGAATTGATTACTTCTGAATTTCCAACTGATGAATATACAGTGGAACCAGAACCGTACTTTGGAGAAATAGTAGTTACCAATGGTGACGAAGTTGAGAAAATAGTTAGACAACCGTCCAGATTCATTTAAGAATTTAAATGTATTCTTAAACACAAATGAACACGCAAAAGATGACCACTACAAAGCACTATACAAGTAATAATCACTTTTCGCTTAAAGCAAATGTGAACAAATTCAGTTTTTTTTTTAATTTGGTGATATATAAAAATGAATTGGTATTAAAAGTAGTTATTTACTTAATTTGGAACATTTTTAAATTTAATTCCCAAAGTTAAAGTTTCTATAAGTTTAAGTTCTTTTCTGGATAATGGTGATTAATTTATAGAAGTCCGACTGTATATGGAAATTTTTAATTTTATGAAATAGATAAAATTAAAATTAAACAATTTTCAACTCTTTAATATTTTTTTAAATAACGCGCTTTTTCTCTTTTGATGAAATCTTTGCAAACAGGGTTTTAGATAAATTCTGGTTCATCTGCTTCATAATTTTGGAATATCCATAACTCTTGGCTTTTGATTTGTCTTCAGCAGTCAATCAAAATTTCTTAAATACACTAGAGCTGGCATACTATCGATAGTTACGTCAATCTGGGGAATTGGAAACTATCACTATTAAGCCGAACCAGGAACGGTTTCAGGATGAAATTGTACTCAATAATAAACAATGATTCGATTAAACCAAAAAGAAATAAACACCAAAATGTAACTATTAATCGAAAATTATGTTTATTCAGATTTTTTTTTACAAAAGGTTCTTACCAATAGGAGTTTAAATTCGAAGTGAAATATTTTAGAATTCTTTTTTAGCGGAAACGAGTATCTGAGCCGTTTTCATTATTGCATTTATCATTTCGACTTCATATTTTGCCGTTAGAATATTCTTTTTAGATACAATCCAAAAGATAAGGCAGTGAGATCTACAGTTTTGGTTAATGTGCAAACATAATTGTAGGGATTGAAGTTAAACTGAAAAGCTATCGAATTCTGTTAGTAAATTATTTTTCAATACATATGTATGTAGTTACATGTATTTTTATTAAAAAAAATAAGACAACAGAAGAAACAATATAAAGAATAAAAAAGTAAACATAACAAAAAAAATTATAATTCATTTTTTACAAACTCATTTTAAAATTATTGTAGGCAAAACGTAGCGAAGATCTAAAAGCATTTAATAAATTTATGAAACCCTGTATCCTCTATTATACTGAATGGCTGTACGTCAGTAACGATCGGAGTCATAAAAGCACTATAAAACTTTTTTTACATTCGGAGTCTGTTTCGTAGGTTTCAGGTTTATTGAAAAAGTATTCTTTTGTGTATGGTTGTTGTAAATTTTCGCACACAACCGACATTTAACATTTTTTATTTTTTTAACGTTTCTTTTCGATGGAATAGTTTCTGCTTCTAAATCAAACTAACTGTTTTCGATTTCTAATATATTAAGGTCGCATTTCCCTCGCGAAGTGGTAGTCATCTTGTCGCGATGCGAGAGCTTAAGTGTAAATTACACTAACTAAGAGCTACCCACCCCCTGCCTACCAGCGTCTGTTTCTCCTAGTTGGGGCGGCTGGCAGGCTAATTCTCAACCCCCTCTTCACACAGGATGTTGAGAATGCGTCCGCTTTATTAAATCGTCGGTCCGCAACCATAAATCCACCAGCGTCTGTCTCCAGTGGGGCGGCAGTTTATAGTAAGCAGTAGGCATAAAATGCAAACAAAACCAATTCGTCCGTAATGTCGAAAGAATCATGCCCTGCGTATCCGGTAAAGGGTTTCATAATCTCCGGAGACCCAACTACTGCAGTGTCGGTATCAGACTGCAGTAAGTTGTTGGCTACTGAAACCTCGACTAGTGGAGTGGAAGCGCCAGGCTCCACTAGCCGACAAGCTACTAGTGTGCTAAAAACATGCCCGATCAAGCCAAAAGGCGATCGAAACCCGAGCTTGGTACAGCGTGGTTCTTCGAAACCAGGTACCTCTAAGGCTCCTAAGGTCCGGATGGGACTAGTTCCTGTCAAAACACCAGCTTCAGGTGCCGGTGAGGTGGCTAAGATTCAGTCTGTCACTAAAATTGGCTCCCTTGTGCCCAACATTGTGCAGAAGGTTCATGCGAAGAAAGATTCGATGATCCCTGTAGCACCACCCTCGACCTCCACGGCTCCCAAAATAGATTCCCCAAGGCACAGAAAAAATCCAAAAGGGCCTTCACTACTAAGCGTTCCGCTTATAAAATAATAAGTCGGTTTGGTGAAAAACCTGCTGACGAGCTCACGGAGCAAGAGAAAAACTCTCTCCGGTGGGCGAAAACCCTCATTAAGGGGTTAAAATGTGATCCTCCTAATGCAGGTGTAGGCAGTCCTAAACGGACGGCATCCTCTGCAGCGCCTAAACGGCAACGGTCAGAGGAGGACACTCTTCCAGGAACAAAACGTTCCAAACACATGCCTCCACGGCCACAACCAAGATCGTACAAGGAGGTGGCAAAGGACTACCTTATTTGGGCGACCACTGTTATTATAAACAGTGACTCCCTGCCTCCACTTCGAAAGACTCAGGGAAAGATATACTATAGTTTTGGTACTATCTTTCTTCGGGTCTATAAGGGTGACGACAAGAAGAAGCCTCAAGCTCCGTAGAGTAAGGACTCTTCTAAGGATCTCTCCATGAGATGTGACGATGAATCTGCTCTTTCATCGGACATTGATGACATCCAATCGGTCTCAGTACTAGTGGGGGAATTCTTTGGTAAGATGGATGTGGCAGAAGATGAAGACGCCCTTCTAGAATCTGACGACGGTTCAGAGGATGCCGATGCCACAGTTGTCCACAGCGACCAGCTACATTGAAGGGTTCTCAAATTAACCTTCACCACTCAAAAGCGGCGTCAGCTGCCCTACTCCTCCGACTGTCTTCAGGCACGGAGGATCTTATATGTGTCCAAGAACCATTGTTGTACAAAGACAGGGTTTGCGGGCTAAACAAGGATGGCTACTACATTCTGTATGCAGCCGGACCAGATCTTGTATTATGGCCAAAAGCAATCTTAAACCTTTTGTTCTATCCGACTTCAGTGATAAGGACACCTGTACTATACCCATCGAGAACAAGAGGCGAATAGTCTGGCTAATGAGCTGTTATATGGCGCACGATCATGGAGGGGACCCACCTAACTCCATCACTAGGAAGGCGATGTCTTACGCGAACGAAAGGAACATCCCTCTCATAATTTGCGCGGATGCCAACGCGCACCATACCGTCTGGGGTAGCTCGGATACCAACCAAAGGGGTGAGTCACTCCTCGAATTTATAATTGAGTAGTTAATAGGGGTAATGGACCCACCTTTGTAGTTACTAACAGAAGGGAGGTTTTGGATGTTACTCTTACTAGCGATAGGTATGTTAATTTGATAGGAAATTGGAGGGTGTCAAAGAACTGCTCTTTTTCCGATCACCTATATATTGACTTCGATTTATTTTTCGAAGTGGATTCTGAGTCATTTCAGGAAGGACAAATTGGTATGTTTATGCTGAGGTGTTGAATAGAAAGCTCTCTTCATGTCCAGACTCCATTGACGATAAGTCCTCTCTGGACTCCGTAACTGAGTTCTTGAGTAATGTAATGGCTGAGGCAACCGAAAACTCCTGTAGGAGAACTAATAGGAAAGGTAAGGCCAAGCCCACTTGGTGGAATGCTGAAATTGCGCTAAAGCGCAAAGAATGCAGGAAAATATTCAATGAGGCTAAAAGGAGTGGATATTGGGCCACATATAAATCCTCGCTAAATGGGTTTAAAAACCTTATCAGAAGAGCCAAGAGGCAATCCTAGAGAAAATTCTGCAGTGAGGTGGAAAATTCTTCGGAGACAACTCGGCTACGAAAGATTCTATCATCGAATCCAACAATACCATCATACATACAGAGGGCGGATGGTTCGTGGACCACCAGCAGCAAGGAAACGCTGGAGGTTCTCATGGAGACACATTTCCCAAGCTGTCTAGAGCAGGACTCTCCTCCTGCTGTTGACCACACGGATGCATATGACCAGTGTTGCTAATTTAGCTATTTTATGGCTAGATTTAGCTATTTTTGAACACGCTTAGCTAGTAAAATCTGCTTTTAGCTATAAGCCATTTTTTTAGCCATTCCTAAATATTTTTTAGCTTTTTTTGCCATTTTTTGTTTTAAGCTTTTTAGTGTTGATGTTGTTTCGTCCTAAATAGTGAAAAACGCTTCTATAAAAATGTTTTACTACTAAAAATTGCATCGATGGGAACCTCTTTAAAATATTACATAAACAAACAACCAATCAGTAAAAAAACCAAACAAGCATATGTATTTAATAAATAACTAAAAAAGAAATTTAAGAAAAATAAACAAAATTTTCCCAGAAGTTTATGAAGGAATCAAAATTAAAAGAATAAATTACAGAAGTTAAAAAGTTTTTTTAAATATTGTAAATGTGAAGTTAATGCAAAATTATATGATTTAACTGTTCACTATGAAACACATAAATGGTATCGGATATACATATTATCAAGACCAAGCCTTTACCTTTTAATCCAGTGAATTTAAGCTACAACAGCAGGATGATACATTAGCTTTGTAAAAGGGTTTTCAATAAGAGTGATATGATTTCTTTGAAAAAAACAAACTTATTGCTACGGAAATTCAAAAGTCAATCGATACAATTAAGTTCTGAATAAAACCTCATTCAAATGGCCTCCACGACTTCTTCTGCAGGAACGAATTTTCGAGCATTTTTTCCACTTACTCAAGATGTATTTCATGTATGGCATGTTCAATATTGTCTTATTAAGATTGAAGAGAGTTTGGTTTATTTCGAAAGACCAAAATTTTATTTTTTCTATATTCTTTTTTTAAGATACGACTTAAAAAGTATTGATAAATGCTGTTATCAATATGATGTAGCACATAATTATCTAAAATTGATAGGATCTAAAGAAAGTTAAGATGACAATGACAATAATAGCGAGCTAGATGCTATTATTTTTCTTTTAAAATAAAATTTTCTTTTTTTTTTTATTAAAATATTGAAAACTTTCTATATAAAACATTTAGCCATTTTTTAGCTTTTTTCAGCTAGTTTCTAGCCATTTATTTCCAGAATTTTAGCAATTTTTGCTTATCAAGTTCTGGCATCACTGCATATGATATATCGAATCTACCGATCACTGCGCATCGCATAAGATGGGCAGTTGGTAGTTTCCATCTCTTCAAGTCTCCAGGTCCTGATGGCATAATTCCAGCGGATCTACAGGAGAACATTGATATTTTAATGCCATGGCTTCTGGTGATATTCAAGGTATGCTTGCATTTATCCCATGTCCCATCGAGGTGGACATCCTATAAGATTATTTCCATACCCAAGGGAAGTAAGGCCTCGCATACAAGGCAAAGATCCTGGACTGCTCTCGGAGCTCTTGGAATCTGCGCTGACGTTGATACTTAGATGGTGCCAGGGATGTCGGTTGGGAGTCAATCCTGCCAAAACGGAACTGGTACTGTTCACAAGGAGGTACAAAATACCGACCTTTGCTACGCCTAGGAGAGATGGAGTGGCACTAGCGCTATCCGATAATGCCAAATATCTGGGTCTCGTATTGGACAGCAAAGTAACCTGGAACCTGAACACAAAGTCTAGGACCACTAAGCCGGCAACTGTATTATACTGCTGCAAGAGGGCAATTGGCCTCAATTGGGGTATTAACCCCAGGAACTTATACTGGCTATACGATTCTGTCGTCAGACCAATTCTTTATTACGGAGCGGCAGTCTGGTGGGTGGCGCTGGAGAAGAGAATCCACCAGGACAGATTCGAACGTATTATGAGAATGGCTGCGATTATGATAACAGGTGCTCTTAGGACCACACCATCTAAGGCACTGTTCACTATTTTGAACTGTTTACTACCAGACATCCTGGCTAAGCAGATGGCTGCGGACACCACACTGAGGCTGAATGCCACAAGGGCATGGAAGTATGTGAATTATGGACATGCAAGAATTTTGGGTATGATCAATATTGCTTCTTCTATTGATTACAAGGTACCTGAACCAGTATTCGATACGCGTTTCGTGACCAATATACCGGATAGATCTGAATACGACAACGGCCTCCGACCTCCGGATAATGCCATCCAGATATTTACTGACGGATCGAAATCACATGCTTAAACTGGATGTGGTATCTTTTCCATCCAGTTGGGTTTGGAATTGTCCCTGAGGCTACCGGATTATTGTAGCGCGATACAGGCCGAATTAATGGCTATTAAGACAGCCGCAGAACAGATTCAGTATAATGGAATATTTGGCAGGGATATTTATATATTTACTGACAGCAAGGTGGCTATTAGGTCCCTTGAGAGTGTGTACAGCACATCGAAAATTGCCCAGGAATGCCGGGTGTCTCTTGAGGAGATAGCGAGACATTCGACGGTTACCCTTGTGTGGGTTCCAGGACATGGGGATATTGATGGTAATAATAGAGCTGATGCACTTGCAAAAGCCGGTACTACCTTAGATTCGGTTGAATCCATTTGTGCTTTGGGTATTCCCTTATTGAAGGGTAAGCAGCTAATCTCGCATCCATTCTATTTGGATGCCAAGGAAAGATGGGTGAGAGAACCCACTTGTTTGGAGACCAGAAAAATCTGGCCTGACATGGATGTGCATAGGACGCAATATGCAGTGAATATGCCCCGAATCCACCTTAGGAACCTCATAGCGGTCATTACCGGACACTGGCCTATAGGTACACATGCGACAAGGCTGAATATCCCTTACAACGACTTCTGCAGAAGTGGCGATAACGAGGAGAGGAGGAGACAACTGAATATCTTCTCTGTAATTGTCCTGCATTAGGGGACCTGAGACACCAGATTCTAGGTTAGCGAATACTTGTAAGTAAAACTTGTCTTTCCGCAGTTGATCTGGGAAAGATCCACACCTTTGTAAACAGGGCAGGATGGCTGAAGAACGACGGCCAGAGGACATAGACGAACGGGCGTTGGTGCCTACGGTATCACAACGGGACCCTCGAAAGACCCAAGTGAGCTATGCCTTCGGGGGCTGCCGGATCTAACCTAAGGGCGCATTTGTATGATGACTTTCAATGCCCTGACATTTTGCAATCCTCTTTAAAGATGCTACCAAAAATCTTTTTAATTTTTACGATGATTTTTATCATTTTTTTTTTTTTTTAATTAATTGGTAAATAATATTTATTTTCTCGGAAAAATATATAAATAGAAACATTTATAATGCAAATTATTTTTTAATAAAATCTTTTATTTTAATAAAAATTAAAATTTTGTTTATTTTTATTATTTTTTAACAACTGCAGCTTAGACATCATTGCCAGATATATATATATAATGATAGTATTGCTATAAAAAAAACAGTCGATAGTCCAATGACAACAAAACTATCGATAGCATTAAAAAAACATAAATTTTTAACTTTAAAAGAAAAAAAAACAAAAGTTTTAGAACATTTTAGAACAAAAAGGAACAAATGTTACTAGTTAGCAAATAAATTTGTAGTAAAAAATCTACAATTTGTGGAATAAAAAGACATTCATTCATTCACTGTTGGTCAATCAACATTCAGTTGTATACTGGCCTCACAGAAAATAAAACAAATGATTATAAACATTGATTGTTAAAAACAATTATCTGTTCTTATCGCTACCTAACTGGTGGCTAGAGCAGGACAAAAATAGTGATAAAATGAAAGATAATAACAAACAAAAGTAAAAGGGTTGCTGTTTGGTTAAAATTTCAATCTAACTCGGTGTGGTAAAAATATATATGAAAAAAGGAAAAACTCAAGTAGTTACCGAATTCAATTAACTTAAGTCCCGGGAGTTAAATAGATGATATTTACAACCAACATGTAACCACCGATCAGAGAGTGCTGATGATGAAATCGTAGCTGGTTTCGAAAATGCATTCCACTCGGCTAGTGTCGGTAAAAATATAATTTTTCAGATTTATTCTTTCATTTATCACAATTAAAAAAAATTCTTTTTAAAAATAAAGAATATTAATATATGAACTCAAGCCTGATTCAAAATTTAAATATTAGTTTAAGACACAAAAAGTTTATTATTATATGTGTCAGCAAACCTTTATTGGACCTGGAAAAACTGTTCTGCCTTCCGAGTACCCAAAATGGAATATCGATGCCTTACTTGCTCAACCTCGTATCTTAAAAAATAAATTTTTTTAGGAGAGACAAACAAACTGTTCATCTTTTTATACTTCGGTGTTTGGTTAAAAGTTTAAATGCAATTATTAAGGAATTGATTGTATTTATGTATATTAGTAGTAATAATATAATAGTTTTTTTTAGTTAAAGCATAAAACAATCACTTGATATGAAAAAGTCAAAACCGTATATTTTAAGTTACGAGGTTGAGGAAGTAAGGCATCGATATGCTTTATACTGATGGTTTCTGGATATGAGAGACGAAGAGCTCCATACTAGCAGACTTATGTTAAAAGAAAAGACTTATGTCATAAGTAATAAAATTAAAGAAAAATTGTTTAGAGTTTAATGCCAGCTATGGATGGATTCAAAACTTTAAAAAGAGGCACAACGTTTGCTTGCTTCAAATATCTGAAGAAAAACTTTCTTCACAGCGTAAATATGAAGAGCTGGGGTTAGTCAATGACCAGTTTTATAACGTTGACGAGTCTGGATTATTTTGGAAATTGTTGCCACAAAAATCATACACGCCTTCATCTAAAAAAACAAACAGCTTGTGCTGTGCAAACGCTGCAGGATTCCATCTTAAACTTCTTGTAATTGGAAAGCTTCGCTGTTTTGAAAATTTTAATTGCCTTGTTCATTATCGACATTATAAATGAGAATGGATGACAGGTGCCATTTTAAAAATTTTATTAATTATAATCTCACAACTTCTTTTGTATTATTTAGGTTAAACAATTTAAAAAAGCTTCCGCTGAAAGCTGTTTTCCTTATAGACAACGCTCGATCACATCCATCTGAGGATGAACTAAAAACTGAGGACGGCTGTATTTTTGCAATGTTTATGCCACCAAACTTAACCCCGCTAATACAATCCATGTATCAAAACACCATAAGGATTACAAAACTTTATTTCAGGAACAGGCTACTAGCCATAATAATTTTAGAATCTGCATGAAGTAGAGTGGATGATAATGAGTTATCTAAATGTTGTAATAATGTTTTGAATATGGTGCTAAATCGAGACGATCCTGAAGATTAAATTTCCTAAGTGTTCTAAGAAACAACTTAACGATATATTTGGTTGGTTTAGATGAAACTGCAACTAATATTTTAAATACTATGCTACCTGAGGTTTGAATTTTGGAAAATGTGTGCTTAAAACAATGCTTAATTTTAACTTTACTATAGGTTAAATTTATGCCATTGAAGTGTACAGAATGAAACTAGGATACTATAGGGCGTAACAAGGGTGAAATAGAGGAAGAGCTATCCGATGAAAATGATTATATGTAGGAGTTAAGAAAGATTGTAAAGTTTTGGGAAGCTGTAATTCTCAATTAAGCATTGGAATGGGCCGAAAGTTGGTTGATTAACGAGGCAATTAAGAGAGCGGGACGTTTTAAAGGTGATTAAGCAAAAGAAATATTACAGATTTTTTTCGAATAACTTTGTATCTTCAAAAATGAATTGATTTTAAATATCTAAAATAAACAACAAGCACAACATTTAACATAACAACTTAAATTTTTATGGGAAAAACGTTTCTACGGGAAAATTAGATGTCATTTGCAAATATGAACAAGCTTGCAAAAGTAAACTGGCTTGGTTTTAATTAGTCCATATTATCGCGAGCGCAATGTAGTTATATTTTGGTGTTTATATCTCAGTTAGTTTCAAAAAGATTTATAAGTTTTTCTCAGCAATATTTTCCGCGGCTATGGATTTAATTTTGTCCAAAAATTAATTAAGAACTTTTCTAACTTGAAATATTTAAAAAATATATATTGTTCTACCTAAACAATTTAATTTTTTTAATGCAATAAATTTATTTTTTTTCTTAATTCTTATATTCTAACAAAAAAAGATATTTAAAAAATAAATATATAATTAATCATGTTTCCAAATACACGGTAAAGTGGGAATTCCTGTTTCTAGTTAGTACATACATTTTTGATATGAATAACATCAAAAAGTTTGATTTGTTTGCATTGAGTATACTAATAAATATATAATGTTAATAAGTACTTATCGTGTAGATTTTTTTGAACATTTTTAGACAAGACTTGTTTTTTATAATTATGTAAAAAACAAAATTTAAAATTACGGTATTAATTACTTATTCACAACCTATCGTATGACTTGTATGTCGTCGTATTTAACAACAGTTGTGCATATTTTGTTGATAACACTGGTCTAAAAAAAAACAAAACAATTTCTCACCTTTAAACAAAAATATGTGTTTTTAAAATCCGGCTCAGATTTTTCTATTATTTCCCCCGAAATAAGGCCGTTATGCTGGTATATAGTAATAATTTTGGTTTCCATTTAAGAATTATTGGGGTAAAAATTTACATTTTTATAATAACAGGATGTCTTGGTAAAATGTTTCACCATGTTTATCTGATATTGCACCAAGATTTTCAGGAAAGAAATCTAAGTGCGAGTCCAATAAATTAATTTTAAGGGACATATTATCATCGGAAATAGTTTTTAAGTTATGATGAAATGTATCAGCTAACACTATTTCGGGCGAAATCTATCTACTTATATTGTGGTTTTAGAGGTATAAAAATTCTGATAGGGATAACTGTAAAACTAGTTTAAATTACTGCTTGAGTAGCTCGCAACGACTTTATAAACTCTTGTTGAGTTTCACAACAATCGTGATGGTCTTTAAACCTTTTTGAATGACCTAACCGATTTTTGATTCCGTGTCTAAATTACTGTTTCTGAACCACACAAACCATTTCTCGCATGCAGAAGACAATTACCATAAGGGTTGGGCAGAAATCAGGCGACTATATAAGGCTGTGCCGAACAACCAATTTTGTGTACTTTTATAGCACAAAATACATATATTATTTTGTAATTACTAATGAAGTAATCTATTTATACTAAAATTACATATTACTTTCTTTAGGTAACTTCAGCAATGAAGCATTTAGTATATCTTATTTTATTGTAATTTTAAGAAAACTGATGAGAGTAATTCGGTACCCAGAGGAAGTTAAAAAATAGTTTAAGCTTTGTGTGGGCATGACACGTGTGAAAGTATATTATACTTATATTGACGAGAAATTGTTATAGTATATGTAAATGCAAAGTTCCACTGTCATACATCAAATTCTGTCGGTTTATGAGCAGTTTTAAGTAGGGATGTCAAAGTAGTTTTTGCTGATAAATTCAACTTAGATAATTCCATATAGAGTCCTTTATTCTTTCAAAATCTTTGTCCATAGAGAAATTTATGAATTTGAGAGCGTTATATAAGAGGTGGGCGTTAATTTTCCGTTATTATAAGTCTTTTGATAAAAAAACAGTGTTTGAAAGAATCGTACATTTTTATCTATAACTCCTTTCAGCAATTCTCAGGGAAATATATTTTTTTGCTCCGAAAACATACTTTCGAAGTTTCATAGCTCTACGTCAATGCGTTCAGACACAATCGCATTTTATTCTTGAGGCAATGGGATATAATACATCACAATACATCGTGACACTCAGGCATACAAAACGGCTCAACCTTGTTCAAAACCATTTTAAGCGGCTGCCAAAAATGTGGAAAAAAGCACCACACTATTTGGAACTCCACATAGAACAAAGTATATCTAACAAATTTACTTCTTCAACAAAAGAAGATCGCGGAACTCAAACAGGATCAACTCCGATTAATAGCAAACCAGCGAAAACAGGCGACATTCCTTATCACCACCACATTTTTAAAATACGAAGATAAAGCAGTAGTTTTTGCAAACAAAAAATCCTATGTCTGTTAGGAACAGCTTTGGTAAAGATTGAGGCTAATGGTTTGGAAACCGAATGTAGAACAATCGTTGACTCAGGATTAGAAGTCAACCTAAGAACCGAACGGTTACTGACATGGTAAGGACTTCCAGCAAGGGCTACATTCAGGTTCAACACCGGCTCAACGTTATCATTTAATCCCGACTCAACAAATTTTTAGTACGTTTAGAGCAATGTTTCTTAACCTGTGGTTCATGGACCCCTTGGGGGTTCACGGATCATATTTTGGGGGTCCGCCGACTGCTCCTAATTTTTAAAATGTGTCCATCAAAATTAAAAAAAAAATCACGGGCAACCTCTCAGTCAGTCGTTTGTATGCCATTTCCCAATAGAGACCGCCACAATTTAAAATTATTGAAAACACAAAGTAGCCTTTGAATTTTAATTCACTTGGAAATAAAGTGGCGTTATAAACAGTTTTTGCAAAGTAAAGCTCTTACAAATTTTTAACACAAAATACATATTTGTTTTACTTTTCCATAAGTTGTAATTAAAGTATTTTTTCTTTGAGTATTTTTTGTGTGTTATCAACGGTGTTTTTAACTAAAGGTGAGTTCAGTCAAGTGATTTATTTGTGAACAATTTAAATTTGAATTCTTACGGCCGTAGACTTAAACTAAATATTAGTTAATAAATATTTTAACCCTAATAAACCTTTGTTAAAAAAACGTATGAGAAAACATCACTCTAACTCACGTATGTTTGAAGGAATTTTTAGTTTTGATACTGGCAATACCATTATTTTCTTTTGTGATTTAATAGCTAGCGATACACAAGAACGAATATAAATTCATTTTGGTAGTCGTTCATAACCAGATTTTATTTGGTTTATCATACAGTAACTGCCTTTTTTATACCCTTCACACAGTGAAAAAGGGTATATATAGGTTTGTCATTCCGTGTGAAATTTCTACAATTTTCATTTCCGACCCCATAAAGTATATATTTTCTGAAAGCTTATGAATAGGGAAGTCGATTAAGCTCTGTCAGTCTGTCCGTCTGTCCGTGTGTATGATGAAATCAACTTTTTGAAGCTCCCCGACATCGCTTGGACCCGGGTGAGGTATTAAAATATCAGAAATATTCGGTAGTAGATCGCTATTGAAAATCAGAAACATCGGTACATAAACAACTGAGATATGAGCAAAAACCCACGACCACCTCGATTTTTTTTTCACAAAAACAACATTACAACAACAACATACATACATACAAACGTGTATACTGGTTAGAGAAAACGTGGCATCGAATCCCAGCTGAGCCAAAAAAAAATTTTTTTTATATTTTAAAAATTTTTTTTAAAATTTTTTTTTTTAATTTTTTTTTTTTTTTTTATTTAATATATTATTTATATTTTTATTATTTTTTTTTTTAAATTTTTTTTTTTATTTTTTTTTTTGTTTTATATTAATTATATATATTTTAATTATTTTTTCAAAATTTTTTTTTTTTAATTTTTTTTTTAAATTTTTGTTTTTAATTTTTTTTTAAAATTTTTTTTTTAAATTTTTTTTTTTATTTTTTTTTTTAACATACATACGTAAATTTATAATTTTACAATGGGATGTTTTTA
This sequence comes from Phyto melanocephala, assembly GCA_941918925.1. Taxonomy (NCBI): domain Eukaryota; kingdom Metazoa; phylum Arthropoda; class Insecta; order Diptera; family Rhinophoridae; genus Phyto; species Phyto melanocephala. Next base: position 40,543,193 of record OW799234.1, on the reverse strand, counting down.
TATATGTGTGTTTTTTATATATTTGTACGTATTTCATATGGGATGAATGGTGATACAAACTACTGTTATTGCATGACTACACGTTGTGAAGGGTATATAAGATTCGGCACGGCCGAATATAGCGCTCTTACTTGTTTGTATAAGCATTGAACAACTTATGCATTTTTTAATTAGTATATATAATTTGTTCTATATTTATTCAAAAATCAATAATTAAGAAGAATTTGCAACACTTTTTTGTTAGGGATAAAATAGGTATTTAAATAACGAGTTTTTTTTTATTTGTTTTGATTGTATGTACATCACTACAAACGTTCTTTAAGGTTCGATTCATTAAAAATCCTACAGTCGTGCGTGCTACCCCTCCATCTTGCTACAATATCTAACATTTTTAGATTGGCGTCGCAAACCACATTAATTAGAAATGTTATTAAAGAATTCTAATAAAAACTACAAGTAATAATTACCTGAACATTGAGGGAATAAAATCCCTTTCTATTTATATAGAATTGTGCTAAATCACCGCCATTTTTTTTTTAATTTTAAAATGGGTCCCGTCAACGGCACCAATTATGCCCGGGAAATTGCGTATCTCCCTAAACTTTTTTTTGCCAACTTCACCTCTTCTTCAACGCATGTTGGCATATTAATTAAAAACTGTCTCTGTTTTGCCAAAGTGCGAACAACTTTGGTACAAATTCTACTAACTCCAGATTGTGATAGACCATGAAGGTCACCAGCGTCGTCTTGAAACTAATGGAATATAAAAGATAACCAAATTTATTGTCACTGAAAATTTTACTTACTTCTACGTAAAGCTACTAAAACTTGCATTTTCGGTGATGTTCCACCTCCTCTGTTGTCTACTTTAATGTCCGTTTTAATTAAGTTTATTATTTTTCTTACCGTCTGCTTATTGAAACGATTTTTTTTAAATTGCTCATCCGTAATGGAAAAAGCATTAATCCTCGGCTTACAAATTCGTGGACGATAATAATTTGATATTTGAATTAGATATTCTAAATAAAACAAAACAATTAATTTTATCTTTTTCACTAAATTACAATTACTTTTACTAATTCTTCTAATAAAATTATATGTGTCCATTTTTAGTTTTACAACTAACACTATTTTTTTTTGTTTGTAAAAATTTTTTTTTACAATATTTTACTTGATAAAAAAATGACAATAAACAGAAAGAAAAAATAAAAATCTCACTTTATAGTAGGTTTAAAGAAGGTATATTCCTACTTTAAAATATTTAAAGTTAATAAAGGTTTAATAAAGGTATGTTAGGATAATAAACGTTTTCGCATATAACATTAAGGAATTTAGCTTAACAATGGTTTGTAAAGCTGCGCTAAGTTTTTTAACATACGGCCGTTAATGTTTTATTCGATTATTTGATATTTTTGTAGCCCAAAATGTATAAAAAAAGGAAGTATGATGCAAGTTATGTAAAATTTGGATTTTATTCCATGAAAGAATCGAACGGTGTTGAAAAACCACAATGTTTCTGTGTGGAAAAGTTTTGGCGAAAGCGAGTATGAAACCGGCCAAATTGATAGAGCATATCAAATCTCTTCATCCTAAAAATGCATCTAAAGATCTTGAATTTTTTGCAAAGAAGAAAGCCCAGTTTTCGAAATCTAGAACATTAACTAAACCTGGATTTTGTACTCCACAAAAACCTTTGGTTGATGCTTCTTTCAGAGTTGCATATCGTATTGCCAAAGAAAACGCATACTATTGCAGAGACATTAATTAAGCCATGTGCGCTGGAAATGGTTGAATTAGTTTGTGGACTGGAACAGAGGAAAAAACTTGAGGCTATTCCATTGTCCAATGATATGATACATTCAAGAATAGTTGAAATTTCTTGCAATATCTTGAAACAGATCATCGATGACTTGAAGGAATCGCCATTTCCTTTTAGTATGCAACTGGATGAAACTACAGACTTCTAGAATTGTAGTCAACTTCTTGTTTTTGTTCGTTACGTATCTTCTAATACTATCAAAGAAGAATTCTTATTTTGTAAGCCTCTTTTACAAACTACAAAGGCAGTTGATGTTTTAGCGATGTTAAATGATTTTTTTCCAATCACAACTTAGAATGGAAACAAAAACTTCATTCACTTTGCACGGATGGAGCACCTGCGATACTTGGCAATAAATCTGGTTTTGCCCAATTGGTAAAAAAGAGGCTCCTAATGTTATTGTAACACATTGTTTTTTACATAGACATGCACTGGCTACAAAAACACTTCCAACCAGCTTAAAAGAAGTACTGTCAATAGTTATTAAAACTGTGAATTTTACTAGAAGTAGAGCTCTCAATCATTGTCTCTTTAAAACACTGTGCCAAGAAATGAACGCAGAACATGAAGTACTTTTGTACCACACGGAAGTTCGCTGGCTGTCACGAGGGCAAGTTTTGAAACGAATTTTCATGTTGAGGACAGAAGTATCACTTTTTTAGAAGAAAAAGAAAACTCTCTCTTCGAATATTTCAAAGAAAAAAATTTTATTTGTAAATTGGCTAATCTGACAGACATTTTTAGCCACATGAATGATATAAATCTTTCAATTCAAGGGCCTGATACAAAAATTATGGATGCCACTGCGAAACTGCAATCATTTTTATTGAAAATTTCACTTTGGAAAATTAGAATACAAAAATCGAAATCGGTTGAATGTCGAACATGATATGCGCGTTGCTTTATCAAAAACCGTCCCTCAATTCAATTTATTAATCAAAGAAAAGCCGCAACAGCCTTCGCACTAAAATTCCCAGCAATGCAACTTTGGCAGACCCAATCTTTAACCGTCAAAACAAATTGATAGTCTGTTAGGGGCGAAATATTCCCATCGATTTCTCGTTATTGGGCAAATTAAACTGGCTGAAAACCTTCCAGTGCTGCAAAATATGATCTTAGGCTGGATAGTATCAGAAAAGGTTTCTGGTCAACAATTATTAGTTGCAACATGCGGGTTCTTGAATGAACACGTTAAAATGAACATAGCTATTGAACGATTCCGGAAATTGGAGGAGATTGAAAGCACACAACAACCAGGCCTGGGCAGTATTTGAAATACAGATACTAATACGTATTTTGTATCTGTATTTGAAATACATGGTTTGAAAGTATTTTGTATTTCAAATACACAACTGAAGAGTATTTTGTATTTCAAATACATGTGGCTCAAAAACACATTTATACAAAATACATTTATTTTTTACAATTAATTTGAAAATAAGTTGTATCAGACAAAAGCGAAAATCGATAGAATCTATGACCATTAAAATTTCACATTTGACAACACTACTATTCAGCTTTGAATTGTTTCGTCTAAGGCAAATTCATTTACACTATTGATATGAAAAGCTAGATAGTTATATTTGCCGAGGCATCTGAGATGTTTCAGCAACACATTAAGTCTTTTAGCCACAACAGATATGAATAATTTCATAAAAAATTCTCGTGCCAGTAGGATTCACTACTTGGCAATTGCTAAATGTACTTTATTATGGAATTTATCCAGAATATCCAAATCAGCTGAAGTTATAAAAGATTGGCTCGGACATCAGTTAGTATATCCATGTCCCATAAGATGGAACTCACTTTTCGATTCCATAGTACAGCTAATGGAAAGAGTTATATATTATTCCTTTATTTAAATCTGGAAATAAGTCTCGAGTTGTAAACTACAGAGGTATAGTTAAATTAAGTATGATTCCTAAACTTTTCGAAAAATGCATTACCGAATCTCTGTGTCATCAAGTTTCATCAATAATGGCGTCTTCTCAACATGGCTTCCGTAAAGGTTGCTCAATAACAACAAATCTTCTACAATTGACATTCTTAATTAATCGAGGATTTGCTAATGGTCAGTGTACTGACGTCATCTACACGGACTTTAGTAAAGCTTTTGATAAAGTCAACCATATTCTGTTAATCAAAAAGCTTAATTTGTTGGAATTTACCAATAATAGTTTGGCTTGGATTAATTCGTATCTAACGGACAGAAACCAACGTGTTTGCTTCAATAACACTCTATCTAAACATATAACAGTTAAATCTGGAGTTCCACAAGGCAGCCATCTTGGTCCAATTTTATTTACCCTGTTTATAAATGATCTTCCAAATGCTATTAAATTTTCTAATGTTCTTATGTACGCAGATGTCGTAAAAATTTTTCATATCGGTAATAACTGTGGTAATTATAATCTGCTGCAACAAGACCTAGATAGTTTCTTTGTATGGTGTAATACTAACTTAATGGATTTGAATTTAAATAAATGTAAACACATGCACTTTTCCCGTAAAACAGAAGAAATAAGCTCATTCTTCTTGAATGGTTACAAACTGGAACTGGTTGATTCAATAGTTGATTTGGGTATTCTATTTGATATTAAACTAAATTTTAATCAGTATATTACCCTAATATCTAATAAAGCTCGTGGGGTTCTTGCTTTCATAAAACGCTGGGCCAAGGAATTATCAGACCCTTACATCACTAAACAGCTCTATACATCTTTAGTAAGGCCAATATTGGAATTCGGTTCAATTATCTGGAATCCTCATATAATTTGTACTCTGGTAAAATTGAGTCTGTACAGAAACAATTTCTGTTGTTTTGCTTACGTCACCTTTTTTGAAATAGTGTTTTAAATTTACCATCTTACAAATCAAGACTTGCACTACAGAGCCGTAGAACAATGCTGAATGTAACGTTTGTTATCAAATTGATTAACGGAGATGTATGCTCTAGTTTCCTGCTAAGCAACTTATCCTTCAATATTCCATATCGTCAAACTAGAAATTTCAACCCATTGCACGTGCAATTTTTTCGTCAAAATTATGCTAATGATAATCCTTTTAGAATAATTTGTTGCGATTTTAATAATCTTTATCATTTAATTGACTCTTCTGTTAGTGTTAAAATTATTAAGAGAAATATCATAGTGTTTTTAAATTCGTAATTGTAATATATTTCTGTCACCTTATTTTAATAGTCTGTAACGATTTATACCATAGACTAACTTAAATAAATAAATAAATGCTTAAGATACCAGAAAAAAAATCAAAATTAAATGAATTATTTGTTAAGTTAGACAAGGCTAACACATTGTATGCTATAGAACTGGAGTACTTTGAGGAATTCATTGAAATATTGAAACCAATAGCTACGGCGTTGGACAACATACAGGGAAATAATTGCTATTATGGAAACTTTTGCCTACTTTAATATCTGTAAGAACCAGATTAGATCGGCTGCAATGTAACAATTAGAGACATTTCAGTTGTATATTACCAAAACTAAGGGAGAGCGTTGAGAGAAGATTTGTAAAGTTTTTCATGCTGGCACCTGAAGCAAATAGAGCCATATTGGCTTTATGTTTCTACCCAAGTTTTAAAATGCGTTGGCTGCCAGAAAACATCACTAGAAACGAGAGGCAACGAATTAAAAACTTGGCAATAGATACCTTAGAAAAAAATTACAAAAAACGTGAAGCAATGCTTGGATGCAGCAGAAGTAGTATGTAATAGTTGCAGTAAAGACGATGAAGATTTTATTGTTTTTGACGAAAAAAACATTGATCAACCTCGCACATCATATTTCGAATTAGAGTTCATCAGTTTCCTAAATGATAAGACCAAGGAGATTTCCGTTTTGGAAAGCTATCCAAATACTAAAAATGCATTAAGAGAATTTAACAGTAGCTTGTGTTCCTCAGGGCCTGTAGAAAGATTATTTTACTTAGCAGGTTTTATACATTACCCAACAAGAGGCTGTTATCTGATGATTCTTTAAAAAATCTAGTTTTTATTAAAGGAAATACCTGTTTTATTAAATAAATTTTTTATTTACTAACAAATTAATTCTATATATGCTTTTTTTACTTACTTTCCCCACTTGACGCGAGAGAATTAACGCAAATTTACAAAATAAATCTTTTAAATGTAAAAAATAAATGAACTCTTTACTAATGAAAATTTAACACTTTAACAATTTTACTGTTTAAATTGTGTATCATATGTACGTACCATAGCTGTTGAGTAATGGTTACTTATTGTAATAACTAGTAATTAAATTATTATTTTTTGTTGAAGTTGAAGTAATGATTATATTACGATTATTTTCAGATTCGCACTATTAGTAATTGATTACGATTACAGATATCCAAAAGTAAGCAAGATTATTTAGGATTACGAGAAAATAATCAGAAATAATCAAAAGTAATCAAAAAATAATTCGACTACTTTCAAGGATTATTTTCGATTATTTTTTTTTATTTGGCGAAATTATGGCAATACTGTCACAAATACATTTCTCTTCATGAAATTCTACCATTATTTAATTAGTTGTTGTTTTTTTTTTCATTTTTTGTTATTATTATTGTTGGCAAAAATATGATTTACTAAGGGATGCATTTATTTTTTTAACACGTCTTAACGTCTTCAATTCCAGTTGAACTACTGTTTTCTTTTGCCGGGATCATCAAGGCGGCAAGCATGGTCTGGTTTTTCTTTTGAAAAATTAGTTGTAACACTGAGCAAAATCCTCCATTTAATAAAACTATGTGGACTATATGGATTTTCATGCGCTGAACTCAAATCCGTTGTTTTCCCCTAAATTAGTCAGGTACGGAGACATATTTCATCCTAACTCGAGAACCAGTTATCCGATAAAATAAAACACCAGTAGATGTCTATCAAAATTCTATTTGTTTTAGTTGAATAGAGTTTTTCTCTATCTCTTATCGTTTTGGAATTATTTAAAAATTAATGGAGAAAACAATTTTTTATCGTGCAAAATTCTTTATATTTTTTAATTTAAAAATGGAATTAAAAAAAATATAAAGCAAATATTCAACATTTTAAACTTTTTTCTGAGAGCTACTTATCTTAAAAATAAAAAAGCCATAAACCATAAAAATCGGTTAAAAATGTGGATTTTACTGTCAATTTACCGCAGGTATCCAATATTGACCAAATATGTGTAATGCAGCAAACAACGTCAGAGTGGGCGCACTAAAGCGCCTTGTAGCAACAATGAATGACAACTGTTTACTTCTATCTATTTTCGAACAGCAAAATCAAATACAAGCAAAAAAATTGTCCTCGCATAAAGCACCAACCCTGTCGTCACCCGTAGATAACATCATATTACAATAAAAAATTTAAATATTTACAGCCTATTTTATTTAAAATAACGCAAAACTTTTGTTAATAATTATTCATTTTTATTTAGAAAATATTTTTATAATAAAAAAGTAGCTTAAGCTGTCCATGCTCTTTATTCTACATCATTCAATTTCGTTCTAAAGACCTCGTCGTTCATAAGCTGTCGTATTTGGGGACCTACAAATATGCCTTCTTTTACCTTCGCATCTTTGATTCTAGGAAATTCGCTCTTAATGTATAAAAAGCCTTCACCGTCCTTATTCATTGCTTTGATAAAATTTTTCATTAGGCCTAGCTTTATGTGAAGAGGAGGCAGAAGAATTTTTTCTTTTTGATTAAAGGCTCTTCTGCTACATTTTTTTCTCCTGGAATAATAGTTACTCTTTTCGGCCAAATTTTAACATTGTAGTGTTTTTCTTTCCCATTCACATAGTAAACAATAAAACTTAGAATATCCACTTTGCAATCCATTTTACATCGCTAAGAATTTCAAATCTACACATACGTTCCATGAGTAATGGGAATATTGAATTTTTTGTAGTATCATCTTCATGCTACAATAGTTTTCTTTCATATTTCTTGCATACGCGAGTGGGACCGATAGAAATTTGTTGCCATTGTGAAGTAAAACGGCTTTCAAATTTGTCTTTAAAAATAAAAAGCCGCCAATCCTCAGATTTATGAATGAAATGCAGTTGTCGCAAAACTCCATCAGCATTATCACAAAATACCAAACCTTCCTCTCTGCTGAAATAAATCAAAAAAGGTTGTTCTCTATTTCGAAAGTACGAGACGTTAACGTCCTTTTGCACCAAATTCCATTCTTTTAATTGGGATGCAAGAAGCTCAGACTTGTTTTCTGAGAGCCCTAATTAACGAACTAAGTTGTTCATATCAGTTTGATTCGGAAAATAAGGTTTATTCGTTGGACTTCCAAATGAATTCGAAGAAACACCCATGCTGGCGTAAGTGAATTCAGTTTCTGAAGAAACCCCATCTTCTTCATCGTCTGTAGGAGGCAATGGAGGTAAAAAATTACTTGTAAACTGGTAAAGTGGTCGTTTGACGCATGAAGTATTTGGATATGTAACTTTTTTTGTTTTTTTCGTAAACCCACGTGTTTTAGTAAGTCAAAAGTAGCAATCATTTTGATGATTTTGTGGTTCACTCCAAATCGCTGGCTTCATAAACGACAAAGACTTATGACTTCGTTTTAACCAACCTCTTAAAGACTTACCACAGCTACTACAACATATTTTCGGCAGCAAATTTTTATCTCTATCATCGATAGGAAACCCAAAATAACGGCGATAAGCATCTTTAACCTTGGAAGATATTGTCTCCTGTTGAGAACTTAAAGTTAAATTGCCACAAACGTAACAACATAAATTTGAAGATTTGTTACAAATCCTTGACATTTTGTAATATGAAAGCGTTTGTGGATTCTTTAATTGCTTTATTTCTTTACGCAATTACAAAGTAAACTATAAGATCTATTTACTGTTGCCGATTTTAACCGCACGATATTCAAATTAAAAGTGACTTACTTATTGCCCATTAGCTTCTATACATACAATAAATACCAGAATCTACCCTAATGTTCTTAATTTGAAATCACAGGTAATTGAAAAATACTGTTATAAATTTTAATTCCAAGAACTATACAAAATACCGTTGTACTTTAGTTCCATTACCTGCTCACCTAACGAAATGTTACAGATATCATATGCAAGGCTGGTTGCATTACGATATCGGGTACCTGCGGTAAATTGACAATAAAATCTAAATTTTTAACCGATTTTTATGGTTTATGGCTTTTTTTATTATTAAGATAAGTAGTTCGTAGAAAATAGTGACAAAGGTTGAATATTTGCTTTATATTTTTTTTAATTCTATTTTTAAATTTAAAAATATTACGAATTCTGCATGAAAAAATTTTTTTCTCCAATAATTTCTAAATAACTCCAAAACGATAAGAGATAGAGAAAAATTTTATTCCACTAAATACAATTTTGTTACACATTTTTTGGTGTTTTATTTTTGAAAATCGGATGACTGGTTCTCGAGTTAGGATGAAATATGTCTCCGCACCTGACTAATTTAGGGAAAAAAATCCCGATCTGAATGAAAAAAAACCGAGAACGGATTTGAGTTCAGCACATCAAAATCCATATAGTCCACATAGTTTTATTAAATGGGAAGACAAAAAATGATTTTTAAGGCCAATTGTAAATATATGTAAACTAGCATTTAACCCGCTACTTCGTTAGCGCAGTTCTTACTATTTATTGAATACTCAAGTTCTATTTATAATTATTAAATATTTTTGGTTCAATTTATGAAAATGTGTAACTCTGATTCAATTTACTTAGAAAAATAAAAAGTAGAGTAAGGATATATCGGGCATATATTTCCTAACTAAAAGCAAGATCAATGCTACTGGGTTTTAAAAATTAAGATTCATTATTTGCAAAAATGACCCTAAAAATAATAAAAGTAACATTTTTTCCTTCACTAAAACTTCCACTTGGTTTATCATTACCTTTATTCAGAATTCTATGTATGCAAAATATATAAAAAGAGAAAAAGTAATTTTGGTCGTCCATAATATTAGGATTTAAACCTCGGATCAAAAAATACTAATTTTAAGAATCTATGTTTACAAACGTAAAAATACAAAGATTACAATAAAAATGCGAAAAGGCTTTTTTGTGTCTCCAATATAATTTGAATTTTCAAAATGAATCAAGAATCCTTTATTTCACTATTTTAGCTTTATATAGGAAATACAAAAATTCCCATTACAATGCAGAAAAGTACCTTTTTGATCGCCCATAACATATCTAGCCTTACCTTGTATCAATAGTCACTAATTTCGAAATTCTTGCTTCGCAAACGTTAAAAATACAAAAAGTACTATAAAAATTCAAAAAAGTACCTTTGTGGACGCCCATAACATTTTCAGTTTCATCTGGAATCAAAAGTCCTTCATTGTAAGATCCTACCTTCATAAACGTAGAAAATTCAAAAAGTACGATAAAAAATTAAAAAAGTACCATCTTGGTCGCCCATAACATTTTCAGTTTCACTTGGAATCAAGAGTCCTTCATTGTACATCCCACCTTCATAAACGTAGAAAATACCAAAAGTATCATAAAAATCAAAAAAGTACTTTTTTGGTTGCCCATGACATTATCAGTCTCACCTTGTATCAATAGTCACTAATTTCAAAATTCTATCTTCGCAATCGTTGAAAATACAAAAAGTACCAAAAAAATTCAAAAAAGTACCTTTTTAGTCGCCCATAACATTTTGAGTCTCACCTCGAATCAATAGTCCTTGATGGTACAATCCTACCTTCATAAACGTAGCAAATACAAAAAGTACCATAAAAATTCAAAAAAGTACCTTTTTGGTCGCCCATAACATTTTTAGTCTCACCTTGTATCAATTGTCACTAATTTCGAAATTATTGCTTCGCAAACGTTAAAAATACAAAAAGTACCATAAAAATTCAAAAAAGTACCTTTGTGGACGCCCATAAAATTTTCAGTTTCATCTGGAATCAAAAGTCCTTGATTGTAAGATCCTACCTTTATAAACGTAGAAAATTCAAAAAGTACCATAAAAATTTAAAAAAGTACCTTTTTGGTCGCCCATAACATTTTCAGTTTCACCTGGAATCAAGAGTCCTTCATTGTACAATCCCACCTTCATAAACGTAGAAAATACCAAAAGTACCATAAAAATTCAAAAAAGTACCTTTTTCGTCGCCCATAACATTTTTGATCTTACCTGAAATCAATAGTCCCTGATTGTACAATCCTACCCTCATAAACGTAGAAAATACAAAAAGTACCATAAAAATACCTTTTTGGTCGCCCATAACATTTTTAGTCTCACCTGGAATCAATAGTCCTTGATTGTACAATCCCTCCTTCATAAGCATAGAAAATGCAAAAAGTACCATAAAAATTCAAAAAAGTACATTTTTTGTCGACCTAAGTTTTTTAGTCTCACCTTGTGTCAATAGTCACTAATTTCAAAATTCTAGCCTAAGTTTTTTAGTCTCACCTTGTGTCAATAGTCACTAATTTCAAAATTCTAGCTTCGAAAACGTAGAAAATACAAAAAGTACAAAAAAAATTCAGAAAATTACCTTTTTTATCGACCATAGCATTTTTAGTCTCATCTGTATCAACAGTCACTAATTTCAAAATTCTAGCTTCGCAAACGTTGAAAATACAAAAAGTACCATAAAAATTCAAAAAAGTACTTTTTTGTTCGCCCATAACATTTTTAGTCTCACCTGGAATCAAAAGCCCTTGATTGTACAATCCTACCTTCATAAACGTAGAAAATGCAAAAAGTGCCATACAAATTTTAAAAAGTACCCTTTTGGTTGACCATAAGATTTTCAGTCACGCCTTGTATCAATAGTCACTAATTTCAAAATTCTAGCTTCGCAAACGTAGAATATATAAGAAGTAACATTAAAAATTCAAAAAAGTACCTTTTTGGTCACCCATAACATTTTTAGTCTTACCTGGAATCAATAGTCCTTTATTTTACAATTCTAACTTTAGAAACGTAGAAAATACAAAAAGTACCATAGAAAAGCGAAAAAGTACATTTTTGGTCCAAGTTCCAAATTCCAAGTTTAAAATGTTCAAATATCTATGTAACAAAATATTTTAATAGACATGATTTAAAGTCAGTAAATATACTCTTTTTTCATAAAAGTAATTATGTTCTAAAAAGTACCAAACTCTTCCCGATTTTTCCCTTTTCTACGCTGTTATGAATGTGTTTCAATTTTTACTAAATTACATAATTTTTTATGTCTAGTGAAATCCCAATTAAAAATTTTGTGAAAATTGGCCGTCTAATTAGGAATAACATACATTTTCCGGAATTTTCCCCTTTTTGGTACCTTTTTTGTCCCCAAAAAAGTTTCCAAAAATTTCATCTAAATAGTTGTCCATATTCTATTAGGAAATAATAATTGTCAAATTTTGTCCCATTGAATAATAAAAGAAAAGTTTATTTTAAAAAAAGTACCAAAAAAAGGGACAATTTTTCTCCTTATACATATGAATTTGAAAAAAGTGCCGAATTCCTATTAATATTTTTTCGCGGATTACTTAATACAGTTTAAATTTTTTTCCTAGCTCTATGCGTTTGGAAGTTACATAGGGTACCAAAAAAGTACCAAATTTTAGTTTTTACCCGTTTTTTCCCCTTAGTGGTTAAAAATTTCAAAAAAGGCCAGACATCTGTCAGCTTATTTTTTGTGCAAATTACAATACTTTTTCAATTTAATTTGTATCATTTTTAGTTTAGCAGATATAAGATTACCGATTTTACCCGTTTTTACCCTTTTTTACCCCCTTAAAGTACGAATTTCCAAAAATCCCTTCTTAGTGGAGCTATACATTGAAAGAGTAACCGATTGTCCAAATTTCATGTCTCTAGCTTTTTGCGTTTGGGCTGTGCGATGATGAATCAGTCAGTCAGTCAGTCACGTTACTCTTTTATATATATATATTATAAAACTTTTTTTTTTGGGAAGTGAATGTATTCTGAATGAATTTGTTTCTCATTATTATTTTTTTCAAGTATTTTTCCTTTTTTTTTTGTTTATTTTTATACCCTTCACACAGTGAAAAAGGGTATATATAGGTTTGTCATTCCGTGTGAAATTTCTACAATTTTCATTTCCGACCCCATAAAGTATATATTTTCTGAAAGCTTATGAATAGAGGAGTCGAAATCAACTTTTTGAAGCCCCCCGACATAGGTTGGACCCGGGTAAGGTATTAAAATATCAGAAATATTCGGGAGTAGATCGGTATTGAAAATCAGAAACATCGGTACATAAACAACTGAGATATGAGCAAAAACCCACGACCACCTCGATTTTCTTTTCATAAAAACAACATTACAACAACAACATACATACATACAAACGTGTATACTGGTTAGAGAAAACGTGGCATCGAATCCCAGCTGAGGCAAAAAAATTTTTTTTTTAATTTTTTTAAAATTTTTTTTTTTAATTTTTTTTTTATTTTTTTTTTATTTTTTATTTAATATATTATATATATTTTTATTATTATTTTTTTTTATTTTTTTTTTTTAATTTTTTTTTTATTTTTTTTTTGTTTTATATATATTATATATGTATATAAAAATTTTTTTTTAAAATTTTTTTTTTTAAAATTTTTTTTTTATTTTTTATTTTTTTTTTTGTTTTTTTTAACATACATACGTGAATTTACTGTTATTGCATGACTACACGTTGTGAAGGGTATATAAGATTCGGCACGGCCGAATATAGCGCTTTTACTTGTTTAAAATAAAATGTATATATGTATAACATGCTGTAAATTCAAAATTTTTAAAAAATAATCAAAAATATTCTGAAAGTAGTCAATTATTTTTTGGATTACTTTTAATTATTTTTGATTTTTTTCTTGTAATCCTAAATTATCTTGATTACTTTTGGATTATTTGTAATCATAATCAATTAATAATGAAGAATTGTTCAAAAGGGAATTACGTAATCAATACCATTATTATACCCTTCACACAGTGAAAAAGGGTATTAATAGGTTTGTCATTCCGTGTGAAATTTCTACAATTTTCATTTCCGACCCCATAAAGTATATATTTTCTGAAAGCTTATAAATAGGGAAGTCGATTAAGCTCTGTCAGTCTGTCCGTCTGTCCGTGTGTATGTTGAAATCAACTTTTTGAAGCCCCCCGACATCGCTTGGACCCGGGTGAGGTATTAAAATATCAGAAATATTCGGGAGTAGATCGCTATTGAAAATCAGAAACATCGGTACATAAACAACTGAGATATGAGCAAAAACCCACGACCACCTCGATTTTTTTTTCACAAAAACAACATACATACATACAAACGTGTATACTGGTTAGAGAAAACGTGGCATCGAATCCCAGCTGAGCCAAAAAAAAAATTTTTTTATATTTAAAAATTTTTTTTTAAAATTTTTTTTTTATTTTTTTTTTATTTTTTATTTAATATATTATTTATATTTTTATTATTTTTTTTTTAAATTTTTTTTTTTTATTTTTTTTTGTTTTATATTAATTATATATATTTAATTATTTTTTTAAAATTTTTTTTTTTTAATTTTTTTTTTTTTTAATTTTTTTTTAAATTTTTTTTAACATACATACGTAAATTTATAATTTTACAATGGGATGTTTTTATATATGTATGTTTTTTATATGTATGTACGTATTTCATATGGGATAAATGGTGATACAAACTACTGTTATTGCATGACTACACGGTGTAAAGGGTATATAAGATTCGGCACGGCCGAATATAGCCCTCTTACTTGTTTTTAAAATGTAATCTTATTGATTACTAATCGTAATCCAGATTTAACAGCTTTGGTACGTACATACTTATATAATTGGGGGATTCAGCGCAGTGTCATAAAGTCATATGTCCTATTATAAAAGCATGAAAAATTAAGACTATTGTGAACAACCCCTCATAATTAAGTGTGCTATTATGAATTTAAATCAGCTGATGTAAAACAATTATCAAAATAAATATTTTCTTTAATAATGCCAAAACCAAGTAAAAAAAAACAAAATAATAGCCACTTTGTGCGAAGAGTACATTTTAGATGTTCTAATGGCAAACTCAAGTAAATAAATTACAAATAAATTAAATTTTGTTTGATAAACAAAAACAGCAGAGTCCTTAGCCGATCTTATTTGACGCAACCAGTGATTTGTTATCAAAATTAGCAACTGCGCTCAAATTTGGATGTCGGCCCGATAAAATTATACAATGAACGGCATATATGTAAATTTTTATGAAATCGAAATCCAAAAAAATATTTGTATTTTGTATCTGTATTTTGCATTTGAAATACAGAGCTTAAAAGTATTTTGTATTTAAAATACACAACTTGAAAGTATTTGTATTTTGTATTTGAAATACACAACTTGAAAGTATTTGTATTTTGTATTTGAAATACACAACTTGAAAGTATTTGTATTTTGTATTTGAAATACATCATGTATTGCCCAGCCCTGACAACAACATTGTCACCTTATGATTTAATATGTGAAGCACACTTCAATTAACACACCACACGAAACAAAGACGAAAGATTTGTCGTACGACTTATATTCTGTGCCGAAGCATCTGCTCTAGGAGTCTCACACAGTATCGCGTTCAATCGATTTCTTTCCTTGAAACTCCGACTATTGGAAGGGCCTAAATACTTCATTGCTTATCACTGCGTACTGCGACTCGAAAGCAGCACCACCAAACTTCGAGTGGTATTCGACGCTTCATTGAAAATCATTGAACGATATTTTGCACAGCGGGCCTCCACTGCAAAATAAGCAGTTTACCGTTTTGCTGCGATTTCGGCTGCCATGTTTCGTATTTACGACCAACATAGAAAAAATGTACCATGAAATATTATATCGATGATCGGCTGGGTGGAGCCGATAGCTTACCTACAGCTCTAGAAATTCAACGTCAACTGCAGTAAGCCATGGCAAGATACGGATTTAATTTACGAAAGTGGTGCGCTAACCATCCCCAACTCCTCAGTAATATCTCCGAAGCCGATCAAGAAGTCATCCTCGACTTTTCTAAAGATATTAACGAGTATATAAAAACAATAGGATTTTTATTATTCCCGATAAACTGAAAGTACCTATTTTTGATATTTTTTTATCACAAATTAGTGTAAAGCTAAAAATTATGTGATTTTTTAATCTTTTTTTAATGAAAATTTAATTTTAAATTATTTTCGAACGTTAATTAGTCTAGACGTTTGATGAGATCTTAAAAAGTACCAAAGTTAAAGTTTTTAGCGGTTTTTGTCCCTTAGCCTTTCGATTTCAAAAAAAAAAGTACCAGACACCTGTCCGCTTATTTTATTTTTGCTTTTTGTATAATATTTAAACAATCATCTTTCTATTTAATTGAAAACATAAAACAAAATACACCAACATTATCATGGTGGCTTCGCTTCTCGGTCGTTTCTTATTTAGCTTAAGATTCTCGTCTTCCTTAATAATTCCCTCTAACGCTTATCAGATGGTAATATACTTCAAGGTATAATTCAATTTGCGGGACCAATCACAAAACTCGTTAAACGTGAATTCAGTGTTCTGAAATCTTAGGTAATATATTTTTAGCTCTAATTACTGCACTAGCAATTTCCAGGAAATGCATTCATATCGCTTTCTGAATTTCCCGTAATTACGCTTCAGTATTGCCTGGGTATTTAAGTTTTCTCTTGCTATCCAAAATAATATTGGGATTTTTTTTCAAGCAAGTTCTAAGAATTATTTTTTAAATACTTTTTCGGTTTAAAGTTCTTCGGCAATGAACGTCACACGTTAAATGTGAACTCTAGTTTCGGCTCACATCTATAAGGCACTAATACTGATGTGTTTACCGCGGTCGTATAAACCGCAAAATTATGACAAAAAATAAACGGGGCCATTTCTTACCAAATGAAATACGAAGATTATTTCAAAATAAAGGAAGACAACATTGTCCAATACTGAACAACCAGTTCAATATGCGAGAATTGTCAAGTTATTTTAAGAAATCCACCTTCATCGAACTCTCAGTAAGTACTTTTAAATAAAGTTTTAAATATATGTATCCTTTTTCTCAATGCAAACTTTTTTCTACTTGCAGAACACACAAGAGAACTGTACAACCTATGCTCTGGAGAGAAACATCGAGCCATGAATCTGATTGATATTTTTGTTTAAGTACCAAAAATGCTTTTGGAAAACATATGCAATAGTCCTACCCCACCATTTAAGCTGGTGGATTTAAACTTCCGGTTTTAAATCAAGTCCCTCCATGAAAGTCCGTGTGATATTCCATGTAGTATCGAGCATGTGTAGTACATCAGATGATCTAAGACCAAAGCTTTACAATCAATTTACATAAGAGATCTCGAGCTAACAAAAGAGAAATCAGAGCTTTTAGTATCTTGCTTAAGAAAACGAAATTTCTTACAAAACGACGTTAAGTCAACGGAATACCCGAACCGACATAAGCCATATGGCAATTTGTATACAACAAAAGATAATGTGTGCTTTTGTTATGACATAAATGGTTTCTTTTGAGAAGCTCGACCAAAAATATGTTCAAAGTGAGTGGCGGCTATTTATTGATAGTAGCAAAGAAAGCCTTAAGGCCATTTTACTCCTATAGGCAACGAGAAGCTGTCTATACCTATTGCACATGCCGTGAATTTAAAAGAAACATATGAAAATATAGCTACTTTATCAAGAAACTTGAACTATGAAAAGAACAATTGGAAAGTATGTTGCGACTTAAAAGTCGTTGCTATATTAACCGACCTCCAAGGTGGCTATTCAAAGTGTTGTTGTTTTCTATGCCTCTGGGATAGCCGAGATCGTGAAAATCGCTACATAAAAAGGATTGGAAAACAAGATCCGAAATGACCCTAGGTCTACATAATGTAAAATATTCTGCATAGATTAAAGAGGTCAATGCAATCTTACAACCATTTCACATAAATCTGGGCTTGGTTAAAAGTTTTGTTAAAGCACTAGACAAAGAGAGTAGAGCCTTTGCTTATTTAAAAACAATATTTCAAAATCTCTCATCTGCGAAAATTGGTGAAGCGCTAACTTTAAAGATTTGTTATCACTAGATGAAAAAGCTGCCTGGAATTCAATTCGATAAATTGTTCTAACTTTATAGGAAACATAAGAAGTCCAAATTACAAAGAAATCGTCCGTGACTATACTATTTAAAAATCGGTAAATGTTAATTATGTTACTAAAAATACATTAATTCCATTCGCATTTAGACTTTTTTCCGGAAAACCTTTGTACCGAAAGCGACAAGCATGGTGAATGATTTCATCAGCAACTTAAGAAAATGGAGCAAAGTTATCAGCGACTATGGAATGAAAATATAATGGGCGATTTTATTTTAATACTTACAAGAGAATCAAACTCAAAAAATTATAGGAGGCAAAACAAAAGTCAAAATTATTTTAAAATTCTTTTGTGTTAATCTTGTTGATTCCGCCATATAACGTTTTTTTTCAACTAGTTCTTATTTCGTGAATTGTAACACTTAGCACATGTCTGATTTGACAGATAATTAGTTTTATCCTTCCGCCAAACGAATATGGTTACTTTTTTTTGGCCGATTTTTCCAAAAAAAATCATCGTTTCGGATGAAGCTCATTTTGATCTTGGTGGGTATGTAAATAAGCAAAATTGTCGCATTTGGGGCACAGAAAACCCGCACGCATACATTGAAAAGCTGATACACCCAACACGAGTCACTGTTTGGTGCGGATTTTGGTCCAGAGGCACAATTGGGCCATTTTTATTCGAAAATTAGCAAGGAGTGTCCGTAGTCAATGGCGATCGTTATCGGGCCATGCTGAACGAATTTTTGTTCACAAAAATTGAAGAGGAGGATATTGGAAACATTTGGTTTCAACAGGACGGCGCTACGTGCCACACAGCCGAAGCTACACTTTTTAATAGCATTTTCAACAAAAAAAAAATTATTTGGCGGCCCCTTTATAACTATTTGTTACCTTTGTTTATACTCGAATATATCGATGGATTTGAACGCAATCAAGTTTATTTTATTTTTCATACATGCAGGTTTAAGACTAAGTACTAGAACGCATGATTTCAATTGAATAGAAAGATGATTTTTTATATATTAGACAAAAAGCAGAAATAAAATAGCGGACAGGTGTACTTTTTTTTAAATCAAAAGGCTAAGGGACAAAAACCGCTAAAAACTTTAACTTTGGTACTTTTTAAGATCTCATCTAATTTCTAGACTAATTGACGTCGGAAAATAATTTGAAATTAATTTGTCATTCAAAAAAAGGAAAAAAAAATCACGTAATTTTTAGCTTTATACTACATTTACACCTACACAAAATCTAGTACTTAGGGGATTTTGAGCGAAATCTATCATATTTCCCATACAAAACGAAATCGACTTCGCCACTAGATTTTGGCAGAATCTACTTAAAATCTAGTACTACTTCGTGATGCAACTGTGGTTTTTATTAAATTGTAATAAAATATACTACGCTGAACACAGAAAAAATCAATCATAATATATAAGGTGGTTGCAATTGCACAAGTACTTTATTTTTTACATTTTTTTATATGGAGTTTGAATTTTGGAGAAGTAGACATAGAGAGCCTCTCAGACCACCTTGTAAGTAAATGTATTGTCTTGAAAACGAAATCTTGCAAAATGTCAAAAAACAGTGGTATAAACGGTTTAGATTTTAATAAAGATTTTAAATCAAATCTACTAGATTTCGCTTAGGTGTAAATGTAGTATTACACTTATTTGGGATAAAAAATATCAAAAATATGTACTTTTAGTTTATCGGGAAAAAAACACGAATTTAGATTTTTATGTAATATAATTTATTTTATTTCTTATAAATGCAGTCCCAAAAATGGTCATTTTTTGTTGCTTCCTATTTTTTTTTATAAAGTTATTAATTTAATAAAAATTTATAATTTTACAAAAAAAAATCCGAATTGTTCCTCGATAACTCCAAAACTGATGGCTAGATCTGAAAATGATATTAAAAAACCTAAAGCTGACGTAATTTTAAGTTTTTAGACGGATTGCTAAACAAAATCGAGTACGTCGTTCCAAAGTTACGACAAGATGAATGGGGCAGCCTATTCAAAATTTTTAAAAAACACCTTACCATAGAATTTGAAATAATGATGATTTTTTCAGTTAGGTGATTATAGCGGTTCAAAAAATATAGTGGTTATTTTGGAAAAAAAGTTGCCATTTATTGCATAGTGTAATTAGTGAAATTAAACAAAACCTTAAAAGTTTGCTGGTATCAGTCGAGGGTGGAAACCCGTTGCATAGCATAAACCACTGAAATTCGTTTAAAACGCTATAACGAATTATGGGATATAATTTAAGATTTATAAAAAACCTAGGAACTTTTTTGTATAAAAATAATATCTTAAGAGTCGAGATCTCTTGCCGTTTAACGACTTATATTTAAGTCGATACACAAGATACAAACATTGTGTTTTATAGCACTTCTTGCAAATGTGAGACAACGCTTTTGGCCCATCAAAGGCAAACACTTAGCCCGGGAAATTGTCCATCGATGTGTATACTGCGCAAAACCAAAACTTTTTCAGCAATTAATGGGAAACAAGGGTAATCCCAGCAATACCCTTAATCAATGTCGGAGTAGACTACTGTGGCCCAATATGGGTTCACTTTAGAACTAGAGGAAAACGTCCCCAAAAGGCTGTCTATATAAGCGAAGGTAGGTCATGTAGAACTAGTAACGGACCTTACAATCGATGCCTTCATTGGGGCACTTAAAAAATTTAAAGTTGTGAGGACACTGTCAGAATCTGTATTGCGATAATGCAACAAACTTTGCCGGAGCTCGCAATCAACTAGCAGAATTGTCAACTGCCTTATTTTCTAAAACAGCTCAAGAAAAAATTCAACGAGAATGTGCAAATAAAAATGTTAATATCCATTTTATTCCTCTAGGTGCCCCACATTTCGAGGGACTATGGGATCCGCGGTGCAATAGCACTACCAACACTTACCTCAATCAAAGATGGTAATTGTTATCTCAATTAAAACGTTAATTCTGGAACTGATGGTCACTGGAATACCTCAATAAACTTCAGCAGCAGAACAAGTGGCAAACCAAGTCTCAAAACTTATGGTTTTAAATCATTATTAAAGATAAGCCGTTACCTGTCAAGACATGGCGGCTCGGCAAGGTATTCGAAATATACCCCTGGCTCAGATGGAGGTGTCAGGATAGCTGCTATCAAAACATCTACCGGCATCATCAAGCGAGCTATTCATCGCTAGCTTCGTTTCTTCTAGAACCACCAATAACTTTTGCCAACAATGAAACAACTGATAAACCGCCACTCTTTCAAAGCAGCAGGGCATTTAACGACCAAGATAAAACTTTAAAGTCTCCAAAATGCTTCAATTTGACCACTAAA
The DNA here is from genome assembly GCA_941918925.1 of Phyto melanocephala. Lineage (NCBI taxonomy): Eukaryota > Metazoa > Arthropoda > Insecta > Diptera > Rhinophoridae > Phyto > Phyto melanocephala. The sequence goes on along the minus strand of OW799234.1, from coordinate 40,521,931 downwards.
AGCATGCTTATGCTCTTATCATAGTTTTTTTCACTGGTGATGTGCTCTAAAGTAACCAGTAATTATGGTTACATTTTGAACATATTGCTCAAATCAAGCCGATCATATCAGAATGGAAACTTTATATGTATTTATTATGAATTTGCACCATTTTACAATGAAATGCAGCTTCTAGTTAACGGAACAGCTGCTTTGGTTAAAGCCTGCAACAATTCGCGTCTCAACACTCAATGCAACGGATTAATTAACCATTTTCACAATCTCAAGAACGAAATGGAAGCCGGACTAGACAATTTCGCAAAACGGAAAAAATGCGGGGCAAAAGATATAGTTGGCAATGTGGCGAATTTCTTATTAGGTGTACTTGACTCGAAATACGCTAAGAAAATGACTCAAGCTAGGGTTGCCATTCGTACTGTTTTAAACAGTACATGTACTGTTTTTTGTAATATGTACTGTTATATTCACAATACCTAAAACAGTACGAAAAAGTACTGTTTTTTATATTTGTACTGTTTTTGTACTGTTTTTTGTTTGGATTGGATAAATATTTATAATTTATTTTTGAATTAACTTTTTTTGTAAGCATACATTATTTTCTTTTATATAACTATACCACCTCTATTTGTATTGTATAATTATTTATTGAATTTTAAAAATTATCAAATGTATTCATTTTAAAAATTTAATTGATTTTTTTTTAAACAATATTTAATTAATACTTTTGGATTATTATATATAACTTTAAAAATATCAATTGTAATTGACAAATTATCAATTGAAGTTATTGTCTTTAAAATAAACTTCAAAAAAATTATTAAAAATAATAATATAGTCGACTTTAACAAGAAATGTTTTCTTTTTGTTGAGCCTAAATATTATTTTCTTAAATATTGTTAAATATTGATTTTAAGTACAATAACAATTTCTTTGCATGATAGATTAAGTGCCATTATTACAACTTGCGTTTAGTTAAAAGTAGGTTTTTTTTTGCTCGATAAATAGCTTTGCATTATTACAACTTCCACTTTTTGATTGTTATTATTATTAACTTTAATAATATTTAATGAATAAAAAAATAATAAATTAAGGGTTTATAATGCAAAGCCATTTATCTGCCAAACAAAATCCTGCCTTTAGCTAACGGCAAGTTGTAATTAACAAAAATGGCGTATAACATGGAATAATAATTAAATTAATTTTAATATACCTGGGAATTCCTTGACGGCTTTACGTTCAACCAAATTGATTGGGGTGCCTATTAGATGTGAGAGCTATGCGTTGTGCAGATATAGACAGCAATCATAAACTTTTGGTAGAAACTTTCAAACTACGTCCAGCATAAATAAAACTGAATATAAGTACCGTATAATACGTCCCGTCTTCATAATACGGAAGTGGCCGCACGTTACTGTTCTGCCGACAGTAGATCATTCCGTTCACGAAGTAGTGAAAGGTATTCGTGGTCTACAATTTAGGCATCTGTTGTCAAACTGCTAAGTGATTCTTGGAGTAAGAAAGAAAAATCGTAAACTCAATAAAAACCGCAAATGCTAAAATTGTGCCCAAGAAAAATTATCGAGAATTGGCAAAAATCTAAAATCCCTAATACGTGCTGACCATAAGCGTCACTAAAATAGTGTCACTGAGGGAGCAGAACAAGCATCGGCAACATGAGCGGGTTTTACACGGCAATAAAACATCTTGTTGGCAAGAACATAAAAAAACACCACAATGCTTAAGGACGAGAATAACATCTATCTCACATTACCCGAAGAAAAATAACAACATTGGCTCAAATGTTGCTTCGAATGACACTGTTTTTAATATCTATAACACTGGTCTGCAAACAAATATTCCCGTATCACGTACACATTTTTTTAAGTGCATTGCTGATATTTTTCCTTAAACAAGGCGACCACGCTAACTTAAATTAATGAAATAAATAAATGAAACACCAAAAGATGCGGGATAAAATTACCTTTAAGTCAGTTTCATTCATATTCAACTTCTTTGGACTTATTCAGAATTCGCTGACGAGGTATGTATACTGAGAATAAAATAAGCCATAACTGATGAAAATCGATGGACAAATGTTAATTTTATTCACAATTAAGTGCATGTAGCTACTTTGACAAATATTGTGTATTTATGCCCAACATACTTCCATTTTGCGGTTAAGGTACAAAACAACAACATACTAATATTGCGAAATTTCTTCGGACCAGATTAATAAGAACATATGTATGTATTAATTTTTTATGGCTGAGAAAACCAAACACAAAATAAATTTTCTATACCTACATACACACTTGCATCGCATAAATATCATTTAACTGATATGCGCGAGGGCAGTCAGTGTTTTGTAAAGGTAAACTACGACGTACATAACAAGTAAGAGTGCTTTACAACGTGCAGTCATACATACAAAAAACATACATAAGTAAAGGGTGTTTTTTTAAGCCCGATAGAACTTGAAATTGTAAAAAATAACACAAAAAATTAAATTGTAATCAAAATATTTTTTTTATTCGAAAGATCAATACGTGACATTAACATTTGAAAATGATTTCGGGCATATGGGCACCGCGGCTGTTCTTGACGAAGCGCATTCCCGACGTCCAATTTTATCGCAAAATTGTGTTCAGCGATGAGGCGCATTTTTGGCTTAACGGGTTTGTTAATAAGCAAAATTGCCGCATATGGAGCGAGACCAATCCACAAGAGACCCTACAGACTCCATTACATCCAGAAAAATGCACCGTTTGGTGCGGTTTTCACGCTGGTGGCATCATCGGACCTTATTTCTTCAAAAATGAGGCCGGAGCTCGCGTTACGGTCAATGGAGATCGTTACCGCACCATGATCAATGATTTTTTGTTTGAAAATATGGATGACATTGATCCGGAGGAGATGTGGTTTCAACTGAATGGTGATACGTGCCATACGGCGAACGCAACCATCGACTTATTGAAATCAAAATTTGGCGATAAGTTGATTTCGAGAAATGGACCTGTCAATTGGCCTCCAAGGTCGTGCGATTTGACACCTCTCGATTATTTTCTGTGGGGCTACGTGAAGTCACTGGTTTATGCTGATAAACCAGCAACAATTGACGCCTTGGAGGCCAGCATTGTTCGTGTTATTCGTGACATACGGCCAGCAGTGCCCGAAAAAGTGGCCCAAAATTGGACGTCCAGAATGCGCTTCGTCAAGAACAGCCGCGGTGCCCATATGCCTGAAATCATTTTCAAATGTTAATGTCACGTATTGATCTTTCGAATAAAAAAAAATTTTGATTACAATTTAATTTTTTGTGTTATTTTTTTCAATTTCAAGTTCTATCGGGCTTAAAAAAACACCCTTTATATAAAAACATCCAATTGTAAAATTATAAATTTAGATATGTATGTTAAAAAAAATTAAAATACAGAAAAAAAATATTAAAAAAAAATGTTTAAAAAATACAAAAGTTAAAAAAAAATATATAAAATTAAATAAAAAAAAATAATGGATGGTATTATTGATTACTTAATTTATTGAAACTTAATTTAACATCCCTGTTTTAGGGGGTTATAAGCTAATGTTGTGTCAGCAGATGGGAAAATATTAACAAGTTTTAGATGTGATTTTAGATGTGTGTGTTAAATATTTTGTTATAAATTAAATATGAATACAATTGCCTTTTTTGAGGATAGTAGTGACAGTGATTCTTTGGACATCCGATTGGAAAGAAAAGTTTTACGCTATAAATCTTAGTCAGCCAATGACTGGAGGAAGTCAAAGAAAACTAAATAAATGACTGCTATTTCTGCATGACAAAAGTCAAAGAATTTTTAAGAAAATCTAAACATAAAATAATATATTCTGATGTTCCTTCGGTCCAAAGGACAATTCCACGCAATAAAGAACCACCAGCGCCAGTTCCTCCTGAGAAAACACGAACTGACGTGTTAAACGATATTTCCCAATCACCATCCATATAATCAAATTAAGTTTTTTTAGCAATTTATTTAGTCTATTAAAAGAACTACATTAACTTAACCAATCTGAACCTTATGATCTCGTCCGCAATTTGCAGCTTTCGAAATCTAAGGCCCAAATTGTATGTTCCAGATTACAATAGTTGAATCTATTATGTTTCGTTTTGCGGGAAAGGACATTCTTTATTGCACCCACTCTCACAGACTTCTTCAAGAACTACAGCTACCAATGGCTTGGAGGCCAAATTGCAGGAAGGCATATTTGTTGGTCCCCAAATAAGAAAAATCTTAAAGACCAATTATTCAAATCTAAGTTGGTCGATAAAGAAAACAGAGCATTGGAAGCTTTCGAAAATATATGTCACAACTTTCTTGGAAATAGAAAAGCTGCAAATTACAAAGAACTGGTGTAAAATGCAACTCGAATGCAAGATGTCACTAAAAATACACTTTTTACATTCGCATTTAGATTTTTGCACAGAAAATCTTTGTGCGTTGTCTGATGAGCATGGTGAAAGATTCCACTAAGATATTGCGCACATGAAAAAAAGATTTGACGGCAAGCAGTCTCCAGACATGTTAGCTGATTTCTTCTGGGAAATCAATCGTAAAACAGCAGATAGCACTTATAAAAGAAAGGATCTAACATGTAATAATAAACTTTTATTGTTATATTAATATTAAATTTCATTTGAGATTTTAGTTTATACAATAGAAGCCATTTAGGTGTAAGATTATTTACTTTTGTTGTAATAAATACGTATAAAATATTTCAATATCAGTATTTTATTTAAATAAAAATATCTCAAAAACTAGACGTGATATAAAAATCTGTGAACAGATTTGGATTTAGTCCAAGTCCATTAAAATCACATTACAAGGATCGAGCTTCCGATTTTTTTGACGATCCGCGTTATATTTTTAGCGTTTTTACACTGATCAACATCGCATGAAACTTGAATTTACACTTGCAATATCTAACATCTTGCATTAATAAATTAATTTAGGGACGTATTAAGGCATTTTTAATTACAAATATATATGCACATACATACACAAATATGATGAAATTTTGACTATGTTTACGTTTTTGTTCTTATTCAGTGTCATTTTCTAATAATGACACTAAAAAATTTGAAAGATCTGCAGAACATCTTTAAAAGATGTATAAAAATGTTGATACACAAGCCTGTACAAATCTTATAGAAAGATAGACCATTTTTTTAAATTGATGGTAGATGTTAAATGCTAATTAGTGTAACAAGGCTATAAAATTGTTTACTTTTGTTATAATATATATGTACGTATTAAATATTTCAATATCAGTAATTAAATAAAAATATCTAAAAAACTAGACGCAATAGAAAAAATCTGTAAACAAATTTGGATTCAGTGAGCCTAAAAAAATAATTTTGTCTTATTTAGATTATTTTCAGTTTTAAATATATTTTAAGTAAAAGATATTTTATTATAAATCCTTACTTTTAACTTAAACTAAATAAACTCACTAAAAGCCCGTATTTTATGAAGAATGTAAATTAAAAAAATAAAAATTACATAAAAACTCGCGACTGCAAAACTTAAATTTTTAATAATTGTTTTACCTTCCATATATTAAGAAAAACGTCAGTAAGGACCGTTTTATATTAAGGTAGCGATAAACAAATTCATAATGCTATACGTATATGCAATGAATCAAGAAATCTACTTAAGGATTATGACTTACTTTTCGGCAGTTACGCTCTGAAGTAATATTTCAATTTGTTTTGCCAATTGTTTACGATTATCTGTGCGTTGTGATATTATGGGAATCGCGGAGCATATAGAAATCAAAGATGCTTGAACACATAGACGTTTTGCCTTAAGACCTAATTTGAATATACGATCCTTGTCAGTTGAAAGGACTTCAGGAAAATCTACATCTTCTGGCCAGTCCATTAGTTCTAAATAGGCATTTGATATTGTTTGATCTCTACTAATGGGTACATTATTGTCATCTTGAACACGATTGCGCTTAAGCCAATTTTCTGTTACAGGAAATCCAACTAAAAAAAATAAATAATTTTTTTACTGCAAATAACGTTAAAAATATGGTTCTTTAATAAAAAAATAAAGTGTTACTCTTTTCATATACAAGACTTGGGTTTTGACAAACCATTGTTAAGCAAAAATCCTTAATTTCATATGCAAAACTTAAAAAGCTCAACTTTCCTTTATATCTTTAAAAAATTTAAAGTAAGATATACCTACCAGTGATCAGCTTTGAGTCGTTTTTTCGATATTCATAGTGAATCATAAAATTTGGGTATAAGTGTGTATAAGTCATTGACAGTTACCTGAGCTGACCTACGCATACCACCAACAACGTTGGCTTATAAGTACAACTCAAAATGAACATGACTACACGTCGTACTCGTACTCATACCGTCCCACATTTATACGATTCACAAAAATACACACGTCGATTCATATTTTTAAGAAAATACTTAAGCTAAAGTTCATACTTCGCATTCTCGCGTCAGTGCATTCTATGCATCCTCATACTCTTTCTGCTTTTCAAGTTACATAGCACGCTTTTTGCGCATCAAATAACACAAGATGTTATAGTTCAAATAAGGCACTCATTATGTAAATGGCATCGATTAACAAAATGCAAATTTTGTTCATGAACAATTTTTTTAAATAATTATATTTTTTTTCTTGCCAATAATTTTAAACTTTATTACGAAATCATTTTTTTTATTTTTTGCTATATAAAAATATAAGAAAATAAATACACACTACAAGCATAACTATCGATAAAATTAAAAATAAAATATAATTAGTCATATCTGGCATTTAAACTCAATTGAGTTGTTCTCTCGCCGCTCATGACTCTTAAAAAAGTAGAAAGTAAATCAACTTTTTGCGTTGTATGCGTGAGAGCGTCCTACGCTTTGTGCTCTGTAACTTACAACATATAACTACATTGATTCAACTTTTTTGAGAGAGGCGTATGACGCGAAAAAACGTAGAAAGCGTGGTGTGGACTATTAGCTTTATATTATTAAAGCAAAGGTGCCTATTTCATCAAACAATTGTTTATAGCCATACCTTATTTTTTTTTATACCCTTTTATACCCACAGTGAAAAGGGTATATATAGGTTTGTCATTCCGTGTGAAATTTCTACAATTTTCATTTCCGACCCCATAAAGTATATATTTTCTGAAAGCGTATGAATAGGGGAGTCGATTAAGCTCTGTCAGTCTGTCCGTGTGTATGTTGAACTTTTTGAAGCCCCCGACATCGCTTGGACCCGGGTGAGGTATTAAAATATCAGAAATATTCGGGAGTAAATCGGTATTAAAAATCAAAAATATCGATACATAAACAACTGAGATATGAGCAAAAACCCACGACCACCTCGATTTTTTTTCACAAAAACAACATTACAACAACAACATACATACATACAAACGTGTATACTGGTTAGAGAAAACGTGGCATCGAATCCCAGCTGAGCCAAAAATTTTTTTTTCTAATTTTTTTAAAATTTTTTTTTTACTTTTTTTATTTTTTATTTAATATATTATTTATATTTTTATTATTATTTTTTTTTTTGTTTTATATTTATTATATATATTTTAATTATTTTTTTTAAAATTTTTTTTTTAATATTTTTTGAAAATTTTTTTTATTTTTGTTCTTTTAACATACATACGTAAATTTATAATTTTACAATGGGATGTTTTTATATATGTATGTTTTTTATATGTATGTACGTATTTCATATCGGATGAATGGTGATACAAACTACTGTTATTGCATGACTACACGTTGTGAAGGGTATATAAGATTCGGAACGGCCGAATATAACGCTCTTACTTGTTTTTGTTCTAGTGATGGGCAAATATAAATAATTTATCGATACATATCGTATCGATATTTTTCAACAGTATCGATATATATTTTTTAAAAACATCGATATTTCCATATTGTAATACGCCATTTTTCCTTGTGATTTCCGACGCCATCCTTGATTTTAAATCTTTACGTAGTTACCGCCATTTTGTTTTAGACGACATCTTGGATTTTACATTTTTTTAATAATTTACTGTATTCTACTGGCCAAGTCCTTTCAAGACGTTACATTTTGAAATACCAGATTTGACCCATAAATAATTATCAAACCTTAGGCCATTTACCAGTTCTCTAGAGTTTATAACATTTAGGATAACTGCCAACCTTTTTATAATATTATTGTCGACCCCAGAATTTTGAGCTGTTACCTTATCATTTTCAAAAAAATTTAAATTTTTTTATAGTGCTTATATTGCGCTTTTTAAATACATAAATGATAACGTTCTGGATTTGGATGGTGCGACCTTCGTGACAGACTACGAAATTAGTCGACGGACGTTTGTTGGTTCCACTTCTGCCAAGCAGTGACAATTGTAACCAACTGGAATCATTTATACATACAACGTATATTTTCTTCATCTTGATTTCATGAGCAACCATTTTGTTTTTTTTTACCATTTCTTATGTATAATGTATTAAGTTTATTATTTATGTATGTACATGAAAATAATTTTTTGGTAGTTGGGTTTCAAAAATAAATATATTGGAAATATTAAACAATTCTTTGTCCATACTTCCTCACATCTCCATTACAGAAAATTACTGCCTTCTTTACAATATTGTAACTATAATAATGTCTCCCATGAGTTGGATTTTCAAGCCATTCGTAAAGTTTTAGGATAGCTCGTTGGTGGCTGATCTGAAATTGCTTCCATCGTATAAGGGAAAATAACTGCACTGGACTTAGTCCACTTACAAAACCGAAAGTAGTCACTATTGAACGAGCTTTGTATGTTTTTCACCAAAAAAAATTGATTATGAATGCTGGCACACTTTCGAAGTTGCATATATCCTTATTATGAAGAAGACGCCTGCGGGCCTCCACACGATTTATATCAATAAATTTGCGATTTTGCTGTTGGTCCATATTGACTTTATAAAATCCTTAATAAAACTGACTCTTTTATGAATTTTGGGCATAATTTCATTTTTGTTGCTAAAGGAGTTTATTTCATTGGGTGTTATTTCATTTTCATCATTGGGAGTTATTTCATATGTTTGTTGTTGTATGTATGTTTGTGGGTCTGTCTTGTGTTTGTATATATTATTTATATATTATTTTATTTTTCGATGTTATTTCATTCACTGTTTTTGGGTGTTATTTCCAATTTTTTGGGGTTTACTTCATTGGGGATTGTTTCCTGGGCGTTATTTCATTGGGGGGCTTTTCGTGGAGCCAACATTTTAATACTTCTTAAAAAAAAAAAACAAACCTTACAAAATGCCAAAAAAGTAGTAATCAAACGGCAATGTTTCTGACACTTTAATTCTAAAGGGCTTTTTTTTAAGATCATCCTTTTTTTTGCTTTCTAAAAAATTTTCGACTTTGAGCAGCTCCACAAACTATAATTTTTATGCAATTAAGGAAAACGTTTTTGAATTGTGATCAGTAAGTAGTTCTTTATACGATGTTTTCCTTCATTTCACAAAATCTTGTCGTAAAACTTTGTATTTTTGCCACGGGTTCACTTTTTTTTTTACAAGACTGGATCAATTCATGTTGAATTCGAACAATATTTGCTGTGATACCACTGTTAGCGATTATTTGTAATTCTAAGTTAGTGATTGTTATATAGAATAAATTATGTAGAATTAATAATGTAGAATTGATCGCTACATCACTCCCCCTTCTGTAACGCTGTCCAAGTTAAAATTAACATATTTCGTAGGACGTTTTATTTGTCGGCCTCGGCGATTGGTTTGAACTGGTTTAGTTGTTACCGTTTCAGAAGGGTCAGATTGTTTTAAAGATTGCGTTTGTTCAGTAGTCATAGTGGTTTTGACGCTTTAGTATATTGTGACTGCTGGGAAGTTGATGGTGGTTGCACGTGGTCCAAGCAGAACGATAGGTAAACTATCAAACCTGTCGCTAGATGCGTGACATTTTATAGCGCTTTTTAACGTTCGATGCATGCGTTCTATTAAACCGTTTGCTTGTGGGTGGTACGCAGTCGATCGCAGGTGTTTTGACCCAGGATGGCGAGATAATTCGCTGAACTATGTTGATTCAAATTGTCGACAACGATCTGTAGTAATAGCACTGGGCATACCAAAGTGTGATATCCAGCCGTGTAAAAAAGCTCGTGTAACCGTTTCAGCAGTGATGTGCTTCATAGGTATAGCAGCAGGCCATCGTGTAAACCGATCCATACATGTAAGACAATACTTACAGTCGTTGGATATCGGTAGGGAACCTACGATGTCTATATTTACGTGCCTAAATCTTTCATCTGGGGTGTTAAAACGTGACAAGGCACTTTTGTTATGTGTTGTTACTTTACAACGTTGGCATGGTATGCAATTTTTTACCATTGTGGCAATGTCCTTTTTATATCTCTCCAAACAAATCGATCAGCTATTAATTTTACTGTCGATCGTTTTACAGGGTGTGACATATTATGAATGGAGTTAAATACTTGTTCTCGGGAACTTTCCGTGACATTAGGTCGAATGCGGTTGTTGGATATATTGCACCAAACGGAAGATTTGGAACCAAGTATAGGGATAAGTTTCAATTGTAAATTAGTATCTGATTTGGCATCATCGATTTCCAAACTGTTACCTTGTTGTACTGATAATTGCTTAACATCAATTTGGTTTCCCGTGACTATGGATTCTACGCGTGACAGAGTCAGCAACAACATTGTCCTTACCTGAAATATGTTAAGTATTTGTCGTATATTCACTTATTAAGCTGGTGGGTTTGTTTCGGTGTTAATTTTTCAGGTTTCTGTTGAAAAGCATACGTTAATGGTTTGTGATCATTTAGCACAATGCAGTCACGGCCATCAATAACATGAGCAAAGTATTTTACTGATTGATATATCGCTAATAACTCTCTATCGTATGTACTTAAGCGTTTCTGGTAATCTGTCAACCTTTTTGAAAAGAAACCAAGTGGTTTGTGTTGACCAGATTGCACCTCGTGTATCGCCGCACAAACACAAAAATTACTTGCATCGACATGAAGTGTCAGCTTTGAGTTAACAAAGTTGCGTTTGCAACTGAAGTTTTGCATTCATCAAACGCTTTGGACGCTTCGTTATCCCTCTCGACAATGGACTTGTCATTTTTCTTATTGCCCTTTGTTAATTTTTGTAGTACATTCTGTTTAAACGCTGATTGAGGAACAAAACGACGATAGTAGTTTAACAATGCGGTAAATCGTCTAAGTTCGTGTGCGACTGTTGGTCGTTTAAAGTTTAGTATTGCATCAACTTTTTCTGTAGTGGGCTTAACACCATCCGCGTTAATACAATGTCCCAAGAAATTAATTTCTGTTTGTTCAAAGACGCATTTCGAAATTTTAATCTTAAGTCCATATTTTCGTAAACGACCAAAAATAATCCTTAAATGTTGGATATGCTCTTCTTTATTAGAAGATGCGATGCAAGTGTCATCAATGTAAACGATAACAAAATCTAGATCTCGAAAGATCTGATCCTTCGGAATGTCTGACTTGCATTTTGCAATCCAAAAGTTATTACATTGAATTCAAACAGCCGAAAGGTTGTTATTGTTGCCGTTTTTTCCCCGGTCCTGTGGTGTTATTGGAATTCGGTTATACGCACGCTCAAGGTCTAATGTCGTAAAAATTACCTTGTTGAGCAATCTATGTGAAACATCGTGTACGTGTGGAATAGTATATCTGTCCGGCTTGGTGGCGGTGTTCAGGCGTCTATAATCGCCACATGGGCGCCACTCACCACTTGTCTTCTTTGGTGCCAAGTGCAATGGGCTTGCCCATTGACTGCTACTCGGACGGCATATACCATGCTGCAATATATAATCAAACTCCCGTTTGGCTATTGCCAATTTGTCAGGGTTTAATCTTCTTGAACGTCAATTTTCGTGTCGACTATAGAGAATTTGAATGGTTGGGTTAAGTTTTTTATCGAGTAATTCCTTTATCCATGTGTGCACTGTGGGAGATATGGTGTAAATATTTAGAAAATTTTCTCTACACTTGAGTCCATTAACCGTAAGATTTGTTTTCACATCTATAAGTTTATTTCTGCTTATGTCGACTAGTATATCGAATTTGTGTAAAAAATCTGCACCTATTATAGGCCTTATCACTTCTGTAACTACAAATTCAAGGTCCATATTTCTCCTCAGTCCAAAGTCAACTGAAATTATCTTCGCGCCGTAGGTCTTTATAGGTGTACCATTTGCTGCATACAAATAACCTGTGTGTTTGTCGTTTCGATATGTTGGAGATAATATTGAAAAGTCTGCCCCAGTGTCTACAAGATATTGTTTTCCGGTTTTCCTATCTATTACAAAAAGTCGGCGGCTTGTTGCCGTTGTATCTCTATCTGCCACCGATGATAGAGTAACCATCAGTTTTCCGGCGTAAGTTTTTTGTACTGACATGGTTCAATACATTTTTTTGCCTTTCGACGATGCGATAGTGGTATTTTCAAAATGGAAATTGTACCTTAGACTTGTTACGTTGTACTGATCGGTTTCTTGGCCGATGTGAATTGTCTTGTCTATGGAAATTGTCCTGTCGAGACATACGCAATTCCGCCACTTTCCTTGAAGAGGTGAGCGGGTATGTATGGCAGCAACATTAGCAAAATTTTATCAGCTTGTTTAGCCATTTTTGTTGAATTACCATCGACTATGAAGATTATTGAGTTAATAGTTTCAGGAAGCCTCTCCACCTATAAAGATTTAAAAGTTTCATCTGAAATTTTATCGCCAGCCAAATCTCTCATACGTTTTAAAAGTTGTGACAGTTTGAAATCACCCAGTTCTAGTTCTCTTATCAATTTTCTCAATTTCCTTTGATCAGAATCTGTATAATCAATTATTAACGATCGCTTTACTGCCTCGTATTTACCTTTAGGCGGTGGGTTACGAATTATGTCAGCTATTTGCAACAAGTATTGCGGCTCTAGTGAAGAAACAATGTAATGATGTTTTGTATCATCGGCCTTTACACCCGCGACTGCAAATTGGGATTCCATTTGGACAAAATAAAGATCAGGCTGTTCTTTGAAAAAAAACTGGAGGTTTAACACCAACGCGAAATACTTCACCTGTTGACGCTGCGCTCGCATTTTGTCGCACCTGTGTTTTGTTCGTCTGCTCACTATCAGCACTTTCCTGCTGCTCTATTTTTCCATCGTTGTCCATTCTAAAATAAGGGGTCACCAATGTGGGTTTCTTACGATATTAAATAAAACAGAAAGTTTGCTTTATTAACTAATAAAAGTAATTTACTTTATTGTCTAATTATTAAAAGCTTTTCGATTTACGTCGTTAGTCGTTCGCTATTTTTACGAGAGTCTTTTTATCCTCCAGTCTTGTCAATTAATGTTGAGTTCGAACTATATTTGCGGTGATGCAAAAAAACTAAACAAATTTAAAATTCATACTATGTTGAGAAAACAAAATTCTAGAAGTATTTAAAACAAAGTTTTCGCTGACCAGACATAATGGGAATCATATTGATTTTTGCACAATTCTTTTGATTGCATAACATTGTTTATTGTTTGGAACTGAAGCTTATTTTAAATTTGCTTTTTATCAAACTAAGCAGTGAAAAAATTCTTTCTATGTGGCAAAGACATTAAGTTTTGAACAAAATAAATAAGTTCTTCGAAACACTTTTCGTTCATTACATTTTTATGTTTCGACACTTTATCCCAAAACTCAACAATACTTATATCACTGTCTAAAATAATATTTGAAAATCTTAATAGTTTCCTTCGGGATAAAATTTTTTTCTGCATTACCACCTGTTAAATTTGGAAATGATAATAATAAAGGTACCAAACTTATCTCTAAACTACTTAAAACTTTATTTGGTGTAATTATCTCAAGATTTTTAAAATCTTTTTTTGAAAAATTGAAGCGTTTCAGAATTTTCTTAATTTTGTTTTTGCAAGCTTGATAGTACACACATAGTGTCAATTTTGATTAAAAGTAACCAAAACGGTAACGCTGTTTGCAAGTACGGATTATCAAAGCGCGCAAAAGATGAGAGTTGAGTAACTTTAAGCTTCGCGCTGCACTAAAAGTGCTTTATGTGTCATGTTTCATATAAGAACAGCTATTGCATATTATATGTCAAAGCGAATTTTTTAACGCAACGCGAAGCAAAAGTGCGTTCTGATTAAAGTTGATTCAATAACAAAAATATTAACAGCTTTCAATTGTATTAAGAATAAACAATACTGCCAGGCCGGTGAGTGCAAGATATTTTTTAGCCCTAAGAAAATTTTCAATTTTACAATATGTACTATATAATTTTTGCAAGTATCATTATTTAATTTTTATATAAATGCAACTGATTATGGCCTTTAGGATAAATTTTGGATGGCTTTTATATTAAAGGTTAGCAATAACAGTTTTATTGTGTCTTTTATAAATATAAGCAAAACTAGCATTTAACCCGCTACTTCGATAGCGTAGCTCTTCAGTCACACTATCGCGAACAGCAGCAATATTTTCTAAAGAACGAGCTGTACTAGCATGCACTACGGACCCGGTTTGCTCAAAATTTTGCACGATTTTCCAATTGTACGCAAATTTGGACGATTAAATTGACCGAAAAATTCAAGAAGTGCAAGATATGCATTTTGATTTGAACGCACATTTTCATAAGCCTGAATAACTTTAACGCGTTGCTCGATTGTGTATCCATGTAGGGTTGCCATTCGTACTGTTTTAAACAGTACATGTACTGTTTTTTGTAATATGTACTGTTATATTCACAATACCTAAAACAGTTTTTGTACTGTTTTTGGATATACATACATGTATTGAATTTTGTAATTATTTGAAGAAAGAAACAGGAAAAAATTGTATTGTTAAATGTGTACAAAAAAGGGATAAATATTTATAATTTATTTTTGAATTAATTTTTTTTGTAAGCATAAATAATTTTCTTTTATATAACTATACCACCTCTATTTGTGTTGTATAATTATTTATTGAATTTTAAAAATTATAAAATGTATTCATTTTAAAAATTCAATTGATTTTTTTTAGAATTTTTTTTTACAACAATATTAAATTAATGTTTTTGGATTACTATATAAAACTTAAAAAATATCAATTTTAATTGACAAATTATCAATTTTAAAGTAGACTTTACTTTATTGTTCATAAAAATTGTTATTGTCTTTAAAATAAACTTCAAAAATATTATTAAAAATAATATTATAGTCGACTTTAACAAGAAATGTTTTCTTTTTGTTGAGCCTTAATATTATTTTCTTAAATATTGACAATAACAATTTCTATGCATGATAGATTAAATGCCATTATTACAACTTGCCTTTAGTTAAAGGTAGGATTTTGTCTGCTCGATAAATAGCTTTGAATTATTACAACTTCCATTTTTTATTGTTATTATTATTAATTTTAATAATATTTAATAAATAAAAAAATAATAAATTAAGGGTTTATAATGCAAAGCCATTTATCTGCCAAACAAAATCCTGCCTTTAGCTAACGGCTAGGTGTAACAATGGCCCTAAGTCTACTTAGAAATTGATAATTTGACAATAACAATTGATATTTTTTAAGTTATAAATAGTATTCCAAAAGTATTAATGGAATATTATTGTAATTTGAAGAATCAAATCAATTAAATTTACATATTATAGATAATTTCAAAATTCAACTCGTAGTTTTTGAAATTCAATTACCAATTTCGAAATTCTATTTACTATTTTTAAAATTTAATTAATAACTTTTGAAATACATTAGATCATTTTCAAAATTAAGTTTGAAAATATAGTGCATAGTTCTGAAATATAGTGTGATTTTGACCACGTTAGTAACTTAAGATACTATTTGTAGTTCGACTCGATCTATGTATATATGTATTGCATTTTGAAACAAATGCAATATTTTTTGTTACGTTCTCATAGTTTTGTATATGTGTTTTATGTTATTTTTTTACTTATTTTTAAAAAATATGTGATGTATTGAATTAAAAGTTAAGTCACCGTTATGTTCTCATAGTTTTTACATGTTTTTATGTTTCTTATTAACTTTTTTTAAATAAAAATGTGATGTATTGAAGTAAAAGTTATGTTATCAATAAATAAAAAAAATTTACTTTTTTTTTTGAAAAGTACTGTTTTTTCCCCCTCAATGTACTTTTTTTCACTTTTCAAATATGGCAACCCTATATCCATGGTTCAAATTAAGATAGTCTGAAATTGAGAAATGTAGAAAACAACGTTTAGTTGTGGTTCACATTCAACATCGGCCCTTAAAATTTAACCACCCTTTATATATATTTTGTTACATTTTTTTATCACATGAGAGTGTTAAATTAAGTATGGAAAAATAATATCACTGAAATGACTTCTTTTAATTTCGCAATTTCATTAAACTTTTGAACGGAGGCGTAACTTTTGGTCCACTTTGTATTTATTTCCTTACATTTTTTATAACAACGTTAATTTTAATATGTTTCCCTTTTTTTGAAGTGACCTCTTATACATTAGTACTTTAGTACTTAAAACATTTTTATACCCTTCACCTGTGGTGCACAAGGGTATATGTATATAGCTTTGTCATTCCGTTTTTAATTTCTACAATTTTCATTTCCGACCCCATAAAGTATATATTTTCTGAAAGCTTATGAATAGAGGAGTCGATTAAGCCGTCTGCCCGTCTGTCCGTGTGTTGGTTGAAATCAACTTTTAGAAGCAACTATATGTTCCCCAGATCTGTATATGGTATCAATCTCTTGGAAATATCCAGGAATGACTCGCTATTGAAATTCAGCACAGTCGGCCCATAACTGTCTGAGATAAGAGCAAAAAACCACGACCACCTCGTTTTTTTCACAATTACAACAACAACATACATATATACTGGTTAGAGTAAACGTGGCATCGAATCCCAGCTGAGCCAAAATTTTTTTTTTTTGTTATTTTATATATTATTTAAAGTTTTTTTTAATATATTTATTTTTAGTTTTAATTTATTAAAATTTAAATTTTTTAACATTTTTTTTTACATTTTTTTTGTAATTTTTTGTTGTTGTTTTTTTAATATATTTTTTTAAAATTTTCTTTTAGAAACACATACGTAAACTCAATTTATAATTTTGCAATGGTTTTTTATATGTATGTTTTTTACATGTACATATGTACGTATTTTATGACATGAATGGTGATACAAACAATTGTTATGACTACACGTTGTGAAGGGTATATAAGATTCGGCACGGCCGAATATAGCACTTGTTTTCTTTGTAATTGAATTTGACAGCAAGGTAATATAATATTTATTGGTGAATATGCAATTTACATATATCCATAATTAGTGTGCCAGCATATCAAAAATAATTTGTTCAATTAATTTCGAAACAGAACTTAACTTGGCTAAATTCGGGGAAATTACTCTAGCAACATATTAAAAATAGGTTTATGTAAGTAAAAAACAATATTTTAGAAAACAACTCGGAACACTGTCAGGATCAGGTACAGTTTAATATTATGTAGATATTTAAAAACAACAACAAATTCATTGACAGGAAAAATATCTATGTATATGTGATATGGATATTGATTTTTGAATACTGTTTATGAAAATAAGTTATCAATCATATCGCAGATTTGTATATGATGGCGGTTTTACAGAACTTACAAAATTGTAAAAAGTTTTAAGATGACCTTGTAAATGTATATATTTCGTCTTTATTTTATTTAAAGTTTTTATGTCGTTTTTAGTCATTATTTATTCCGATTTCGACAGTAAATTATTTAAATAATTTGTGCGTGTGTAATTTAATTCTTTAAATTTGAGGGCCATTATTTTTTTCTAGATGCATTTGTGATTAAATGGCCTAATTTCATTTTTATAAATTACAACACTTTCAAAAACATTTACTGCCATATTGTTAATTAAAAAAAAATTGATGCATACATCATTTTAAGTTTTTACTATAAAGGCGCTGCTTTGTACAAATACGTAGCGTAGTTTAAATTTTTTAAGACGTAAATACGTAAATATTTTTTGTTTTATATATTTTATTTATTTTCATATAATTGAGCAATTTTGCTACGTTGCTACCTTTAAAAATATTAGTTTATTTCCTTTTAATAGGCCGGTGGTTCGTTTAATTATGTGTTAAAAGTTTAATACCCTGTTCAGACAGATATTTATAATTGTTTCAATTTGGTGTTGATTTATTTTAACATTTTATTAAAATTTACATCAACCATTTTCTATTTTCATAATTTTTATTTTTTGTATATTTATTTGTTTGACATTAGAAATTCCACCTATAGAATTTTCTTCTAACTGAACATACTTCTCATGAGTTGTTATTCGAGTTTTGGACAATAAGTGAAACCATAAAGTATATATTGCTCAATTTATAAGTAATTTTTAGTATGGTAAATTGAGCTCAATAAAGGCCTTTAATTGTTGCGAGAATATTATAAATTGACAATTAAGGCGCGTGTGTGAACATAGTATAAATCACTTAATTAATTGTTGACACAATAAATTTCTACTTATACGTTTTATTTTTTTGTGAATCACCTCATTAAAAATCATTAATTTGAACATATGCCATAATAGATTTTTCTCGATCATGTAACATATCGAGGGGTTAATATTTAATAAATAGTATTATTGACGTCAGTATTGTTTGATGGACAATATATATATTGGGCTTTTTATTTTAATTTAATTGATGTTTATTTTGTAATTATACTCTTCGTATTTTCTACGTTTACGAATCTAGAATTTTTAAATTAGTGACGATCGATACGAGATGAGACTGATAATGTTATGGCCGACCAAAAAGTTTATTTATTGAATTTTTATTGTACTTTTTGTGCGTTATATGTTAACAAAGATAGAATTTTGAAATAAGGGACTATTGATTCAAATTGAGAATAAAAATGATAAGGGCGTAACAAAAGGTGCCTTTTCGCATTTTTATTGTACTTTTTGTACTATTACGTTTGCAAACGTAGATTCTTAGTGATTTTTAATCCGAATTCTTACTATAAATGTCATAGACGACAAAAAAATTCTCATTTTCATGTAATTTTTTTCAGTTTTTTTATTTTGTATACATAGAATTCTGAAAGTAGGTACTAGTAATCCAATTTAACTTTGAACATTATAGTGAAGGACAAAATTTTATTTTTATAGTAATTTTTGAATATTGTGAATTTAAAATATATCCCCGATATATCCTCACTGTACTTTTTTTCTAACTAAAACTAATCAAAAAAACAACTTTTCATAATTTTAATCAGAAAACATTTAGTAATTAAAAAAGAACATGAGTGTTCAGAAAATAGTAAAAACTGAGCTATCGAAGTAGCGGGTAATATGCTAGTTTTGTTAATCGTAACCACTGTACACGCAGCAGCTGCGAATTTCTACTTGCTTCGACTGCATTTATTTGTTTGTCACTATGTGTATTATGTGTGTGTAATATTTTTATGCACCTACTTAAAATAAGTAAAGTTAATCATTCACAACAATAAAAGTAAACCGAAAAAATTAATTTTAACAATTATAACAGTGCGGTTAGATTATGCAGTTAATATATTTAATAATGAAGTTTTTGTAAATTTTTTTTTCACCTTAATGCATAAAATAGTTTTGGAATTTTGTCATTCGTAGTGAAGAAACGAAATAAAACGGTTGTTTAGAAGCTGAAAACAATTGATTTTCATTTGTAAATTTTTGGAATATATATGTAAAAAAAAGTTGTTGCCTATAACTTTACCAATTATATTACACGGACAGACGATCAGGGCTTAATCGACTCCTCTATTCATAAGCTTTCAGAAAATATATACTTTTTGGATCGGAAATGAAAATTGTAGAAAGTACAAACGGAATGACACAGGTATATATACCCTTGTGCACAACAGGTGAATAATATATAATAAAAGTTGTTCATCGATTTGAATAAAATATGGTTTTGTTTAAAATATATTTACTTCTGTAAGCGAAGCAAAAAAAAATGGAGCTTTTTTTGTCTTTATTGATCAGTTGCGTCAATTTAATGACGCAGAATAAATGAAGAAAGTTTTTTTACAAATTATGAAAAAAACGATTGGACAAACGATTTCAAAGTTATGCTTACATTTTTTTATACCCTTCACCTGTGGTGCACAACGGTATATATGTATGTATAGCTTCGTCATTCCGTTTGTAATCTCTACAGTTTTATTTTCCGACCCCAAAGTATATGTGACAGCGCATAGAGAAAGGGACCTAAGGGTAAACAAAACAATTTGCACTTTTTTTTTGTTGAAGTGGACATAATCTGAGCATCGAATGAGACCGATCCCATGCCCCAAAAGTGTTCCCTCCCAGAGATATGCGCGTTTTATAAAAGTGAAGTCGACGATTCTAAGCGCAAATAGAAAGGGACCTAACGGTAAAATTTATTTATTTTCATTTTTTCCCCTGCTAAATTAACAAAACAACTTGATTTTACAAAAATACAAAAAATTTGTTTTTTTTCCTTATGAACAATTAAAAAAAATAGAAAAGTCATTTAATCTTTAAAATGGCTCTTCTCAACAAAACCTGTTTTTACCCTTAGGTCCCTTTCTCTATGCGCTGTCACATATATTTTCTGAAAGCTTATGAATAGAGGAGTCGATTCGTCTGCCCGCGTGTTGGTTGAAACCAACATTTAGAAGCAACCATATGTTTCTCAGATCTGTGTATGGAATCAATCTTTTGGAAATATCCGGGAATGCATGGCTAATAAAATTCAGTACAATCGCCCCATCAATTTCTGAGATATGACCAAATAAACACTGCCTTTGTTTTTTCCGATATTTTTACCACCAAAATTAAAATTTTTCAGTCATAGAATAATATATACAAATTTATTTTTATCTTGTCGAAAAAGACAAAAAAAATTTTTTTTTATCGGACTGAAATCCGTCTTTATTGATTTAAATCTTTTTTAGAACTAAAATTTTAAATAATACAAAGTTATAAGTAACTTACAACTATGCACACCACATTAACACCTGCTGCTACTTTTCCAAGAATCCGTTGTTGTTGATTTGCTGCATTTGATGGGAACCAAAACTGTTGGCTTTGTGGGAACGAAAACCGTAGACATGTCGTCAGCATTTTGTTTCTTTTATTTCTAATTTGACAGATGTTAATATTGTTTGTTCTCGTGGTTTTATTATATTTAAATTTGTTAGGTGTTAACTCCTCCCCCTTTAAATACAATCGTCCCGATTGTTCAAAACAAGTGATGATCATAGATGCTTGTTGACCCTTTTTTGGTTTCTGGTTTAGTGTTCGGTGTTTCGTTTGTTTCTGGAAGAGTTTCTGAGAGAGTTTCTTTTACTTGTTTTTCTTGATGGCCAAACTTTTTCCACATCTTAACGCATGTAATGATTCCAAGGGTTGCAATAAAGATCAATGCAGTTATTATTGTCAGTACACTGTTTTTAGTTTCCAACAACTGTATCCGTTTGATGTTATCCACGTTGATATTCTGAAATCTTTCTAAGGATAGCACTTCCTCTATTATGTCGACAAGCGCCTTTGGTTGTAGGGATGCTGGTAAGGGTTGACTGCCACTTATTTCCCTTGAGAAATATTCTTGACCGTCTATTGTTACTGTTGTATTAAAATATTTTACTAAATATGTCCCATTCAATTTAATTTCTTCATCGTTGGTTGTAATCTTGTCATTGTATTGGTTCAAAAATATAATATCGCTTCCGATTTCCTCAATAGTGGCTACGTGTTCGTTGTTAACTTGGGTGAAGTTCCCTACTCTGTTCTTAAATAAGTTAGTTATACAATAGTCATCTCTTAAATCAACTAAATTATTTTTATTACATATTGTTAAATCATTATAGGTTTTACAATTTTCTTTAATAGCGAATAAAACATTATTACAATTTAAAATTTTATCAAATTCGATTTTATCTATTAAGTTTCCAAATTTTATAGGTTTTGCTAAATATGTTTCACAGATATAATTTTTTGTAATTGGTATGCTTAAGATATATAAAATTTCCTTATTATTTGTTAAAATTTTTACGTTTCCAAAAGTTAATAATTCATCTACGCTAAATATTGGTATATCGTAATTTACTAAAACTTCATTTAGAGTTTAAATTTCTGTTTTAGATAAAATAAAGGATATTTAGTAATTCTTTCTCGATTATGTTTAATTTGTGTTATAATCTTATTGTTACTTGGCTATTCCAATCTTCCTTTCCAACCTTCAATATTTCGTTAGTAATATTTTATATCTCTTGTATTCTATTAATAGTCAGTTCGTTAACAATCATCTGTCTGTTATTATTTTCTAAAAGGTTTTCCATTTTCTGTGTTAAAATTTCGAAGTCATGTTTGTCTGACGTTCCGGCGATCCATTTCCATGCACTACCGATAAAATCGATTGATCTCTTTATTTTATTTGAACTCAGTCGTTTGATAAGTGCTTTTATATCAAGGATTTGCTGCGTTAGGAACGGACGGAGCGGATGACTGTATGTAATGTTCGTATTTAATAAGGATTCTAGGTTATCTATCAAGTCTCTGTATTGTTCGAAATTAATAGAATGTATAATTTTAAATGTCCCGTTTTGTCTTTTCGCAGTCCCAGTATGGATTGTCACAAGTCTGGCATAAGGGTAATCGAGAATGTTTAAATCTGCCATAATTGTTGTAAAAAAAGTCTGAAAAGGAAATGGGGGAAAAAAGACTTTTGTGTATAACGCGACCACTTTCAGTTACGATGGTCGTATCGCGATTTTCCTTCACTATTTCCTCTTTAAAACGGTTACCTTATTTAGTGTCAAGTCTCTTGTTCGATTTCACGTAAACTAATTGTCCGGGAACGTATTCCTTGCCTGGCATTCTTTTTTGGTTATGATAAGCAAGGTCCTTTTCTTGTATGCGTTTAAGTCGTTCAACATTTAGAAGTCGCGTCGTCTCCTGGTCTTGTGGTGAAAAATCAACTGTTCGTCCGAAAAATAGGTCTACCGGTTTTCTATTAGTGGTAGTGTGAATAGAGTGATTATATTCGTTTACAGATTTTTCCAATAGTTCGAAATTTTTTGATGTTCCTTCCTCCTTGAGACATTTCATTATTTCTGCCAAGGTGGAATGAAAACGTTCAGTTTGTCCATTTGGTTCGCTTCTATAGGAAGGTGTAGTAAAAACATTAATTTTCAGGTCTTCTTTCATCATAAACAAAATAGAAGCTGAGTTCAATGAAGGTTCATTGTCCATGACTACATTTTTTGGTACTCCATAGAAAAATAAAAGTTCCCTAAGCGGTTTCCTAACGTCCTCAATAGATCTGCCACTAAGTTGTTTAACCTGAACGTATTTCGAAAACTTGTCGATTGAAGTCAGAATCTGTTTCTTATCGGTTGAGAATATATCTATATGAATTGTATGACCGGGATATGTCGGTATTGGTGTTTCCTTAAGTTCGGTCATATTTGGGTGTGTTTCATATTTGTTCCTTTTGCAAGTTGAGCACAACTTTACTATTCTCTTGATTTTCTGTGCCATCGCTGGAAAATAGTATTTTTCCATAATTTGTACTTTGTTTTCCCTTTCGTTGCGATGTGCTCTGGTATGCTCTTCTAAAATAATGTTTTCTTGGTCGTTTTCGGAAATTATATCTTCGACTACCAGCTGAGTGAACCTGCACTTATAGTTTGAAAAATGGTCAACATATATGTTTTGGATTTTACCCATTATAGGCTCGGTAGTTTTAATACCGTTTATTACCGATGGATTAAGGTATCTTTTAAGCAAGTTTACTAATTTTTGTTCGTCGTAACCTGTTTCTATTATAAGGTCTACGGTATCCTGGAAAAACTATGTTAAACTGATAAGAAGACACGTCACCTATACTAATAAATAATTGATTCTTTAATACATTCACTGGAGTTTCAACACTAGGTATAAGGTTTTCACTTAAATGCTGTGTTCGCAATTCAAGAGTATTAACACTCTGTGAAACACGTTGCTTTATATTAATTCTTTTCATTCCATCGCCTTTCCCTATTGTGAAGTAATTTTCAGCAGTATAAATAACGGCTGAAAGTTCCTTCATACTGTCGTTTCCTAATATGGCGTCGAATGAATCGAAACCTGGTAATAGATAGAATTTAAGAGGTGTATCGTCAGTTCCTAAATAGTTTAAATGTGTATGTTGTTATATCCTAATTCCTCCGTTGGCAGATTTGGCATAAAAAATTTTTTTATTCTCTATTGGTTTCTCTACAAAATTTGTCCTAATATAATTTTTGTTACTACCTGTGTCTAATAAAAATGAGGTTATATTCCCGTTCCTCGTCCTTGCCTCGAAGTATGGCAACGAGGAACAATTCAATCTAAAAAATTTACTACAAGTTGAACATCGTCGGGTTGGACTTCTTGGCTTTCTGCAGCAGCATCATGTTCCTCAGGGATTTGTTGAAAGTAGTCTTGAACATAGTCCGGTTCATCATCGACTCCATTACCCTCGGGTGAGTAATCTGTCCATTCATGTATGCATTTTTAGGTGCAGAATTGGTGTTTATATGAAAATTTCTCTGCATTTTGTTCATTGGTCCTTGAAAAGAGGTACTTGCAGATCTCTTTGGGGCTTCATTCATTGGAGGTTGATTTGTATAATATACCTGTTTAATCTGAATTGATTGACCTATTTCCATTGGTTCAATTCCAGAAAATTTTTGATAGTTACTGCGTTCATTGAAATTTTGAGGTCTGTTCGATTGGCCAGAGAATCCGTTCTGAATAACCGGATTAAACTGAGGCCTGGGGGTAAAGCTTCGATAGTTAGGTTGCATTATATTTGTATTCCGCTTGTTGTAGTTTGGATTAAAATTCATTGCAGGATTGTATCGAGGTGGTATGGGTGGTCTAATCATACCAGTGTGAACGAGTTCAGGATAAAATCTATGTCCATTAGAGGAAACTGTAAGTGTGGTTTTATCTTTCGGAGCATTTGTTTTTAAGATTTGAGAGTGAGCATAGTTTCTACAATATGTCATATTATCTAATTTTAGGCAGATATGTAATGCCTGTGGTAGAGATGTTGCCTCGAGATTGCTCAATAGGCGAGGGAGATCTCCATTGAGACCCCTTATAAAAGTGTCCAATGCTTTCTCTCTATAGGTATTGGTCATTGTGTGAAGGCTTGATTCGTGAAGATCGAGACAAGAAACCTTATCGAGAATCAAAGAAAGGTGTTGATAGACAGCTTGGTAGAATTCATTTATTGACCTATTGCCTTGGCAGAGCGCTGTCAACTGATATTCTAGCGTCCCAATGTCGCGTCTGTCAGAATAGTGCATCATAAGGCACTTCTTAATTCTACCCCAGTCTAACGGCGTACGGTACGACTCTAATGCCATGTCGGCATCGCCCGTTATCTTTGTGCGGATGGTATGCAGAATCGCATAGTATCTCCCTGTTCCGCGAAGAGGTTCAAACACCTCCAGTACTCTGTCAACCGACTTTCTCCACGAATTGAATTCTCCAGGTTTACCAGAGAATTCCCGTATGGAGCGGACTATGTCTGGCACTTTGTCGAGTTCCTCTAGATTGGAAGTAACTCTACCTACGGGCAAGTCTGTTCCTTCGTCTGTTAAACCGTCATTTCCTGTCCTTATCATGTCTTCAACTAATTTTCTAATTTGTTCTTTCTGTAATTCGTTTAGACCTACAGGCCCCGCCGAACCGGAGGCCCTATTATATTGAGCCATTGTTAAGGTCCTATTCAGTCTGTCTGTTAATTCGTCAATAGAATCGTCCGGCATGAGGGTATTGTATAAAAAAAAAATAATAATATGTAGGGTGGAAAAAAAGATTGTTTCAAATTTATTTTATTTATTTCAAATTTCAAAAATATTCTTAATTAAATTTCCATTAGATAATGTTTATGCAATTAAAAAAAAAAATTCTTCTTTTTTATCTTAATAACCTTTCACAAATAATGCTTAAATAATTTCTTACTCTAAAAGGATGATGGTCTTCATGGTTGTGGATTTCTTCCTTTTATCGATGCGCTGCGGTAACTTATCGGCTTTGGTGTTTGTTATTGTTGTTTTAAATCTTCTTATTTTAGTAATTTGTCCTTATTTTTATTATTATTTTCAACACTTAAATTAACCACAGTTTTTCAAGAAATTTCTTCTGTTCTTTTTTGTTTAATGTTTATTTTTTAATTATTGTAAACTTTTCAATTATTTTTTATCTTTAGTTAATCGTTTTATTAGATTTTTTTTAACACTTAAAATTGACCACAGTTTTTCAATAAATTTCTTCCGTTTTTTTTTCTGTTTTGTTTGTTTAATATTTATTTTTATATTTACTGTTAACTTATCTTCTTGTGTTTTTTTCTTTTTAAATCTTTAGTTAATTGCTTTCATTAATTTTCCTTTTTAAATTATTCCTTTGATTTATTTAATATTCATTTTTATATAAACTGTTTTCTTTATATTTCACTTATATTTATGCACTTATTTATTTTATTTTTTTTTGTGTCCAGTGAAGCGGCTGGTACACAGCACCGTCCTTTTTTCTAATTTCAGTTCTTACTTGAAGTAGATACTTAGGAGCCTCATTCTTCAACACATTTTTCGCGGGAGTTCCAACCGCGCGGACACTTAGAACACCGAAAGGGATACGATATTATTTATTTAGTTTACAATATCCTTTTCGGTCCCTGCTCGGGCGCCAATTAATTTTTATCTTGTCGAAAAAGACAAAAAAAAGATTTTTTTTTATCGGACTGAAATCCGTCTTTATTGATTTAAATCTTTTTTAGAACTAAAATTTTAAATAATATAAAGTTATAAGTAACTTACAACTATGCACACCACATTAACACCTGCTGCTACTTTTCCAAGAATCCGTTGTTGTTGATTTGCTGCATTTGATGGGAACCAAAACTGTTGGCATTGTGGGAACGAAAACCGTAGACATGTCGTCAGCATTTTGTTTCTTTTATTTCTAATTTGCCAGATGTTAATATTGTTTGCTCTGATGGTTTTATTATATTTAAATTTGTTAGGTGTTAACTTACATAGGTACATTTGCTACTATTTTTAAATATAATATACCTCTAGAGATATTCTTGAAAATTTTTGGATAAATCGTGCTCTAATCGGTAAAGTTATAGACAAAATTGTTTTTTGAAATATATATATTCCAAAAATTTACAAACTAAAAACAATTTTTTTAGCTTCTAGACAACCGAGATAGTCAATATTGGTATTGTCTAAAAGGATGTGACCAGCGCAATAAAAGCATTATAAAAAACAAGTAACAGTGCTATATTCGAATATTATATACCGAATATTATATACCCTTCACAACGTGTAGTCATGCAATAACAATTGTTTGTGTCACGATTCATCTCACATAAAATACGTACATACATACGTATATACTGGTTAGAATAAATGTGGAATCGAATCCCAGCAGAGCAAAAAAAAAATTTATTTTATTTTATTTAATATATTATTTATATTTTTTTAAATTTTTTTTCAACTTTTTTATACCCTTCACCTGCGGTGCACAAGGGTATATATACCTTTGTCATTCCGTTTGTAATTTCTACAATTTTCATTTCCGACCCCATAAAGTATATATTTTCTGAAAGCTTATGAATAGAGGAGTCGATTAAGCCCTGACCACCTGTCCGTCTGCCCGTGTGTTGGTTGAAATCAACTTTTAGAAGCAACTATATGTTCCTCAGATCTGTATTTGGTATCAATCTCTTGGAAATATCCAGGAATGAATCGCTATTGAAATTCAGCACAATCGCCCCATAACTTTCTGAGATATGAGCAAAAAACCACGACCACCTCGTTTTTTTACACAATTACAACAACAACATACTTATATACATACATGCAAAAAACATGCCAAAAAAAAAAAAATTACAAAAAAAAATTTATTAAAAATAAAAAAAAAATTATAAAAAATATTTAAAAAAAATTTAAAAAAAAATATAAAAAAAAATTAAAAAAAAAAATATAAATAATATCTTAAATAAAATAAGATAAAATTTTTGGCTCAGCTGGGATTCGATGCCACATTTAGTCTAACCAGTATATACATATGTACGTATTTTATATGAGATGAATGGTGATACAAACAATTGTTATTGCATGACTACACGTTGTGAAGGGTATATAAGATTCGGCACGGCCGAATATAACACTGTTACTTGTTTTTATTTTTTTTTTTAGTTTTGTTTTGTATTTTTTTTTTATTTTTAATATATATTTTTTTGTAATTTTTTTTTTGGTATGTTTTTTACATGTATTTATGTATGTATGTTGTTGTTGTAATTATGTAAAAACATGAGGTAGTCGTGGTGATTGTGCTGAATTTCAATAGCGATTCATTCCTGGATATTTCCAAGAGATTGATACCATATACAGATCTGAGCAACATATAGTTGCTTCTAAAAGTTGATTTCAACCAACACACGGACAGACGGATAAACGGACAGACGGTCAGGGCTTAATCGACTCCTCTATTCATAAGCTTTCAGAAAATATTTACTTTATGGGGTCGGAAATGAAAATTGTAGAAATTACAAACGGAATGACAAAGCTATATATATAGGGTATAATTAAAATTCTTGTTGCCCGCAACTACAAAATGGCGGACAATAAATTTATATGTGGGTCAAATCTGGTATTTTAAAATGTAAATTCTTGAACCTCCTCAATATTGGTATTAAATGAAAGGGCTTGACCAGTAGAATACAATAAATTATTGAAAAATGTATAATCCAAGATGGCGTCTAGAACAAAATGGCGGAACATATTTTTTAAACCCTATCAATATGGGTATCAAATTAAAGGGCTTAACTTGTAGAATACAGATAACTACGTAAAAATTCAAAATCAAGGATGGCGTCGGAAATAATAAGGAAAAATTGCGTATAATATAAAATAAAGGGTAAGCTTCGATACTTATGTACATGATGCTGAAGGGTATTAACAGATTCGACACGGCCGAATACAGCACTCTTACTTGTTACGTTTAAAAATTAGATCTCTTTACATTTGCTCTTTCTATTATATATTCTTGTTTTTTTAAAATTTTTAGTCTTTTCTTTTAAACTCAATTGGGTGAACCGTTATCAAGATATGTTAAAATACACGCCGTGGAACTATCTTAGTTTTTGATATAACGGTATATCTTTAAGGCTAGAGTCAACTTCAAAATGGGGAATTCCGTTACGTGTTCAGAGTCCCAAATAACCCAAGAGTTAGGGAGTAGCAAAATGTGTACCTTTAAAAGGTAATCTTTAAAAAGTTTATATTCTTAATTTACTCTTTCGATTTTCTGAAAGTACTGTAATTATACTCTGCATCTATAGCGAGAAGGGTATATTTAGCTGCATGTGTATTAATTTTTTATTATTTTTTAATATTTAGGAATGTATCGCTATTGAAATCCAGCACAATTGCCTAAAAACTTTCTGAAATATAAGCAAATAAACATGACTGCCACTGTATTTTCCCATGTTTTTCAGCCCTAGGATATCTTAGATACATTTGCTACTAAAGGGTCCGCCAAATAACTTTTTTTTTTTTGAAAATGCTATAAAAAAAACTACTGAATATTTTTTGTGTGACACGTAGCGCCGTCCTGTTGAAACCAAATGTTGTCAATATCCTCCTCTTTAATTTTTGTGAACAAAAACTCGTTCAACATGGCCCGATAACGATCGCCATTGACTGTAACGAAAACTCCTTGCTAATGGCCCAATTATGCCTCTGGACCAAAATCCGCACCAAACAGTGACTCGTTTTGGGTGTATCGGCTTTTCAATGTATGCGTGAGGGTTTTCTGTGCCCCAAATGCGACAATTTTGCTTGTTTACATACCCGCTAAGAATAAAATGTGCTTTATCTGAAAAGATGATTTTTTTTTGGCAAAATCGGCCAAAGTAAAGTCGCAATATTTCCCAGCGTTGTTCAAACGTATACACAACCATATTCGTTCAGCGGAAGGATAAAACTAATTATCTGTCAAATTAGACATGAGCTAAGTGTTACCAGTCACGAAATAAGCACTAGTTGAAAAAAAGTTAGATGGCGGACCCTTTATTTGTAGATATGACGTGCCCCTAATCAAATCGATCAGTAATCGTCAAAGTTATGGGAAAAAATATTTTCTTAAAAAATTTTTATAATATGTTAAGTTCCTTAATCTCCCAATTAATTTTTGGACATGCTATAGACACCAAAATACAAGTTATAGTCTCGAAAACTACTACTGAGAAGAGCTGAGAAATCGATTTGAAACTGAGATATAATCACCAAAATTCAACTGCTTCGGTGTTTTTCCTAAAGGATCTACATATAAAAATATTAAAAAAAAGAGATTGATTAGCAAAAATAATAAATTATAAAAAAAAATCCATTATGCCCGCCACTAAATCTAAATAGTAATCAAAAATTTATTTACTTCAACCCCCACAATATTAGCATCAAACTAAGTGGCTTGGCCAGTAGAATACAGTAAATTATAAGAGTTAAAATCCAAGATGGCGTCCGAATTACGGTAGAATACAGCTAACTATGTAAAAATCAAATATAGCGTCAGAAATAATAGCGCAAAATGAAATGTAATTTTAAATATGAAATGAAGGCTAATCTACGGTATTGTCACTATCGCTGGTTTCTTTTCTACCACTTATTCCCATGCGAATTTTGATAAATCAAATAATTATCCGCTAACAGAATGCTTAAATCCAGATATATTAATTCCATTTCTTAATGAATCAACGGTTCTAACCAGTTTAAAAAAGCTTAAATTTTCTTATAAATACGGACCTGATGGAATTCCCAGTTCCATTCTTATTAATTGTGCTGAGGCTTTTGCTGCCCCTCTTACTTTAATTTTCAACATTTCAACAAAGTGTGGTTATTTTCCTCTTTCATTGAAAGACTTTTTTCATTATTCCATTATATTAATTTGGCTGCAGATATAACATTGCTAAATATAGAGGTATTGCTAAACTTAGTACCATACCCAAAATTTTTTTGAGAAAATCATAACAGACCATCTTTATCATCAAGTGTCATCTATCTTATCTCCTTTACAACGTGGGATTCAAAAGGGTTGTTCAACTGTAACTAATCTGCTAATTTGTTGAAATGATAAAGGATTATACAGACATATAGATTTCATTTTATTACACCTAGTCTATATGAGCAACAAGTAATTTTTTTCTGTCTCATTGAAGTTAAGCAATATCTGCCGCTAAATCATGTGGCTTAGTTCTCTGTAGTCTTCTTGTGTATATTTCTTCGTTGCTTAAGATAGAAGCTTCTGGGTTTATGTGAGACTACATTCTGTTTACATGCTTAGTTGCAAACAGTTTTATCGCTTCCGTAACTTTTATTACTCCGAGGTCTCTATGTAGATCCTCAATTCTGATGTACCAAGGCGCGTTCACTATGTTTTTTAGAATTTTGTTTTGGACGCGTTGGATGATTTCTATTTGTTTCTTAGTAGCTTTAGACTTTCTACCAATAAGCCATTTAATTTTATTGTATTTCAAATTGAGTTTAGTTTCCTTTTTTTTAATATGGTGCGTCCATTTAAGCTTCATATCAAGCGTTATGCCGAGATATTTGGCACAATTTGAATATGGGACCGTAGTATTTAAAATCTTTATTGGTTTATACGAAATATTTTTATAAGTAAAATCGACGTGGGTAGATTTTGTTTCATTTAATTTTATTCTCCATGTTTTTGTCCATTTGACTAATTTATTCACTGATTCTTGTAATAAAGACGATGATTCCTCTTCGTTGTTACCAATAAATAGTAATAGTGCAAATGTGGTTATTCTGCTGTTTATAGGTAAAAGAGGTATATCAGCTGTGTATAAAATTTGGCCAAGAACACTTCCTTGTAGTACCCCGCGCCTATTTTTCTTAACTCTGAGTATTTCTGCCCCTGCTTAACTCTGAAGTACCGATTTTCGATGTAGGACTCTATCATGGATGTATATTGTATTGGAAGCTGCGTTTTAAGTTTAGTAATTAATCCTTAATGCCAAACCTTATCGAAGGCTTGGGCAACATCAAGGAAGATAGCCGAACACAATTTTTTTTGTTCCAAACATTCTTCTATCATATGAGTTATTCGGTGAACTTGGTCAATTGTGAAATGTTTTTCCCTAAAACCGAATTGATAAGATGGTATCAATTGTTTCGTTAAAATTATTTCTTTTAGCCTTTTTGAAAACAGTTTCTCAAATATTTTTCCCATTACCGGGAGTAAGGATATCGGTCGGTATGAGGATACAAGATTAGTATTTTCCCTGGTTTTTGTATCATTATAACTTCGGAAACTTTCCAATTTAAAGGAAAATAATTTAGGTATAAACAGGCGTTCATAATGGCGTTCAGATTTATAAGAGCTTTAATCGGTAGATTTTTTAGTATTTCTCCAGTAATTAAATCAAACCCTGGACTTTAGATTAGATATCTCTCTAGCCGTTTCGGATATTGTAAAAGTTTGGATTTCCATGGACTCTTGTGCGGTTATAGATAGGTTAAAATCTGTTATTATATCATAGGGTTTAAAAATCGTATATAGGTGTTCAGCAAATGTTTCAGCTTTCTCATCGTCACATTTAGCCCATTGACCATTTTGTTTTCTTAATGGTGGATTTTGTAGTGTTGGGCGTTTAAGATATTTTGTTGTTTTCCACAGCGAATAATCGTTTATTTCCGTTGATGACAAGTTTTCCATTTTTTTGCCTAAGTTTTTGTTTTTAAAGTCTTTTATTTTCTCTTTGAGTAGCTTAGTTAGCCGATTTAATTGAATTTTAATGGGCGGAAATCTAGTTGACTGCCATTGTTTTCTTACTTTTCTTTTTTCATATATTATATCTAAAATTTCTTGTGAGTAGGTCTGCTGTATAGTTTTTAGTTTGTACTTTCGTTCTATATCTATATCGCTTTCGTGTTCTATATCTTCAGCAGTTTCCAGTCGGACATAAGAATCAATATCATTTTCCAATATATCTCTAAAATACTCCCAATCAGTTAGTTTGTTAGTAAGATACAAATTTTCTTCGATTTTCTTCGGTTTACTTTCAATGGACAGATAAATAGGTGAATGATCGGAATTTAAATCAAATCCGTCTTCGATATGCATGATGCTTTTTGGGATACATTTAGTTACAAAAACATCTATAAGATCTGGAACTTTATTGATGTCGGTTGGCCAGTAAGTTGGATTACCAGTTGACAAGATTTCACATCCCACCTGTTTTGTAGCTTTTCATAAATTACGTCCTTTAGTTGTAGTTAATCGTGAGCCCTTATTAATATTTTTCGCGTTAAAATCACCTCCAATCACATATCTACCTTTGAATTTGTTTAGTAGCTCTACGTATTTTTCTTCTGTAATATTATGTCTTGGTGGACTATATAATGCGGTTACTGAAAGTTCATTTTCATAAGGAATTGTCGTTATTGTGGTGGCCTGAAACTTATCAGTACATAATTTTTCGTTTTCGTAGTGATCAATTGACTGTTTTATTATTATTGCACTGCCACCCCTAGCACTGTTTAAAGGATGATTCGCGCAATACAATTTATAATGTTTGAAGGATGTGAACATATTATTAGTTAAATGAGTTTCTGAAACCAGGCATATATCAATTTTATATTTATTTAGAATTATTTCAAGTTCATTTTTGTGATTTAGAATGCCGTTAGCATTCCAAGCCATAATCCTTAAACTATCTTTAAGCATATTTATTTTGCTCCAATTTTTCTATTCTATGCATGACCTGCTGGTTAAAAGCCATTTGTTCATCCAGTTTATGCAATATCTGCAATAATTTGCCTTCATTTGTAGAAGTGTGCTTTTTTGGAGGGATTATACCTTCTGCGAAAACTTTAGCAAAAGTCTCACCATGTTGTACTTTCTTGACGTTGCGCTGTTTTTCATATTTTTTCAACTAGCGAGTCTTATTTCGTATTTTTTGCAAATCCCTAGAAGCAAACTGATGCAATTTACAAAAATTATACTTCTCTGGTCAGGCCTATTCTTGAGTATGGTTCAATAATTTGGGATCCAATGTATAATGTTTACAACAATAGCATTGAATCTGTACAAAAAAAATTCCTGCTATTTTGTCTTCGAGGCCTAAACTGGAATCCGTTAAACATGCCGCCTTACACTAGTAGACTTGCTCTTACAAAGCAGCCAACGCTTAAAAGTCGAAGAACGATGCTAAATGTCACGTTTGTTCTCAACTTAATAAAGGAAAATGTATGCTCTGATTTCTGGAGTTCCAATATCACTTTTAATGTACCATCTCGTTCTACACGTTATTTTTATCCACTATCTGTCAAAGTTTTCAGAAGAAATTATGCCAACTATGATCCGTTTTTAAGAATTTGTACTGAATTTAATAAATTTTATCAATATGTATGTTGATTTTTCTTTAAATTAATATTGTAAAATATAAAATAAATTTTATCTTGAATAACTGAAGGTATGTAAATATTTGTATTGTCTAAGTCTGTAAGGATCTTGAATCCATATACCTAAATAAAAAAATACATATGTACATGATGGTAAAGGGTATTTTCAGATTCGGCACGGCTGTATATAGCATTCGGCTTAAAACTAGTTTACTAACGCACCTCCAAATTGAAAAAATTACATATGTAGGTCGATAGATAGTTGAAAAATTAGAAAAAAAAAATTTAAGTGGTAATATTCTCGGAAACGCTTAGTTTTGAAACTTTTCAAAAATTAGAATTTGTAATGTAAAACGAGAAAATATATTATATATTTTCTGCGTTTTAAAAATGTATAAATCTGTGTTAAATTGGATAAATGTGGTTCGTATATGTGTAATGTCTTATTATCGACATTTAAAAGGTATTTCATTAAGCAATTCCCATCTTCAAATTTAAATTAAACAAACGTATGTGAGGGATATACCTGAAATTTGTTATTCGTTGTAAAAGTTTCTTTGAATAGATGCTAACGGGGTCAAATCTTACGATCTCGGTAGCCAGCTTACAATACCTTCACGTGCCCTCAAAACGTTTGTAAAAAATGTTCAATGTGGCACGTAGCCGTCCTGTTAAAACCACATATCGTTAGTTTCCATATCACTAAATCCCAATCGTAGGAAGTTGGTGATCATCGATCTTTAGTGCTCCCATTAACGGTAATGGCCTGGCCAACGTCTTTTTCAAAGATGGCCCCAAAAAAATTCCAAATGATTGAATGTAAAAGGTCAAGTTCTTTTGAGCAAGGCGAAATTAATATCATCTTTGCAAACTCTCACTGATATCGGCGATGTTTTCAGCATATTAATTGTTAACTGAACCACTAGTGGACTTAAATTTATCCACCAGACTAAGAGTAGTCCTCTCGGCAGGACAATTTTTTCGACAGTAAATGTGTGATGCGCGTATTTTATCATTTGCACGCTTGATTTGTCCATGGTGATTTGGAAAAACAAACTGAATAAATAGCAGAAAATTCAACAAATATAAATTCAAAACTATGGTCGCTAACAACTGTTAAAGTCCCTATTATAAGACTCGTTACATACATATTATGTACGAAGCAACGTACTTGTATATACTCACATTTATAATACTCTAAGTATTCTTGAAATTTCCGTTTTTCATATTCTACTGAATGAGCCATGATATCGTTACGAGCAAAATCGAGAAGAGCATTGGCCATATCAAGTTTCATCAAGTCCATCGTCTCAAGTATACCCTTAAATGTGTCAACAACTTCTTCAATTTGTGCCAATTGTTTTATGGCATCATCTCTAACAGGAGCACACGATTTGGACATAATCTGTAGTACAAAGTTAGCATAACTTTTAAAATCTAAAACTCCTTTTTCCGCTTGTTGACGTATCACAGACTCGTCTAATATTTCATTTATATGCTCCAAGGCGCGTCTGTCATTTGGTGATAAAATCTGCAGAAAGCATTCTTTGATATCTCCTAAAAGACTTATTGCATAATCATAGCATGGTGGATTTTTATTTAGTTGCATACGTAAATTGTCCCAAAACACTTTGTGCATTGTCTCTTTAATACGCTTTTTAAGACTAGCAATAGAAGAATTTCATATGTATAAGGTGCTAAGTATAAATATCAATATGGATACATACCTGTTTTCTGGTGGCTCATAGGGTTGTAGTTTGAATTCAGGATTTACAGCGATTTCATGAACTAATTCCATGTTTTGTATGTTTTTAACGACATCAGATATTTCGTTTACGGTCAAAACCTTTGGTGGACCTCCATCCATACTGGGTAAAACAAAGCGTAATCTAAAAATATTTCAAATCATCTTGTCTTTATAATAAAAGCATATAAGTGTACATAAATTTATCTATAGTTAAGCTTTTTTATCAAATATTTGTTGCAAAATATTTGAGTTTGTCGATGAAACATTTTTATTCGCATTTTCTTTTTCATTAACAATTTAAAAAAATGTTGCAACAAATGTTTTATAATCTTGACGATTCGCTCACTTATCAGAGAATTGTCCTAAGTCATTTTCACAGGCACAAGCAGTTAAAAAAGCCCTAACTCACATTTACTTAAACCCAAATTTGGGATCAGCTCTTGTTCTGAGAAACTGTAAAATTAAAACTTTTTGTGTGTATATCAATAAAGCGTAAATAATTATGTATGTATGTATAAATGTATGTATGTCAAGTAATGAAAATGAAATGGTATAAAAATTCCAATTGAAAAGACAAGATTTGAACGAAATCATCCTATAAAAGACGTAAAGGGTAGTTAAATTTTAAGAACCAATGTTGATTTTAAATAAAACACAAATTATTTAGGAAATTATTGTCATTTCTTTTTATTATAATTATATTGGTATGGTTATTGTATGGAACAGAATATCGGCCAAATAGCCGCCGTGACTTCGGCGGCACACCTCTATCCGATGATCCAAATTTTCGATTTCGCTGACGCATAATTGAGGTTCTATGCCGTTAATGTACCAAATTATCTCATCCATTAGCTCTTCAATTGTTGCTACACATTTTGTACACATTTTCTTTCAAATAACCCCAAAGAAAGAAGTCCAACAGTGTGAAATCACTTGATCTTGGCGGCCAATTGACATCGCCACCATCTGAGATAACACAGCCATTGAACTTGTCGCTCAAAAGAGCCATTATTTCGTTAGCTGTGTGTCAAGTGGCACCGTCTTGTTGAAACAACATATCGTCCACATCCATATCTTCTAATTCGGGCCAGAAAAAGTTCGTTGTCATTCATAGTAACTGCTTGACCGGCGGCCTCATTTTGGAAAAATACGGCCCGATGATGCCGCCAGTCCATAAACCGCACCAAACAGTCACTCTTTGTGGGTGCATTGGTTTTTCGACAATCACTTTCGTATTATCATTCGCCCAAAAGCGGCAATTCTGCTTATTGATGAATATACTGAGGTGAAAATTGATCATCCACGGTTGTTATTTCTTGCCACCATTCTGACCATTGACAACGTTTTGAATGGTGAAGAGGCTTTAGTTCTTGAGTCAATTGCGTGTAAATGCAAGTCCTTATGCATACCTAATGTTCATCAACGACGAGTGTAAGAGGTGCAATTGTTGGGCACGATGACGAGTTGAGGTGGACGGATCTTCAGCGAACAACAGCAACATTTTCTACAGTACAAGCTGTACGAGCATGCACTGGTGTTTTCACATCTCCTCCAGACCCGGTTTGCTCAAATTTTTCCAATGGTACGTACATTTGGACGATTTAATTGACCTAAAAGATCACGGTATGCACTTTGATTTGAATGCCCATTTTTATAATAAGACTGAATAATTCTAACACGTTGCTCGATTGTGTATCTTTCCATAGTTCAAATTAAATTAGTCTGAAATTGAGAAATATCAAATGGAATGCAGAAAAAAACTTGACGTTTAGGTGTGGTTCTCATTTAACATTGGCCCTTAAAATTTAACCAACTTTTATGAGATTATCCAGAGATAATGAATGGTTTCCAGGATGTATAGTAAATGTTTTAATTTCAACTCTTTTATATGAGTAAGTTGCAATTTTTGAATGCAACACATTGTGGTGTGATATTAAAATATTATTATTGATAGCAAGATGATTGATGTTTAAATAAGCTTTATGTATTTTTAAATCAGATGCATCTTTATCTCCACCTTCTAAAATATAGAGTTCTCGTTTCTCCAAATTTTGCGTTACAATAATATCAACATTATTCAGCAAATATTTTTTCTGATTAAAAACATCTACATGAAGTTTTCAAAAAAGTTCTACTTTTTTCCAAGTTTAAATAGTTTTCTTCTTTTATCTAATCCGGGGTCTTCTTTCTAAATTAATGAATTAATTTTATTTATGTCAACACTTATTCAAGATGTACAGATGTTGCAACCTTATTGTTAGGTTGGGATCAGTGAACGAAAATAAACGAAACGAAACACGGTACAAATCATTTAAGTCAGAAACTTTTCAATTTTCATGAATCGTTTTGTTTGCGAGCAAAACAAAACCACAAACTTTTCAATGCAAAAGAGCATAAACAAAACAATTCGGGTTGTGTTCTTAGGCTTTGCTTTGACGGTATGTTTCGTTTGAGTACGAAACAAGAATGAAACGTTTGCAAACGTTTGCAGAACAAAAAGATTATAACAATCATAATAACAACGCACCATTGCCAATTCGCAAACTATAGTCAGTCACTTCATATCGTTATTAGGATCATAAAATTAATGTAGGTAGGTTTAATGTTAAAAAATTCCCAAACAACAAGCAGCAATAAACATGTAGATTTTTTCATGTAAAGAGCAAATCAATCAGCAAACGTTTTGAAACGTTTGCAGAAAGTATTGTACTGTATTGTTTTGCATGTTACATATTGAAGCTGAGTACTTTTCGATTCTGGTTTTGTTTGCATTCATAGTACAAAACAATACAAAACAAAATGCATGTACCGTTATCCTGGGTTTTGTTTCGTTTTGTTTTCACTCTCTGAAATGATCGAAACAGAACTATTGGAAACGTTTCCTTTTGTTTGTTTTCGTACTCTGGTTGGGATACATTTATATTATTAAGATGAACTAAACAGTTTCTAAATATTGAGTGTAGAAGGTTATTGACAACGCTAGTCTAAGATAAATAATATTAAGATCCCTATCAGTCCAATTCTAAATATTCCCAGGGAAAAAATTTCCCGGGAATAAATTTTCCCGTGAATAAAATCCTCACATATTAAACAAAAGGGGAGAAGAATAAAAAGGGAGAGAGAAATAAAAGAGTGAGAGAGAGAGAGAAATAAAAGGGAGAGTGAATATTCATCTGTTTTTTTAATGAACATTTGCTTAAAATGCTTGTGAAAATTAAACATTAAATTTAAATTAATTATTTTAAGCGAAATAAAAATGTTTAGTGTTCCCTTTCGAAAAATCAGCAGCAGAACCAAAATAACCAAAGAATAGCAAGAAGAAAGTTACGCGATGCACAGAGGGGTGAAGGGCTTTAAAAGTGGCGATTAATTCAAAATGTGAACTGAACTTTCACAACCATGTTTAGTACCATATAAAGGTAGATAAAATTATACATCACTAACCACAAAAATAACATTTCCAAGTTGTTTACTTTATTTGCAGTGTGTATTTAAAGTTTAATATTTTTTTTTATTTTTGCGAGCATTGATTTAAACAAAAAATTTTGATATTTCAAGTGATTATATTTTTTA
Organism: Phyto melanocephala; assembly: GCA_941918925.1. Lineage (NCBI taxonomy): Eukaryota > Metazoa > Arthropoda > Insecta > Diptera > Rhinophoridae > Phyto > Phyto melanocephala. Next base: position 40,482,054 of record OW799234.1, on the reverse strand, counting down.
TAAGTAAAAGTTTTATAATGGAACCTTCAACTTCAGGTAGATGACCATATAAAAAATTATTTTTTGTTTAGATAAATGTTTTAGAAATACAAAAAACAAATAAGAGCACAATATTCGGCCGTGCCGAATCTTTTATACCCACCACCAATTTGATGTACTTTTATAGCACGGAATTTAGTATTTTGTTATTAACAGTATATAATACAATATAATATCTTTATTCTAAAATATGTATCACTTTCTTTGTATAACTGCGATATGCTAGTAAAATGTTTTCGTAAATTTAGTCTTTCAATGAAAGTGGGCGGTAAAGTAGGCATGTCAATGTAGTTTCTGCTAATAAATAAAACTGAGATATTCATATATAGTCCCTTATTCTTCCAAAAACTTTGTTCATAGAGAAATTATAGGAATTTTAGATAAAACGTTATAGGGCTGTGGGCGTGTCACCTACATTTTCTGGCATAACAATGATATTGAAAAATATATGTAGCAAATTTCATCATCATACCTCTAATTTTGTCGGTTTTATGAGCTTTTAAATTTTATTAACAGTATATAACGTGAAAAGTGGGCGTTAAAGTAGGCGTGTCAACATAGTTTCTGCTAATGATCACAACTTAGATATTTCAATATAGTCCTTTATTATTCTAAAATCTTTATTCATGGAGAAATTATATAAATTTAAATTAAATTGTTATATGGGAGGCAGGCGTAAAAGTGGGCGTGCCACATGTATTTTCTGTTATAACAAAGGGTTTGACCAAAGAGCAATTCCTCCAAAATTTAAGAATCGTACATCTAATTTTTTCAGTTTTATTAGGTTTTAAATTTTAAATATATCGAAAAATACACTGTGCGGTATAAATTTTCGTACATTTTGAACCATAACTCCTTTCCTAATGCATAGATTTAAGCAATTTTTGGGGAAAAATATTGTTTTTACTTAAGAAATATATATTCGAAGTTTCATGACTCTACGTTAATGCGTTTGAATACAATTCCTTTTTATTCGACGTTGGAAGAACACCGTTTTTTCGACCTACTCTTGAATTACGAGCTATAACTCTGTTATATTTATTTATTTATTTATTTATTTATTTATAATAACTTCTACAACAAGACATTGGCCTTAATAAGTAGAAATCTTATGTCGTTATAATCAAAGATGTTTTATAAAAAAAAAGGATACAAAAACAAAAAATAGATATAAATGTATATATGTAAAAAATTACAATTATAACTAATTAATAACACTATATGTACTACTAAATTATAACTTAATACAGATAGAGAAAAAAAAAAAAAAAAAAAAAAAGTAAAAAAGAAAAAACTAATACAGCATAATTAAAAGGAAAAAAAAAGTATTAATAATAGTAATAATAATAATAATGATATTTATTAGTTAAGAATAAAACATAAACAGTTCTTTTTTAAAATGTAGGGCGTTGCTGGTTTCTTTAATTGTAGTTGGAAGAGAATTCCAGAGACGTATTGCAGTTATAAAAAATTGCCATTCAGAAACTAATGTGTGATGCCGGAATTGAATTAGATTTTTGTTCCTTCTAAGTCGACTAAAAATTATGCGGTTAAAAAGGTATAATGGCTCTCGAGTGATTATAATTTTATGCAAATATACCAGTGTTTTAATTTTTAACAAATCCTCGAATAACACGCCGTATATATTTTTGGTGAAAGGAGTTATGTTGATGTAAGTACCATTTGTGCCATAATTTTTTAGGCCATAGACGTATCTTGTGATGTTATTATAAGTAACTTTTAACTTATGCTTACTGCTTGAGTCACAACTTGCAAAAATTTCACAGCCATAAGTTAGAGTTGGCACCAAATATGTCTTAGCTAGTAACATTCGTATCTTTTTTGGCGTAAAACATTGTGTTGGCCATAAAGTTCTAAGCATTGAATAAGTTTTACCACTAGCAGCTATTATATGATCTGACCAGGTAAGGGTGTTATTAAAAATGACACCAAGATTTTTTGCTTTATTAACGATTTCGATTTTTTGGTTGTTAATACAAACATCCAAATGTTGAACATCTTTCTGAGTTCTTCCACGTATAATTATACATTTAGATTTTACAGGATTTATGCTTAATCCGTTTACATCTGCCCATCGTGAAACACAGTTAAGGTCGTAGTTTAATTTGGCTGTGCATTCCTCAGTGTTTTGTTTTTTGTCACTTATGTATAATTGGACGTCATCGGCATACATTCTCATGCGGCAGTAATGTAACTGATCAGGTAGATCATTTGCATAAATTGAAAAAAGTAATGGACCAAGAATCGAGCCTTGAGGAACACCTCTGATAACAGGCAAAAACTGTGAGGAAATAAAATTTTTTGTTTCAACACATTGCATTCGACCATTAAGATATGATGCAATCAACTTTAAAGATGTAGGGGAAAAGTTCATAATTTTTTCAAGTTTTTTTAGTAATATTGTATGGTCCACAGAATCAAAGGCTTTGGAGTGGTCTAACAACACAAGCATTACTATACATCCATCGTCAATTTCTTTCCTAATATCCTCTGCAACATCAGTAAGAGCAGTAACGCAACTATGATTAGCTCGAAACCCAGATTGTCTTTCAGTTAATAGATTATAATTGCTTATATATTCAACCATTTGCATACGCACCAGAGTCTGACTTCGGTTATCCGAAAAAAAAATAACTCGAATATTTACTTATCTTTTTCGGTTATAAGTATAACCATGCATTTATCACAGAAAATAGCTACTCGTACATGCATGAATTGCTACGGTTACGAGTATATTTATTACTTATTTTCAAAAATACTCTCTATACATACGTATTATTCGGATATACATGTGCGAAAACAAATTACTTATAAGTATTGGCAAAATACTTATAAGTATTGGCAAAATACTTATAAGTATTGCGACATACTTATAAGTACTTTTGAACAAAAAAACAAGTAAAAAACAAGTAATAGTGCTTTATTCTGCTCTTTCATTTTTTTATCAAACAAAAAGAAAATTGGTCAGGGTTGGAACTATTTGTATAGTAAATATATATAACATAATTTATATTGCTTATTAATTTAAATAAGCAACGAGCTAACACATAATAATAAAATGTTTTCTTTAAATAAACATAAATCTACTTATATTTATTATTTATTTTTAGTATTAAGAAACGCAACTGTTATAGCTGAAATTTGCATGGCTTATCAACTTAAAATCATTTTGATATAAAAGCAGAAAGAGATAAGTAAAAATTAAAGAAAATAAAAGTGAAAATTTAGTTGAATTGATACTGGCAATAGATATTTAACAATGTATTTTTTATTTTGATTTACTTTTTATATAATTACGTATGTATTTACATTACTTTTTGTTATGAAAAAATCTGTAAGAATTTTGACCTTAATTATTGAAAAAAAAAACACACAAATTTCCAAGGAAAATCCATCATTAAGAAGGGTGCTCTTATACAGGTAGTGATGACAGCCTAGCTGACCCAAATAAATTAATGCCAGAAAAAACCTGTAAATGTTTTTATGTTCTGGACCACATAATGGAACATTCATTAAAAAAATTTTTAAAACTTTATTTTGAAATCGAATTTGTGTTCACACAGTGAGATTTGAGAGTATGAATAATTATTACCATAAATTGTATTCAAAGTCAGATATTAACCTTTCCATCCCTGCTTTTTATGTATAAAGATCTACTTCTCATCGTGAAGTGAGAGGTTTTATTACATCACAAGTGTTGTCAACTTTAAGAGTCAAAAAACATCAAACAGGAAAAAACTTTTGATTTTTAAGAATATGCGTAGAGATTAAAAATTTTGAATTTTCGATTTTATTTATTTTATAAAATTATAAATTTCGTTATTAGAACCTTTAGGCCTAAAATAAGTTTCCATATAATATCATTAATAATAATAATAAATTTTAAGTTAAAGTTGTAACTTTAACTTCACAGTTGGTCATATAATCGCTACTTTAAAAAAAATTACAGCTTTTGGTTTTATGCATATCATTATTCTTTTCTTTACTTTTATAAAAAGTTATGTTTGTTTAACCATAGAAGATATCAGAAACATATATATTTAAATTATAACTAATAATAATATAAAATATATAATCTATTTATACAGTTTTTTAAATGTAAGCTAAGGATCTTAATAACAAAATCATTGTCTATTATTAATTCTTATCATTTTGGTTGCGTTGTTTCGTAAGAAATTTACCTTACAAAATTTTTTCTTTATTTGAATTTAGTATTTTTACTTCGATAAGAAAAAGAATGCACTAAAGAATTTGAGAAATCACATCGAGCACTGACTCAAATTTTTTGCGCGACAAAAATTTTAAAAAGCACAAATAATATTGCATAAAGCTAAAGTTGACAACGCTGGATAGGAACACAGCAAAGAGTGTCATTATTTCTGTGAAATACCTGATACCCAGCAAACAAGAATACAAATGTTAAAGTATTATGCCGTGTTATACATTTTTAGCTAATATTATAAGCTGTATAACGAGACAAATCAATTTTAAAAGGTTTTAATCAACCACTAAATAGTTATTTATAAGTAAATAAACATAATGCTATTATCTGATTATTATTTTCCCGCAGAAAAAAACGATATTCTGTTTTTGTTTTTTGGAAAACTAAAAAAGAAAAACAAACAAAAACCATATAACTTTTTCTTGACGGACTTAAAATATCTAAAAAAAAGTTAATAAGAAAAACAATAAACATCAAATATATCTGTTAAAACTAATAAATATATCGTAATATAAGATTTTTTTCTTTTTTATAAATTTAAAATAAATCCCACATGCTCGCTGGGCATTGCTAAAAAAATAACGCATGTCGTTGTTTCATCAACCCCTAAATTAAAAATCATAAAAAAATGTCTCTGTCCATAATTCATCTAGCAACCAGGGATGCCAGTTTTATTAAACTGGATATTTTTATGGTATAAATTTTTTTTAATTTTGTGCTTTGTTTGCTTTGTTATGTTTAAGCTTTTGTAGAACAATATTTTTAGTGGTAAAACACAAAGTTCAAATAATTCGCCAATATACATTTTAATTAAAAATCATATTTCCATTTAAGCGTCTTATTTTTTTATAAAAGTTACATGTTAAATAGTTTATCATATAAACTTGAAACATGAATTTATAGTAGATAACTTTTAATGTCAATGAAAATATTTTACAAAATAAAGAAAACAAACGCTGTAAGGAAATATGTAGAAATGCCTTCAATTTTCATATCTTAAGCCATATATTCTAAATAAAAGTTAAGTCAGGACATAAATTCCAATTATATCAGTACTTATATAGGAAATTAATTATGATTCGAATAAATTACCAAAGTAGTGGCATATACTTTTGCTTAGTAACACTTTTCTTTAAATATTGATGTAAACAAAACTGTATTTTGGATATTTTCAAATACTAATTAAATAATATATATAAATTATTAATATATTAATTGGTAAATTATATTCACTTACTACCATTTGATTATTGTTTTTATTTTTTAAATATAAATGTTAGTATTTAGAAAAATTATGTGCAAAAATTTAAGTTGTTGGTAGATTTTAGTGCATTTTTTGACAAATTTGTTAGGAATAATATTTTTTGTGGCATCCCTGCTAGCAACTACGGCTGCTAAGCCGTATACACACAAACGATCATAAAAAAACAACAAATAAATGTATAACAATAATGTTTATGTATGTGTGCGTTTGTACCATAATGGTTGTGCTGTTTTCATAACCCAAGCAAGTGCATTTTTACTAAATCAAAACGCATGCAAAATTTCTACTTGATGCTCTCGCTTGAATTGTAAAAACGGTTACTCATTTTACTCGCTTTTTTTTACGGATAATCGATAACACTTAAGTACTTAAGTCCAATTTGTTGTACTGTGTACAATATAGAGTATTTATGCAAAAAATACTTAGATTTCGGTTACTTGTATATACTTATGCCGAACATCAAACGAGTATGTACGGATAGAGTAATTTTTTTATCTGTAACCGTACGCACTTATACATGTTTTGCTAATAATACTCAATGTATATCCGAAGTTGTAATCGTTGTCATTCCCTGATACGCACAAGTTTTTCAAATGCCTTCGACAAATATGGTAAAATAGCAATAGGACGAAATTCAGCCGATGATTTTGGTTTTGGTATAATTTTGGCATGCTTCCATCTAAGTGGATAAGTGGTACTCATTATTATTGTGTTAAAAATGTGCGTTATAAAAGGAAGAAGTGGCTGCAATATAATTTTCAAAAAAATCGGATTAATTCCATCAATTCCTGATGCATTCGACTTGATTGAAAGACAGCTTTTAAGAACGTCAAACTGATTCACGCGTTCGAAATTAAATTTAATTTGTGGAAGATTCTCCGAATGGTGGTTTATATAGTGCATGTGATTTGCTTGGATCATAGGTATGTTTACGAATTTTTGATTCAGTTCATTTGGATCTTGTATACTGTCGTTATTCTGTCTGTCTGCAGAGTTTACAATTCCCATTTTCTTAATAGTGTTCCAAGTAGTTTTTGTGGATAATGAATTTTCAAATTTCTCACCATAATATCTTGATTTTGTTAACTTAATTATGCTCGTTACATTTCTTCTAGCTTCACGATATATATTATGCAAGTCGGAAGTTTTATAGCGCTTCCATCTTGAGAAAGCAGTGTCCCGAATTGCCATTAAACGTTTTATTTCCTCGGTAAACCAAGGTCGATTATATTTACTTATCTTTTTCAATTGAATAGGTACTGTTGCATTATACAAATACAGGATATTGTTCTCTAGAAAAACAAGCTGGTCATCGACTGATGGCATATAATAAATGCAATCCCAGTTTATATTGTAAAACTCCTCTTCTAGTGTAACGTAATCAATACGTTTAAAATTTCGAAATTGGATTGTTTGAGCACAGTTTTGTAGAGGAATATCATATACCAAGAATAAAAGATCATGCTTAGAAAAGCAGGATGCCGATAACTGGTCATATTTTAAGATTTTATTCTTGTTGGGGACAAAAAATAAATCAATTAAAGTATTATTCGTTGAAGTGAAATGTGTAGGGTTGTTATTATTTACAGAAAAAAGGTTGAATAATTCCATGTTCAGAGACAAATTCGAATCAACTAGCAAGTTAGAATTGAAATCACCAGCTATAACGATGTCACTATAAAGTGGCGTAAGATGTGCCAAAATATCATAAAAGTGACAGAAATTAATATTATTTCTAGGTCGATAGACGCAACCAACAAGAAATTTCCTTCCATGACTAGTTGCTTCAACGAACAAAAATTCTACCTTATTGTCATTGTTTATTGTGTCATTACTTTTACACCTCAATGTGCAGTTTACACCTTTTCTGACATATATTGCCACTCCACCATAACCATCTGATCTATCGTTTCTGTATAGATTATAGCCGGATAATGACACTAGAGTATCAATAATATTTTCACCAAACCAAGTCTCAGAGACACAAATTATTTGTACTCCTGAATTTTCAAATATAAATCTAAATTCATCTATTTTGTTTAGTAGACTCTGTGCGTTTATATGACAAACTTTTAATCCGCTTCTTTGTGTAGCTAGAATTTTTACCAAACAAGCAGTAACGTCTCTAGAATGCATGCTATTTACCCTTGTTAAACTCAAATTGACGAAAATTTAAAATTAATGTCCTACCAGCAACGCTCAAGAAATATATACTTAATTTTAATTCTTCACTAAAGCTTATAAATAAATTTAAAACAATTTGAAAATTATTAAAAACATTAAAAAGAAATTGTTTGTAAGAACATAAATAAACAACAATGATAATTTCAGTTTTAGTTATGATGATCATGAAAAAGCTGGTAAAGTTCGGCCAACAATTCAACAAGTATTGGGTCATCAGAACCGTTTTTTTTAACGTATACCAGTCCTCGAAGTGAATAAGCTGTTTTAAGTTTCTTTTCGCTTTTCAGTTTTAATGCAGCTTGAAGAATTTTGTGATTGTGGGGTGTAAGATTTTCATTAATGTATATAGGCGAAGCACTATCAAAACCAGCATGTTTAAGACATAACGTAGTATTTTTATCACGTCTAAACTTAGCAATTGTTTTCAAGATAAAATTTTTTTCATACGGGGAAAAAAGGTTAACGACAATAACTTCATCAGTAGGAGAATAAGGTTTATTTTCTCTATATATTTTTTGCAGCCGATAGATGTTTTCAACTTTAGGCGTATTAATATTTAAGCTCGTACAGATATGTTCGAAGATATTCAATAAGTTTTCGTTACTATAAAAGGGTATACCATGAATTCGTATACTACCAGCAACAACAGAATTTTCATGTTTTAATTGTTTTCTCTTAAGATCTGCTATCTCTTTTTTCATATCAAAATTCTCTATCATTAGTTTATTAACGCTCTCTTTAACCTCACGTACTGCAACTGTATCTAAATAGGCAACTTTATCATTAACAGCTTTTAGATCATTATGAATTAAATTTAGCCTTTTATCAATTTCACTTAAGAGTTCTTCCTTATATTCTTTAAATTTTTCGTGCATCATATTAAGCAATTGCCCCGTAAGTTTTTCAAAACGTTTGTCCATGATGGTAATAAACTTAAGAGGTGACTCTACGCTGGTAAGACGAGGAGTTTTACATACATTGCCATACAAAGAGTTTTGCATATCTCTTACACGTTTTTGCGCTGGAGTTTTATTTACCAAATATTCTGTTGATTTTGACGTATTGTGTAACTCAGCGTTGTTGTTGGTTGTATTTTCAGTACCTTTACTCATTTTATACCTTGTTTTCTCTTATTTATTATGTACCTACGGTAACTTTATTTATTGTTTTAATATTATTTGTTTATTTTTATTTTATTTTTGTTTCTCTCTTGTTGTTTATTTAAGTACAGTGCTAAAACTTCATTAGGTAAATGTTTTGTTGTTTGTTTGTTTTTTTTTTTTTTTTTTTTTTTTATTGTTTATTTGTGTAATTATTTAATTTTTTTAGTTTTTTTAGTAAATAAGTAAGTTGTTATATTACTGTTCAACTGTTATTATTATATTTCAACTGTGATATTTCTAATATTCCGATTTAGCCCATACAATTTAGCCAATACCGAACAAACTTTGTCTATAAGAAAGATTCTGGCAAAATTTTAGTCCCCTAGCTTTTTCGGTGCGACCTCTATCGTGCTTTCAACAGACGGACATAGCTATATCGTTATAAAATCAAACCTTGATTTAGAATGTATATACTTTATAGGGTCTAAAATGGATATTTCGATGTGTTACAAACGGAATGACAAAATGAATATACCCCCACCATTTTTTTCGTGGCGGGTATAAAAAGCAAACAAGAAAACAAATTGTTTTTATTATTTTTTTGTTATTGTTGTTTTTATTGTAGCTAATGAGTGTGATGTTTATAAGTTGGTGCGTGAGTAGCTTTAAATCACGCACACTCAAAAAAAATAGTTCTGATTTATTCACTACGAATAGAATTTTTCACATATATTCATGCTATAATGACATAACAAGTTTGAATTTCACTCACGATTGAGAAGTTATCTCGTAAACAGCAAATATGAGTTACATAAGAAAATTCTATTCTAAACACGTACACTGATTGTGTGGTAAATGTGGTCACTCTTCTATCTCTATTTATCATGTGCGTAAGAACATGCGAGAACTGTTTTCATGTTGGTTTAAGCTGATGATATTAAATATATTAATGTATTGATTATTAATTTGCGAGAATTACTAAGTAGGGTATGTAAGATTCGGTACTGCCACGTTCATTTGTTTTTTGTATTGACTGTGAATGTTTTATTTAATGTGATGTTATTTATTTAAAGTGTTGTAAATTTGTAGATTATTCGGTAAAAGGCAAAACAAAAAGTATTTTTGCAAAATTTAAACGATTAAAAATCTAACTAATTTTAGGAACAAGTCCCAAAACAATTTTCATTTCTCTCAAACGATGGGAATACTGCAAGGCGTTTTTTAAAATATGTTGAAGTATATGCAGAAATTACAAACATTGATTTGCAGTTGATAAAAAATATGCATACCATATTAATAGTTGTTTCCAGTGGCATTGCGGTTAGTATCGAAAGATTTTCAAATTTCGCTAATGATACTGCCAGGATACTTGTTAAAAATTATCCATGGTATTATATGCCTCCTACTCTACATAAATACTTTATTCACGGGGCAGAAATTAAATCACTTTCACCATTGCCTATTGGCCAACTAACTGAAGAATGTACTTTTCGCGTAAATGCTGTAGAAACAAGTAAGAGCGCTATATTCGGCCGTGCCGAATCTTATATACCCTTCACAACGTGTAGTCATGCAATAACAGTAGTTTGTATCACCATTCATCCCCTTTAAAATACGTACATACATATAAAAAACATACATATATAAAAACATCCCATTGTAAAATTATAAATTTAATTTAAAAAAAAAATTTAAAGAAAATAATTCAAATACATATAATAAATATAAAAAAACAAAAAATAAATAAAAATTAAAAAAAAATAATAATAAAAATATAAATAATATATTAAACAAAAAAAAAAAAAAAAAAAAAAATTTAAAAAAAATGTTCTGGCTCATCTGGGATTCGATGCCACGTTTTCTCTAACCAGTATACACGTTTGTATGTATGTATGTTGTGGTTGTAATGTTGTTTTTGTGAAAAAAAATCGAGGTGGTCGTGGGGTTTTGCTCATATCTCAGTTGTTTATGTACCGATGTTTCTGATTTTCAATACCGATCTACTCTCGAATATTTCTGATATTTTAATACCTCACCCGGGCCAAGCGATGTCGGGGGGCTTCAAAAAGTTGATTTCAACATACACACGGACAGACGGACAGACTGGCAGAGCTTAATCGACTCCCCTGTTCATAAGCTTTCAGAAAATATATACTTTATGGGGTCGGAAATGAAAATTGTAGAAATTTCAGACGGAATGACAAACCTATATACCCTTTTTCACTGTGTGAAGGGTATAAAAATACCATAGAAGACGTGTTCAATAGATTTCTTTTAAGTTCTGATCCATTCATTTCAAGCATGAGAACTAGTTGTAAAAAGTAAATGGAGCAAATGCCAAATGCTGCATTAGAGTTACTTATTCTTCCCACGAAGACGATAATGATGACGATGATGAACACTATTTTAATGATGATTATAAAGTTAATGATGATTTTGAAGTAAATAATACTTTTGAAGTAAATGAAATGAAGTAAATAAAAAAAAAACATATATGTTAAGGTAGGATGCGTTTATCCCGCCTTATGAAAGATAAGTTCGTTGATCCAAGTAGTACACAAGGATCAACAAGGTTTAGAAATAAAAAAGAACGTTATCCAAGTGGTACACAAGGATAACAGAGCAAAAAATGTCTAGTAAACTTGTCTAGATACTTCAAGCTATAATGGTCAATTCAATTGTTCAAGTGGTACACAAGAACAACGTAAACTGACTTGTTGATAAATTAAAAGACGATGTTGGCTGGATGAATGACAATAATTCAATCACTAATTGAAAACTTATGGTATTTAAAGAACAAATTACAAATACAATTAATAAAAATTACAAATACAAATAATAAACAAACAAAAAAATTGCAGTACAATTAATAATAAAAATAAAAATATTTATATTGATTCACACGCTAAACAAATGTGATAAGTTTGCATTAATTATTTTCTCATACACTAAACATACAAATACAAATAATAAACAAACAAAAAATTGCAGTACAATTAATAAAAAATAAAAATATTTATATTGATTGGCCGAAAATCGTTCATTCACACGCCAAACAAATGTGATAAGTTTGCACTAATTATTTTCTCATACACTAAACTGTTCAAATACCTCATAAATAGGTGTTGAATATCAGTCTGGCCTTTGGAATTTTGTTTGTTTGGCTTTATTTGTTGTGTGAGAAAATAACTTAGTGTCTGGTAATTTGCTTTAATTTAGCGAACACGCCAAATTGTGGGAAAACTAAGAACGTAAAAAAGAGGTACGGATTTTGTTTAATTATTATTAATTCTATTGAGAGTTGTTTTCTTTTATTTTTAATAAAAAAAAAAAAAAAAAAAAAAAGGGAATTAACATATTGCGGCCCCAAGGGGATTGAAAAGTGTGAATGAGCGATCTCCAGTAAAGTATTTTGAAATGGGTTAATGTGTTGGGTCCAATGAAACATTCCAGTGGGATCGTGGAGATGGTTGTGGTGCTTCGGGGAGCGGTTTACGTCTGTTCTTTAACCTTTGTTTTGCTATCAGGACAACTATCAATGCTAAAATCAAGGCAAGTCCAATATAGCTGATTGTTAAGCTATGCACTTTATGGGTGCTTGCTAGTGGCAATTCTTGTTGTTGTGCCCTGACCTCTTGCTGCAATTGGGTTATCTTTTCAATTGTCGAAGTATATGAAAAGGGTTGTGTTATGTTGTTTACGTTTTCCTGGAGATGAATGAATGACATACCATTACTTGTATATGATGAATGCAAGTTTGATGAGATGGTTTGATGTCCGTATATGGTAATATCATCATTTTTCATTACACATCCTGCTGGAAGCGTGAGCAACCCGGTACCTTCCAACAATTGAAAACTACTTTCACCCTTGCAGACTGTGCTTAGTTTGAGTTGCTGTTGAGTTGCAAGCAGCCACTGGTTTTTGTTATAAAGTCGGTACCATACGTTATCGCTGCTTATCAACTCTATGTTGCAGCTTGAGTCGGATTCATTGTTGAATAAATGTATCTCACAGCGACAAGTTGGAGAGCCTTTATGATATGCAGCTTGAATGTGTGGGCATAAGAAAGTGTTATGCTCAAGTTTATTGCAGGTACTTAGCTTCGAATCATCTAGAGGGAAATATTCATCACGATGAGCATTGAGAGCCATCATTTTAGTGGTTGGTATGATAGCCACTAACGAGTTGTTCATTAGCTGTGGTACTGGAGTTATATAAAAGAGGTCAAATTGCTCTTGATGGGCTAGAGGGATGAACAAGGTGCAAATTATGTGCTGAGTTGAGATTGCTGCGCGAGCGGTGACTACACCATATAAATGAATAATGTCTGCAACTGGTAGTGTTAGATCTGTGGGAAGGTTTGCCTTTATGTTATCAACTACCTTCGAAAGTTGTTGTGGGGTCAGTAGAACCGGACTAATTCGACCATGGTAAGTATCCGCTAACAACGTGATCATCGCTGTGTGCATTTTTTGCAAGTTATTAGTAATTGTAAGTAACTGGACACTCAGTGATAAAATTACTTCCGATCTATGGTAGCTGTCATTGGTTGTGAGGTAGAGTAGTTTGTTTATTTTGTCGTTCATTTTTTCGAAGTTATCTTGAGTGCGTTGGTCAGACTTCTTCATAAGATTGAGGGTTGAGTCGAGGAACGATGTTTGATTCCGCAGAAGGCTCTGCAAATGGGCTTCGTTGGCTTTTATACTATTTATAGTATCGGTCATTTCTGCTGCATATTTGGAGTCTAGAACGCCAAACAAGGAGCTTGCTATATTTCCAACGATGTCTATTGCTCCTCGTCGCTTTCTTTTTATAAAGTTTTCCAAACCGTGCTCCATTTCATTCCTGATAACTTGAAAATGGGATAAAAGTCCGTTGCATTGATGATTAAGGGATGAGAAATCGCAGGCCCTTTTCAACGCAGATGTACCGTTTATTAAAAGCTCTAATTCGTTATAGAACGGTGTCAGTTCAACTTGGCCAATATTTTCGAAATGTAAGCCAGGGTTGCTGGTGATTTGGGTGTACGTCACTTGTTGACATAGAATTATCGGAAGAAATAATGCTACGAGTAGTAGCAGACCTGTTGTGTTTAGAGTACAACGTTTTGAGGGTGGTTCATTTATGGTTTTACTCTTGGGTGAATTGTCTCTTTTTCGTGTTGGTTTGTCCTCTGTGGTTTCATTGCTAACATTTGTTTCTGCTGGCTCCACAGGAAGAGGCGCCAGCAAGTGAATTGCTCGCTTAAGGATACCACCAGATGTTTTTACATCGGCTGTTCTGACGAGTCCGTCTGGACCGGGGTAAATTTCAGTTACCTTTCCAAGACGCCATTTCATGACTGGTGTGTTGTCCTTAATTATAACAATGGTACCCCGTTGCAAATTTTGAGCCTTAGTTTGCCACTTGTTCCGCTGTTGGAGTTCACTGAGGTATTCCTGCGACCATCGTTTCCAAAATTTATGTTTTATTTGTGACACTAACTCCCATCGTTTTGTAAGAGTTGTTGAAGTTAATTTAGCAGTTGCATCCACTTGTGCTGTAAGAGGTTCACCAATCAAAAAGTGGCCTGGTGTTAGTGCAGCCTCATCATTCGGATTAATCGGCAACGGCGCAATCGGTCTCGAATTAAGGATTGCTTCGACTTCTATGATCACTGTTTCCATTTCTTCATAGGTCAGAGACGCGTTTGCCAATTCTTTAACAAGTAACCTTTTTGCGGATTTGACTGCAGCCTCCCATAGTCCGCCGAAGTGCGGGGCTCGTGGAGGTATGAAATGAAAACTGATGCCTTTGCTGGCACACTCTTGTTGAATCTTTTCTTGAGCAGCTGTCGCGAAAATAGCAGTTGACAGCTCTTCTAATTGATTGCGAGCTCCCACAAAGTTTGTTGCGTTGTCACAGTAGAGATGCTGACAGTGACCCCTTCGGCCGATGAATCTTTTGAGTGCTCCAATGAAGGCGTCGGTTGTAAGGTCTGTTACGAGCTCCAGATGAACTGCCTTAGTTGAACAGCAACAGAATACTGAAATATACGCCTTTTGCGGTCGCTTCCCCCGGGTTTTGAAGTGAACCCAGATTGAACCACAGTAGTCAACTCCAGCATTAATAAAGGGTCTCGCTGGCACTACTCTTGCTTCTGGCAAGTTTCCCATAATTTGCTGCAGAAGTTTTGGTTTCGCTCGTGCACATTGCACACATTTATGCACGGTTTCTCGAGCCAAATGTTTGCTCTTAATGGGCCAAAAACGTTGTCTTATGATTGCTAGAAGTGCTCCAGGGCCACAATGTTTGTTTTCCCTATGTATTGACTCAAATATTAGTTTACTTATGGTGTCGTTATAAGGAAGCAACATTGGATGTTTGGCATTGAACGATAACGTGGATGCTTCTAATCTGCCTCCGACTCGTAGAATGTTATATTCGTCTAAAAATGGGGCCAGGCCTTTTATCTGACTCGATCCTTTAAGTTCCTTTTTCTGTTGCAGCTGTTGAATGTCTTCTGTGAATGTGCATAGTTGGGTGATTCGAACCATGATGGCGAGCGCATCGTGCAGTTCAAGAGGTGTGAGAGTTTGTTTGGTTCGTCGCTCGGGCTTGATAGTTCTGGCGTTTTTAATAAATCTTAAAATGTATCCTATGATA
This sequence comes from Phyto melanocephala, assembly GCA_941918925.1. NCBI lineage: Eukaryota > Metazoa > Arthropoda > Insecta > Diptera > Rhinophoridae > Phyto > Phyto melanocephala. Next base: position 40,466,573 of record OW799234.1, on the reverse strand, counting down.
CGTTGGAGCCTTTTTAGTGAATTTCGGTGGTTGATGCTGTGCAAAAAGTTTTCACTCTTGACAGCAATGAGTGAATTGTAAGATCTTTGCCTTTGTTCAGGGGTCGGAAAATTAGGATCTAGGCCAAAACTGGGAGGCCAATGTTTCTCGTCTCCATGAAGAAAAAATGGCCCATACATCCATTGGGGTGTGTGCTGTAACTGTTGGGGATCCAATCCTCTTGATATGATGTCCGCTGGGTTATCTTTAGAACTCACATGTCGCCATTGCTCAGGTAGCGTGTTCTCTTGAATTGAAGCGATTCTATTTGCCACAAATGTATGAAATGAGGACGATCTTGAATTTATCCACGCTAAGACTATTTTTGAATCGGACCAATAGAATGTTGGCGTTGTATTCATATCTGAGTCTAGTTTCACTTTTGCAGCTAAGTTAGCACCCAATTGTGCGGCGCAAAGTTCCAGTCTAGGCAGCGTTTGCTGTTTGAGTGGAGTTATCCGTGATTTCGCACATAACAAATATACTCTTACTGTTTTGTTTGGTAGAATTGTTCTCACGTATATTGCAGCGCCATACGCCTTTTCGGAGGCATCGGTAAAAACATGAAGTTGAGTCTTGCTAGGAAGAGCTCCTTTATATATATGCCGATGCTTAGGTTGTTTCGAAAGGTTCGCCAGCGTGAGTCAAATTCTAAAGGAACAGCCTCGTCCCATGAAAGATTTAAGGTCCATAATTCCTGGATAAACATTTTTGCTCTGACAACTACTGGCGACAGTATTCCTAGTGGATCAAAGATGCGCGCCAGGTCTGACGTGACTGTTCTTTTAGTCACGGCTTTAATTATTTGAATGTTGACCTTGATTTTAAGTAGGTCATCTTTAGGTACCCATACCAATCCAAGTGTTTTCGTGTACTCAGTTTCGTCTGTGAAGTCAAGACTGACTTCTTGGTCATCACGGGGAATGTTGCGGAGCAGCTGGGCATGATTAGCGCACCATTTTCGTAGATGGAACCCGTACTTAGCCAGGACGTCTTGCAGCTGGCGCTGAGTTTCTAGAGCTATATTCAGGCTATCAGCTCCACCTAGCCCGTCGTCGACATAAAAGTTCTTTTCCAAGAAACGTACTGCCAAAGGAGCTTGCATCTTATTATGCTGGATTATCTCCTTTAAACATTTGATTGCCAGATATGGTGCTGGTCTAGTACCATAGGTAACGGTGTTTAATTGAAAATAACTAATGGGTTCAGAAGCATTATTTCGCCAGAGGATTATCTGGTACTGTCGGTCCTTGGGGTGGATATAGATTTGGCGATACATTTTCTCGATATCTGTTGTGAATACGAAACGCGGCAGCCGAAACCGCAGTAGAACCGTAAATAGATCATTTTGTAGTGGTGGTCCAGTGTGTAGAATATCATTCAAGGATTTTCCTGAGGACGTTTTTGCTGACGCATCGAAGACTACTCTGAGTTTAGTTGTACTACTTTCGGGTCGCAAAACGCAGTGGTGAGGAATAAAGTATGTATGCCCTTTTACTTCATCTATATTGATTTTTGACATGTGTCCCATTGTTTCGTATTCTTTCATGAATAGCGCATATTGTCCCTTCAATGAAGCGTCTTTTGATAATCGACGTTCTAGTGCGAGGAACCGGTTGAATGCGGTACTATGTGAGGTCCCTAATAAAGATGTTTCAGCACAAAACGGCAGTCGTGCTATGAATCGACCTTCATTATCGCGAGTGGTATGCTGATTAAAATGTGCTTCGCACTGTGCATCATAAGGTGATAGATTTTGCTCTCTTTCTTCAACCTCCTCGAGTTTCCAAAATCGCTCAATAGCTGTATTCATTTTATCCTCTTCAGTTAAGACTCCGCAGATTGCTGATGTGAGATGTTCACCAGATACCTTTCCTGACACGATCCATCCGAAAGTTGTATTTTGTAGCAGTGGAAGGTCTTTGCCTAATTTAATTTGTCCGATCGTAAGCAGTTGATGATAATATTCCGCCCCTAACAAAATATCGATTTTTTCTGGACGGTTGAAGGTTGGATCAGCTAATGCTACGTTGTTGGGAATTGACCACCTGTCGATTGTAAGCGATTGAGCGGGTTGAGGGGAAATAATTTGCGGCAATACGAATGCTTCAAGTCGTGTTGAAAAATTGTTGAGTCGAGATTGTAGCATAATGTTGACTCGGTGTTGAACCTTGGTACGGTTTTTTCCAATACCGTTGATTGAAACAGAAGTAGTTCTTGCTGGGAGTCCAAGCCGGTTGACTAATCGTTCTGTGATCAAATTAACTTGGGATCCTGAATCAAGGATTGCCTTGCATTCAGTTTCCAGACCATTAGCATTGACCTTTACCAACGCTGTTCCCAATAGAACATATGGTCTTTTGTTAGTGCAACTTCCTGCCATGCTTTCAACTTCTGTTGGTGTGCTGACTAGAGATGTCGCGTGTTGTGTTGAGGAGTTATTTGTTGTAACTGCTTCATTGGCTGACTCAGTTTCCCTCTTTGATTTGTTACGCTTCCCGGATATTGAATTCCTTTGCGGGGCTTGTTCCAAGTGTACCAGGGTGTTGTGCATTTTTCCACATTTCTGGCAGCGGCCCGAAATTGTGCACTGTTTGGTTAAATGATTGTGACTAAAACAATTAACACACAGTTTATGTTTCTGTATCAAATTTAGTCTGTTTACAGGGCTTAGCTGGATGAACTCTCTGCATTTATACAACGGGTGACATTCCTGCTTGCAAACTAGGCATCGTTGGTTCTCATGGCGAGGATGTGCCATGAGCGTGCACGTTTTGTTAGCAGGAGAGACTGTCTTCTCTTTGTGTCCCATTGCCTCCAGAGTGTGGAAGTAGTTCTCCAGAAAGGTAAGGAATTGGCTGACTGGTTGCATTTCCTTTGGGTTGGTGATCGATTGCTCATATTGAGTGTAGACAGTTTTGTCCAACTTTTTGACCAGAAGGTGGAGTAGGAGTGGATCCCACGTCGAGATTTCGAGCCCCATATTAGAAAGAGCTGCCAGACATTCTCTCGTTGTATCGTGCAATCGCTTAATGGTCATTAATGTCAAGGTACCGGATGGTTGGTCTAGCAGTCTCTGAACTGCAGTTGCCACTATTAGTCGTTTGTTATCATACCGATCCTGTAGTAACTGCCAAGCGGCTATGTAATTGTCCGCAGTAACAGCGAGATGATTAATAAGCTTCGCTGCTTCACCAGTTACATTGGTCTTCAGATAAAACATTTTGTGAGCATCTGACATTGGTTGTTCATGAATCGTTTTCTTAAATAAGTCAGAAAACGATGTCCATTTCATATAATCACCTTCAAATTTAGACAAAGTGATTGTGGGTAATGGTAAGGTAGATGGCCTGGCCATAGTCTCTGTTGATGATTGGTGATTGTTGTTAGCCGTGGTAAGCTGGATGATCGCTAACTGAGCGGCTTGTTCGAGGTGGATGTATCTGCCTGTGTCATAACCAGCGAGGTCTGGATCGGGATATTTATCCAACACTTCATCATTGAGTAGTTCTAGCTGCTGCCATAGTTTGGTGATGGTGGCTCTTTTCACATCATAGTAAGGTCCATCCTGACCTGACTGCAATTGAAGGCCTAATAGCTGTCTAGCCAGAGCTGCCATCTTTCCTAGGGAGCGGCTGATTAAACCATCGTGGCAACTTGTGGGCTGTGATTTCGCGGATGGGGGGTTGTTAAGGAACTCAATCTGGTCACCCTGTTTCGACGGTGGATCAGTAGGTTTTTTGGAGATGGCTCCCTTGCCTTGGTAAGTGAGCTCGTGTTCCATCAGAGTCATGTATTTGGATGCCATTGACTGGATTTGATTATAGCGGTCCGCAGTGAAGTATTCATCTTCCAGATCAATATCCTTTAGAGTCCGTAATTTGGTATCTGCCTCCTCGAATTCTGTCCAAGCTGTAGTCAGCCGGGACAATCGATCCTTATAGTACGTTGGGGTTTTGCGGCTAGCTGAGTCTTTGGTAAAGTTGCGGATGATGGTGGCTATATGCACGCCGGTCTCCTTCAGTTGGTGAAGAAGCTGCTCTGCGGTTTCCATATTGCCTGGTTGATGCCCTTGGGAGGTTATTTGAGAGTTTTAGTAGGCTGCTTGTTGGTTATGATGCAACGTTGTCTGTGATTGGGCGCCTGTAGTTTGTGGTTGGCCGCTGATGTATTGGTTTTGAAGGACTTTCGGTTTTCCTAAACCCGATGTCCTGTCACGGTCGCCAAAATGTTAAGGTAGGATGCGTTTATCCCGCCTTATGAAAGATAGGTTCGTTGATCCAAGTAGTACACAAGGATCAACAAGGTTTAGAAATAAAAAAGAACGTTATCCAAGTGGTACACAAGGATAACAGAGCAAAAAATGTCTAGTAAACTTGTCTAGATACTTCAAGCTATAATGGTCAATTCAATTGTTCAAGTGGTACACAAGAACAACGTAAACTGACTTGTTGATAAATTAAAAGACGATGTTGGCTGGATGAATGACAATAATTCAATCACTAATTTTATTGAAAACTTATGGTATTTAAAGAACAAATTACAAATACAATTAATAAAAATTACAAATACAAATAATAAACAAACAAAAAAATTGCAGTACAATTAATAATAAAAATAAAAATATTTATATTGATTCACACGCTAAACAAATGTGATAAGTTTGCATTAATTATTTTCTCATACACTAAACATACAAATACAAATAATAAACAAACAAAAAATTGCAGTACAATTAATAAAAAATAAAAATATTTATATTGATTGGCCGAAAATCGTTCATTCACACGCCAAACAAATGTGATAAGTTTGCACTAATTATTTTCTCATACACTAAACTGTTCAAATACCTCATAAATAGGTGTTGAATATCAGTCTGGCCTTTGGAATTTTGTTTGTTTGGCTTTATTTGTTGTGTGAGAAAATAACTTAGTGTCTGGTAATTTGAGCCGCAATTGCTTTAATTTAGCGAACACGCCAAATTGTGGGAAAACTAAGAACGTAAAAAAGAGGTACGGATTTTGTTTAATTATTATTAATTCTATTGAGAGTTGTTTTCTTTTATTTTTAATAAAAAAAATAAAAAAAATAAAAAAATAACTCAAGGGAATTAACAATATAAATAAGTGTCTTTTTTAGTTAAATCTGTGAAAAAATACGATTTTTATGTTAAAATTTTTCCAATATTAATACATATTAAATATTTATTCTTTTTATTTAAACCAAAAAAATATTTTTTTCTAAAAGTACATGAAGTATGCTCTAATTTACATTTTTATTTACTTTTTTATCGTTTTTCATTCAATAGTTACAGCAAAAGAAGGCAAATACGACCATTTTTTCCAAAATACTAAAAAGCCCATAAAAGGTAAAAAAAAATTTTTTAATAGTTTTTTTTTTTAATGTTGGGTTTTTATGTATTTATTAATATCCAATAATAAAAAATAACAACATTTTAATATTACGACTTCTATGAATTAATAGCCATTTTATACACCATTCACCCCACTGTGCGATGCATGCAATCCACTTAAATTGCCACAAACTTTGTAAGTACAGAACTATTATAAATATTGGCTAATTTTATTAAGAATTTTGCATATCACAGGTTTGAAATATATTACAGGCTGCACAAACCGGCCTTCAAATATTTGTTAGACTTGTTAAGGTCTCACATTCAGCCAACACGTACGTCTTATGCATTATCTCCAGTCGTCAAATTAAGTGCAAGTCTACGTTTCTTTGCGGAAGGTGGATACCAAACGGGTATAGAGAAAGATTGCGACGTGTCTTTGGCCCAATGCAGTCTGAGCAAAATTTTGGCAGAAGTCTTAAACATATTTGAGTATAGATGCTCTGCCCAAGATGGAGTACATACTGCAAAACGGGTTGCAAAACGAAAAATTGCATTATCAATGTATGTAAAACATGTCTTTCCCAGCGTTACAGGTTACGTGAACGGAACACATGTCCGCATTATAGCAATAAGCACTTGTACTAAAACAGAAAGGGGTACTACAGTTTAAATGTAATGCTGGTAAGAATTTTTACTAAATTTTATTTTTTTTAAATGTTTCATAAAACTTTAAAAGGTCTGTGACCATGAACTAAAAATTCAGTAAGTCGATGCCTCTCATCCTGGTGCATGTCACGACTGTTTTTTTTTTTTTGGAATTCCAGTAAATTGCGATCTTACTTTCAGAAAGAATATCTTGAAAGCGGCAGCAATTATTGGCTTCTTAGTAAGGTTCTGAATGATAACAAAAAATATTTATAAATAACCAATGATTTTTTTACTAGGAGACGCAGGTTACCTTCTTGAACCTTGGCTTCTGACTCCTTATAGATGTCCAGAGGATGGGTCATTGCATTGTGTTCAAAAGAACCTCTAATAGTTTCTTGTTTTTGACCTGATAAATAACGATATTTATTAAATTTATATAAAAAAATTTAATAATCACATTTTTTGCACAACTTTCTTGCAATTAGTTGGCGGAATTATTCCCAAAATTTATTATCATATTCTTCCTTTAATTGTCATTCGTAATGCCTACTTTTTTTTCCCGGGGAAGAGTTTCCCAATTTCGAAATTCATTGAGAAGAAAAGAAAAGGGAAAATCCGCACCAAATAGTGACTTGTTTTGGGTGTATCGGCTTTTCAATGTATGCGTGCAGGTTTTCTGTGCCCAAAATGCGATCAAGATCAAAATGAGATTCATCTGAAAAGATGATTTTTTGGCAAAATCGGCCAAAGAAATGTCACAATATTTCCCAGCGTTGTTCAAGCGTATACACAACCATATTCGTTCAGCAGAAGGATAAAACTAATTATCTGTCAAATCAGACATGAGCTTAGTGTTACCATTCACGAAATAAGCACTAGTTGAAGAAAATGTTAGATGGCGGACCTTTTATTACAGTAATCATATATTTGAAACGTTTATTAAATTTTGCATATGGAATAATCTCCACTTTGCCATGTATCTAATACCCTTCTGAATAAATCGTCGACCCATAAAGTTTTTTATTGTTTGATGGTGAAGTTCATTAACAAGAGTTTGCTTACTCATATTTACAAAAGGAATGTAATACAGATTCAATTCATTAACATGTTGTTTATAAAAGTGTAAACATGTTTCAACAGTTTATATATTCATTTACAATAATGGTGTGTGGTCCCTCTGGTTACGGAAATCTACATTTATTAAAAAAATTTATTGAAAATCAACATTTAATATTTAAAGGCATTGATCGAATTGTATGGTGTTTTTTGAAAAAAATTCACTTCCATTAATAAATTTTTTTTAGTTTATTGAAGGAATTCCAGAAACTTTTAATATTAATGCTGAAAAATCAACTTTAATAATATTGGATGATTTAATGCTTGAATCTTTAAACAAAAAAGTTTGTGAAGTCTTCACAAAGGGATCACATCATAGAAATTTATCTATAATTTTGGTAACGCAAAACATTTTTCATAAAGGCGATTATTTAAGAGATATTTTTTTAAACTCTAAATAAGTATATATTAATGTTCAAAAATCCATGCTCATGGTTATTTATTAATTGATCTTACACAACACATTCATGTATTGATAATGAAAATCACACATTTTCCATTGAGATTGTTCTAGTACAGCAAACCCTAAATAAATTGGTTTGTTGCAAGTTATTTGTATAACTTTAAGCTGAACTGCAAACATGTTTTCGAAAAATTTACTAATTCTTAAGAAATTTGGCTTAGAAAATAATGCTCTAGCTGCTAAATGATTGCATCTAATTGTTTTGCAATTTGTTACAATTTAATCATCTTTTTGCTTGATAACATTCTCTATAGTTTTTCCATAAACTGAATTATTAAAGGCCGCTTCACACTATTCTACAAGTCTTTAGATTTTCATTGGATTTTGTCAAAGCAAAATAAAATGATTTTTGGTCTGATTGTCAAAAAATCAAATAGAAAATTTTATCATTACAATTTGTGTCTATACTATCACACTTCAAATAAAATACAGCAGTCTTTGTATAATACAATCGTATTTTTATACCCTTCACCTGTGGTGCACAAGGGTATATACAAGGTGGCGCAAAAATAACCTTCCGATGTTTTTTGGCTGTAATTTAAAAAAAAAATGAAAAACTTTGATTCTTCTTGTGGAGTATTTTTATTTGGTCTTTTAATTTTTTTTACATCAAGTCGAGAATATGATGTCATGTAAATGGCCGCCGCCACAGTTGATTGTCATTTGAGCCCTTTTTATGGCATTTTCCATCACTTTGGCCAAAACTTCCGGCGATAGGAACTCACATTCTTGACGGATATTGTCTTTAAGAGCTGCAAGAGTCTGAGGCTTGTTGACATAAACCCGCGACTTCAAAAAGCCCCACAAAAAGAAGTCTGGAGCGGTCAAATCAGGCGATCTTGCTGGCCAGTTCAAATAGCCAAAACGGGAGATTAGGCGCCCGGGAACTGCATCCTTCAGCATATCGGTTGTGGCACGTGCAGTGTGTGCTGTTGCACCGTCCTGTTGGAACCACATGTTTTCCAATCCCAATTCATCAAGTTGCGGCAAAAAGAACTCGTTGATCATTGCTCTGTAGCGCTCACCATTCACAGTAATCGTTTGGCCCGCGACGTCTTCGAAGGAAAAAGGTCCGATGACTCCTCCAGCGAAAACAGCACACCATACAGTAACTTTGAGCGGGTGTAATGGCTCTTCGTGGGTTACACGCGGATTTTCAGTGCCCCAGAAGCGTAAATTTTGCTTATTTACGTACCCGCTAAGATGGAAATGGGCCTCATCACTCATGATTATTTTTGATGAAAAATCATCTTCCTCTTGGTGGTGATTCAGGATGGCTTGAGCGTATGTTAGACGCGACTGGCGGTCAGCAGCTAACAGCTGATGCACCGTCTGGACTTTGTACGGAAACATCTTCAAATCTTGTACCAAAATTCGCTGTAAAGACCGTCGACTGATAGCCATTTGCGTGGCACATCGTCTGGTCGATGTCAACGGCGCTTCCATGACATCCTCGGCTACAGCAGTAATATTCTCTGCAGAACGGCTACTCCGGGGTCTGCCACTCCTGGCAGCATCTCGTGTTGTGCCAGTCTCTTCGAGGCGAGCGGCTAAACGTCGCAGTGTTTCACCAGTAGGCGTTGGACGGCTAGGAAATCTGCGACGAAATTCACGTTGTGCCAAAGTCACCGACCGATTATTGGTCAAATAAATAGTCACCAATATTCCGCGTTCTGGAGCAGTGTAGCGTAACGATGTTTATTAACGTGTATTTTGCATGTGTTTACTATACAAATGTCAAAACAGAACTGACATTAGGGGCCAATTGCAAAATTTGTAGCATTTTCTGATAGGAGGATTTCTTTTGCGCCACCTTGTATATGTAGATTTGTCATTTCGTTTGTAATTTTTACAATTTTCATTTCCGACCTGAAAGCTTATAAATAGAGGAGTCAACACGTCTGTCCGTGTGTTGCACAGAGGAGTATTTGACCTGAAAAGCTGGCCAAAAAGGCAAAACTGAATTTTAAGAAATCTTAATATTTAAAATATTTAATATTTTACATTATATTGTAAATTTTGAAGACTTTTAGTTGCGATTTGTAGCTCTGAGACCCTGCTAAAGTCAGAGAGAGATGAGATTGAGATTTAAATGTTTTTTTCGGTTTCTGAATGTTTTTATGATATTTTTTTACGGCTAAACGAACGAAGGTTTAACAATGACTTTTTTTTTCGCTGAAAGGTTCGATCAAAAGTTATTAAAAAAAAAAATCTTAAATATGTTGAATATTCATGTTGAAACAATTCGTTCAAAAGCTAAAAAAAAAATTATACACTTTTTTTTGCTAATATATTTCGCTACCACATTGTGTAGCTTCTTCAGGGAAAGTTTTTACAATTTTGTAAAATTGTAAAATTGCTTATTTTTTTATTTTTTATAAAGCTTGTTCTTTTAATTTTTAACAGTAGAGAGATGTTTAGAAATCCACGGTGGGCCAGTATGTTTTAAGTAAAAGCTTTTAGGAGTGCATTGATTGATATATAAATAGATTTTTTTATAAAACTTATTAACTATGTTGTCGATATTTTTCAAATTACTAATTAATTGGTTTGACAAAGCAAATTCGCCCAGTTTGTGTTATTTAAAAGCTCGGTAAATATGTTGTAGTTAGTTTTTTTGAAGCAAAAAGTTTTTCATTCACATTAAAAATATGGAATATGGTTTCTATTGTGGGATGATGACAATCCTCCGGCAGAGAAATTGCATCAGAACGTTTAATTGTTATATCAGCACATTCGTTTACAAAAACTAAATCTAGTAGTCTAAAGTTTGTGTTGTCAATACCATTTAGCTGATAAAGATTAAGATCCATTAAAGTGTTTATGAATTCACTATAATACATATTTGTCGTTGATGGAATAAAATAGCCATCATCAGGTGAGAAAGTCCATGATAACAAAGGCGTATTAAAGTCTCCAAAAACAATTATAGAATCATTTTGGTTAGCAGCGTTAACAATATTTTTAATAGCTTCAGCATGACTCTGATAAAATATCTCCGGTGAATTTGGAAGAATATACGAAGAAGTGATAAACATTTTCTTCATAACAAAACCAATGAATTATATACTTAAGGTGTATTCGTTTATTGACGCCTCAAAAGAAAGGCGACTAGAAACTGCAATCAGAACTCCACCACCTATACCTATCTATTTGATGGAGAAGGGTATTATCAGATTCGGCTCGGCCGAATATATCACTCCTACTTGTTTTTTCGTTATTGTTTAATAAATATTTATTTTGATTGAACTATTAAAATTTTTGGTTTTACTAATACTTAACACCCAAAACCCCCCACCACACATTTCCCACATCGCTATATCTGACAGCCCTAGTTGTATATAAAAGATGATTTAGTTTATGAAAATTATTTATAAATAAAAGCATACTTATCTGAACTTTCACTATCAGTACGTGTGTGCAGACTTGAAGATTCTGGTGATGTTCCTAACATTTTTTCAGGTATGTTGGCTTCATTTCCACCAGAGCCGCCATTGGGATCCATTCTAAAAAAAATTTTATTTAGTAATTTGTTAGTTATTTAAGTTTACGAATGTTATTATATTGTATTATATTGCGTACAAAAAAACATAATCTATATACATATATAAAAGAGTAACGTGACTGACTGACTGACTGACTGATTCATCATCGCACAGCCCAAACGCAAAGAGCTAGAGACATGATATTTGGACAATCGGTTCCTCTTTCGATGTATAGCTCCACTAAGAAGGGATTTTTGGAAATTCGTACTTTAAGGGGGTAAAAAAGGGTAAAAACGGGTAAAATCGGTAATCTTATATCTGCTAAACTAAAAATGATACAAATTAAATTGAAAAAGTATTGTAATTTGCACAAAAAATAAGCTGACAGGTGTCTGGCCTTTTTTAGAATTTTCAACCTCTAAGGGGAAAAAACGGGTACAAACTATAATTTGGTACTTTTTTGGTACCCGTTGTAACTACCAAACGCATAAAGCTAGGAAAAAAATTTAAACTGTATACAGTAGTCCGCAAAAAAATATTAATAGGAATTCGGCACTTTTTTCAAATTCATATGTATAAGGGGTAAAAATTGTCCCTTTTTTTGGTACTTTTTTTAAAATAAACTTTTCTTATATTATTCAATGGGACAAAATTTTATCATTATTATTGCCTAATAGAATATGGACAAATATTAAGGTGAAATTTTTGGAGACTTTTTTGGGGACAAAAAAGGTACCAAAAAGGGGAAAATTCCGTAAAATGTATATAATTCCTAATTTGACGGCCAATTTTCACAAAATTTATAATTGGGATTTCATCAGACATAAAAAATTATGCAATTTTGTAAAAATTGAAACACATTCATAACAGGGTAGAAAGGGGAAAAATCGGGAAAAGAGTTTGGTACTTTTTAGAACATAATTACTTTTTTTTAAAAAAGAGTAGATTTACTGACTAAATCATGTCTATTAAAATATTTTGTTACATAGATATTTGAACATTTTAAACTTGGAATTTGGAACTTGGACCAAAAATGTACTTTTTCGCATTTCTATGGTACTTTTTGTATTTTCTACGTTTATAAAGGTAGAATTGTAAAATAAAGGACTATTGATACAAGGTAAGACTAAAAATGTTATGAACGACCAAAAAGGTACTTTTTTTAATTTTTATTGTACTTTTTGTATTTTCAACGTTTGCGAAGCTAGTATTTTGAAATTAGTGACTATTGATACAAGGAAAAACTGAAAAAGTTATAGTCGGCCACAAAGGTACTTTCTTGAATTTTTATGGTAATTTTTGTATTTTCTACGTTTTTGAAGGTAGGATTGTACAATCAAGGACTTTTGATTCTAGGTGAGACTAAAAATGTTATGGGCGACCAAAAAGGTACTTCTTGAATTTTTATGGTACTTTTTGTATTTTCAACGTTTACGAAGCTAGAATTTCGAAAATAGTGACTATTGACACAAGGTAAGACCAAAAATGTTATGGCTGACCAAAAAGGTACTTTTTTGAAATTTTATGGTACTTTTTGTATTTTCTACGTTTATGAAGGTAGGATCTTAAAATCAAGGACTTTTGATTCCAGGTGAAACTGAAAATGTTATGGGCGACCAAAAAGGTACTTTTTTGAATTTTTATGGTACTTTTTGTATTTTAAACGTTTGCGAAGCTAGAATTTTAAAATTAGTGGCTATTGATACATGGTGAGACTGAAAATATTATGGTCGACCAAAAAGGTACTTTTTTGAATTTTTGTGGTACTTTTGGTATTATCTACGTTTATGAAGTTAGGATTGTACAATCAAGGACTATTGATTCCAGGTGAGACTAAAAATGTTATGGGCGACCAAAAAGGGACTTTTTTGAATTTTTATGGTACTTTTTGTATATTCTACGTTTATGAAGGTAGGATATTACAATCAAGGACTTTTGATTCCAGGTGAGACTAAAAATGTTTTGGGCGACCAAAAAGCTACTTTTTTCAATTTTTATGGTACTTTTTGTATTTTCAACGTTTGCGAAGCTAGAATTTTGATATTATTGGCTATTGATACAAGGTGAGACTGAAAATGTTATTGCCGACCAAAAAGGTACTTTTTTGAATTTTTATGGTACTTTTTGTATTTGATACGTTTATGAATGTAGGATTGTACAATCAAGGACTATTGATTCCAGGTAAGACTACAAATGTTATGGGCGACCAAAAAGGGACTTTTTTGAATTTTTATGGTACTTTTTGTATTTTCAACGTTTGCGAAGCTAGAATTTTGAAATTAGTGGCTATTGATACAAGGGGAGACTGAAAATGTTATGGCCGACCAAAAAGGTAGGATTGTACAATCAAGGACTATTGATTCCAGGTGAGACTAAAAATGTTATGGGCGACCAAAAAGGGACTTTTTTGAATTTGTATGGTACTTTTTGTATTTTCAACGTTTGCGAAGTTAGAATTTTGAAATTAGTGGCTATTGATAGAAGGTTAAATTAAAAATGTTATGGTCGACCGAAAGGGTACGTTTTTGAATTTTTGTGGTACTTTTGGTATTTTCTACTTTTATGAAGGTAGGATTGTACAATCAGGGGCTTTTGATTCCAGGTGACTCTAAAAATTTTATGGGCGACCAAAAAGGTACTTTTTTCAATTTTCATGGTACTTTTTGTATTTTCAACGTTTGCGAAGCTAGAATTTTGAAATTAGTGGCTATTGATACAAGGTTAAATTGAAAATGTTATGGTCGACCAAAACGTTACTTTTTTGAATTTTTGTGGTACTTTTGATATTTTTTACGTTTATGTAGGTAGGATTGTACAATCAAGGACTTTTGATTTCAGGTGAGACTAAAAATGTTATGGGCGACCAAACAGGAACTTTTTTCAATTTTTATGGTACTTTTTGTATTTTCAACGTTTTTGAAGCTAGATTTCTTAAGTTAGTGACTATTGATACAGGGTGAGACTGAAAATGTCATGGGCGACCAAAACAGTACTTTTTTGATTTTTATGATACTTTTGGCATTTTCTACGTTTATGAAGGTGGGATTGTACAATCGAGGACTTATGATTCCAGGTGAAACTGAAAATGTAATGGGCGACCAACATGGTACTTTTTAAAATTTTTATGGTACTTTTTGTATTTTCTACGTTTATGAAGGTAGGATCTTACAATCAAGGACTTTTGATTCCAGGTGAAACTGAAAATGTTATGGGCGACCACAAAGGTACTTTTTTGGATTTTTATGGTACTTTTTGTATTTTTAACGTTTGCGAAGCAAGAATTTCGAAATTAGTAACTATTGATACAAGGTAAGACTAAATATGTTATGGGCGACCAAGAAGGTACTTTTCTGAATTTTAATGGGACTTTTTGTTTTTCCTACGATTATAAAGCTAAAATAGTGAAATAAGGGATTGTTGATTCAATTTGAAAATTAAAATGATATTGGAGACACAAAAAAGCCTTTTCGCATTTTAATTGTACACTTTGTATTTTTACGTTTGTAAACATGGATTCATAAATTAGTGTTTTTGATCCCAGGTAACTCCTAATCTCATGGACGACCAAAATTACTTTTTCTAATTTTTTTTATATTTTGTATACATAGAATTCTGAATGTAGGTAATAATAAACCAAGTGGAAGCTTTAGTGAAGGAAAAAATGTTACTTTAATTATTTTTAGGGTAATTTTTGCAAAATATGAATCTTAATTTTTGAAACTCAGTAGCATTGATCTTGCTTTTAGTTAGGAAATATATTCCCGATATATCCTTACTCTTCTTTTTATTGTTTTAAGTAAATTGAATCAGAGATACAAATTTTCAGAAATTGAACCAAAAAATTTAATAATTATAATTATTTAGATATACAAGATACAGACAGCATTTAAAATTTTGAAAATTTTTTCTCGAATATTTGGTGGAAACTTTTTACAAAATATATAATATAAATATATTTTAAGACCCCTTTAATTTGGTTCCTTAAATTTAAATTCACTAAAAATTTGGTTGTAATTACATTTATTTCATAAAATGAATTAACAAATTTTTTTAATGATAAGAATGAGGTTTTTAACTTAAGAGTTGTGTGTCATTTTCTTTTTCTATTTTTTTACCTTTTCAGAAATTTCTTTATTTAATGCTTCTCGTAAAAGAAAAAATTTTGTTAGTTTGTGCAATGCAATTTATATTTATATGTAGAGATAAATTAGTTAAGATGAAAATAGCGTTAAGGAGAATACTTTTTGTCTCTCTTTTTTATATATGGAGTTTAACAATTCCTGCCACTGAAATCTCTTTTCTATATATGAAATTTGACAAACATTGGGACACAAAAAAATAATTAGCTGGGCTGACCCCGCTACCTGTAAGTGTATCCTGTTACTAAGAGCGTAAGTGTCAAGTGCTGGAGTTTTGCATGTGTATTGTTTTTAATACAATAACAAAACACATTCAACATTTTAACACTTTCCTAACACTAACACAGAAATAAAACTTCTAGTCGACACAGGTGCCGTTATTTCAATAATAAAGTCAAAACTAGTGCTTTAATGAATATTCGCCTGTTTTTTGTTATTCGTATTTGCATTCGCAAAATTTATGCGAATATCTATGAAAAAAATTCATAATCTACATAACATTAGATAAATAAATTTAAAAAATTTATTTATTAAATTTGTAAATTTAAAAATTATTTTCTTTTAACAATGTTATTAACAGAATAATGAGAAATTTGTATTAGGACAATTTTTCTGAAGGCTTGAAGAAGAGACCGATGAACACAATAAAATAATATTACAAGTGGCACCAGGTGAGGAAATGTTTGAATTAATTTTATTAATGAATTTAAAAATATAGTCGACAAGAAATTGAATACGATACTCATGAGGCGGCCCACATTAAAAACGATCTCCAAAAAATAACAGAGATACTGAAACGATATTATGAAGACCCTGTGAAGTTATATCGAAGTTCTTACTTTTAGTAAATTTTTTTATTACTATTTTTTTTTTTTTTTAAATTATGAAAACTTTTTTTTCTGATTCATTCTGTTTAGAAAAATAAAGTATCTTTTTCGTCGCCCATAAAATGTTCAGTCTCACCTCGTATCAATTGTTTCGAAGTTCTAGCTTCATAAACAAAAATTACAATTAAAATGCGAAACACTACCTTTTTGGCCGTCCATAAGATTTTCAGCTTCACCGCGGATCAATAGTGACTTATATTAAAAATATAGATTCATAAACGTAGAAAATGCAACAAGGACCGTAAAAGTACTCTTTTTTTAATGCTCATAACATTTTTAGCCTCAGCTCGGATCAATAGTTTCTGATTTCATAATTCTAGCTTCATAATCGTAGAAAATAAAAAAAAATACCAAAAAATACATTTTTGAGTTTTCTATATCAATGTATAAATTCCAAGTTTAAAACATTTAAATACCTACATATGTTACAAAAAACAAGTAACAGTGCTATATTCGGCCGTGCCGAATCTTATATACCCAACGTGTAGTCATGCAACAACAATCACCATTCATCTCATATAAAATACGTACATACATGTAAAAAACATACAAAAAAAAAATATATTAAAAATAAAAAAATATAAAAAATAATAAAATATAAATAATGTATTAAATAAAATAACAAAAAATTTTTTGGCCAGTATGTAGGTTGTTGTTGTAATTGTGAAAAAAAAACGAGGTGGTTGTGGTTTTTTGCTCATATCTCAGAAAGTTATGGGGAGATTGTGCTGAATTTCAATAGCGATTCATTCCTGGATATTTCCAAGAGATTGATACCATATACAGATCTGAGGAACATATAGTTGCTTCTAAAAGTTGATTTCAACCAACACACGGACAGACGGTCAGGGCTTAATCGACTCCTCTATTCATAAGCTTTCAGAAAATATATACTTTATGGGGTCGAAAATTAAAATTGTAGAAATTACAAACGGAATGACAAAGCTATATATACCCTCGTGCACCACAGGTGAAGGGTATCAAAATACTAAAAGTACCAAAAAAATACCATATTAAAGTTTTTACCTCTTATGGGTTGAAAATTCCAAAAAAGGCCTGTCAGCTAATTTTTTGTGTAAATTACAATACCTTTTCAAGTTAATTTGTATCATTTTTAGTTTAGCAGATATAAGGTTACCGATTTTACACTTTTTTACACCCTTAAAGTACGATTTCAAAAAATCCCTTCTTTGTGGAGCTATAAATCCAAATTGTCCATATAATACATAATAACAAATTTCTGAACAGTTTATTCTAACCTAAACTTCCAATGAAGAATTTTATTACGGACATGGGTACAGAATATGGAAAATATGGGTACGTTCGTAAATGCAACAGTTTCGCATCACTGCAGCATCGTAAAAGTAAAACGTTCATTAATGCAACCTTTGGCAGCACTTTTAAGCGTCAAATGTTAATTTTTGCAAACAGTTGGCAGTGCTGCCGCAAATTTCTGCAAATATGACAACAGTTAAGTTTCTGATGCAATAGTGATTGAGTATACATACAATGGAGAAATAAGTAGCTTTAAACAACAATTAATTCTTTAAATAAAATTCGTTTATATTCTTTTACTTTTTTACTATATTTTATTAATATATATTTTTTTTTTTAGGAATCAACCTTCTTTTAACTTTTAGTTTATTTCTTATAATCAGAACCTAATTATTTTTTTTTATTATAATTTAAGAAAAGTTGTAGCTTTTAACATCAACATTTTCAATAATATTGCTATTACTATTTTGGATAACATTTTATATTTTTTGCAGAACGTTCAAAAAAGCAAACTCTGCACAGTTGTTAAGCAGCTGCAACAGCTGATCGCGCATCAGCAACTACATTTGGCATTACTGCCGCAGTGATGCAAAAATTTGCAGCATTTACGAACGTACCCTATATTATAAGTGAGATATACGACCTCCTCAAATAAGAAAACATCACATTAACAGTTCTCCATCCTTAACACCAAAAGCTAGACAATCAACGAATATGTGAGATATTATGTACATATACTTTGACAAAGGCGAATGAAATAAGTATCTACATTATTCATAAAAGATATTTATAAATCTGATTTTTAAACCGGTTTTAAATTTTAAGAATAAGATCATACGTTTTTTTTGTTTAGTTTTTGAACAATGTGAATACTCGTATTATAACTTTTATTTTTTAATGAAAAAGTCTACAAAATAGGAATTTTGTATTTATCTATTTTGAAAGTTATACTATGTTTACACAGGCGCCTTAATTGTCAATTTATAATATTATCGCAATTAAAGGCCTTATTGAGCTCAATTTACCATACCAAAAATTATTTTTAAATTGAGCAATATATACTTAATTGTTTCACTTATTGTCTTAAACTCGAAATACGACTCTTGAGAAGTATGTTCAGTGAGAAGAAAATTCTATAGCTGGCATTTCTAATGTCAAAAAATAAATATACAAAAAATAAAAATTAAGAAAATGAAAAAGTATAAGTATATACATATATGTACATATGTATAAATATAATTGTAAATATATTTTATCAGCAAGAAAAACACTGAAAAGAAGGCATTATTTGATTTGGTATAAATACATCGTATTTTACAGCTATCAAATGCTAATGGAGTAAGATAAATTGAGTATGTCTGAACACTTATTTTAATTGTTCAATCAACACTAAATTGAAACAATTAAAAATATCTGTCTGAACAGGGTATTATATATTTGAGATCTACTTAATTATAACCGATAATTTCATTACTTCGTATAGTATTTATTATTAAGTAGACTTCTCATTCCCAATAATCAAGTAGTTATTAGAGCCTTTAATAGTAACTGATTAATTTAGTGTCATAGTAAATACTTATTTGTGCCCATATTTTTAAGCTAGCGTAGTAAGTACTTTTTTGAATCTCTATTTGTAAGCGAGGATGGTAACTACTTATTATAGCATGTTTCCACGACATATTCAATTACTTGATTTGCTCTTTAAATTACTTATGTGAATTACCCTGTTTCCACGACATATTGTTAAATTGATTTGAACGTTCTTCTTCGTGCATTTTTTATTTAAATTATTGTTTTTTTTTTGCGGTGAACATTAAGAAATATAAAATTTTATATAAAAAATTTCTAATATTTTATCAATAGAGGCAAAAAGTAAGTAATAATATTGTAAATTTATAAGAAATGTATGCAAACAATGTCATTATTTTTTTAATTACCAGAAAACAGAAAAAGTGCAAATGGGACCAGTGCAGCCATCAAACCCTCTAAATACAATTTCGTCTCATCCAATAATTTTGATGTGGCCAATAGTCTTCTAGACATAACAACTTTCTTTAAAATTTTTTTTTTGCTTCCATTTTATTTTTTTATATATGATATTGAACTTTATTCTTTTTGCTTTTCCCTTTGCTTTCATTTTTTTGAAAGCTGGAAATGATAAACTACCGATAAAAATTAGAAGACACTGATTGATTTGAATTATAATATAACGAATACTTCTCCACTAAATATAAAACTTTAGTTGGAATATCGAAGTATCATCACTTTGTATTTCTTGCTCAGTCACCAGTGCAATGTAAACTGTTTGCGAATTCAGCCAGCATAAATGAAGACATACATCTGAGTAACAATACCAGTTTCGATGACAAAGCAATTATAATTCCGTCACCAGGGTTATCGATGAAGCGTCAATGGTTTATGTTTTGACGATTCAAAAAAACATTCGGTTGCTCCTCTTCCTTTGGTCTCTGGAAATGGAAACAAAGAGGAGGGTTCGGAGGAAGTGCACAATCCTCAAGAAGTGGAGGCAGCAGACGTTAAGAAGAAATCGAAAAAAAAATAAAAGACCGGTACCGTCAAGTTCTAAGGAACCAATTCGCAAGAACCGTCGATTAAAATGATTTTTCTATTTTTTTAATTTGTTCATAAGGAAAAATATAAATTTTTTGTAGTTTTGTAAAATCAAGTTATTTGTTAATTTAGTAGGGGAAAAAATTAAAATAAATAAAGTTTACCATTAGGTCCCTTTCTATTTGCGCTTATAATCCTCTGGGAGGGAACACTTTTGGGGCATAGGATCGGTCTCATTCGATGCTAAGATGTTGTCCACATCAAAAAAAAGTGAAAATTGTTTTTACGCTGTCACATATGTAAATAAGACATTTTATATAAAACAACGGGTTATGCTCGGCGCACAATTGGGACGAACGACGAATTTCGCCCAACACGACGAACTCTTCGGTAAAAATTCGTTGTGCAAATCCGTCGTGTGAAGCACAACAACGACGAAAAAGTAACATCTTTTATAGTTGATAAAATTGTTTAGTGTTTGTGCAAAGAAAAAACAAAAATAATCTAAGAATTTAATTTTTTGTGAAACTCAACAAAACAATAAATATAATTTCTGTAATAATAAAAACTTGTTTAAGTATAAGCAAACGTTTGCAAAGAATGTCGTGGGTTGGTGCATTAAACAATAATAAAAATTTTGTTTGTGTATAACAGCTAATAGTGTGACCATATGAAAAAAAGATCACTTAATAAACTTAAACATTTGCAAAAACACAAATAAAAACAAATTTTTTTACTTAACTTTTTTATACTTATTTTAAAATAAAAATTAAAACAATTATTAAAGTAAAAACGAACTTTATTTTCTTAAAAAGTTGAGAAGTAAACCCAAAGTTAATAAAAAATGGTCACCTTGTATCAATTTGTTCGTCGTTCGCCGGCGTAAGAAATAAAAATAAATCTAATGCAGAGTTCGCCGCGTATAGCGAACTTCGACTGACGCCACAATTGTATGCATTCTCATATACACAAATGTGTTTTATTTTTGATGACGAATATTCGCGACGAAAAATTCGTCGTTCGTCCCAATTGTGCGCCTAGCATTAGGTATTGAATTTCTTAAACTTTTTTTATACCCTTCACCTGTGGTGCACAAGGGTATATATAGCTTTGTCATTCCGTTTGTAATTTCTACAATTTTCATTTCCGACCCCATAAAGTATATATTTTCTGAAAGCTTATGAATAGAGGAGTCGATTACGCCCTGACCGTCTGTCCGTCTATCCGTCTGCCCGTCTGTCCGTGTGTTGGTTGAAATCAACTTTTAGAAGCAACTATATGTTCCTCAGATCTGTATATGGTGTCAATCTCTTGGAAATATCCAGGAATGAATCGCTATTGAAATTCAGCACAATCGCCCCATAACTTTCTGAGATATGAGCAAAAAACCACGACCACCTCGTTTTTTTTCACAATTACAACAACAACATACATACATACATACATATAAAAAACATACCAAACAAAAAAAAATACAAAAAAAAAATATTAAAAATAAGAAAAAAATAATAAAAAAAAAACTACAAAAAAAATTAAAAAAAAAATTTAAAAAAAAATTAAAAAAAAATTTTTTAAAAATTTTTCTATAAAAATTTTTTAAAAAAATTTAAAAAAAATATAAAAAAAAATAATAAAATATAAATAATATATTAAATAAAATAAAATAAATTTTTTTTGGCTCAGCTGGGATCCGATGCCACATTTATTCTAACGTGTACGTATGCACGTATTCTATATGAGATGAATGGTGATACAAACAATTGTTATTGCATGACTACACGTTGTGAAGGGTATATAAGATTCGGCACGGCCGAATATAGCACTGTTACTTGTTACCATTCATGTTAATAAAGATCTTAACATTTTTTTATAAAAACTTCAGACAAATATCGTTTTAAAATTAGATCATAGCGAATACCAAAATAAACAAAGTGGTACGAAAACTAAAAGTACGTGAAGATAAAGCAGCGTATGTCAACATAGGTTGTACACAAGTAATATAAACTGAAAAATTATCAGATGTTGTAGAGAAATTTGTCAAATAAGCCTTCAATACTTCAATAAACCTAAAATATTTTTTATGAATACGGCCCAAAATTGTTTACAAAATATTTTTTACAGGTTGTTCGTCTATTTTTGCCTAAGTATTTGAAAAAAAAATTATTGAAAGTTTTGTCAGTTTTGAATAAAATTTTGTAATTTACTTTATCATTAATGTTAGAGTGTATAATTCGCTTTAAGATGTTTCTACAGGTACTTTATTTAGGGTTTTCATAGCATTTTGACGATGACAACGAATGTCATTGTAAACGAGAAACTGTTATTTCGTAATATTTTCCTATTTTTTTTTTTTAATTTTCTCTCCTAAAGTTAGTTAAAAAAAAAATAGTTATTAGTCCAGACGCAGATGGTTTTTGGTACCAGTTTTTTTTATTTTGATGCCTAATTATAGTTGCATCTAAATAAGGTATCTTAAAATCTTCTTTAAGTTCTCTTGTAAAATGAATATAAAGGATGGTTAAGGGCCGATGTTGAATGTGAACCACACCTAAACGTCAAGTTTTTCATTGACCTTTTCCCAATTTCAGATTAACTCAATTTGAACCATGGAAAGATTCACAATCGAGCAACGCATTTAAGTTATTCAGGCTTATTAGGAAAATGCATTTCGTGCACTTCGTGATTTAATCGTCCAAATGTGCGTAGGTACAATCTGAAAAATCGTACAAAAATGTGAGCAAACCGATGTCAAAACACCACTGTATGATCGTACAGTTTGTACTGCAGAAAATATTGCTTCTGTTCGCGATAGTATAGCTGAAGAGCCTTCCACCTCAACTCGTCATCGTGCCCAACAATTGAACATCAACATTGTCATAGAAAATTTGGACCTTCGGATGGAAGTGTCCTAACGAGGTCACGGTAGCCATTTGGCTGATATTTTGTTCCATACATAATTGAACCATATCAATATTACCATAATAAAAATAAATGACAATAATTTCCTAAATAATTTGTGTTTTATTCAAAATCAAAACCCTTTATATGTGGAAGTTATTTAGAGCACTTAGGATTTCCTCTACAGCGTTTTTATTCCTTATACAAAACAAATGTAAATATATGTATATATGACTTTGTTTTTCTTCCAATTTTTCAAACACCGTATCCAATAACTTTTCCATGATAATGTCCGCTATGACTGGAGAAGCGGGTGATCATTCCTTTTAATTGTTCATATATTTTGTTGTTGTATTTGAAATAACTGTTTTCTTTTATACAAAACTTGAGATCGTAGAAGTAAATATTGTAGAAGAAGATATGTATCCCATTTTATCTTTATGATGCAAATTGCTAGGTTTACATAATAAATACTTCCACGGACACAAGAATAAACTAAAACGTACATCGGAAATTGTGCTTATAAATACTTGTATACACATAATAACAAAATATAAACAAAAACATTGTTAGTAAGCTTTGAACTTTTACATAGGACGGCTTTACTCAAAGTAAAGCAATAATATTTATAAGTTATTGTTTTGTTTAAGGAAAAAAGTTAAATCTGTAGAATATATTTTGTAAACAATTTGGTTGGTTTAAAGTTTGATACTATGCCCAAAAAAAAACATTTCTGATATTAATTGTAATTAATTTTTTATAAAGAAAATAATTTAAAATTGAGTATATTGATCTAGTCTGAAAAAATAATTTTAAGCTGTATTAGATATTAATTGTATAAAAATGTTTATAGAACCTTTTAGCATAGCTTGGGAATTTCAATTAGAATTAGAAATCATTACGATTAAAAAAATAAAATAATCTAATCATTAGAATAGAATTTTGATAAAAATTTCAGATTACTAATTGATTAGATTAGAAATAATCAAAAATCTAATCACAATTAGTGACGATTAGCATTTCTAATCAAATCTAATCAAAACTAATCGAAAAACTAATTGATTAGATTTCTTGACTATTTTTGATTAGATTTGATTAGATCAACTATTTTTAACTATTTTTGTGAAAAAAAAATATTTATTTATCACATTTGTTGCTATAAAAAAAAATCCGTGCATTTTTACTTACCAATAATTTTGAACACTTCAATTTGAACAAAGCAAAATTAAAATCACAAAAGACGTTGAAAATTAACATTAATTATAACACAACAACAAAGTGAACCAGCTGTGTCAAGTGTTTAGTTTAAGAACAGGGTGAATCGTATGCAATTTTATGCAATATTCAAAATCTGTTAGATTATGTAAATATAGCAACAAATGTGATAAATAAATATTTTCTTTTCACAAAAATAGTTTAAAATAGTTGATCTAATCAAATCTAATCAAAAATAATCAAGAAATCTAATCAATTAGTTTTTCGATTAGTTTATACTTAAGGTGTATTCGTTTATTGACGCCTCAAAAGAAAGGCGACTAGAAACTGCAATCAGAACTCCACCACCTATACCTATCTATATGATGGAGAAGGGTATTATCAGATTCGGTTCGGCCGAATATATCACTCCTACTTGTTTTTTCGTTATTGTTTAATAAATATTTATTTTGATTGAACTATTAAAATTTTTGGTTTCACTAATACTTAACACCCAAAACCCCCCACCACACATTTCCCACATCGCTATATCTGACAGCCCTAGTTGTATATAAAAGATGATTTAGTTTATGAAAATTATTTATAAATAAAAGCATACTTATCTGAACTTTCACTATCAGTACGTGTGCGCAGACTTGAAGATTCTGGTGATGTTCCTAACATTTTTTCAGGTATGTTGGCTTCATTTCCACCAGAGCCGCCATTGGGATCCATTCTAAAAAAATTTTATTTAGTAATTTGTTAGTTATTTAAGTTTACGAATGTACTTATTATATTGCGTACAAAAAACATAATAATCTTATCTATATATATAAAAGAGTAACGTGACTGACTGACTGACTGACTGAATGACTGACTGACTGACTGATTCATCATCGCACAGCCCAAACGCAAAGAGCTAGAGACATGAAATTTGGACAACCGTTTCCTCTTTCAATGTATAGCTCCACTAAGAAGGGATTTTTGGAAATTCGTACTTTAAGGGGGTAAAAAAGGGTAAAAACGGGTAAAATCGGTAATCTTATATCTGCTAAACTAAAAATGATACAAATTAAATTGAAAAAGTATTGTAATTTGCACAAAAAATAAGCTGACAGGTGTCTGGCCTTTTTTAGAATTTTCAACCCCTAAGGGGAAAAAACGGGTAAAAACTATAATTTGGTACTTTTTTGGTACCCTATGTAACTACCAAACGCATAAAGCTAGGAAAAAAATTTAAACTGTATTAAGTAGTCCGCAAAAAAATATTAATAGGAATTCGGCACTTTTTTCAAATTCATATGTATAAGGGGTAAAAATTTTCCCTTTTTTTGGTACTTTTTTTGAAATAAACCTTTCTTATATTATTCAATGGGACAAAATTTGACAATTTTTGGAAACTTTTTTGGGGACAAAAAAGGTACCAAAAAGGGGAAAATTCCGGAAAATGTATGTTATTCCTAATTAGACGGCCAATTTTCACAAAATTTTTAATTGGGATTTCACTAGACATAAAAAATTATTTAATTTACTAAAAATTTAAACACATTAATAACAGGGTAGAAAAGGGAAAAATCGGGAAGAGTTTGGTACTTTTTAGAACATAATTACTTTTATGCAAAAAAGAGTAGATTTACTGAGTTTTAATCATGTCTATTAAAATATTTTGTTACATAGATATTTGAACATTTTAAACTTGGAATTTGGAACTTGGACTAAAAATGTACTTTTTCGCTTTTCTATGGTACTTTTTGTATTTTCTACGTTTATAAAGGTAGAATTGTAAAATAAAGGACTATTGATTCCAGGTTAGACTAAAAATGTTATGGGTGACCAAAAAGGTACTTTTTTGAATTTGTATGGTACTTTTTATATATTCTACGTTTGCGAAGCTAAAATTTTAAAATTAGTGGCTATTGATAAAAGGTGAGACCGAAAATCTTATGGTCGACCAAAAGGGTACTTTTTTGAATTTGAATAGTACTTCTTGTATTTTCTACGTTTATGAAGGTAGGATTGTACAATCAAGGACTATTGATTTGAGATGAGACCAAAAATGTTATGGGCGACCAAAAAAGTACTTTTTTAAATTTTTATGGTACTTTTTGTGTTTTCAACGTTTGCGAAGCTAGAATTTTAAAATTAGTAGCTATTGATACAAAGTGAGACTAAAAATGTTATGGTCGACCAAAAAGGTACTTTCTTGACTTTTTATGGTACTTTTGGTGTTTTATACGTTTATGAAGGTAGGATTGTACAATCAAGGACTATTGATTCCAGGTGAGACTAAAAATGTTATGGGCGACCAAAAAGGTACTTTTTTGAATTTTTATGGTACTTTTTGTATTTTCAACGTTTGTGAAGGTAGAATTTTGAAATCAGTGACAATTGATACAAGGTGAGACTAAAAATGTTATGGTCGACCAAGAAGGTACTTTTTTGAATTTTTATGGTACTTTTTGTATTTTCTACGTTTATAGAGGTAGAATTGTAAAATAAAGGACTATTGATACAAGGTAAGACTAAAAATTTTATGGGCGACCAAAACGGTACTTTTTTGAATTTTTATGGTACTTTTTCTATTTTCAACGTTTGCGAAGCTAGAATTTTAAAATTAGTGGCTATTGATACAAGGTGAGACCGAAAATATTATGGTCGACCAAAAAGGTACTTTTTTGAATTTTTATGGTACTTTTTGCATTTTCTACGTTTTTAAAGATAGGATTAAACAATCAAGGACTATTGATTCTAGGTGAGACAAAAAATGTTATGGGCGACTAAAAAGGTACTTTTTTGAAGTTGTATGGTACTTTTTGTATTTTCAACGTTTGCGAAGCTAAAATTTTAAAATTAGTGGCTATTGATAAAAGGTGAGACCGAAAATCTTATGTTCGACCAAAAGGGTACTTTTTTGAATTTGAATAGTACTTTTTGTATTTTCTACGTTTATGAAGGTAGGATTGTACAATCAAGGACTATTGATTTGAGATGAGACCAAAAATGTTATGGGCGACCAAAAAAGTACTTTTTTGAATTTTTATGGTACTTTTTGTGTTTTCAACGTTTGCGAAGCTAGAATTTTAAAATTAGTAGCTATTGATACAAAGTGAGACTAAAAATGTTATGGTCGACCAAAAAGGTACTTTCTTGACTTTTTATGGTACTTTTGGTGTTTTATACGTTTATGAAGGTAGGATTGTACAATCAAGGACTATTGATACAAGGTAAGACTAAAAATTTTATGGGCGACCAAAAAGGTACTTTTTTTAATTTTTATGGTACTTTTTCTATTTTCAACGTTTGCGAAGTTAGAATTTTAAAATTAGTGGCTATTGATACAAGGTGAGACCGAAAATATTATGGTCGACCAAAAAGGTACTTTTTTGAATTTTTATGGTACTTTTTGCATTTTCTACGTTTTTAAAGATAGGATTATACAATCAAGGACTATTGATTCTAGGTGAGACAAAAAATGTTATGGGCGACCAAAAAGGTACTTTTTTGAATTTTTATGGTACTTTTTGTATTTTCTACGTTTATAGAGGTAGAATTGTAAAATAAAGGACTATTGATTCCAGGTGAGACTAAAAATGTTATGGGCGACCAAAAAGGTACTTTTTTGAATTTCTATGGTACTTTTTGTATTTTCTACGTTTATAAAGGTAGAATTGTAAAATAAAGGACTATTGATTCCAGGTGAGACTAAAAATGTTATGGGCGACCAAAAAGGTACTTTTTTGAATTTTTATGGTACTTTTTGTATTTTCAACGTTTGTGAAGGTAGAATTTTGAAATCAGTGACAATTGATACAAGGTGAGACTAAAAATGTTATGGTCGACCAAGAAGGTACTTTTTTGAATTTTTATGGTACTTTTTGTATTTTCTACGTTTATAGAGGTAGAATTGTAAAATAAAGGACTATTGATACAAGGTAAGACTAAAAATTTTATGGGCGACCAAAAAGGTACTTTTTTGAATTTTTATGGTACTTTTTCTATTTTCAACGTTTGCGAAGTTAGAATTTTAAAATTAGTGGCTATTGATACAAGGTGAGACCGAAAATATTATGGTCGACCAAAAAGGTACTTTTTTGAATTTTTATGGTACTTTTTGCATTTTCTACGTTTTTAAAGATAGGATTATACAATCAAGGACTATTGATTCTAGGTGAGACAAAAAATGTTATGGGCGACCAAAAAGGTACTTTTTTGAAGTTGTATGGTCCTTTTTGTATTTTCAACGTTTGCGAAGGTAGAATCTTGAAATTAGTGGCAATTGATACAAGGTGAGGCTAAAAATGTTATGGGCGACCAAAGAGGTACTTTTTTGAATTTTTATGGTACTTATTGTATTTTTAACGTTTGCGAAGCAAGAATTTCGAAATTAGTGACTATTGATACAAGGTATGGGCGATCAAAGGGTAGTTTTATGCATTATAATGGGACTTTTTGAATTTCCTACGTTTAAAAAGTTAAAATTGTGAAATAAAGGATTATTTATTCAAGTTTAGAATTAAAATGATATTAAAGACACAAAAAAAGCCTTTTTGCATTTTTATTCTACTCTTTGTATTTTTACGTTTGTAAGCATAGATTGTTAAAATTAGTGTTTTTTGATGCGAGGTCTAAGTCCTAATATTATGGACGACCAAAATTACTTTTTCTCTTTTTATATATTTTGTATACATAGAATTCTGAAAAAAGGTAATAATAAACCAAGTGGAAGTTTTATTGAAGGAAAAAATGTTTCTTTTATTATTTTAGGGTAATTTTTGCAAAATATGAATCTTAATTTTTGAAACTCAGTAGCATTGATCTTGCTTTTAGTTAGGAAATATATGCCCGATATATCCTTACTCTACTTTTTATATTTCTAAGTAAATTGAATCAGAGATACAAATTTTCATAAATTGAACCAAAACTATTTAATAATTATAAATAGAACTTGAGCATTCAATAAATAGTAAGAACTGCGCTAACGAAGTAGCGGGTTAAATGCTAGTATTTAGATATACAAGATACAGACAGCATTTAAAATTTTGAAAATTTTTTCTCGAATATTTGGTGGAAACTTTTTACAAAATATATAATATAAATATATTTTAAGACCCCTTTAATTTGGTTCCTTAAATTTAAATTCACTAAAAATTTGGTTGTAATTACATTTATTTCATAAAATGAATTAACAAATTTTTTTAATGATAAGAATGAGGTTTTTAACTTAAGAGTTGTGTGTCATTTTCTTTTTCTATTTTTTTACCTTTTCAGAAATTTCTTTATTTAATGCTTCTCGTAAAAGAAAAAATTTTGTTAGTTTGTGCAATGCAATTTATATTTATATGTAGAGATAAATTAGTTAAGATGAAAATAGCGTTAAGGAGAATACTTTTTGTCTCTCTTTTTTATATATGGAGTTTAACAATTCCTGCCACTGAAATCGCTTTTCTATATATGAAATTTGACAAACATTGGGACACAAAAAAATAATTAGCTGGGCTGACCCCGCTACCTGTAAGTGTATCCTGTTACTAAGAGCGTAAGTGTCAAGTGCTGGAGTTTTGCATGTGTATTGTTTTTAATACAATAACAAAACACATTCAACATTTTAACACTTTCCTAACACTAACACAGAAATAAAACTTCTAGTCGACACAGGTGCCGTTATTTCAATAATAAAGTCAAAACTAGTGCTTTAATGAATATTCGCCTGTTTTTTGTTATTCGTATTTGCATTCGCAAAATTTATGCGAATATCTATGAAAAAAATTCATAATCTACATAACATTAGATAAATAAATTTAAAAAATTTATTTATTAAATTTGTAAATTTAAAAATTATTTTCTTTTAACAATGTTATTAACAGAATAATGAGAAATTTGTATTAGGACAATTTTTCTGAAGGCTTGAAGAAGAGACCGATGAACACAATAAAATAATATTACAAGTGGCACCAGGTGAGGAAATGTTTGAATTAATTTTATTAATGAATTTAAAAATATAGTCGACAAGAAATTGAATACGATACTCATGAGGCGGCCCACATTAAAAACGATCTCCAAAAAATAACAGAGATACTGAAACGATATTATGAAGACCCTGTGAAGTTATATCGAAGTTCTTACTTTTAGTAAATTTTTTTATTACTATTTTTTTTTTTTTTTAAATTATGAAAACTTTTTTTTCTGATTCATTCTGTTTAGAAAAATAAAGTATCTTTTTCGTCGCCCATAAAATGTTCAGTCTCACCTCGTATCAATTGTTTCGAAGTTCTAGCTTCATAAACAAAAATTACAATTAAAATGCGAAACACTACCTTTTTGGCCGTCCATAAGATTTTCAGCTTCACCGCGGATCAATAGTGACTTATATTAAAAATATAGATTCATAAACGTAGAAAATGCAACAAGGACCGTAAAAGTACTCTTTTTTTAATGCTCATAACATTTTTAGCCTCAGCTCGGATCAATAGTTTCTGATTTCATAATTCTAGCTTCATAATCGTAGAAAATAAAAAAAATACCAAAAAATACATTTTTGAGTTTTCTATATCAATGTATAAATTCCAAGTTTAAAACATTTAAATACCTACATATGTTACAAAAAACAAGTAACAGTGCTATATTCGGCCGTGCCGAATCTTATATACCCAACGTGTAGTCATGCAACAACAATCACCATTCATCTCATATAAAATACGTACATACATGTAAAAAACATACAAAAAAAAAATTACAAAAAAAAAATATATTAAAAATAAAAAAATATAAAAAATAATAAAATATAAATAATGTATTAAATAAAATAACAAAAAATTTTTTGGCCAGTATGTAGGTTGTTGTTGTAATTGTGAAAAAAAAACGAGGTGGTTGTGGTTTTTTGCTCATATCTCAGAAAGTTATGGGGAGATTGTGCTGAATTTCAATAGCGATTCATTCCTGGATATTTCCAAGAGATTGATACCATATACAGATCTGAGGAACATATAGTTGCTTCTAAAAGTTGATTTCAACCAACACACGGACAGACGGGGCTTAATCGACTCCTCTATTCATAAGCTTTCAGAAAATGTATACTTTATAGGGTCGAAAATTAAAATTGTAGAAATTACAAACGGAATGACAAAGCTATATATACCCTCGTGCACCACAGGTAAAGGGTATCAAAATACTAAACGTACCAAAAAAAATACCATATTAAAGTTTTTACCTCTTATGGGTTGAAAATTCCAAAAAAGGCCTGTCAGCTAATTTTTTGTGTAAATTACAATACCTTTTCAAGTTAATTTGTATATTTTTAGTTTAGCAGATATAAGGTTACCGATTTTACACTTTTTTACACCCTTAAAGTACGATTTCAAAAAATCCCTTCTTTGTGGAGCTATAAATCCAAATTGTCCATATAATGCATAATAACAAATTTCTGAACAGTTTATTCTAACCTACTTCCAATGAAAAATTTTATTACGAACATGGGTACAGAATATGGAAAATATGGGTACGTTCGTAAATGCAACAGTTGCGCATCACTGCAGCATCGTAAAAGTAAAACGTTCATTAATGCAACCTTTGGCAGCACTTTTAAGCGTCAAATGTTCATTTTTGCAAACAGTTGGCAGTGCTGCCGCAAATTTATGCAAATATGACAACAGTTAAGTTTCTGATGCAATAGTGATTGAGTATACATACAATGGAGAAATAAGTAGCTTTAAACAACAACTAATTCTTTAAATTAAATTCGTTTATATTCTTTTACTTTTTTACTATATTTTATTATTATATATTTTTTTTTTAGGAATCAACCTTCTTTTAACTTTTAGTTTATTTCTTATAATCAGAAGTCGTTTCATCTTGTTCCTAATTATTTTTTATTATAATTTAAGAAAAGTTGTAGCTTTTAACATCAACATTTTCAATAATATTTGCTATTACTATTTTGGATAACATTTTATATTTTTTGCAGAACGTTCAAAAAAGCAAACTCTACACAGTTGTTAAGCAGCTGCAACAGCTGATCGCGCATCAGCAACTACATTTGGCATTACTGCCGCAGTGATGCAAAAATTTGCAGCATTTACGAACGTACCCTATATTATAAGTGAGATATACGACCTCCTCAAATAAGAAAACATCACATTAACAGTTCTCCATCCTTAACACCAAAAGCTAGACAATCAACGAATATGTGAGATATTATGTACATATACTTTGACAAAGGCGAATGAAATTAGTATCTACATTATTCATAAAAGATAGTTATAAATCTGATTTTTAAACCGGGTTTAAATTTTAA
Organism: Phyto melanocephala; assembly: GCA_941918925.1. Taxonomy (NCBI): domain Eukaryota; kingdom Metazoa; phylum Arthropoda; class Insecta; order Diptera; family Rhinophoridae; genus Phyto; species Phyto melanocephala. The sequence continues at coordinate 40,434,212 of OW799234.1, read as the reverse complement.
GAATAAGATCATACGTTTTTTTTTGTTTAGTTTTTGAACAATGTGAATACTCGTATTATAACTTTTATTATACCCTTCACCTGTGGTGCACAAGGGTATATATAGCTTTGTCATTCCGTTTGTAATTTCTACAATTTTCATTTCTGACCCCATAAAGTATATATTTTCTGAAAGCTTATGAATAGAGGAGTCGATTAAGCCCTGACCGTCTGTCCGTCTGCCCGTCTGTCCGTGTGTTGGTTGAAATCAACTTTTAGAAGCAACTATATGTTCCTCAGATCTGTACATGGTATCAATCTCTTGAAAATATCCAGGAATGAATCGCTATTGAAATTCAGCACAATCGCCATATAACTTTCTGAGATATGAGCAAAAAACCACGACCACCTCGTTTTTTTTCACAATTACAACAACAACATACATACATACATACATGTAAAAAACATACCAAACAAAAAAAAATTACAAAAAAAAAATATTAAAAATAAGAAAAAAATAATAAAAAAAAAACTACAAAAAAAAATTTAAAAAAAATTAAAAAAAAATTTAAAAAAATTTTTTAAAAATTTTTCTAAAAAAGTTTTTTAAAAAAATTAAAAAAAAATATAAAAAAAAATAATAAAATATAAATAATATATTAAATAAAATAATTTTTTTTTTTGGCTCAGCTGGGATTCGATGCCACATATATTCTAACCAGTATATACATATGCACGTATTTTATATGGGATGAATGGTGATACAAACAATTGTTATAGCATGACTACACGTTGTGAAGGGTATATAAGATTCGGCACGGCCGAATATAGCACTGTTACTTGTTTTTTTAATGAAAAAGTCTACAAAATAGGAATTTTGTATTTATTTATTTTGAAAGTTATACTATGTTCACACAGGCGCCTTAATTGTCAATTTATAATATTATCGCAATTAAAGGCCTTATTGAGCTCAATTTACCATACTAAAAATTATTTTCAAATTGAGCAATATATACTTAATTGTTTCACTTATTGTCTAAAACTCGAAATACGACTCTTGAGAAGTATGTTCAGTGAGAAGAAAATTCTATAGCTGGCATTTCTAATGTCAAACAAATAAATATACAAAAAATAAAAATTAAGAAAATTAAAAATTTTTGAAGAAAATTTTAAAAAATGTTTGAATAAATTCAAATACATACATATAAGTATATACAAGGTGGCGCAAAAGAAATCCTCCTATCAGAAAATGCTACAAATTTTGCAATTGGCCCCTAATGTCAGTTCTGTTTTGACATTTGTGTAGTAAACACATGCAAAATACACGTTAATAAACAATGTTACGCTACACTGCTCCAGAACGCGGAATATTGGTGACTATTTATTTGACCAATAATCGGTCGGTGACTTTGGCACAACGTGAATTTCGTCGCAGATTTCCTAGCCGTCCAACGCCTACTGGTGAAACACTGCGACGTTTAGCCGCTCGCCTCGAAGAGACTGGCACAACACGAGATGCTGCCAGGAGTGGCAGACCCCGGAGTAGCCGTTCTGCAGAGAATATTGCTGCTGTAGCCGAGGATGTCATGGAAGCGCCGTCGACATCGACCAGACGACGTGCCACGCAAATCAGTCGACGGTCTTTACAGCGAATTTTGGTACAAGATTTGAAGATGTTTCCGTACAAAGTCCAGACGGTGCATCAGCTGTTAGCTGCTGACCGCCAATCGCGTCTAACATACGCTCAAGCCATCCTGAATCACCACCAAGAGGAAGCTGATTTTTCATCAAAAATAATCATGAGTGATGAGGCCCATTTCCATCTTAGCGGGTACGTAAATAAGCAAAATTTACGCTTCTGGGGCACTGAAAATCCGCTTGTAACCCACGAAGAGCCATTACACCCGCTCAAAGTTACTGTATGGTGTGCTGTTTTCGCTGGAGGAGTCATCGGACCTTTTTTCTTCGAAGACGTCGCGGGCCAAACGGTTACTGTGAATGGTGAGCGCTACAGAGCAATGATCAACGAGTTCTTTTTGCCGCAACTTGATGAATTGGGATTGGAAAACATGTGGTTCCAACAGGACGGTGCAACAGCACACACTGCACGTGCCACAACCGATATGCTGAAGGATGCATTTCCCGGGCGCCTAATCTCCCGTTTTGGCGATTTGAACTGGCCAGCAAGATCGCCTGATTTGACCGCTCCAGACTTCTTTTTGTGGGGCTTTTTGAAGTCGCGGGTTTATGTCAACAAGCCTCAGACTCTTGCAGCTCTTAAAGACAATATCCGTCAAGAATGTGAGGACCTATCGCCGGAAGTTTTGGCCAAAGTGATGGAAAATGCCATAAAAAGGGCTCAAATGACAATCAACTGTGGCGGCGGCCATTTACATGACATCATATTCTCGACTTGATGTAAAAAAAATTAAAAGACCAAATAAAAATACTCCACAAGAAGAATCAAAGTTTTTCATTTTTTTTTTTAAATTACAGCCAAAAAACATCGGAAGGTTATTTTTGCGCCACCTTGTACATATATGTACATATGTATAAATATAATTGTAAATATATTTTATCAACAAGAAAAACACTGAAAAGAAGGCATTATTTGATTTGGTATAAATACATCGTATTTTACAGCTATCAAATGCTAATGGAGTAAGAAAAATTGAGTATGTCTGAACACTTACTTTAATTGCTCAATCAACACTAAATTGAAACAATTAAAAATATCTGTCTGAACAGGGTATTATATATTTGACATCTACTTAATTATAACCGATAATTTCATTACTTCGTATAGTATTTATTATTAAGTAGACTTCTCATTCCCAATAATCAAGTAGTTATTAGAGCCTTTAATAGTAACTGATTAATTTAGTGTCATAGTAAATACTTATTTGTGCCCATATTTTTAAGCTAGCGTAGTAAGTACTTTTTTGAATCTCTATTTGTAAGCGAGGATGGTAACTACTTATTATAGCATGTTTCCACGACATATTCAATTACTTGATTTGCTCTTTAAATTACTTATGTGAATTACCCTGTTTCCACGACATATTGTTAAATTGATTTGAACGTTCTTCTTCGTGCATTTTTTATTTAAATTATTGTTTTTTTTTTGCGGTGAACATTAAGAAATATAAAATTTTATATAAAAAATTTCTAATATTTTATCAATAGAGGCAAAAAGTAAGTAATAATATTGTAAATTTATAAGAAATGTATGCAAACAATGTCATTATTTTTTTAATTACCAGAAAACAGAAAAAGTGCAAATGGGACCAGTGCAGCCATCAAACCCTCTAAATACAATTTCGTCTCATCCAATAATTTTGATGTGGCCAATAGTCTTCTAGACATAACAACTTTCTTTAAAATTTTTTTTTTGCTTCCATTTTATTTTTTTATATATGATATTGAACTTTATTCTTTTTGCTTTTCCCTTTGCTTTCATTTTTTTGAAAGCTGGAAATGATAAACTACCGATAAAAATTAGAAGACACTGATTGATTTGAATTATAATATAACGAATACTTCTCCACTTAATATAAAACTTTAGTTGGAATATCGAAGTATCATCACTTTGTATTTATTGCTCAGTCACCAGTGCAATGTAAACTGTTTGCGAATTCAGCCAGCATAAATGAAGACATACATCTGAGTAACAATACCAGTTTCGATGACAAAGCAATTATAATTCCGTCACCAGGGTTATCGATGAAGCGTCAATGGTTTATGTTTTGACGATTCAAAAAAAGATTCGGTTGCTCCTCTTCCTTTGGTCTCTGGAAATGGAAACAAAGAGGAGGGTTCGGAGGAAGTGCACAATCCTCAAGAAGTGGAGGCAGCAGACGTTAAGAAGAAATCGAAAAAAAAAATAAAAGACCGGTACCGTCAAGTTCTAAGGAACCAATTCGCAAGAACCGTCGATTAAAATAATTTTTCTATTTTTTTAATTTGTTCATAAGGAAAAATATAAATTTTTTGTAGTTTTGTAAAATCAAGTTATTTGTTAATTTAGTACGGGAAAAAATTAAAATAAATAAAGTTTACCGTTAGGTCCCTTTCTATTTGCGCTTATAATCCTCTGGGAGGGAACACTTTTGGGGCATAGGATCGGTCTCATTCGATGCTAAGATGTTGTCCACATCAAAAAAAAGTGAAAATTGTTTTTACGCTGTCACATATGTAAATAAGACATTTTATATAAAACAACGGGTTATGCTCGGCGCACAATTGGGACGAACGACGAATTTCGCCCAACACGACGAACTCTTCGGTAAAAATTCGTTGTGCAAATCCGTCGTGTGAAGCACAACAACGACGAAAAAGTAACATCTTTTATAGTTGATAAAATTGTTTAGTGTTTGTGCAAAGAAAAAACAAAAATAATCTAAGAATTTAATTTTTTGTGAAACTCAATAAAACAATAAATATAATTTCTGTAATAATAAAAACTTGTTTAAGTATAAGCAAACGTTTGCAAAGAATGTCGTGGGTTGGTGCATTAAACAATAATACAAATTTTGTTTGTGTATAACAGCTAATAGTGTGACCATATGAAAAAAAGATCACTTAATAAACTTAAACATTTGCAAAAACACAAATAAAAACAAATTTTTTTACTTAACATTTTTAAACTTATTTTAAAATAAAAATTAAAACAATTATTAAAGTAAAAACGAACTTTATTTTCTTAAAAAGTTGAGAAGTAAACCCAAAGTTAATAAAAAATGGTCACCTTGTATCAATTTGTTCGTCGTTCGCCGGCGTAAGAAATAAAAATAAATCTAATGCAGAGTTCGCCGCGTATAGCGAACTTCGACTGACGCCACAATTGTATGCATTCTCATATACACAAATGTGTTTTATTTTTGATGACGAATATTCGCGACGAAAAATTCGTCGTTCGTCCCAATTGTGCGCCTAGCATTAGGTATTGAATTTCTTAAACTTTTTTTACCATTCATGTTAATAAAGATCTTAACATTTTTTTATAAAAACTTCAGACAAATCTCGTTTTAAAATTAGATCATAGCGAATACCAAAATAAACAAAGTGGTACGAAAACTAAAAGTATATGAAGATAAAGCAGCGTATGTCAACATAGGTTGTACACAAGTAATATAAACTGAAAAATTATCAGATGTTGTAGAGAAATTTGTCAAATAAGCCTTCAATAAACCTAAAATATTTTTTATGAATACGGCCCAAAATTGTTTACAAAATATTTTTTACAGGTTGTTCGTCTATTTTTGCCTAAGTATTTGAAAAAAAAATTATTGAAAGTTTTGTCAGTTTTGAATAAAATTTTGTAATTTACTTTATCATTAATGTTAGAGTGTATAATTCGCTTTAAGATGTTTCTACAGGTACTTTATTTAGGGTTCTCATAGCATTTTGACGATGACAACGAATGTCATTGTAAACGAGAAACTGTTATTTCGTAATATTTTCCTATTTTTATACCCTTCACACAGTGAAAAAGGGTATATATAGGTTTGTCATTCCGTGTGAAATTTCTACAATTTTCATTTCCGACCCCATAAAGTATATATTTTCTGAAAGCTTATGAATAGGGGAGTCGATTAAGCCCTGTCAGTCTGTCCGTCTGACCGTCTGTCCGTGTGTATGTTGAAATCAACTTTTTGAAGCCCCCCGACATAGGTTGGACCCGGGTAAGGTATTAAAATATCAGAAATATTCGGGAGTAGATCGGTATTGAAAATCAGAAACATCGGTACATAAACAACTGAGATATGAGCAAAAACCCACGACCACCGCGATTTTTTTTTCACAAAAACAACATTACAACAACAACATACATACAAACCGGTATACTGGTTAGAGAAAACGTGGCATGAATCCCAACTCAGCCAAAAAAAATTTTTTTTAAATTTTTTTAAAAATTTTTTTTTAATTTTTTTTTTTTATTTTTTTTTTATTTTTTATTTAATATATTATTTATATTTTTATTATTATTTTTTTTTTAATTTTTTTTTTTTTTTGTTTTATATATGTATATTATATATTAAATAATTTTTTTTTTAATTTTTTTTTAAATTTTTTTTTTAAATTTTTTTTTTTAAATTTTTTTTTTTAAATTTTTTTTTTAATTTTTTTTTTTTTTCGTTTTTTTAACATACATACATGTACGTATTTCATATGGGATGAATGGTGATACAAGCAACTGTTATTGCATGACTACACGTTGTGAAGGGTATATAAGATTCGGCATGGCCGAATATAGCACTCTTACTTGTTTTTTTTTTAATTTTCTCTCCTAAAGTTAGTTAAAAAAAAAATAGTTATTAGTCCAGACGCAGATGGTTTTTGGTACCAGTTTTTTTTATATAGTTGCATCTAAATAAGGTATCTTAAAATCTTCTTTAAGTTCTCTTGTAAAATGAATATAAAGGATGGTTAAGGGCCGATGTTGAATGTGAACCACACCTAAACGTCAAGTTTTTCATTAACCTTTTCCCAATTTCAGATTAACTCAATTTGAACCATGGAAAGATTCACAATCGAGCAACGCATTTAAGTTATTCAGGCTTATTAGGAAAATGCATTTCGTGCACTTCGTGATTTAATCGTCCAAATGTGCGTAGGTACAATCTGAAAAATCGTACAAAAATGTGAGCAAACCGATGTCAAAACACCACTGTATGATCGTACAGTTTGTACTGCAGAAAATATTGCTTCTGTTCGCGATAGTATAGCTGAAGAGCCTTCCACCTCAACTCGTCATCGTGCCCAACAATTGAACATCAACATTGTCATAGAAAATTTGGACCTTCGGATGGAAGTGTCCTACGAGGTCACGGTAGCCATTTGGCTGATATTTTGTTCCATACATAATTGAACCATATCAATATTACCATAATAAAAATAAATGACAATAATTTCCTAAATAATTTGTGTTTTATTCAAAATCAAAACCCTTTATATGTGGAAGTTATTTAGAGCACTTAGGATTTCCTCTACAGCGTTTTTATTCCTTATACAAAACAAATGTAAATATATGTATATATGACTTTGTTTTTCTTCCAATTTTTCAAACACCGTATCCAATAACTTTTCCATGATAATGTCCGCTATGACTGGAGAAGCGGGTGATCATTCCTTTTAATTGTTCATATATTTTGTTGTTGTATTTGAAATAACTGTTTTCTTTTATACAAAACTTGAGATCGTAGAAGTAAATATTGTAGAAGAAGATATGTATCCCATTTTATCTTTATGATGCAAATTGCTAGGTTTACATAATAAATACTTCCACGGACACAAGAATAAACTAAAACGTACATCGGAAATTGTGCTTATAAATACTTGTATACACATAATAACAAAATATAAACAAAAACATTGTTAGTAAGCTTTGAACTTTTACATAGGACGGCTTTACTCAAAGTAAAGCAATAATATTTATAAGTTATTGTTTTGTTTAAGGAAAAAAGTTAAATCTGTAGAATATATTTTGTAATCAATTTGGTTGGTTTAAAGTTTGATACTATGCCCAAAAAAAACATTTCTGATATTAATTGTAATTAATTTTTTATAAATAAAATAATTTAAAATTGAGTATATTGATCTAGTCTGAAAAAATAATTTTAAGCTGTATTAGATATTAATTGTATAAAAATGTTTATAGAACCTTTTAGCATAGCTTGGGAATTTCAATTAGAATTAGAAATCATTACGATTAGAAAAATAAAATAATCTAATCATTAGAATAGAATTTTGATAAAAATTTCAGATTACTAATTGATTAGATTAGAAATAATCAAAAATCAAATCACAATTAGTGACGATTAGCATTTCTAATCAAATCTAATCAAAACTAATCGAAAAACTAATTGATTAGATTTCTTGATTATTTTTGATTAGATTTGATTAGATCAACTATTTTTAACTATTTTTGTGAAAAGAAAATATTTATTTATCACATTTGTTGCTATAAAAAAAAATCCGTGCATTTTTACTTACCAATAATTTTGAACACTTCAATTTGAATAAAGCAAAATTAAAATCACAAAAGACGTTGAAAATTAACAATAATTATAACACAAGTGTCAAGTGTTTAGTTTAAGAACAGGGTGAATCGTATGCAATTTTATGCAATATTCAAAATCTGTTAGATTATGTAAATATAGCAACAAATGTGATAAATAAATATTTTCTTTTCACAAAAATAGTTAAAAATAATTGATCTAATCAAATCTAATCAAAAATAATCAAGAAATCTAATCAATTAGTTTTTCGATTAGTTTTGATTAGATTTGATTAGAAATGCTAATCGTCACTAATTGTGATTACATTTTTGATTATTTCTAATCTAATCAATTAGTAATCGTCTAAAATGCCTAACTAATCATAATTAATCAATTTTTGAGCACAATAAAAATGTCTAATCCAATTGCTAATCATTAGGATTACTAATCATTATTCCCAAGCTATGCCTTTTAGTTATGAGCTTTTTTCCGTAAAAGGAAGGTGTAGTGTGAGCATGTCGCAGTATATATATATATCATAGTGTATGCGTCTTAACATATAAAAACCACAAGTTTAATACAGTCAGGCCTAAATGAACATTTTGTGTGTAATATATATATAATTGTGTGATTTACAAGGTCTTATCATGTCATATTGTCAAATTGTTCTAAAATTTTACAATGGTTTAAAAATGTTGTTGTTGCTTTTTAAACAAAAAGTGTCTTATAATAATAGAACTTTGTACGCTATGTTTATTGTGCTGTCGTATTTAATAAGCAGAGACCTGTGCTAAACGGTTAAGCCAAACCGCAATAGTTTTTTTAAGCCGTCGCCGTTCATTGTATAATTTTATCGGGCCGACATCCAAATTTAAGCGCAGTTGCTAATTTTTGATAACAAATCACTGGCGGAGTTAAATAAGATCGGCTAAGGACTCTGCTGTTTTTGTTTATCAAACAAAATTTATTTTGTGACTGAAAAATGGAATATATTGTTGTAAAATCTAATTTAATAAATTCATGGATTAGAATTAAAAAATATTTTAATTTATCCAAAGCCGAAGCGTATGGCCACTAACCAAACGAGGAAATGGACCAGAAGGCGCTCATCGTCTGCTAAAAAAAAGACAATTTTATACAAAAACAAATAAAAAAAATGTTTATTTACTTTAGTCTGCCATTACAACATCTAAAATGTACTTTTCGCACAAACTGGCTATTATTTTGGTTTTTTCACTTGTTTTTGGCATTATGAAAGAAAATATTTATTTTTATAATTTTTTTACATCAGCTGATTTTAATTCAAAATAGCACACTTAATTATGAAGGGTTGTTCACAATAGTCTTAATTTTTAATGCTTATTATAGAACATATGATTTTATGACACTATTCTGAATCCCCCAAATATATTAAACAAAATATAATATTTAGCATCTCGCTTAAGAGAGCGAAATTTCTTAAAAAACGACGTCAAGTCAACGGAACACATGCCGTGAATTTAAAAGAAACATATGAAAATATAGCTACTTTATCAAGAAACTTGAACTATGAAAAGAACAATTGGAAAGTATGTTGCGACTTAAAAGTCGTTGCTATATTAACCTGCCTCCAAGGTGGATATAAAAGTATTGTTGTTTTCTATGCCTCTGGGATAGCCGAGATCGTGAAAAGCACTACATAAAAAAGGATTGGAAAACAAGATCCGAAATGACCCTAGGCCTACATAATGTAAAATATTCTGCATAGATGGACAATGTAATCTAACCACCATTTCACATAAATCTGGGCTTGGTTAAAAGATTTGTTAAAGCACTAGACAAAGAGATTGGGCCTTTGCTTATTTAAAAAAAATATTTCAAAATCTCGCATCTGCGAAAATTTGTGAAGGCGTTTTGGATGGTCCTCAAATTCGAAAATTGCTTCTAAACGCTAACTTTAAAGATTTGTTATCACTAGATGAGAAAGCTGCGTGGAATTCAATTCGACAAATTGTTTCTACCTTTCTAGAGAACATCAGGGGTCAAAATCGTCCGTGATTTGCCTGAAAACTATTTAAAAATCGGTAAATATAAATTAAATGAATTTTCTTATCCATGTGTGTTTGTTTTTCAAAATTTCCAATTTTTGGTGCAAAAATTTCACTAAAATTCATTTCTTGCATTTCTTTTAATTTATGGTGTAAAAATGTCACTAAAAATACATTTGTTGCATTCGCATTTGGACTTTTTTCCGGAAAACCTTGGTGTCGTAAGCGACGAGCATAGTGAACGATTACATCAACAACTTAAGACCATGTAGCAACGTTATCAGCGACTATGGAATGAATATATTATGGAGGATTTTATTTGATTTCTTACAAGAGAATCCAATTCAGAAAATTATAGGAGACAAATTACTTGTTAATTAAAATATAACTACTTGTAACCTCTGTTCATACTTTCTTTTTATCGGGAATAAAACACGAATTTATCCATGGATTTTTATGTAATAAAATTTATTTTATTTCTAATAAATGTAGTTTTAAGAATAAGTACCAAAACTGGTAATTAATTGTTGCTTTATATTTTTTATAATTTTTTTAATTTCAACAAGTAAGAGCGCTATATTCGGCCGTGCCGAATCTTATATACCCTTCACAACATGTAGTCATGCAATAAAAGTAGTTTGTATCACCATTCATCGCATATGAAATACGTACATACATATAAAAAACATACATATGTATATAAAAAACATCCCATTGTAAAATTATAAATTTACGTATGTATGTTAAAAAAAATAAAAAAAAAAAATTAAAAAAAAAAATTTAAAAAAAAATTTAAAAAAAAATTTAAAAAAAAAAAATAAAAAAAAATAATTAAAATATATATAATGAATATAAAACAAAAAAAATAATAAAAATATAAATAAAATATTAAATAAAAAATAAAAAAAAAATAAAAAAAAAAATTAGAAAAAAAAGTAAAAAAAAAAATTTTTAAAAATAAAAAAAAATTTTTTTTGGCTCAGCTGGGATTCGAAGCCACGTTTTCTCTAACCAGTATACACGTTTGTATGTATTTATGTTGTTGTTGTAATGTTGTTTTTGTGAAAAAAAATCGAGGTAGTCGTAGGTTTTTGCTCATATCTCAGTTGTTTATGTACCGATGTTTCTGATTTTCAATAGCGATCTACTCCCGAATATTTCTGATATTTTAATACCTCACCCGGGTCCAAGCGATGTCGGGGGGCTTCAAAAAGTTAATTTCAACATACACATGGACAGACGGACAGACTGACAGAGCTTAATCGACTTCCCTATTCATAAGCTTTCAGAAAATATATACTTTATGGGGTCGGAAATGAAAATTGTAGAAATTTCACACGGAATGACAAACCTATATATACCCTTTTTCACTGTGTGAAGGGTATAATAACCAACCATCTGTTTTTTCTTTTACGTACACTTAACTGTACTGAGCTTGAAGCACGTATAAATGTTAAAAACTTAAGACATTATTTATTATACCCTTCACACAGTGAAAAAGGGTATATATAGGTTTGTCATTCCGTGTGAAATTTCTACAATTTTCATTTCCGACCCCATAAAGTATATATTTTCTGAAAGCTTATGAATAGGGGAGTCGATTAAGCTCTGTCAGTCTGACCGTCTGTCCGTGAGTATGTTGAAATCAACTTTTTGAAGCCCCCCGATATCGCTTGGACCCGGGTGAGGTATTAAAATATCAGAAATATTCGGGAGTAGATCGCTATTGAAAATCAGAAACATTGGTACATAAACAACTGAGATATGAGCAAAACCCACGACCACCTCGATTTTTTATTCACAAAAACAACATTACAACAACAACATACATACATACAAACGTGTATACTGGTTAGAGAAAACGTGGCATCGAATCCCAGCTGAGCTTAAAAAAATTTTTTTTTATATTTTTTAAAAAAATTTTTTTTTTATTTTTTTTTTTTTTATTTAATATATTATTTATATTTTTATTATTTTTTTTTTAATTTTTTTTTTTAAATTTTTTTTTATTTTTTTTTTTGTTTTATATTTATTATATATATTTTAATTATTTTTTAAAATTTTTTTTTTTAATTTTTTTTTAAATTTTTTTTTAAATTTTATTTTTATTTTTTTTAAACATACATACGTAAATTTATAATTTTACAATGAGATGTTTTATATATGTATGTTTTTTATATGTATGTACGTATTTTATATGGGATGAATGGTGATACAAACTACTGTTATTGCATGACTACACGTTGTGAAGGGCATATAAGATTCGGCACGGCCGAATATAGCGCTCTTACTTGTTTCAGCTGGATTTGTTATACTTACATACTTATAACTCTATTATTTCTTTCATGTATGTATTAAAGTATGTATGCATATATATTAGTATATATGTAGTACATATATGTAAAACACAGGAGCTTAATTACGTTATTCAATTGTTTACAAAATAACGAAATTTTTTATTAACATTTCATATAAAAAGCAACTTTGTTTGTATTCCTTGAATTGTGAAAATTCTACTCTCAACGAAAAATCTTAGATGCGACATAAGCCATATTAAATTTTCTCTTACAATATTAAGCTATCGAAATCAAGTTATCAAGTCAGGGGCCTAATTCTCGCATTCGTATGCGATCGAAATCTTACTCGAACGTTCGAGTTTTTAACCTTTTGGGATTCTCTCATTCGATAACGAATAAGTTGTATCGAAATTCCTAATGATGGCATTCGATAACGGACTATCATTCGAATGCAACCTTGCGAGTTTTTACTCGTTAGCAAAATAGCTTTCGAAATACCGTTTTTAAGCAAACTAGTAAAGGAAAATGTAAGAAACATTTGTGTATATTTAACAAAAAAAATTAATATTATTATTTTTAGGTCAAATATAACAAAAATAAATTTTACCCAAAAGGAGATCCTTGGTAACTTTATGGCAAAACATACTGATTTAGCCAAAAGTTTGTTACCAAATAGTTCTCAAGGAAAAGCAAAGCCAAACGAACTATGGAAAAACCTTACAGACAAACTCAATGCTTCCGGTCCACCAATAAAAGATTCCAAAATGTGGCGCAAGGTAACATACACATAAAAATATCTACCCTCAATCATGTATTTTTTTTAGGTTTACGCTGATCAAAAACAAATGGTCAAGAGAAAGGTTTCATTTAATAAAGCCTCAAAAAAAAGAACTGGTGGAGGCCCCTATGAAGAAAAAGTTCTTTCCCTAGTAGAGGAACAGATATTGACTGCAGCGGGAATAGAAGTTTCTGTTGAGGGTCTAAAAAAAGTGCAAACCTTTGGGGCAGTTTTGCAAAATAATGTGCCGCGAAACCAAAATTTTGAAAATGACACCTCTACCTCAGCACCACAAGAAAACAATAATATTTCCTGTTCGTCTTCTTTTCCTGATGTCAGTGAAGAAAGCCATATTCAGCACAACTTTTCTTCCATTATAGAATCTGATAGTGATGACCAAGCAGAAAAATCCGACCCAATTCCACCAATATATAAAAAATTACCAAAAATTAGCAAAAGCCCAAAAGAAAACAAAACACATTTATTAAAAAAAAATATTATGTCCACCGAGTTGTACCATAAAGAAATGTTACTAAGATTTGATAAACTTTTAGAAATAAAAAATAAAAAACTGGAATTAAAAGGCAAGGAGGTAGAACTTACAAAGGAATTATTAGAAATAAAAAAGAAGACCTTAAAAATTAGGGAAATGGAATCGACACTAAACACACAAATAAAAACGATAGAGTTACAGATACGAGAAAAAGAATTGGAAAATTTTAATATGGGTATTTAAACTAACAAAATGAATTAACCTTTTTGTCTTTGTTGTTTTTTGTTTTTTTATTATTAATGAATTTAATTAAATTTTTTTCTTAAATTAAATGTTTGACAAACTTATTTTAATGTTGTCGCGGATTTGTTTCCCAATTTTGGTAACATTTGTTTCGCTGCCGTCGTCTATTGCAATCATTGGGTACGTATCAGGCGTTTCCTGCACATCCTCATAGTTTGGGACTTGAAAATGTATGCACATATTCACACATCTGTATAAAACGTGGTCTCTTACTCCTACTGATTGTCATTTTCAAGGATTTGTGAATGCGCCAATATTGGTCACGGTTCTTGTTATTTCCTGGCCTACCTTGGCTTCTTGCATACCATCGTCTGGCATACATTCCGACCGTAATTGGGAAATTTCCCCGTTCCACCAATATACCGGTCGCTTGTTAGCGTATAATTATTGCGTCTTCCCTGCTATCAATAATATAGCATTGCGATCGCTATGTGTGTATATTTCGGCACGCTTCATCCTACCCTGCCCATAATGCTAGCGCTAGCAAAAGCAAGATCAATAATTGATCCCGCTTCGCCTCTTCAGAAAGTGTGTTCCGTAGTTCAACAGAATCACATTAAGTGCAGAAAGCGACTCAACCAGTATCTGACCCCTAGAATTTGTACACGAACAGTCCCATTCTATCGCCCTCGTATTAAAGTCGCCGGCAATAATTACGGAACCCCTTAACATGCATCAAAAACGATATTGTGAACAATTCGTTCAAATTCTAATAAGGAATATCTCGTAGGAATGTAGCAACTATAGAAGCAAATCCCATGCAAAACCAGTAAAATGTGAGGCAGGATCCCAGCACCGATAAGCAATGAACCGAGTCCCGGCTTTGATACGGTTCACTATAAATTCATCTCCCGAACACTCCGATTCAGATTCAGTTGTAATACTCTCATTCTCGCTGTATAAGGCGTTCGATCGCTTTCCTGTAAAACGGACAGACAGAACAGCCAGTCACATAATCGGGTTATCACAACTACAAATACGTTAATTGTAGCCATTTGTCATTCTGACTTGCACCTACTCGCGGTATGACCAGAATCCAAACATCTGTAACATCTATTTGGTGCAATTTTCACCCATCTAATACGTATCTTTGCGTTGTCAATGAGGTGGTTTGCCAACTCAGAACTTAGACCAATAGTGACAGTCTGTGTTCTTCTTTATGATTTTCTCAAAAATCTAATCACTGACGGTAACTGACGGCACTAAATGTAACGAATTTTCAAAAGACAAAGTATGTATGTACGTACATGCAAAGAAAAAAAATGGTTGTTGTAACCATAATCGAAGAGCAACATACTATGATTGTATTGTATGATTATGGTTAAAAAAATATAATGGTTACCAGTTATCAATATTATATTTAATTTAAGTATCATTCAATAATCATATATACGACTACAATTGAAATCGACAATCTTTGCTTTTTTACGGCAAATTATTGTATTTTGCTGTAACATACACATATTGATTGTACTTAACATTTTAATTGCATCTTTTATAACAATATTTTTTTACATTTTCTTGTTTAATTTGTAAATTTTCTTTAATTTTTCAAAATTTTTGTTCATTTTTTGAAATCTCAAACTTTTATGATATAAATTTATTCAGCAAGAAGAACGGTTGAAATCATATTCATATCTTGATTGATTTGTAATCATACTGTTATATCACTTATTATTTATTGATTATTTGTAATTTTTAATGCTTTTGAATATAATGTTATTTTTGTCAAATTATTTTTTTTTAATCATACTATTTTTATATGACAACCATTTTGAAATTTTTACGAAAAGTAAACATTGAATGATACAATTCAAGCAAATGCTTGATTATCGTGACAAAATATATGATGAAATGAAATAAAAATAACTATAACTTGTTTTCGACAACCAAATATTGTTTTAGAAAAAATAATATGACCGTCGTGATCATGTCGCAACCATGGTTTTTCTTTGCGTGTATTTATGTATGTACATTAAATTGAGTTGTTTCTCAACAAACTATTTAAAATAAAGTAGTTTGCACCCGGCAGTTTATTTGGTGTATTTACTTTTCATACTTTACAATAGAATGAGAGTTGTTTTTAATTTTATTGCGAAGTAAACAAAGTTTTAATCAAAAAAATTTAATATTTATAAATATTTTGGATGCTGCTTTTTTTTTATCGATTTACTTAAATTAAATTTTTATCAGTTATTCACTTTATTTAACAATAAAATTTTAACGAAAGATTATATATGGAGGAAATAAATACAAGTATTTAAAATAAGCGAATATGATTTTTTATTTTTTTTTGCAAATTGAAAAATATTCTGTACGTATTACAATATTATAATTAATAGTAATTTTTGATTGTACTTATTACACACATATAATAATTTCTTGTTTTGTTTTTTAGTTTATGAAATTATTATAATTATTAAATATTTGCAACAACAATATCAAAGACAACGAAGATAAAAAAAAAAGTCGTTTACTTTTACGCAAATTGTAACCTAATCGGTAATGAAATGCTCACAAGGTTGGATAGATTTACGAACCACAAATACATTAGTTTATTGCACAAGTTACCAGTAACAGCATCATCAAGAAAAAAAGCCGCAAGCTTTAATAGAGTAAAAGAACCGTTCAAATTAATTGGTGCGTTGCTGATACCTTGTTTTCAATTTATTTTATTCTTAGCAATTTGGGGGTCTGAAGATACACTGGTAATGGAAAAAAACACTTTCGACTCTTTTTTTAATTACATATATGACTTGTGTATTGGGTGCTGGCTTAATGTGACAACCACTTTTGCAATATGATAATATCAAGCTGCACAAAAGTTTTACATTTAAATTATAGAGATCATTTTAACAAAAAATCATCCATATAAATTTTTGGTGCATCTTTGCTAAGTATGTATGTATGTAAATATGAAAAAAAGTTTTGAATTTTACAAATATCAATAACACATGGATTTTGTCTACTTACGGCTGCTCTACTTTTTTATCTTTAACATTTAGTAAAGTACTTTAAAGGACAAGGATTAGTAAAACTTTAACAAATGTCATGATAAGTTTTTATTATTTTCTAAAATTGCTAGTAGTTTGTCTAATCGTAGTCCTTATGTGTAAGAGTACACCACATATCCATTCATTTAAAATTTAAATAGTGAAAACGAAAACATTAGCACAAGAACACAGCAAAGCAGAAGGAATTTATCTGGATGGTTGGCTACTGACTGACTGACTGACTGACTGACTGACTGAGTGAGTGGATAAATAATGAATAAGAAAAAATTTTGTTCTTTAACGGTTGGCTGATTTCTTGGTTTGCTGCTTGCTTGCATTTTACCTCCATTTTAAAATACTAACAATATTTTCGTCACCACAAGCATTTTCTTTGCCAGCATCGTTGCCTTCATTGTTAGTAGAGGTTTTCTTTATGGAAACTTAAATCAATATGCAAGTATAAATAAAACTATATTGGCTATTATTGATTTCAAAGACCATATCGAAATATGAATCTTCAAATCCTATTAATTTATCATTTAAGACAATGTTTTATACATGTACCAGATCACTAATAATATAATTGATTTACTTACAGGCCAAGACAACAGCGCAACACTCAACTAATAGATTTATTGATGAAATCATGCAGAAAAACATTTTTGTTTGTTAAGCTACCATCGTCATTCTACTTCTCCACTGCTGGTGATAATGATGTATGCACAAAGATGTTACAGTCACAGTCACAGACATTTACATCATAATTACAGTGTGCAGAAAGTACGATGTACTAATTTACACAGTGAAGAAAAAGAAAAAGTTACAGCGAAAAAATGTTTATATAAAATCAACTTAGAGCATCTGTATATTAATCTTAAATAATAATAAAGTTGTAATATCTAATGTTAATTGCAAGTAAATATAAATTATCTGGTCAAAACAAAAGGATTGATTTTTTAAAACGTCTGTGATCATATAAAAAGTAAATACTTGCAAGCAGAGTGAGCAAAGGTGAGTCAAACTTTCGTCATACCATATTAGTATGAGTTGCTGATCTGTTCATTAATGGCATTGTTTATGTTCTAGACAAATCGATTTTATATTTGCTTTACACTGGAGTAACTTTTAATATCCGAGATATTGGCTATATATAAAGCCACGGATCTTATATTGGAACATATTTCGCAGGGTAGGGAGGTTACTCTTTACGTGGATAGTCAGGCGTGTAATGTCAGATTGTGTTGGGTACCAAGGCATTGTGGAATTGTCGGCAATGAAATTGCTGACAAACTTGCGCGCGCTGGGTTGGCACTGAGTTCGAATTGTGAAGAGGGTTTGGATCTCGAGCATGGATCTCGGACTGAACTGGTATAGCATGGAGGAATAGAAGAGACTGCAAAGTATCAAGAACTTTATGGCACAAATTGAACTAGGCGGGTTCTACGTTACTTCTGGGCCTGAATATGGGATGTCTGAGGGCCGTTATTGGGGGTTTGACCGTACACTGTCCGGTGAGAGCTAGAATTAGTTGATGGGATCGCGGCATTCCGGATTAGGAATGTGTGAGGAGGAGTTGGAAACTGTGGAACCCGTTGTCTGTTACTGCCCGAGACTGCAGAACCACAGGGTTAAGTGGTTAAGTAAACGATTCCACAATGATCTGGGTGATGCCCCGGAGTGCAAACTGGAGAACATCATTGGATTCAGCATGGGGGTCGGATACCTTGTGTGCGGAGAGTGAGTGCCCGTTAGGTTTTCAACGGGTCTTTTATTCATTTCTATTTTGTGCTTTTTCTATCCTCTATTCATCTTTTCCCTGCTTATTTCGGGTTTTCTTCTATTAAAAGGAACACAATTGACCAATGTTTTAATGCTGGGTAAGAACAGCGGTAATTGACTGTGGTCGTACAGTTTACTTAACGTTAGACTTGAGTAAAATTATAGGACGAAAGAAAGGTTTTATATATTAATTTTCCGAAAAATAGTTTCTTAAACCATGTTATCAACAACGTGTTTTAGAATCCAAATAAACCCTTTACAGTATTTTTTTTTAATGACAGTTCAATGGCACAACATATGTAAACGTGAAAATTTAATTTTTTTATATAAAGATTGGTTGCAAACATTTATATCAAAATAGATGTACTTTATATAAAATCTTTAAAATATAAATGTTTGGATAATTGTAACGTTTTGACATAATTTTTTATTTGAATGAAAAAGATAATAATTCATAAACGTGTCTTTATAAAGAGTTACTCAGACAATTATTCACAAAAAGTTTGTGCTTATATAGAATGAAAATAAAATATTCGATCGTATATTGATTGAAACATTTCTCAAAGTGCAATTTTATTTCACTTTATTTATTTATGTATCCATATATAATGCTAGAGTTTAAGAGAATTATTTAAATTTTTTGCTTTTTTAAGTTCTTTACCTCAGTATTTTGCAATTAACAAGTTAACAGCACTCTTACTAAATTCCACATAAAACAATGTAATTTTTTAAAGTTTTAATAAAACAGATTTAAAAACATTAAATATATAAAATTATTATCTGTTCCGTTTTGTTACATAAATCAATCTATCAAGCATGTTGAATTTGTATACGATAGTACGTAAGTATATCGGGTTAAACAGTCTGTTTCATTCTGTTCTGCAGACAAAGCGTTTTCTTTTTAAACTGCTTGGAAGAGTATTGACGAATTTTATAAATTCAAAAAATAATATAACAACGGAAAACGACGCTGGTGAGAATGTTGATCTGTATGTGCCCCGCAAATGCCTCTAACAGAATCATCCACGCTAAGGATCATGCTTCTGTTCAAATCAACCTTGTTGATATTGACCCTGAAACAGGTCGTATGACCGAAGGCTCCAAGACTTACGCCATCTGTGGTGAAATTCGTCGCATGGGTGAATCTGATAATTGTATTGTCCGTTTGGCCAAGAAGGATGGTTTGATCTCTAAGAACTTCTAACTCAATCATAATTATGTGTAAATAAACCAGTCGGCATATTTTTTTAAAAATTAAAAAAAAGTATGAACTTAGGCTTGAATAATTAAATATAAAAATTTAGTTTCGTTATTTATTATTTTTTAATAAATATTTTAATTTGTGTTATTGTATAAAAAAGGTCTTATATGTTAACAAGTAAGAGCGCTATATTCGGCCGAGCCGAATCTTATATACCTTTCACAACGTGCAGTCATGCAATAACAGTAGTTTGTGTCACCATTCATCCCATATGAAATACGTACATACATATATAAAATTAATAAATTCACGTATGTATGTTAAAAAAACAAAAAAAAAAAAAAAAAAATTAAAAAAAAATTAAAAAAAAAAATTTAAAAAAAAAATTTTAAAAAATTTAAAAAAAAAGTATTATATATATAATATATATAAAACAAAAAAAAAATAAATAAAATAAAAAAAAAATTAAAAAAAAAATTAAAAAAAAAATAATAATAAAAATATAAATAATATATTAAATAAAAAATAAAAATAAAAAAAATTAAAAAAAAATTTTAAAAAAATTGAAAAAAAAATTTTTTGGCTCAGCTGGGATTCGATGCCACGTTTTCTCTAACCAGTATACATGTTTGTATGTATGTATGTTGTTGTTGTAATGTTGTTTTTGTGAAAAAAAATCGAGGTGGTCGTGGGTTTTTGCTCATATCTCAGTTGTTTATGTACCGATGTTTCTGATTTTCAATACCGATCTACTCCCGAATATTTCTGATATTTTAATACCTTACCCGGGTCCAACCTATGTCGGGGGGCTTCAAAAAGTTGATTTCAACATACACACGGACAGACGGTCAGACGGACAGACGGACAGACTGACAGGGCTTAATCGACTCCCCTATTCATAAGCTTTCAGAAAATATATACTTTATGGGGTCGGAAATCAAAATTGTAGAAATTTCACACGGAATGACAAACCTATATATACCCTTTTTCACTGTGTGAAGGGTATAAAAATTTTATAATTTTACAAGAAAAATTTTACGACTTGTTCCTCGATAACTCCAAAACTGATGGCTAGATCAGAAAATGATATTAGAAAAACTTAAATCTGGCGTAAAGTTTTCAGACGAATTGCTAAACAAAATCGAGTACTTCATTTCAAAGTTAGGACAAGATGTATGGAGCAGCCTCTTCAAAAATCTCAAATTTAATAAAAAAAAATTTAAAAAAAAACCTTACCATAGAATTTGTAATTATTTTTGCAGTTAGGTGACTATAGCGGATCAAAAAAATATAGTGGTTATTCTGGGAATTTTTGCTTGTTGCATAGTGTTACATAAAAACAGTCAATAATTTGTACAGGATGAAAAAACTAATGCCTTTTTTATTGCCGTCGAACACTACATATCCCACTGCAATCAAAATAGCAAAGTATGCCATAGTTATGTATTAAAATCGATGAATTCTCAATAAACAATTTAATTCTTCCCTGACATATTATTAGAGCGTAATATTTGCTCTGGCAAAAATACATGAAAATAATTTGTTTTACAATTAAATCGTTACAAACGAACCTAATCAGACTTTTCATTTTACACGCATTTTTGACTAGTTTTCTTTCGCAAATTAAAACAAATAAATTTATTCTTAAATAATTCTTTCGTAGTCTTAATACATTTTCCACCACCACTTGAATGAGGATCTTGCCGCGATGAGGTGGCTTAAGTGTCAACTGTAGTACCTATATTGGGGCTTGACTACTGATAGTTGTTGCATTTCAGCTCTTCTATACCTAGTTATTAAAAGGCAAAGAAAATGTTCGCAAAATAAACGCACACTGGCTTTATGCTATGAACAAAGTAATCGATTTGTTTTATGATTAAAAATGAGTATAATTCAAAAGGTTATTTAAATGATAAAATGAAGCAATATTGCCTATAATATAAACGTTGGACGTGGCTATCCGTCTGTTTTCTAGGTTTTCTTTGATGTTTTCTCTGCGCCTTTCGTCGAACGAATGATTTTCAAAATGTCGAACTTGCATCTTCAACACGGTTTTAATTTTCTGTAGGATTGCCACTGTTTAGTGGAGTTGCCATTATTTTGGTGGAGCTGCCAGAACATTCCCCCCACCGTAAATCCTTTCTATGCTGAGGATTCGCTACAATTAAGCACGGCCAATTTAACTTCAGCAGAACGTACCTGACCATCTCGCGCCACAAAAACTTGATTGATTCTTCCCATCTTCCATTGGCTTCGAGGTTGGTTGGGATCCAAAACCATTACGATGTCCCCAAGCTGTAGTGGTGGAACCTTTTCTCTCCATTTTGGACGTATCAGTAATTGAGGTAGATATTCGACCACCCATCTCTTCCACTGTCTATCTTTTAAGTTTTGTGCAATTCGCCATTGCTTTCGCAAGCATACGTGTTCTTCATCGGGACCTGGCGTTTGTTTTGAACTGAGACCACCAATAAGAAAGTCGTTTGGCGTTAACGGCTCCTTAGAGACTGGATCAATTGGCAAGTCCGTTAACGGTCTATTATTTATTATGCATTCCGCTTCAATCATAGCGCTTCGAAAAGTTTCGAGGCGCGGGGCTTCTTCTTTAAAAACCTTGTACAACAGTCCTTTTACACAACGTACCAATCTTTCCCAGCAACCACCTGCATGAGGGTTGGCAGGACAATTGTAAATCCACTCTATATTATCCTTAGCAAGGTTTCGTTGGATTTCATCGAAATCAAAAAATCTATTTTCCATTGTTATTTCCTTTTGGGCCCCAATGAAATTCGTCCCGTTATCGCTTCTGAATTTCATCGGAACTCCTCTTCGGTTGACAAAATTCCTCATGCAAATCAAAAATGCATCTGTCGATAAGTCTTCTGCTATTTCCAGATGAAGAGCTCTAGTAGTTAAGCATGTAAACAGAGCAATCCATCTTTTTTCTCTTCTTCGACCAATTGCTACGTAAAATGGTCTACAATAATCCAACCCAACATAACTAAACGGACGGTTATATGGCGTCAAACGATCCAAAGGTAATTGTCCCATCAAAGGTGGAACAGGTTTGGCGGAATCACGTATACAGGTGGGACAAGATCTCATTTATTATTAAGTGGTCATTTTGGTGATGTCTTCTTTGATGGTAATAAGAAACAATCATTGCTGTAACTGTATGATTTGTTGGCATAATAATAGGTCTCCGAGCAGTATCAGGCACACAATAAGCATTGTCGATTCTTCCGTTAACTCTTAGCAACATATCGTCATCAATAAATGGTGTAAGCGAATAAATACTACTGGACTTCAATAAAACATCCTCATTTATGAGACACGACCTTTCTGTACTGTATACTTCCATTTGAACCAGACGACAAACTAATTTTTCACCAGCATCCACTTCGGCTGCTGTAAGCTCCGCTGACTTCACCTTAGAAATTTTCAAGAATATGTTTATGAATCGTAACACTCAAGCAGCAAAACGTTTAATTTTAAAAAAACTAGAGAACCGTTTCAAATCTAATACCGATTCATTTACCATCCCCAAAACTAACAGGGGGTTGACCACTTCTTCTTCAGCACCCAGTTCGTTTTCAGCCAAATGTGTTTCCATTGGCCAATATTTCTCATCATGTTTTAAAAATTCAGGACCAGTCAGCCATTTCGAATCTTTATCAAAAGTCACAGACACTTTGGCTCTAGTCGCCTCATCAGCGATATTTAAATCTGTAGGTAACCATCTCCATTGTTCAGCTGCCGTTGTAGATAAGATTTCTGCTATACGGCAAGCAACGAATTGTTTATACTCCCTCACAGTGGAGTGAATCCATAACACGACTGTTTTCGAATCAGACCAAAATATTGTCCTATTGATTTTAAATTCATGACTTTCCTCTATAGAAGTTTTTAAACGGCAACCAAGAACGGCCGCTTGTAACTCAAGACGTGGGATTGTCATTCCCTTTAATGGAGCACAACGAGACTTTGCAACGACATATGAAATTTGAACATCATTTTTAAATTTAATACGCCAATATGCGACAGTCGCATATGCAGTGGAACTGGCATCAACAAATATGTGCAATTGGATTTCCTCAGCACACGGCAATAAACTCGAATAACATCTAGGGAATAGAGAATTGTTTTACCTTATCTAATTCTCTCCACCAGGCATTCCATAGGACCAGAATTTGTTTAGGCAGTTGTTCGTCCCACTGTAGACATAATTTCCAAGTTCTTTGTAAAAGTAATTTTGAAAATATAGTAAAATTCGCCAATAATCCAAACGGATCAAAAATCGCCATAACCATACTCAAGACCTCCCTCTTAGTAGGCGGTCGTCTTCCCTCCAACACATCATTGCAAATTTTATGAAATTTAAGGTGGAACTCAAAACAATCAGTGCATTTGTTCCAATATAGCCCAAGGATTTTATCGGTTTGACTTTGTCTCTCCATATTGAGTGTATCAGACTTACCATTAATACCGTTGTTCAGCTTAGCTTCCAATTCCAAACAATTTGATGAAAAGTTTCTTAATTTGAAACCTGCGGCTGCATTTATCTGTATGGCTTCTGTGCTGACTTCGAGGGCTTCGTCTTGGCTATTGAAACTAATCACCAGATCGTCGACATAAGTATGATTAATAACGGCTTTGCTACCCCTTGGCATTGTTTGTTCAAATTTTTCAGCATTACAATTTTTCACAGCATGGTGAACAAACTGCTCCAAAAATCATTGAGTGCATAACGTATTTTTGTATTTTTCGCTCTTTATCACCATGACGCCACAAAAAACGTTGAGAATTCTGATCCTCAGAAATAACAGACACCTAGGAGAACATTTCCTGTATATCACCTGCAACAGCTATTTTCCCTTGACGAAATTGAAACAAAATGGTCTGAAGTGGTTTGGCATGTTCAGGACCAGTAAGGTTGAGTTCAGAGATACATTTGATGACGTGGCAGCAGCATCAAACACGATTCGCAATTTATCCGGTTTGTGTGGATTTATCATGATTGTTGTCTTCTGACACCAATGGTTTGGCATAACCTTTGTCAATATACTTATCAATTTCTTTTTTGTAGTTAGCGGCGTAAACTGGATCTCTTGCCATTTTATTCTCGACTTTTATTAACCTCTGTTTGGCCATTTCAAAACTATCCGGCAGGACAGTGTCTTCCTTTCTCCAAAGCAGACCCGTTTCGTACCGACCACCGATATACTTTGTTGAGCTCTTTAAAATTTCTCTGGCTCTCTTGTCATCATCAGACTCTAGCACAAAATCAGTTGCCTTAACTCCAAAGTTCTCGATTGAAAAATAATTTTCTACCATCCTACCAATTTTGTCCAAAGTACCACCTTCATTTATGTGACATACCCTTGCAATATTATCACCGATATTTGATGTTGGACCGTAGGCGACCCAACCAAGTTTTGTTGCCGTTGCAACTGGTAAATCTGGACCAGCTTCAACAGTTTGCTCAGGTAAACCTAGATAGCAATTATCCAATCCAATTAGTACCGACGGTTTCTTATCCTGATAGTTTTCTAATGATAGTTGTTTTAAATGCTCAAATTCATTCTTATTGAAACTTTGAACCGGTAAATCCAGTTGCTTTACTGTCTGCAAATGTTTAATTACAAATTTCCTGTTGTTATCTGTTGATGAAATTTTGGCATTAACTTTTATTCCAGTTTCCGTCTTACACATATTTTCGTACCATCGAACAGTAATCGACGATTTCTGACCCCTGAGACCAAAAGACTTGGCGACGCTTTCATCCAGGAATGATACAGCAGACGCGTCATCGATCAAGGCATACACTGCTATAGCACCCTTAGGACCGTGTAATAGAACTGGGAAAATTTTAAACAATTTACACGTATTTACATTCTGGTGACATTGTAAAACATGAGCAGGTTGCTCAGAACTTGTTGCTGTTGTTGAATTCGTTGTTGTATTCTGATGCAACAAGTGGTGATGATAACGATTACAGCCATTATTGCCGCAAACTTTTCTCATACACATACACGAAAACGCTTGACGTTCTCCCACTTGACATTTGTTGCAAGATCCTCAAATTGTCGACATTCAGGAAGTTCGTGGTTTCCCTTACATTGAAAACATTCCTTACGATCGGGATGGGCTTCACTACTATGAAGCACCCTACGTGCGTTTGATGGCTGACGATCATTTGTTGCCGTTGTACTACGTTGTGGCATTAAACTACAAAAGCGAGCTAAATCACCCACCCATATGGCAAAATGTTCCACTGTTAGATAAGGTAAAATTGATACAGAATACTTTGCCCATTCATACTGTTTGGATAAAGGCAATTTCAAAACTAACTGTTCCAACAATGTTGGATTCACCAAATAATTATTCAAATATTATTGTGCTGTATTTGGCATTGTTGATATCGAAGGTACGTTAACATCTGTTGATTTATTAGAATACGACGGCAATTGCAAATTATTCGACGGCGGCGATTGTTGAAAATTATTTGACGGCGGCAGTTGAAAATTATTCGACGGCGGTAACTGCTGAAAATTATTAGACGGCAAATTTTGCCGATGGGGTGTAAAAGACGACATGTTCTCATGTATCGTTGACATCGTATACACGGAATTTTCTACACCTTGCATCGGCGCTGGCATTATCGGCGTTGCTGTCATTCGAGAATGAATATTTTTAATTTGATGATTATGACGGCTAGACTCCTGCCGTAACTCCTCAATGGCTGACTTCAATGACGTAATTGTAGACATAATTGTTGAAAATGCCTCTGCCGTTCCAAACTGTTGCGGCGGCAGAGCTGTAGTTGACTGTAATGTACTAGACGACTCCTTGGCATCTGTTTCATCCTCGAGTCTGAACCCATCTTCCACGATAATATCATCCAAACCTTCACCATCGGAGGCGCTGTCTCCACTATTTTGTTGTTTGGCTTTCGATCGCGTGGTGATCATTTTATGGCAACTTTAGATCAAGATTTTTATTCTGCAAATTAATAAAGACGATTTTAATTTCGCGAACAATTACAAAACTTTAACTTGACGAAGTCGCAGATCTTCAAAGAAAAACATATTAAAAGGCAAAGAAAATGTTCGCAAAATAAACGCACACTGGCTTTATGCTATGAACAAAGTAATCGATTTATTTTATGATTAAAAATGAGTATAATTCAAAAGGTTATTTAAATGATAAAATTAAGCAATATTGCCTATAATATAAACGCTGGACGTGGCTATTCGTCTGTTTTCTAGGTTTTCTCTGCGCCTTTCGTCGAACGAATGATTTTCAAAATGTCGAACTTGCCACTGTTTAGTGGAGTTGCCATCATTTTGGTGGAGCTGCCAGAACACTAGTCATTCTCTCAAAGAGAACAAAAGGTTATCCGCTTCCATCCTTTTTATCATTTTCCAATTATAATCCCGTTTCTATCCCCCTCCTTGTCCCATACTTTTAAGGTCAAGGTGGTTGAGAGAAGTGTCATGAACCTGTATGGCTAGTTAGTGATAAAAGAAACTAGTCGCGAGCAACTTCCCTCTGATACCAATGGCAAGGGTCAGTTGTAATTTCAGCCTAGTCTGCGCAATCTGTCACTGCGCGAGATGGGCGTCTTATTTACGTTACTCGTGAGAACAAAAACTGGAAAAAAACAATTAAAAACAAGTAACAGTGCTATATTTTTTAAACAAATTTTTTAAAAAAATTAAAAAAAATATAATAAAAGATAAATAGTATATTAAATAAAATAAAATTTTTTTGGCTCTGCTGGAATTCGATGCCATGTTTACTTTAACCAATATGTATGTAGGTTGCTGTTGTAATTGTGAAAAAAAACGAGGTGGTCGTGGTTTTTTGCTTATATCTCAGAAAGTTATGGGGCGATTGTGCTGAATTTCAATAGCGATTCATTCCTGGATATTTCCAAGAGATTGATACCATATAGAGATCTGTGGAACATATATAGTTGCTTCTAAAAGTTGAGTTCAACCAACACACGGGCATAAGGACAGACGGTCAGGGCTTAATCGACTCCTCTATTCATAAGCTTTCAGAAAATATATACTTTATGGGGTCGGAAATGAAAATTGTAGAAATGACAAAGCTATATATACCCTTGTGCACCACAGGTAAAGGGTATAAAAACAAAAGGATGTAACAGAAGGAGTTAGTTGGAGGATATCACTGACTACTCAGTAGGTTCGGTGTCAGTTTCTGACCTGTTGCGTATTCACAGGGATATTTTGACAGAGGAAAGTCAGTTAGTGACAGAACTCACAGTGATGGAGGAGATTGGCTCCCTAATCGACTCCGTATCGTACTGGGGCCTCGGAAAGACTCGGTGATCTAGACTTGGGATCTGAAGATGATCACGAAATAACTATGATTTCGGCTCATTGTCAGGACCAGGGAGCTGTAACGCCGATTTCTGGGGTCACACAAATTAATCTAGTTACAGGATGCGACAGAACAGATCACACCTGAAAGACGAACGAGCTTCCAGAAAGCCAAAAGTGGTGTAAGAGTCTCCTTAGCTTTTCTGATAAAAGATAGCTAAGAAAGACTCTTTACTGCACGATGTGCGGAATAGGCATCCGAGGCGAGCGATGCTAGATTTAAACGAATCCACAGTTCTGTCGATGCTATCCTTGGGTTTCCCTATCCTGCGGGATACACACCAAAAGCTGCTGTGGAGTCAACTTTTGTCAATAAGGCCAACGGATCCTCTGCATCCCCTACTGTTGTGCCCTCTTAATAGTAACAGAATTGTTTGCAACTAAGAAAGCTGGGCCTGGTAACAATGTACCCACTACTAGCAGCGCGAAGAGCGCTGGCAAGGTCTTTGTGATCTCCGGCGGTGACTCCCAAAAAGGACTTGCCAAAGGAGTTTCTATTGGGACAAACCAGTCTATATCTGCAAGGAAATCTGGTGATCACCGTTCAAGCCCTTTAAAGAGCTCCAGGACAGGGGGCGTTAAAATAGTGAGGTCTGGTGATTACCAGAAATCCCCTGCGGTTAAGATGCCTGGTCAGGCTGTAATCGGCTCTCTTAATGATCACCGTAAGTAGATTATTATAAGGACTGGCTCCAGAGAGAACCAACCCTCGACATCGTTGAGTAAGGACGGTATTCTAGCGGTTGTCATCGATTGCACGGATCCGGGTGGAAGAATCAGTGTAGAGTTGGAAGGTATTAGAGAAAAAACTTCTCGACAAGTCTTCAGCGTAAGGAATGGCCAGACGAAGTTGCGTTCAAGGGGGTCGATTGGGCAAGAGGTGTCAAGACTATCAGTTGTGGTAACCAAAAAACGCAATCGCTACGGGCTGGCAGGTTAATATATACGTGGACAGCCAGGCGCCTCCTATACCTATGGCGGGTAGGACTGGTCACTCGAAACCCAAGGATTTCAGACCAATTAGTTTATCGCCTTTTCTTTTGAAGACTTTGAAAATACTGATTTATCTACATCTGAGGACGAGTAACATCAGCGGTGATCATCACGCCTATCTTAAGGGTAGGTCTGTCGAAAGCGAGCTTCATGATGTGGTTGGTTACATAGAGTGGGGTTTGCAAAACAAGGAGGCACCTTTAACAATTTGACAGGTTGGGGACAGAAGTTCGTGGCATACGCGTATAATGTAGTTATATTAGTATCGGGCAAGTTTCTGCCGACATTTGGCGAAGTCATGCAAGTGGCGCTGGACAAGCTGTCAGCATGGGCTACTGATAAGGATCTGGAAATCAATCCGAAGAAGACGGAGTTGGTTCTTTTTACTAGGAGGTAAAAGGTGGAGGAATTGAGACTGCCGGTACTGGAAGAGGTAGAGCTTAGACTATCTAACAGTGCTAAGTATGTGGTAGTTTTTCTGGACTCAGGAGAGACTTAGAAAAGGTCTCAATGCCTATGCTCACACATCATCGATAGGTAGGAGCTGGGGACTCCGGCCGTCAGTGGTGAGATGGCTGTATACTTCGGTGGTCACACCCATTCTTACGTATGGATGCTGTTTGGTGGGAGGCATTGAGGCTGGATAGTCGAAGGAACCTTCTATCTAAGGCTCAGAAAGTCATATAGACTTCTTGACAACTGAAGTGTATTTCAGGCGGAGGTAGAACTGGTAAGAGGTAATATCGCTATGGGCTGGCAGGTTAATATATACGTGGACAGCCAGGCGGCTCTTAGTGCCATGATGGACTATTACGTGAACTCCAGGCTAGTCGATGACTGTAGGAGGGCTTTGCGAGGAATTTTAGAGGAATATAGGTTGAGACTATGCTGGTTGCCGGGTCACTCTAACATAAGCGGCAATGAAATGGCTGATGAGATGGCAAGACTGGGCTTAGATATAGTGGATCGTGATGGGGTTGAGGTGGTTAGGCCTCTATTAGGATTATATTTCGGTAGGATCAGGGAACGGGTTATAAGCGAGACTAATCGGGTCTGGAGTAACCGAACGGACTTCAGAGTATCACGGACGTTGTGACCGATGCTTAGTAAGTCTAATTCGGATTTGCTTCTTGACAGAGGTAGGGTCTGCGTAAGAACTATGATAGGTATTATTACGGGCCACTGTACGTTGGGCAGGATGGCGGTGAGAATGGGATCGAACCTGTCGGATATATGCAGGCTGTGCGAGGATCCGGAGGTATTGGTGACTGCATAATAGCAGGTTGAAATGGTTAGGTAGTAGATTCCTAGGCGAATTGTGGGATGTCTCGGGCTGTGGATTCGAGAATCTGATAAGATTCATAATGCGAATGACCAGGCTTCGTGACACGAGACTGAGAATAAGTCAATGGTTTAGCTCTTTTCTGTATTGATTTGACTACTTTACCACTTTTCCTTCTTATATTCTTCTTTTTATTTTATACTTACACGGCATTCAGACTATGTTACTTGTAACACGCTACTGCAACATGTTACATTTATTTGTGGGCGAAGGGTGTAGAGAAGGCAGACACGTTACAAAAGTAACACAATTTCTGTTTTTCGTATTACTTTTTAACGTTTCTCTTTTGACGTTTTCGTTTTTTCTTCCATTTTTTTTTATTCTCTTTCATATATCAAACAGGAATGATCCCTCGTACGACTTCATCACCTAGGGTTGCCATATTTAAAAAGTGAAAAAAAGTACATAGAGGGGGAAAAACAGTACTTTTCAAAAAAAAACAGTAAATTTTTTTATTTATTGATAACATAACTTTTACTTCAATACATCACATTTTTATTTAAAAAAGTTAATAAGAAACATAAAAACATGTAAAAACTATGAGAACATAACGGTGACTAAACTTTTAATTCAATACATCACATATGTTTTAAAAATAACTAAAAAAATTAACATAAAACACATATACAAAACTATGAGAACGTAACAAAAAATATTGCATTTGTTTCAAAACGCAATACATATATACATAGATCGAGTCGAACTACAAATAGTATCTTAAGTTACTAACGTGGTCAAAAACACGTCATTTTTCGATATTAATATTGATATTAGTTTGAATAAACGATTTACCAATGCTTTAGCATTTTTTACTGTATTTCAGAACTATGCACCATATTTTCAAAATTAATTTTGAAAATGATCTAATGTATTTCAAAAGTTATTAATTAAATTTCAAAAATATTAAATAGAATTTCGAAAATGGTAATTGAATTTCAAAAACTACGATTTGAATTTAAAAATTATCTATAATATGTAAGTAGGTAGGTAGGTAGGTAAGGCTGGTGCAAAGTTACCCTCACACCTTCACTCGGAGACCATTACGGTCCATTGTGACGCCTTAATAGAGGGAAGAATAGAAATATTTAGGATAGAAGAGAAGGAGAAGCAGACCATTCCAGAGTCTCCGGCGGGAAACGAACCTGCAACCTCCAAACAACTGACTTGTCCTGTACTGACTAGTCCACAGGGGGTGCGAAGTTACCTTCACCCGGAGACCATTACGGTCCATTGTGACGCCATTCCAGAGTCTCCGGCGGGATACAAACCCTCAACCCCCAAACAACTGACTGGTCCTGTACTGACTAGTCTACAGGGGGTGCAAAGTTACCCTCACACCTTCACCCGGAAACAATTACGGTCCATTGTGACGCCTTAATAGAGAGAGGAGTAGAATAAGAATAGAAATATTTAGAATAGAAGAGAAAGAGAAGCAGACAATTCCAGTCTCCGGCGGGAATCGAACCCGCAACCCCCAAACAACTGACTTGTCCTTTACTAACTAGTCCACAGGGGCACTCTATCTATAATATGTAAATTCAATTGAATTGTTTCTTCAAATTACAATAATATTCCATTAATACTTTTGGAATACTATTTATAACTTAAAAAATATCAATTGTAATTGACAAATTATCAATTTTTAGGTAGATTTAGGGCCATTATTACAACTTGCCGTTAGCTAAAGGCAGGATTTTGTTTGGCAGATAAATGGCTTTGCATTATGAACCCTTAATTTATTATTTTTTTATTCATTAAATATTATTAAAATTAATAATAATAATAACAATAATAAAATGGAAGTTGTAATAATGCAAAGCTATTTATCGAGAGACAAAATCCTACCTTTAACTAAAGGCAAGTTGTAAAATAGGCATTTAATCTATCATGCATAGAAATTGTTATTGTACTTTTAAATCAATATTTAAGAAAATAATATTTAGAGCCAACAAAAAGAAAACATTTGTTGTTAAAGTCGACTATAATATTATTTTTAATAATTTTTTTGAAGTGTATTTTAAAGACAATAACAATTTTTATGAACAATAAAGTAAAGTCTACTTTAAAATTGATAATTTGTCAATTACAATTGATATTTTTTAAGTTATATATAGAAATCTAAAAGTATTAAATATTGTTTTAAAAAAAATTCTAAAAAAAATCAATTGAATTTATTCTTGTGTATAGTTGACCTGTTGTTTATGTTGTTTTATTATTTCGGCTTGAGGTCATTATATAAATAATAAATAAAATTCAAAAACTTTTATTTTATTTTTATTTATTTATTTTTATATTTCTCCTGGGATCTGGTGTTTTTAAAATATACAAAACAAAAATACATAACATTAAAAAACACAAAATATTTTACACAAACAAATTTAATATTTACATTTTAAATAAATAAATAACAAAAGTTAAAAAACTCGGACAAATTTAACTTGTGTTTGTCTATTACATGTTTATAAATTTTTGCACACTTTTCTGTGTCTTTCTTAAAATTTAATGTCTTTTCTGTCTCTTGATCAATTATATGCAGCATCTCAAGTGTAAATCTCTTCTTGTAGTTGTGTTCTCCCACCAATATATCTACATTATTAAAATTTGGTTTATGTCCAGTTACAGTACAGTGGGCTGCCAATGCAGTTTTTTGTTCTAATGGTTTATTAGTAGCCTTTTCATCTGACTTATGTGCTGCAAGTCTGGTTTTTAATTTGTCGTGCCAACATATACTTTTCCGCATGCGTCAGTTTTGTCTCCATTACAGTGTATTCTGTAAACTAAATGAGATTTTTCCTCCTTTTCAATCTTAGATTTCATATTGCTAAAAAGTTTTTTTGTAGTATTTTCAGTTTTAAAAGCTAATTTATATTTTTCCCGATTATAAATGTTGGAATGTTTAATTCTTTCGGAAAAATCTTCTACATATGTCATAGTCTTATAAATTATTGGTGGTCGTTCCTCTTTAGTTGTTCCTTTTGCTATCGTAGTTTTTACTCTGTTAATTAGTTCATTAATGGTTTTATTTGGAAAATAATTTTTACTTAATATGTACCCTATTTTGCAGATATTTATTGGGTGGAAAGGTTAGGTTAGGTTAGGTTGAAAAGGAGGGGTATAAAAGCCCAAACCCATGACAGGTATACACCTATGCCCAGTTGGCATGTTGTGCGCTCCATGTGGAAAACGGAATTCCCAAACAAAAAACCATAAACATAATTTCCCATAAATAACGGACTAGTCCAAGAAACCAGTCCCCTCAATGTAACGCCTTATGGATCTCCAGTTCGAGTTCCCCAGGTATTCCAAGTTCGGCATATTATCTACTGTAAAATTTTCGCGCCTAATATGCCCAAACGCAGGACAATGACAGAGGTAGTGTACCAGGGTCTCATCCTCTTCCTCACAAGCTCTACATGTCGTCTCCTCAGATAATCCCATGCGTGCTAAATGAGTTCTCAACTCCGTATGACCTGTAATTACACCGGTTAATTTCCTAAGTGTAGGTCTACTTAGTCTCAAAATCTCCTTTGACTTCACAAGATTTGGGTCACCCCAGAGTGTTCTTGTCACCTTACCGACATCAGTGCTTTGCCATTTTCTGACATGTTCTTCCATTGCCCAACGTTTAAGTTCATCTTTAAATCGTTTAAGGGGTTTGGCGTTCTCCAAAGTTATAGTACTCAAAAGAGCTCCCATTTTGGATAATTTGTCGGCTTTCTCGTTTCCGATCAGCCCGTGATGGCTTGGTATCCATATTATCTCCAGATGTTCACAATTTGCATATGAGTTTATCTCACTCTTGCATTGCAAAACGTTCCGGGATTCAACTTTCTCCTTTCTCAATGTCTTAATCACTGATTGGCTATCCGTAAAGATACGAATCGGAGTTTCGCTATTCGTTTCCTTTATCCATTTAATTCCTTCCGTAATCGCCATGATCTCAGCCTGAAAAATAGTGTTGTGATCTGGTAGACGGAAGTATTTGCCTCTATTTCGGCTTATGTCGTATAAGCCCATTCCAGTTTGGTCACCAATCTTTGAACCGTCTGTATACAGATCGATTCCGTGGGTGTTTCCCATCCTGATTATCTCATCCCATTCTCCCTCTTCCGGTATAATGGTGATGCAGTTAATATTCTCATATCTCATCGGGATTTTATCACATGTTAATTCTGTAATATTTCCTATCGGTAAGATATCCGTTATTCTTTGGTATCTGGTCTTATGTTCTCTTATAAGCCACTCATCTATTGGGTGGAAAACTTTGTCACTTATTTCCAGAACTCTCTTAATGAAGTTGGTCGCTGTATTTATAATTGTTCTTCTTGGATGCTTTGAGTAGAAATTTATTAATCTACCAGACGTCATCGGTTTTTGGTACCAGTCTAGCTTAAGTATGTCTCCGTGTCTAACTATAACCGAATCTAAATATGCAAGTTTTTTATCTGTTTCCTTTTCCAACGTAAATTGTATTTGTCTATTAAATTCGTTCAATGTATTCAGGGTTTCTTCAATACCATCTCTCTTAACGATTCTGGAATGGCAACCCTACTTATAATATAAATTATTTACTTACTTATAATATAATCGTAAGACAATACCGTTATTAGTACTAAGTAAGATATATAAATCAATAATAAAGAGAGAGAGGCAGTCTGCTAATAATCATTAGCCTATTAAAATGTGTTTTATTCTTTTGCTACGATCATCCACCACATGGCGACCGTGAAGAGAAAGTCAAAAAGAAAAACTATTTTAAAAAACTTAACCTGTGAAAAAGTTAATATTAATTAAAATTGGTTAAATATAAAAAAAAATATATATATTAAAACAAAGCGTGAAATTTCAAACTAAGAATGATGATTAAAACACAAAAACTAGAAAAAAATAAATGCAACAGAAAAAAAAGAACAAACATTTTAAATAAAGCTAAGGTTAAAATATTGTGCAAAAAGGAAATAAATAAGAACAAAACAATTAAAAAAAAAACTTAAAATATAAATTATTTTATATAAAAAGTTAAAGTGCCCTTGAAGAATTTAATGTGATATTGCATTAACATATAATAATTACAACAACAATATATTTTACATATATACCTACCATCTACATGAAAAAAAACACTACAAAAATCTAAAAACTGAAAAAATGTGTTAAAAAAGATATATAAAAAATGATTTGTTAAAAAAAAATAAAAAACAAAAAAAGATATAAAAAGATAATATAAATACTTATTGGAAAATAATACATAAAAGTAGTGAAAAGAAAAACAATAATTTTACCAGATCAAAGAATTAATAAAGAAGTTGACAGAAACAGTATTAAAACAACAACACAAAACACTAAAATTATAAATCTATGGACAAAAAAAAATGGAGTAACAACAATACAAAAACCAGAAAAAGAAAAAAAGTAAAAAAAAAATAAAACAACAAAATTTTTAACAAATTAAAAAAAAAAAAAAAAACAACAACAGAACAAATCAACAGAGAATAAATTAACAGTGAAGAAATTAACAGAGGCGAAATCCACAGAGAAGACAATAGCAGTTTGAAAATAAATTACTTTACAGGGTGTTTGAACATTTAGTTTTATATTACAATATACTGATTTTCTCTATATAATTACTTATTGTAATACTTACAAATCTAAGTTATATCTAAAAAAAAAAAATATCTTATACCTATATATCTAAAATTAGTATATATATTATAATTCTTAAACCTTAATTAAAAATTAAAAATTCAAAACTATTAAAAAAAAAAAGAAAAAAATTGATTTATTGTCGAGTAATTCTAAACATAATATACACTTTAAAAATTATATCGGTAAATGTCTACAAATAATTTTGAAATTGAAAAATTTAACGAATTGATTTCAGATTTTAACAAAATAAAGTAAAGAATATTGCAAAGTCGACCAATTTCTAACAACAAAAATAAAATTGAAGAATATGTTAACTTAATCATTGAAAATTATAACAATATCTTACTATATACAAAGCCCCATAATGATCATTTACCTAGTTCTTTAAAAGAGGCAGTTCATAATAAAATATTACATTGTAAAAATTTATTAATAACAAGTTTTTGCAAATTAGAGTATAAAATAGAAGTGTCATTTGGTGTAGATTTATTTGATGTAATACAGAAAGAAATGTTAACAGATTTTAGTTCTGACAGTGGTGATAAAAAGGAAAACTCATGTATGGATACCGAAACTGTAACGAAAGTAGGAACTAATATTGACTTAGCAAATAAAAAGACAGAAAATCCAAACAATTTAGAAATGGCTTCGATAGAACAAAAAACAAAGTTTATCTCGATGTGCTCTAACATCATACGCAAAAATTATGATGGAAATCCCCTTACACTAAATTCATTTTTAGATAAAATTAACTTGATTGAGGAAATTACTGACCCTAATTTTAACACATGTTTCATATCTTTTATAAAATCTAAATTAAACGGAAAAGCAAGAAAGGTTTTACCAGAAAATATATTAAATGTAGATCAGATCAAAAATTCGCTTAAATCTAGGATAAAACCAGACAATTCAAAAGTAGTTGCTGGTAGAATTGCAACTTTACAGGTTAAACAAAATAATTATGCAGATTTTTCCAAGCAAGTTGAAGATTTGGCAGATGCTCTACAGCGTTCACTTGTAACTGAAGGTATTACTAAAGAAAAAGCTCATGAAATGGCGGTGGAGCAGACAGTAAACATTTGCAGAAGCAATGCTAAATCTGATATGGTAAAGGCAATTTTGGCCTCCACAGTTTTTCAAGAACCTAAGGATGTAGTAGCAAAACTAATAGTAGAAGAATCAAACAGTGATAAAGATAAACATGTTCTGAGTATGCGATACAATAAAAACAGAACGATGTTTAACCAACCCTCACACGTAAAGCCGAGATTCTCTCGGGGTGACAACCATAATTCGTATAGGTATAATTCGTATAATAACAATTATAGGCGCAATAATGACAATAACTTTCGTGATAGTACGAGTAGGTACAACAATCGAGCTAAAAATAAATATAGTTCAAATTATAATCGGAGTTCAGGACAAAATTTTCGTAATCAGAATGCTTCCGTTAGGACTTTAAACTCAGAAGTCCCTCAGCAGAACACGTTGAGGGTGGAAGGAAATCCAATGTAGAAAATGAAAGTAATTTTAAATCAGTTTACAGTTTTAATCTTAGTTTTTCAGATTTTATACGTTTAAATTGTACTGCAACGTATAAAATTAATACATTTTTAGTCGATTCGCAAGCTGATATATCAATTTTAAAAGTTTCTTGCATTAAAAATGATATACAAATAAATGAAGAAGATACAGTTAACATAGTTGGTATAACAACAAATACAACAAAATCATTAGGTACAATTACAACAAAATTTTTATTCTCTAATTGTACAATATTACAAGTTTTTCATATAGTCCCTGATAGTTTCAATATCCCATCTGATGGTATCTTAGGCAAGGACTTTTTAAAATCAAATAAATGTCAAATTGATTACAATTCAATGACAGTTTCACTACATGTATATGGTAAACATTTAATTATTCCAATTTCTCATGGAATCAATAAAAATTCTTGTTTTATTCCACCAAGATGTGAAGTGTTTAGAACATTTCAGTTAGAAAGTGTCACAGAACCAGTTTTTATTGATTCGCAGGAGATTTGTAAAGGTGTATTCATAAGTAAGTGCATTGTAAATTCTCAAACTCCTGTTTTACGTATCCTAAATACTACGGATGCAATTAAATTCGTGCATAACTATAATGTAAAAACTGAAAAACTTTCTAAATATTATATTTACTCAATTAATAACCCAGTTTTAAAAAAGGATCGTATTGAAAACTTAAGATTTGTTTTGAATGATAAAATGCCAAGCTACATCAGAGAAGATCTAATGACGTTATGTGAACAATATTCAGACGTATTTACTCTAAAAGATGATAAGATGACCATAAATAATTTTTATGAACAAAAGCTACGACTTAACGATTCCGCACCAGTTTACATAAAAAATTACCGACTTCCATACACGCAAAGAAGTGAAATAAAAAAGCAAGTAAAGAATTTACTTGATAATGATTTGATTGAACCAAGCACGTCAAATTACAATAGCCCGTTAATTTTAGTTCCAAAAAGTCCGGATAATATGAAATCGTATCGTATGTGCGTAGATTTCAGAGCCATTAACAAAAAGCTTATTGCTGATAAATTTCCGTTACCAAGGATGGATGACGTACTTGACAATCTTGGCAGAGCAAAACATTTTTCTATAATTGATCTGTTCTCTGGCTTTCACCAGATACCGCTTCACGCAGATTCTAGAGACTTAACGTCATTTGCCACAGATCAAGGTGCGTTTCGTTGGAAAGTTTTACCGTTTGGACTAAACGTAGCTCCAAATTCTTTTTCTCGCATGATGTCTATAGCTTTCTCAGGCTTAGAACCTAACAAAGCCTTTTTATATATAGACGACATCATCGTTATTGGGTGTAGCAAAGAACATCATTTGAAAAATTTAACTAATGTTTTTGAAATATTAAGGAAGTATAACCTGAAGATTAATCCTTATAAATGCAATTTTTTTAGACCGGAAGTTACATTTCTTGGTCACAGATGCACTTCTAATGGACTTTTACCGGATGATGCAAAAATTTCAGCTATTAAAAATTATACCGTACCCACAGATAAGGATGTCAAACGTTTTATTGCTTTCGCAAATTACTACAAGAGATTTATCCCTAATTTTGCTTCACTAGCAGCACCGCTAAATTATATAACAAGAAAAAAGGTAAATTGGTAAATATGGGATACAAATTGTCAGCAATCTTTTGAAAAAATAAAAGCGGAGTTATTATCTCCAAAAATTCTTCAGTTTCCAGATTTTAGAAAAAATTTTTTAATCACAGTAGATGCTTCAAAGATTGGCTGCGGAGCTATTTTAAGCCAGAATTTTAATGGTAATGACTTGCCTATATACTATGCGTCTAAAGCTTTCAGTCAGTCAGAACAAAAGAAACCAGTTATCGAGCAAGAATTATTCGCAATATATTTTGCCATAAATCAATTTCGACCGTACGTTTACGGAACAGAATTTGTTGTTAGAACCGACCACAGGCCCTTAGTATATTTGTTTAATATGAAAGACCCATCATCTAAATTAACGAAAATAAGACTCAAACTTTCGGAATACAATTTTTCTATAGAGTATATTAAAGGAAAAGACAATGTTGGTGCAGATGCTTTATCTCGCATATCAGTTGACGAATTGAGAAACGGGAAAAGTAGTGAAATCATTCTAGCAGTGACAACTCGAGCAATGTCCAGGCAAAAGAATGATAATAAAAAACCTTTACAAGATTTGAACACCGAAAAGTTACAAGTTTATGATAAATTTTCACAAGAGTTCAATAAGAAAATAGCAAAGATAAAGTCAGAATTATATTACAGAAATGAGAAACTTACTAACATAAAGCTAAAAATATATAACAAATTTAAATTTAAATTCTCCATAAATGTTGCTATTGTTAACAAAACATTGAATTTCGAGGATATGCTTTTGAGGCTACAAAAACAAGCCAACAATAATAATATTTATATTTTAGAATGGACAAAGAATGATTCTTTTTTTAGTATACGTAGTATACAAGAGTTAAAAAGCCATGGTAATAAAGTATTGAAATGAAATTATGTTAGTAGAACCGATAGAAACGGTATTTGATAAAAATAAACAAACAAAACTTTAAGATATTTATCACAACGATCCGATTATAGGCGGACATTGTGGTCGTAAAAGACTATACGCAAAACTAAAAACGAAATATTACTGGAAAGGAATGACTAAAGATATTGCTTTATACATTAAAAAGTGTAAAGAATGTAGTATGAATAAAGTTAGAATAGGAACAAAAGAAAATCTCACATTAACACCCACACCAATTAAACCTTTTGCGGTAGTAGTTTTGGACACAATTGGTCCACTGCCAGTATCAAACTATGGTAACAAATATGCCCTAACTTTAATTTGCGATTTTACAAAATATCTTGTCACAATATCCATAGCTGATAAAAGCGCAAAAACTGTTGCACAGGCAATTTTCGAAAATTTCATTTTAATTTACGGTAGAATGAAGTCCATCAAAACAGATCTAGGCACTGAGTTTAAAAATGAAATATTTCGTGAACTTTGCAAATACTTAAATATTGAGCTAAACTTTTCAACTGCATACCATCACCAAACTGTAGGAACAGCTGAACGAAATCATCGAGTTTTTATACCCTTCACACAGTGAAAAAGGGTATATACAGGTTTGTCATTCCGTGTGAAATTTCTACAATTTTGATTTCCGACCCCATAAAGTATATATTTTCTGAAAGCTTATGAATAGGGGAGTCGATTAAGCCCTGTCAGTCTGTCCGTCTGACCGTCTGTCCGTCTGTCCGTGTGTATGTTGAAATCAACTTTTTGAAGCCCCCCGACATCGCTTGGACTCGGGTGAGGTATTAAAATATCAGAAATATTCGGGAGTAGATCGGTATTGAAAATCAGAGACATCGGTTCATAAACAACTGAGATATGAGCAAAAACCCACGACCACCTCGATTTTTTTTCACAAAAACAACATTACAACAACAACATATATACATACAAACGTGTATACTGGTTAGAGAAAACGTGGCATCGAATCCCAGCTGAGCCAAAAAAAAATTTTTTTTATTTTTTTTATATTTTTTTTTTTTAATTTTTTTTTTATTTTTTTTTTTTATTTTTTATTTAATATATTATTTATATTTTTATTATTTTTTTTTTTTTTTTAATTTTTT
The DNA here is from genome assembly GCA_941918925.1 of Phyto melanocephala. Lineage (NCBI taxonomy): Eukaryota > Metazoa > Arthropoda > Insecta > Diptera > Rhinophoridae > Phyto > Phyto melanocephala. Next base: position 40,392,774 of record OW799234.1, on the reverse strand, counting down.
TTTTTTTAAATATTTTTTTTTTTGTTTTATATTTATTATATATATTATAATTATTTTTTTTTATTTTTTTTTTTAATTTTTTTTTTTAATTTTTTTTTTAATTTTTTTTTTTAAATTTTTTTTTTAATTTTTTTTTTAAATTTTTTTTAAATTTTTTTTTTTAATTTTTTTTTATTTTTTTTTAACATACATACGTAAATTTATAATTTTAAAATGGGATGTTTTTATATATGTATGTTTTTTATATGTATGTACGTATATCATATGGAATGGTGATACAAACTACTGTTATTGCATGACTACACGGTGTGAAGGGTATATAAGATTCGGCACGGCCGAATATAGCGCTCTTACTTGTTAATGAATACATTAGAGCATATTTAAGAGAAAACATTACGGACTGGGATAATTACTTAAAATATTTTACATTTTTTCACAATACCACTTCAAGTTCAGTATTTGATAATAAATATACATCATTTGAATTAGTATTCGGAAAAGAAGCAATCATTTTGAATGAATTGAAACTTGAAAAAATTGATCCCCTTTACAATGAAGAAAATTATAGTAAAGAGGTTAAGAATAGGCTACAAAAGTCTCATATTATGGCAAATGAACTGTTAGAAAAACACAAGAAAAGAAACAAAAATTTGTATGATAAATTCGCAAAACCATGTAATTTAAAAATTAATGATAAAGTATTTGTAAAAAAAGAACCCTATGACAAATTTAAAAATATATATGATGGCCCTTTTTTTATCACAGATATAAATGGAGTAAATGTTACTATGTATAATGAAACATTAAAAAAGGAAAAAACTTTGCATAAAGATAGATTAAGGATAGCTTAAGAAAATTAAAGTTATTATTTCATCCACAATGATATTAGATTTGAATTGTGATAATATAAAAAAAAAAAAAAAAAAAGTTTAACAATCATTAGTTTTACAAATGTATATAATTTTTTTTTCTTGTAAAACCAAATTGTAAAAGTTTATACAAAGTTAAACATAAAAACAAAACTTTTTTAAACAACCTTGAACTTTACATTAAAATGAAATCCATAAAAACAATATTTGTAATATATGAAAAATATTGAACCAAAGCAGTCTGATCAGCTGCTTTGATTCAACATTTTTTTCATTAGAAGGGGGGTGTAATGGCAACCCTACTTATAATATAAATTATTTACTTACTTATAATATAATCGTAAGACAATACCGTTATTAGTACTAAGTAAGATATATAAATCAATAATAAAGAGAGACTCGGGGCAGTCTGTTAATAATCATTAGCCTATTAAAATGTGCTTTATTCTTTTGCTACGATCATCCACCACAATTCCAAACAAATCATCCACATATTTAGTAAAAATCCTTGGCTTTCTCTTCATCTTCCCTATTGATACATTTAATAGTTCTTCCATAATTATGTCCGCAATGACTGGTGAAGCTGGAGATCCCATGGGCATTCCTTTATTTTGTTCATAGTATTTATCTTCATACTTAAAATATCTTGTTTCTTTAATACAAAACGTTAGTAGTTCTAAGAATAAATCTTTAGGTATTCGTGTGTGTTATTTTAGTAAGTGCCATTTTCGTTCAATAGTTTTTAACGCCATGTTAACTGGAATACTTGGGAAGAGTGAAATTACGTCAAAGGAAACAAGTACTTCATGATATATATAAGTATTATTTACTCTGTTTTTAAATTCTATTGAGTCTTTTACATTGTATGTAGAGCCCATTGTCAAGTTTTTTAAAATTGTAGTCAAATATTTGCATAATTCGTAGGATGGTGAATTTATAGACGAACAAATAGGGCGTAGCGGCATTCCTGTCTTGTGGATCTTGGGTAGACCGTATATTCTTGGTGCAGTTGCTATGCTGGTTATCATCCTATTCCTGTCAAAAGTACTAATTAAATTCATATTAAAAAGTTTTTCAATTAACGTGTTGTTCTTATTTTGTAATACTGATGTTGGATCCTTTTTTAATCGTCTGTAGGTAATCATATCTGCTAAAATAGTTTTCATCTTCAAATCATAATCTTCTTTAGTCATAGCAACCGTTTTATTACCCTTATCCGAGTTCAATACTAAAATATCTCTATTTTTATTCAGAAAACGTTTTGATTGTCCCACTGTATCAAGAATGATTTTATCTCTATTATTAAGTTTTCTCTTACATAAATGGTCGTCTAGTAATGTTACAAGTTTGATTCTTAATGTCTCATGTTGTTCTCTGTTCTCAATTGTTTGGATGCACTCTTCACTATCAGCAATACATTTAAACAAAGGGAATGTTGTTTTTGTATTTGGTAATGCAAATTTTGGTCCAAGAGAAAGTAGCCACTGTATCTCTGTTGGAATGTCAAAATTCGTGTTGTTTATAAACCAATCACTATTATGTTTCATATTCATCTTTCGGTTGGTCTCTTTTCTCAATTTTCCCAGTTTACCTAAGTGTATGTATGAAGTTTCCTTTGACGTAATTTCACTCTTCCCAAGTATTCCAGTTAACATGGCGTTAAAAACCTAAAGATTTATTCTTAGAACTACTAACGTTTTGTATTAAAGAAACAAGATATTTTAAGTATGAAGATAAATACTATGAACAAAATAAAGGAATGCCCATGGGATCTCCAGCTTCACCAGTCATTGCGGACATAATTATGGAAGAACTATTAAATGTATCAATAGGGAAGATGAAGAGAAAGCCAAGGATTTTTACTAAATATGTGGATGATTTGTTTGGAATCGTTAAGAGAGATAGTATTGAAGAAACCCTGAATACATTGAACGAATTTAATAGACAAATACAATTTACGTTGGAAAAGGAAACAGATAACAAACTTGCATATTTAGATTCGGTTATAGTTAGACACGGAGACATACTTAAGCTAGACTGGTACCAAAAACCGATGGCGTCTGGTAGATTAATAAATTTCTACTCAAAGCATCCAAGAAGAACAATTATAAATACAGCGACCAACTTCATTAAGAGAATTCTGGAAATAAGTGACAAAGTTTTCCACCCAATAAATATCTGCAAAATAGGGTACATATTAAGTAAAAATGATTTTCCAAATAAAACTATTAATGAACTAATTAACATAGTAAAAACTACGATAGCAAAAGGAACAACTAAAGAGGAACGACCACCAATAATTTATAAGACTATGACATATGTAGAAGACTTTTCCGAAAGAATTAAACATTCCAACATTTATAATCGGGAAAAATATAAATTAGCTTTTAAAACTGAAAATACTACAAAAAACTTTTTAGCAATATGAAATCTAAGATTGAAAAGGAGGAAAAATCGCATTTAGTTTACAGAATACACTGTAATGGAGACAAAACTGACGCATGCGGAAAAGTATATGTTGGCACGACAAAAAACAAATTAAAAACCAGACTTGCAGCACATAAGTCAGATGAAAAGGCTACTAATAAACCATTAGAACAAAAAACTGCATTGGCAGCCCACTGTACTGTAACTGGACATAAACCAAATTTTAATAATGTAGATATATTGGTGGGAGAACACAACTACAAGAAGAGATTTACACTTGAGATGCTGCATATAATTGACCAAGAGACAGAAAAGACATTAAATTTTAAGAAAGACACAGAAAAGTGTGCAAAAATTTATAAACTGCAATAGACAAACACAAATCAAAGAAAACTTGATTAGTGAGGTGTTAAATTTGTCCGAGTTTTTTAACTTTTGTTATTTATTTATTTAAAATGTAAAGGGTGTTTTTTTAAGCCCGATAGAACTTGAAATTGTAAAAAATAACACAAAAAATTAAATTGTAATCAAAATTTTTTTTTTATTCGAAAGATCAATACGTGACATTAACATTTGAAAATGATTTCGGGCATATGGGCACCGCGGCTGTTCTTGACGAAGCGTATTCTGGACGTCCGTTGTTTTATCGCAAAATTGTGTTCAGCGATGAGGCGCATTTTCATTATTCTTATTTCTTCAAAAATGAGGCCGGAGCTCGCGTTACGGTCAATGGAGATCGTTACCGCACCATGATCAATGATTTTTTGTTTGAAAATATGGATGACATTGATCCGGAGGAGATGTGGTTTCAACAGGATGGCGCTACGTGCCATACGGCGAACGCAACAATCGACTTATTGAAATCAAAATTTGGCGATAAGTTGATTTCGAGAAATGGACCTGTCAATTGGCCTCCAAGGTCGTGCGATTTGACACCTCTCGATTATTTCCTGTGGGGCTACGTGAAGTCACTGGTTTATGCTGATAAACCAGCAACAATTGACGCCTTGGAGGCCAGCATTGTTCGTGTTATTCGTGACATACGGCCAGCAGTGCTCGAAAAAGTGGCCCAAAATTGGACGTCCAGAATGCGCTTCGTCAAGAACAGCCGCGGTGCCCATATGCCCGAAATCATTTTCAAATGTTAATGTCACGTATTGATCTTTCGAATAAAAAAAATTTTGATTACAATTTAATTTTTTGTGTTATTTTTTACAATTTCAAGTTCTATCGGGCTTAAAAAAACACCCTTTATATATTAAATTTGTTTGTGTAAAATATTTTGTGTTTTTTAATGTTATGTATTTTTGTTTTGTATATTTTAAAAACACCAGATCCCCCTGATGATGGTCAGAGATTTTGACCGAAATATAGGAGAAATATAAAAATAAATAAATAAAAATAAAATTAAAGTTTTTGAATTTTATTTATTACTAGCCAAACCCGGCGCGCGTTGCTACGCCCCTTAATGAATTTGAAATGCATTCTGAATTTTAATTGAATATCAAGTGCAAAAACCTAAATATTATAATTTTTTTTATGGGCGTGGCATTGCCCACTTTTTTAATCGCGAAATTGTAAAGTCGTAACAGCTCAATATGTGTGCAAAGTTTCAGAAGAATCGGACCAGTGCAAGTACCTCAAAACGATACCTGTTTTTTATGGGCGTGGCCCTGCCCACTTTTCTAATCACGAAATTATTTAGGCATGGCAGCTCGATATGTGTGCAAAGTTTCAGAAAATTCGGTCCAGTGCAAGTAGCTAAAACTGATAACTAATTTTTTGTGGGCGTGACCCCGCCCAATTTTTAATCACGAAATTATAAAGTCATGACAGCTTAATATGTGTGCAAAGTTTCAGAAAAATCGGTCCAGTGCAAGTACCTCAAAATTTAAACTTTTTTAGGGGCGTGGCCCCGCCCACTTTTCTTATCACAAAATTTTTTAGTCATGACAGCTCGATATGTGTGCAAAGTTTCAGAAAAATCGGTCAAGTGCAAGTAGCTAAAACTGATAACTAATTTTTTATGGGCGTGGCCCCGCCCACTTTTTTCCACCCATAAACACTCCCTGGTATGTGTACAACAACTTACCAAAGTTTGAGCCCGATCGGTTTTACAGTTTCGGAGTCTATAGCTAACACACACACACACACAGAGTTTCACTTTTATATATATAGATTTATATAATGACCTCAAGCCGAAATAATAAAACAACAAATCAATTGAATTTTTAAAATGAATATATTTGATAATTTTTTAAATTCAATAAATAATTATACAAAACAAATAGAGGTGGTATATTTATATAAAAGAAAATAATTTATGTTACACATTTAACAATACAATTTTTTCCTGCTTCATTCTTCGAAAAATTACAAAATTCAATACATGTATATCCAAAAACAGTACAAATATAAAAAACAGTACTTTTTCGTACTGTTTTAGGTATTGTGAATATTACAGTACATATTACAAAAAAAAAGTACATGTACTGTTTAAAAAACAGTACGAATGGCAACCCTATCATCACCTATCATGTACAACTTTTACCTTGTTTTATTTAAGTTTGACAAATGTTTATGGCTGGATTAGGAGCTAAATTTGATTTAAAATAGCTTATTGGTTTTTTTAACACAATTGTGAATTCAACAACAACTTTTTTTAATGAAAATTATATAATTAAAATTGAATAAACAACGAAACCAAAACAAAAAATTGAAGTTTTTGGAAGTTACTTAAAACGAAATAAGAAAAGAGTCATGTTACAAGTAACATAGTCTAAATGCCGTTAGGCTTTACAATGGACCGTATTAGTCTCTGGGTGAGGGTGTGAAGATAACTTTCCTCAGCCTAACTACCTTCCTATCTTATAAATTTTTTGATATACCCTACCACCAAAAAAATGGTTTGGTTTTTAACACATCGAAATATTCATTTTATATTCCATAAAGTATATATTTTCTGAGTTCTGGTTTCATTTTAGGACGATCTAGTTATGTACGTCCGTCTGTTGAAAGCACGATAGAGCTCAAATCGAATAAAATGCGATTGTGTCTAAACGCATTGACGTAGAGCCTAAGTATATTTCTAGAAAAAAAATATATTTTCTTGAAAATTCTTCAAATCTTAACATTACGAAAGGAGCTATAAATCAATATGACGTGTCATTTTCGGTATATTTATAATTTAAAACGTATTAAAACTGACAAAACAAGATGTACAATTCTGAAGTTTTCAGGACATTTCTTTTTGTTTAATAGATTTTTAACAAAGGAAAATAAGGTGACACGCCCACTTTTACGCCAACCTCCCATACAACGATATGTTTTTAATTCATATAATTTCTCAATGAGCAGAGATATTGGAAGAATAAAGGACCCTATATTGAAAGTTAAATTCAGGGCAGGAACTGAGATCTGGTATGTAGGTAAATGTTCATTTAGCTGGGGAGTCACTTATATGCTTGAATAGTTTGTTTATCATAGTACATAGTTAATTATCCACAATACATAAATAATTGGCCATGAAGGCTTTCTTTGTATTGAAATTATTAAATAAATACTAGAAAAGGATACTTGAGGTCAATGACTATTGAAGCAAAACATTGGCCTCTTTTTTTCAACTTTTTTTCGAAACTGCCTTGCAAAAATACATTATATTCGGTGTTTTTTTTTTCAAAATTGTATATGCGAGGTGATCAACTTTGGAGTGCCAATTCTAAGGCAAATCAGATACACCACGACTCTTACTCTGCTAATTTTTTTTAAATATATTCAATGGTTTCCATGTTACCAAATTATTTAAAAAAACATTTTCCATCGATATGGGTATTAAACTAAAAGGCTTGACTGTAGTCAAAAATCAGAAAATTTATTAAATACTCTTCCATAATATTGTAAGAAATTTATTTGTTATTTTAAAAACAAATTTATACCCTTCACACAGTGAAAAAGGGTATATATAGGTTTGTCATTCCGTGTGAAATTTCTACAATTTTCATTTCCGACCCCATAAAGTATATATTTTCTGAAAGCTTATGAATAGGGGAGTCGATTAAGCTCTGTCAGTCTGTCCGCCTGACCGTCTATCCGTGTGTATGTTGAAATCAACTTTTTGAAGCCCCCCGAAATCGCTTGGACCCGGGTGAGGTATTAGAATATCAGAAATATTCGGGAGTAGATCGATATTGAAAATCAGAAACATCGGTTCATAAACAACTGAGATATGAGCAAAAACCCACGACCACCTCGATTTTTTTTTCACAAAAACAACATTACAACAACAACATACATACATACAAACTTGTATATTGGTTAAAGTTAACATGGGATCGAATCCTAGCTAAGGCAAAAAATTTTTTTTTTTTTTGTGTTTTTTTTAATTTTTTTTATATTTTTTATATAATATATTATTTATATTTTTATTATTTTTTTAATTTTTTTTTATTTTTTTTTAATTTTTTTTTTATTTTTTTTTTTTGTTTTATATTTATTATTTATATTTAAATTATTTTTTTAAAATATCGGATGAATGGTGATACAAACTACGTTATTGCATGACTACACGTTGTGAAGGGTATATAAGATTCGGCATGGCCGAATATAGCACTCTTACTTGTTTGTAACAAAATTACCTTTAAGTTTTTTTATGTTACTTGATACGTAAGACTTGAATTTTTGGTTTATTTTTAGTCCATAATTCATTCGTAAAGTACAAATATTTTTTATATTAAAATGTAAAACAAATTTAAAATAAATTAAATATATTTTAATTTTGGTTACTTTTTTTTTATTTAGTTACTTTTTGAAGTAATTTTGGTTGTAAATTTGTTTTGGTCGTGGCAACACTGATTGTAACATTTCTTCATCAGAGCCCGCGCGTCATTGCCATTAACTCTTAAGGGCAATCAGGCCGTCCTTTTCATCCGGCTTCGAGAGTTTTACGTCTCACTCTCGCGTGGTTGTGTGGCGTCGCGTAACGGTGCTTTGGATACAGTTTCCAGACTATTCTACAATTAACCGCGTGCATATATTTTAATTGGGTTAACTGGAGGAGTACCAACTAAACTCATAATTTAAGACTGGAGGATTACCAACTAAACTCAATTTATTCTAACTGGAGGAGAACCAAAAAACTCAACTTTAATTATTGTTCAAGTGTCTCCGACTTCCTATACAAAGGTATAGGTCGATTTACGGAGCCGGAACCAACGTGGAATACCCTGGCTATTTGGTTATGTACCTCTGCCAAAAATCAAAAAAAAACATTTCTTTATCATAAAAATTTTTTCTTCAAGGTTTTTTTAACTTTACATTTAATAATATTTTTACAAATTTTTTTATAAACTTTTTGAGGTAATCAGCCCACGTTGCCAATACTTCAAAATTTCTATAAGAAAGACTTAAAATTGTTTGAGGAAAGTTGTCAAAAAAAAACTCAAATTAATGTATATTTGTAAAATGCACTTTTAACTATTCGTTCAACATCGATATAAAGTAAACGAGTATTTTCTGTAACAGGGCAATTTGTTAATAAAATCAGAAATAGACTTTCTGGCCAGTCAATAAAAGCTTTGAACATATTAAAAGATTAGTTTCTAAGTCGTTAAAAATTGTTACGTTATATTTTTTAATTATACATTGTAATAACATGTTTTTGAAATTGTATTATAATGTATTGTTTTAATTTTTTTTTTTTTTTTGAGCTAAAAAAGAATTCCCGGGAAACAAAAAATTGCGGATAAAAACCCTAGCTATAAAAGTACGAAAAATTGGTGGTGGGTATAAAGGATTCGGCGCAGCCGAATATAGTGCTCTTACTTGTTACTACTTATTTGAGTAAATTCAAATAACTACAAGTGATTCTAGTAATTTCCAAAAATGACAAAAACAAGATTACACATTCCGACTGTAAAAATTTTCTGTTTTTTTTTTTTTTTTTGCATGTACGTCACATCAGCCACCCATTTAACAAAATCTATATGTGGGCTAATCCTGCGTTATAGGGTCCATACACAACACCATAAAATTGTGCAATCAAGTGTTTGTGCAATTAATCTTTAAGCACGCACTACACCAGCATGGTGGTACATTGTGTGGAAAAGTTTGTAATGAATAACGAAAAAATTTGTGAAAACGAATTAGGAACAAAAAAAACGTGTTTGGATGAAGAAATGGCTATGAATTGGCATTTATATTTAAAATGTTGTATTTTTTTGATGTTTATGCCTTGACAATTAACTTTTTATGAGTTAATTTTGCCACACACGACTAAATTATGCTCGTACAATCAAAGAAATATCAAACTATTTTTGATAAAGCACCATCAGCTGGTACAATCACACCACAACCTCATACACGGTCAATCAGCTGGCATAGTCACTTGATTGCACAATTATTACGGTGTTGTGTATGGGCCCTATTACGGACGTTACATTCGCACGAAAATTTGCTTGTTAAGATTAACACAGCTGGCGTTTACATTGGAATATTTTCATGAAATTTTTTGCAAAATGCAATTCTTTGGGAGTACTTTAAAACTTGTTTTAAACTTAAAGGTTAACTGTTGTTGAAAAGAAGTTATGCTAGCTTAAAGTTCCGTTACGGACGTTACAAAAAATTAAAGTCGATTTTAAGGCTTATGTGCATTTGCACATTTTTAAGCTAATTTTATTTATTTATTTATTAATTTAAATTTCGGCAACCAAGCCGAATTAACAAAAAAATCCATTTACAAAAAATTAAGTGGAATATATGACGATATCAATGTAAGTAGTCCCGTTAAAAAATCTTAATTTTTGTCTGTTACGGACGTTACGTTACGGAATGGTGTATATAAAAAACATTCACGTATTTAAAAATATTTTTAACCTTGGAATTATTAATTTATTAGTTACAAAAAAACTATAGAATATTTCATTACTCTTATATTAGCTTATATTCATTTATTTATTTGTTTATTTAACTGTTTAACATTGTATCTTAATAGACCTAGCTGTTCGAACTATTTATAGTATTGTAATTGGAAAAGCACGAAAAATAATGATATGATTTAAAGCTGGAATATTTTTAACATTTATCCATGTTTTTGATATTTCGTCAGATATAGTTTTGACATAATTTTTACCAATGTAAATTAGGAAAACGCCATTTATATATATTTTTTTTTTTTGCTAATTTCTGAAAATATCGAGCGTTTTTTAAGATGAGATTTTGGGCTTGTACTAGTTGCCAAACTTTTCGCTTAACAACAGCGCAAACACCGGCCACCGCTCCTTTTCTATGCGAAGTATCAAAGAAATTCTAAATTTCTACCGCCAAATATTTGAAGGGGGACATGGGGGTTGCGGTTTACAACATGGTTATTAATTACTAATTATTGATTTTTAGGAATTATTTAAGATTTCAGAAGAATTTGAATTTCATCTCAATTTAAGTTGCAGATTAAGAGATCGCATGTTATTTAAACACACTTTTTGTTAGTTCAAGCAATTTCAAGCTCAGATTCAGATTCAGTAGGTGAAAATCCATTATAAACACTTACTTCCACATCATAATATTAAAATAAAATTTTTGCGATGTTACACACTTTGTCATTTATATTTAAAAAAAAAAGTGTAATAAATGTATTTCTTTTTTTTTTCATCAGATAAAAGTGCATAAAAAACTCTGTTTATAAAGCTAGTTTGGAAAACAAAATTATTAAAATTCATTCTGTTAAGCTTAAAAAACCCTATTTTCCGTTACGGACGTTACACACAGTGTACCCATTTTTAGTTCAAATTGTTAATATATATTAGATAACTTACAAATATGATTTTTATCTTAAATAAGAAAAAAAGAAAATTAAACAAATTAAAATTTTGCTAAACGCTAAATACAGAAACGACTGTTTTTCCCACTTTTTTGACCATGAAAAATAACCTTTTTTTACAAAAATAAATGAAAGCAAGAGGTTCGTATAGGTTAGCCTCTGTCAAGGACAAACAAACCACTGTAAAACCTTATGCTTATACATATATTTTGAAGCTTGAATATGTAGCCTATTATTCCATTAACAAACATTTGGATTTTGGGCAACTTTTAATTTTTGTCTTTGGTTTAAAAATTTTCGGATTGGCCCATATATAAAAGAGTAACGTGACTGCCCAAACGAAAAGAGCTAGAGACATGAAATTTGGACAATCGCACATTGGGTTGAATCATACCAAAAGTCGATCTTAATTGATTTTTGAAAATTCATTTGTTTTAAAAAAAATTGGTACCGGATAAAAGCCTATAAAGTTCTACATTACTATTTACTAATATCGTTTTTGTGTATAATTATCTACAGCGCACCGTTAAAGAAGAGAAAGCTTTTACATAAAAAGTAGTAAAAAATCAAATTCAACTATTTTCGAGTTCTGTTTTTTTATATTAAACTGTTAAAATTGAATATCTTAGAATGGAACCATCAACCTTAGGTATTTAAGTGTTTAGTAAAAAAAATATTTTTAAGTTTTCTGTGTAAAACAATTTTTATTTTTTTAAAAAATTGTCTAAAAATAGATTATTTTTCGTGTTTAATGGAATGCCACTAAAAATGTTACGAATTGTTTGTTTTTATATTCTGTGATAAAATTGTTCAAAGTCTCAGCTTTCATATTCAAGAAAAAAACATCGCGCATTCACTGCCGTTTTTAAATAATTTAGATTTAAAAACAAATCAAGTGGCCTAAAATAATCATAATAGTAATATTTGTGTTTTCTGTTGTTCTTTTATTAATTATTTTCGTTTTTTTATTTGTTTTTGTGTTTTTAATAATAATGGTGGACGAGTGAGTAATATCAAAGAATATAAATCATATAGAATGCGCATGAAGGACCAAATTGAAATATTTTTTAAAAAAATTTTTTGACGCGGTCGGTAAGGCAAAAGGGAAAGAAGCAAAGTAAAGAGCATAACAATGTTTCGCTCTCATACGTAATTGCGTGTGTTTGTAAATACTTCAGTTTGTATGTATGTTTGTTTATGTTTTGATATTTTCATTTCTTGCACAAATTCAACTTCTATTCATCATCTCAACAAATTGTTGTCAGTCAGACAGTCAGTCAGACGTTTAACTACGTACGCGTGTATGTATGTTGTTTACGCATGTGTGTATGGATGTGTTAATGTTCTTCAAACAATGATATGAGGGAATATAAATTTACATTTATTAAAAAGGTCAAATAAATTCAAACAAATGTATACAAAAATTATTTTGAAAACAAATATGCTCGACTGTGTTACAGTAGCAAAAGCATATATATATTGTTGTTGTACGAATGAGATTGCATCAATTGTGATCGAATTTTATTTGCCCTTCTTAGCGAAATTTTAGTGTACGTGTACATTTTGATTGATTTGAGATAATTTTAATAGAATGAAATTTTTTATAGGTGAAATGTTTTTTTCAAGCATTTGAATTTCACTTGAGGTATTTTAAATAAATAAATAAATAAGGCGATGTTTTCTAATGTATTACAGATACTTTTACAAATTGGAGTTTTCGAAAAAACTTTCGCTTATTGTCAAGTACACTAAATGTTTATACATGCAGCTCTAGTGTGATATTTTTTATTTTAAAGTGTAATTTATAATTTATTTTAGCTACTTTATTCTTTGTCTTGTTAAAATTTTAATATTAATATTCTCTTTTCTTTTGTATATTTAAAAATTAAAATTATTTTGGTTTAAATTTTTTTGAATCTTAAATATTTTCTTTCAAAAATTTGGAATATTTATACCTACATACATACTAAAGTTTGACAACATAAGGAAAATGCATATTATTTCGTTTTAATAAGCGAAACAATTTTGTTGTCAACATTTTTTTAAGAAATTTAAAAAAAATTTATTTAATTTTTTTCAGTTTAGTATTTTTATTCATATAATCATGAAAGGGATTTTATATTCAAATATTCAAATATTTTTGTTTTTTTTTAATGCAAACATATCAGATATATCAGGTACATAGAAAAAACTTTATATAAAAAACTAGAGCTGAGAATTATGTATTATTTTTTTTAGAACAAACAGAATGTTGAAAAGTTTATTCATTTCAAAATAAATTAAATAATAATATTGGAAAAGTAATAAGTTGTTTTTTTATAAAACAATTGAAATAAAAACAAACTATGTATGTATTTTTGTTAAGAATAAATAATTTTTTTATGTTTTTCCCACTTCATTAATTTCTGCCATCAAAAAGTGTTCAATAAGGATGTGAACCACCCTTGTATAATTAACAAAGTTGTTTTACTTTAATAAATTACATCATTCGTTTGCTAAATTTTGTATTTTTTCTTGGAACTTCATTTTTCTATAGACCAAGAGCAATACTTTCGGATGAGTAGTAATAGTAGAAACTACAAAACTTCTATTCTGTGTTGTGAACAAGCGTCGGCAAACCACTGCGGAGTCAAGCGTTTACAGGACTCAATAATAAAAGATTTTATACCATTTTTTTGGGGCTCAGATTTAAAAATTTTATGAAATATTAAAATATGTCTTTTACTAGCATCCATTAGTTTATCTGATGGAGCAGCTAAGCTTCCAAAATCTGTAAGCGACAGATAATTGTTAAAGCTCGCTTTGTGCTGTTAGAACTTCATCCGTCTTTCTCAATTCGTCACAACATTTTTTGCATTGTAATTTTGGAATGACTTTAAATGCTACATATCCAACAAAGTATCTCATAGAAACTACTTCGAAATTTATAACTGCAGAATTTTCAAAAACATCGTCCAGAAAATAATCTGCATATATGTGGCTCTCGAAATCAACATTGTCAATTTCATAGCAACTTGGTTCTTTATGTTCAATACATAAATCTGCTTGAAAGCCAGCATCAACATTCGCTATTTCGTCTTGTACAAGTTCGCAGTTGCTAGAAGAGCTTGACTGAACTATTTTAGTCACCATTATTTTTGTCAAAATATTATTCAATTCGGCTACAGACGGGTTGTTATTGTTGCCCCCTTTCTGCCGCAATACAGAAAACGTGTTTTCTAATTTGTCCTGATTAAGGGATTTTGTCATTAAAAAATATACATCACCACCTTCTTTTAAAATATCATCGGTTAACATAAGAACTGATTTAAGAGTGAGCTTCATTCCATTTAAAAAGAAAACACGCTTCTTTTTATCCAAAAACTCCACATTTTCTAAATATTGCAAAAAAATTTAATAAATGTATATGATTCACTGTTAAGCTGAATTGCAGGTCTGTAGCAGTTATCACCATAAAGGGAGCCACTATTAAGACAATTGAAAATCTTGTCAATTTTTTCCACAAACTGAGCTGTTGATAAGGCCGATTTTGTGGAATTTATCTTAAATTTTGTGGTTTCGGAAATAGTTTTGATAGCAGCCGCAACAGTTCTGCTGAAAATTTGTGTTGCAAATTTTACACACATTTTTTCAAACCAGTTAGGGTAAATGTGTTGCCGTGTCAATTTTGGGCACATTTTTGTTTTTGCATTTGCATACAATTTCTTAATTACTTGAAAACTTACCGTTCCATCCGGTGATTTTATTTCACACTTTAACCAGTCATTCCGCAAAGACTTAATTAAATGGGGGAAATCGTACATGCAAAAAACTTTCTGATCATTAGTTTCAAAAAACGGCTTTTCCACAGATACTTTAAGGTTGGAGAAACATTTTCTGTTGGTCGAGCCTTGATCACATACAAGGGCACTAACGTTTATACCCATGCTTTTCAAAATATTATAATTTTCTTTATTTCACTTAAAGTATCCGCAGATAAGCCGTTGTAGGAAATAAAGTAATTAAGAATGATTGAAAAATTAGAAAACATAGATTTAATCATAAAAACACATACATGAGTGGCAATTCTATTAGTCCTTTCAAATCCAGTTGTTTCAAATCCATCAACTAAATCTAGACTTATATTATACCTCAACTCTTTTCTTATGCTCATTTCATCCATAACTAAAACTATATGCTTAGCACATCTGTCATCCAACTGGGAGCATTTTTCCCCCACGAATTCGAAAGCATTATTTTTTAAGCCGGGCTGAAGAAATTTAATCGGCACCCACCGATTCAAGGTGGAAATGTGAGGAAGACTCAAATTTAATTTGACCCTTAGAAATAAGTATGTGGATTGAGATTTGTAAAATATGTTCTGAGCTAAATATTTTACATTTTCAGAATATTTCTTTGGCCGAGAGCTCAACAAAAGCTTACAAAAAATTTTGCTTTCTGCACTTATATTTTGTAAACAAAGAATCGATTCAATAATAGACTTTTTTTATATTTTTACGATTTAACTTTTTAATATTTTGTGTGGGTCGCTTTGATTTTAAAATTTTTTGAATTTTTTTGTGATCTGCACGTAGTTTGATTTTCGTAATTTTAGCAGAAGAGGGCTTCAATATTTTCCCAATCTAAATTTTTTGGGGAGGACCAGGGGCCGAATTACGGCATTCGATATCGAACGAAATTTTACTCGAACGATCGAGTTTGCTGTGCTTTAGGTATAGAGATTCTAATAAGAATTTTCAAATTTCGATCACGTTCGAATGCCGTAATTCGGCCCCTGAACTCTGCGTTAAAATCTTCCAATTCTTCCTCCATTTCATCAATATCTACAGTTCGAATGGCGTCAGCTTTTAATTTTTTTCCCCAACGTATGAACTTGAAAATTGATTTTCGCAAATATAAAGATTTTTATTAAAATTCTTCCCAGGAATTCGACAATTCTCTTGCCAAATTTGACCTAGTATCATATCCGGCGAAAGAAATTTAAACATTTTTAAGCCCTTAAAATGTCTTCTCGACTTTTGGCATTTTTTTACGCAGCATTTTATGCCCGATTGCGATTTATTTTTCTTTATTGTACTCGAATTCATTGCTTTAGTAGAGTTTTTATTTATTGCGTTATTTTTATTTTTTTATTTACTTTTATTATAATTTCTAGACACACGGTACGTAATGCTTCACTGCAGCTTTGAAACTGAAATGTGTTATGAAATGCTTCAAAATAAAATAAAAAGCTGCAGAGCCTTTAAAAAATCACTAAAAAAATTTCGCGCGAAGTGTCCTTGACGATTTGTGGCTCTTAAAATACAACAACAATACAAAAATTCTACCTGACTTCGGTTTAGCTAGTTTTTGCACATTTATTGCATGTGGGTTTTTTTTAGGAAACGGTCAAATAATTGCAGTGCAGGGAACAGGTACATAAGTATTTTTTATTGAGTTTTGCCTTTCTTACATGAAATTGAAATTTCTTTTATCACAAAATACATACATAACTATTTGTTTCCTGACGAGCCAAAATATTATTGGCGAAACAGTGACAGTAATTTTAATAAACATTGTAATTTTAGAGAAAAAAGTAGCTAAAATAAATTATAAATTACACTTTAAAATAAAAAATATCACACTAGAGCTACATGTATAAACATTGAGTGTACTTGACAATAGGAGAAAGTTTTTTCGAAAACTTCAATTTGTAAAAGTGTCTGTAATACATTAGAAAACATCGCCTTTTTTATTTATTTAAAATACCTCAAGTGAAATTCAAATGTTGAAAAAAAAATTTTCACCTAAGTATAATAAATTTCATTGTATTAAAATTATCTCAAATCAATAAAATTGTACACGTACAATAAAATTTTCGCTAAGAAGGGCAAAAAAAATTCGATCACAATTGATGCAATCTCATTCGTACAACAACAATATATATGCTTTTGCTACTGTAACACAGTCGAGCGTATTTGTTTTCAAGACAATGTTTGTTCACATTTGTTTGAATTTATTTGACCTTTTTATAAATGTAAATTTATATTTTCTCATTTCTTTATTTAAAGAACATTAACCCATCCATACATACATACATGCATAAACAACAGACAAACACGTGTTCGTATTTTGTTTCTTTGCTTCCTGGTCTAACGCATTAAGTTAAACGAGTGCATGGTAAATAAATATGAATAAAGAAACCAACAACAAATTACATTTACAAAATTTTGTGAGTGCATGGTAAATAAATATGAATAAAGAAACCAACAACAAATTATCTTGACAAAATATTGTGAGGGAAACTATATGAGAGCCATTCGTAATGAAGAGATCGGGTTCCAATGTTAGAACCCGCCATAAGAAATTTTTATTTGTACGTGATGCGCATTCTATATGATTTATATTCTTTGGTAATATGAAGTCACGTTCATACACTCAAAAAAAAAAGATAGTAAAAAAATTATATTTTATATTATTATTCGACCTTTTGATATTAAATGTCTTAAGCAAATTGTTGAGCTCGAGGTCTTGAGACAGATAGTAAAAAATTTATAAAAACTTAGCTTATTTGAAATCTACGAATACTTGCAAATATTTACTATGTAGATAATTTGCTAAGTACACTCAAAATAATAAATCTGTCGTACAATCTGTAAAACGACTTTCAATAGAATTCTACAATTATTTAACAGATTTTTTATAGATTACACATTACACATACATATACAATCTATTATCCTAGGGCCGTATTCATAAAAAATATTTTAGGTTTATTGAAGGCTTATTTGACAAATTTCTCTACAACATCTGTCAAATAAGCCTTTAATAAACCTAAAATATTTTTTATGAATATGGCCCCTAGTTTATATATGTAAGTATTATAAAACAGTATTAAACTTACAAACCGTTTCGAATATATTGTATCTTATTAAATCAAATATGTTTAATAACATATACAAAAAAAACAAGTAAGAGCGCTATATTCGGACGTGCCGAATCTTATATACCCTTCACAACGTGTAGTCATGCAATAACAGTAGTTTGTGTCACCATTCATCCCATATGAAATACGTCCATACATATATAAAAACATCCCATTGTAAAAATATAAATTCACGTATGTATGTTAAAAAAAACGAAAAATAAAAAAAAAAAAAATTTAAAAAAAATTTAAAAAAAAAAAATTTAAAAAAAAAATTATTATATATATAATATATATAAAACAAAAAAAAAATAAAAAAATAAAATTAAAAAAAAATAAAAAAAATTAAAAAAAAATAATAATAAAAATATAAATAATATATTAAATAAAAAATAAAAAAAAATAAAAAAAAAATTAAAAAAAAATTTTTTAAAAAATTAAAAAAAAATTTTTTTGGCTCAGCTGGGATTCGATACCACGTTTTCTCTAACCAGTATACAGGTTTGTATGTATGTATGTTGTTGTTGTAATGTTGTTTTTTTGAAAAAAAAAAATCGAGGTGGTCGTGGGTTTTTGCTCATATCTCAGTTGTTTATGGACCGATGTTTCTGATTTTCAATACCGATCTACTCCCGAATATTTCTGATATTTTAATACCTCACCCGAGTCCAAGCGATGTCGGGGGGCTTCAAAAAGTTGATTTCAACATACACACGGACAGACGGTCAGACTGACAGGCTGACAGGGCTTAATCGACTCCCCTATTCATAAGCTTTCAGAAAATATATACTTTATGGGGTCGGAAATGAAAATTGTAGAAATTTCACACGGAATGACAAACCTATATATACCCTTTTTCACTGTGTGAAGGGTATAAAAAAAAGATGAGGTCTGTTTGTGCACTCTTTATGCCACAAATTCCAAATAAGGGGGATTTTATAAAAACCAAAACAATTAATTTAAATTAATATTAACGCTAACATAGGTACATAATAAAGATTTAATTTATTATTTTCTAACAACACATTAGGTTGTCTTTAATCTCCAGTTTGTTTTATATACATATCTTAATTGGTTTGTAAACTACAGTCAAAAATTTGAAGTCATTTTTTGAACAAATGTAAAAAAGGTCCTTAAAGGGTAAAAAAAATTTTTTAATTTTTTTTTCTATCTCAAAAGTTGGCTATGTTCATATACTTAAATATAAATATAATAAATATAAAATTTTCAACATTAACACATTACAGGTTCCAGGAATTAAGATTGTCTTTTGGTACCAATGTGAATCGGTTCCTCTTGCAACGTATAGCTCCACAAAGAAGGGATTTTTGGAAATTCGTACTTTGAGGGCGTAAAAATGGGTGAAAATGGGTAAACTCGGTAATCTTATATCTGCTAAACTAAAAATGATACAAATAAAATTGAAAAAGAATTGTAATTTGCACAAAAAATAAGCTGACAGGTGTCTGGCTTTTTTTTTTAATTTTCAACCCCTAAGGAGGAAAAACGGGTAAAAACTATAATTTGGTACTTTTTTGGTAACTGCGTAACTTCAAAAGGGGTAAAAATTGTCCCTTTTTTTGTACTTTTTTTTAAAGAAACTTTTCTAATATTAATCAATGGGACAAAACTTGATAATTATTATTGCCTAATAGAATATAGACAATTATTTAGGTGAAATTTTTTGGAAACGTTTTTGGGGACAAAAAAGGTACTAAAAAGGGGAAAATTCCGGAATATGTATGTAATTCCTAATTGGACGGCCAATTTTCACAAATTTTTAATTTACATAAAAAATTATGTAATTTAGTAAAAATTGAAACACATTCCTAACAGGGTAGAAAGGGGAAAATCGGGAAAACAGCTTTGTACTTTTTAGAACATAATTACTTTTATCCAAAAAAGTGTAGAATTACTTTCTTTTAATCATGTCTATTAAAATATTTTGTTACATAGATATTTGAACATTTTAAACTTGGAATTCGGAACTTGGACCAAAAATGTACTTTTTCGCATTTCCATGGTACTTTTTGTATTTTCTACGTGTATAAAGGTAGAATTGTCAAAAAAGAACTATTGATACAAGGTCAGACTAAAAATGTTATGGGCGACCACAAAGGTACTTTGTGAATTTTTATGGTACTTTTTGTATTTTCTACGTTTGCGAAGCTAGAATTTTGAAATTAGTGACTATTAATACAAGGTGAGACTAAAAATGTTATGGGCAACCAAAAAGGTACTTTTTCGAATTTCAATGGTACTTTTTGTATTTTCTACGATTATGCAGGTAGGATTGTAAAATCAAGGACTTTTGATTCCATGTGAAACTGAAAATGTTATGGGCGACCAAGAAGGTACTTTTTTGAATTTTTATGGTAATTTTTGTATTTTCTACGTTTATGAAGATACGACTGTACAATCAAGGACTATTGATTTCAGGTGAGACTAAAAATGTAATGGGCGACCAAGAAGGTACTTTTTTGAATTTTTTGGTACTTATTGTATTTTCAACGTTCGCGAAGCTAGAATTTCGAAAATAGTGACTATTGATACGAAGTGAGACTGAAAATGTTATGGGCGACCACAAAGGTACTTTTTTGAATTTTTATGGTACTTTTTGTATTTTCAACGTTCGCGAAGCTAGAATTTCGAAAATAGTGACTATTGATACGAAGTGAGACTGAAAATGTTATGGGCGACCACAAAGGTACTTTTTTGAATTTTTATGGTACTTTTTGTATTTTCAACGTTTACGAAGCAAGAATTTAAGAAATTAGTGACTATTGACACAAGGTGAGACTGAAAATGTTATGGGCGACCAAGAAGGTACTTTTCTGAATTTTAATGGGACTTTTTGTATTTTCTACGTTTATAAAGCTAAAATTGTGAAATAAAGGATTATTGATTCAAGTTGAGAATTAAAATGATATTGGAGACACAAAAAAGCGTTTTCGCATTTTTATTGTACTTTTTGTATTTTTACGTTAGTGAACATAGATTCTTCAAATTAGTGTTTATTGAATCCAGGTGTATCTCCTAATACTATGGACGACCAAAAAATTACTTTTTCCCTTTTTTTTATATTTTGTTTACATAGAATTCTAAATATAGGTAATAATAAGCCAAGTGGAAGTTTTAGTGAAGGAAAAAATGCTACTTTTATTATTTTTGGGGTCATTTTTGCAAATTATGAATCTTAATATTTAAAACTTAGTAGCATTGATCTTGCTTTTAGTTACGAAATATATGCCCGATATATCCTTACTCTACTTTTTATTTTTCTAAGTAAATTGAATCAGAGATACAAATTTTCATAAAGTGAACCAAAAATATTTATAACAAATAAGAGTGTTATATTCAGCCGTGCCGAATCTGATAATACCCTTCACCATCATGCAGATAGGTGTAATCCTACATTGTAGCTTAACTTATATTTCATGTTATTCCCCTTTTTTCTTTATTATTTCTGTCGCCATCCTCGATTTTGAATTTTGAGGTAGTTATCTGTATTCTACTAGTCAAGCCCTTTAATTTGATACCCATATTGATGGGGTTAAAAAAAATGTATCCGCCATTTTGTTTTAGACGCCATTTTGGACTTTACATTTTAGAATAATTTACTGTATTCTACTGGTCAAGCCCTTTACTTTGATACCAATATTGAGCCATAGAATAATTTATGGGCACCTTT
Source organism: Phyto melanocephala (assembly GCA_941918925.1). Lineage (NCBI taxonomy): Eukaryota > Metazoa > Arthropoda > Insecta > Diptera > Rhinophoridae > Phyto > Phyto melanocephala. Next base: position 40,371,070 of record OW799234.1, on the reverse strand, counting down.
GTTACTTTTTGTAAATAAAATTTGCCTCTAGAGATATTCGTGAAAAATTTTAGATAAATTGGGCTTTAATCGGTAAAGTTACAGGCAATTTTTTTCAGTTTCTAGACAACCGAGAAGAAGATGAAACCTTGAAAGAAATCATGGATGTTTTAAATGGTCGAAAACAATCAAGTCAACATCAACAGTATCTAAACGATTTTGTTATTAAGAAAAATCGGTTGTACAGGAAAGGAGACTACGATGTGTTACTGTTAGTGGTTCCCAAGGGACTGAGATGGCGTATATTAAAATTGTGTCATGACGACGTTGGCCATCCAGCAATCGAGAATACCCACAAGCGCTTAAAGAAACATTTTTGGTTTCCTCGAGCGCGAAACTTCATAAAAAATTATCTTAAGGCATGCGTGGAATGCTGTTATTGCAAGGAGACAACAAGAAAAGAATGCGAGTTGTATGGAATGGACATTCCGAAAATTCCCTTCGAGGTCATGCATATGGATCACCTCGGTCCATTTATCAAAAGCCGTCGAGGTAATGAACATCTTCTCGTTATAGTAGCTGCTTTGACGAGATACGTTATACTGTGTCCGGTAAAGTCGACTAAGACAAAACCTGTATTGGATGCATTAAATCACTTGTCCTTATACTTCGGAATGCCAAAGATATTAGTTACTGAGGTACGGCATTTACCTCATCGTATTTCGAAAATTATTGCTCTGAACACATTGTCCAACATATAAAGGTTGCAGTTCGTACTCCCCGTGCCAATGGACTTGCCGAGAGGGTGAATAAATCAATTTTGTCATATTTGAAGTCAACTGTTAACGACGCTAAGGACTGGGACACAGAGATCCGAAATTTACAGTGGACTCTCAATACAAATGTCCACATTGCAACTAAATATGCTCCAAAAGACTTAGTGTTTGACTTTCCTGTCAGAGATATATCTGAAGCTGCAGTCCAAGAAGCTAACTTCGATCGCGAGCCTTATATCATGAATGAAAAACGTATATATGCTACCGTAAATATTGAAAAAGCTTGAAAGATGTGGAAGACAAGATTTGACGCTAAACATAAGACTCCTCATAAATGTAAGGAAGAGGACTTGATCCTATTAGAGTGTGTGATTCCTAGCACTGGTGAATCCAGAAATCTGGAAACAAAATACAAAGGGTCGTATATCGTGAAAAAGGTTCTCAGATATGATAGATATCTTGTAGAAGATGTCGATGATGCTCAACGTAATCAACGGAAGTTTTCAACAGTCGCGAGTAGTAACAAAATGAAACCCTGGTGTGCCTTATACCCAGAGATCGATGATGCTTATACTGGTTCAACTCAAACAGATGAATAACTCGAGGACGAGTTCTGGGCAGGATTGGCCGAGTTGTTATAACATAATCCTTTCTTATAAATACATCACTGTATAATTTATTTTTTTTTTCTAATCTGGCAATCTGGGCTAGAGATATGATAGAGGCAGTTGTTAAATGAAAAGCTTGTAATAAACGTTTGAAGAAATAATCTTGTCTGTATTTTAATTATTGAAGCTTGGACTTATTCTGACACTTTCTTTATTCAAAAATATAGTTTTGTACTGATATTCCGGGCATAATTATTGCAATGGGATTAAAAGAGTATAATCCAAATCAGTGGCGGTTGTTCATTGATTCGTCACAACGAAGTTTGAAATGTTAGTTTTACATAATGGTAACAAACTTGGTTCCTTACCTTTTGCTCATTCTACAAAGGTTAAAGATCTCGACAAAATCAAGTACAAGTAACATAACTGGGTTGTATGTGTTGATTTGAAAATGGTAAATTTTCTCCTGGGCCAACAAAGTGACTACACAAAATATCCGTTTCCTATGCTTATGTGACAACCGAGCTAAAGCTGAGCACTTGATAAAAAGAGACTGGCCTTCTAGGGAGGCTTTGATTCCCGGCAAGCAAAATGTAATTAATGTTCCACTATTATCCAGAGACCGAATTGTATTGCCTCCTTTACATATAAAACTGGGGTTGATAAAACAGTTCGTAAAAGCTCTTAACAAAGATGGTGAATCTTTCAAATACATTGTAAGTGTTTCCAAAAAAAATTCAGTAGTGAGAAAATCAAAGGTGGTATTTTCGATGGCCCACAAATCAGGAGGTTGATAGATGATAAAATTGTCATCAACAGCTGTCGAGAAATGTGCATGGGAAGAGTTTCTTTTGGTAGTAAGGAATTTTTTGGGCAATAAAAAATGTGACGGCTACATTCAGTACGTTGAACAGTTGCTGATACACTTCCAGCGGCTTGGATAGAACTTGAGTATTAAGCTTCACATCTTCACAGCCATCTAGACGAGCGAGAAACAAGGAGAGCGCTTTTACCAGGATGTTCACACTATGGAGGAGAGGTATCAGGGGCACTGAAATGAACATATGATGGCTGATTATTGTTGGAGCATTCAAAATAGTACTCATATAACATCACACTCTAGAAAATCCTAAACAGGAAATTTTATTCAGAATAAATATATTTAATAAATTTTTTTAACTTAAGCTATGTGCATTTTCAATGAAAAATTCTGTCACTTCAAAACTCCAAAACTAGAGCTGCTACATGAAAACGGCATTTTTTTTTTAAATCAGCGTGGAAAAACTATTCAGATTCATGTAAAAAATCTCAAGTAACAGACATGCTGTTTTCCAGTGTAATTATATTATATTAAAAACATAAAAAAATATCACACAAACTTCCAAGTTGAGTTTAAATAATATCAACCAATTTTGGTCCGAACAGGCCAACCTTATTTACAACATACTTCTGTTTTTGAAGATTTTCAACAAGTTCCCTGTCCCCATACAACGGTGAAATTTTGATGTCACACGTCTTTTTACATAAGATTGTTGCAATAATCTTAAGAGCCTATTTTCAAATTTTGAACTGCATGTTTGGAGCATGATAAAGAGTAAAAAAATATAAATCAGATATGATTAACGAACGTAACACTTAAAATGTACTATCCATATATCCTACTTAGGCTTACTGTTTGTGAGCCTACGACGATGCTCACAATAAGCTTTAAAAAGCCCTACAAGAAATGAATGACTGAAACTAACACATGCATAAGTTTTTTTACTAACACAATTAAAACAATTTTGTAATAAATTCTTGCTACCAACGTTGCCATTATTGAAATTTATCTATCAAAACTGGATAATTTTTTTAGTAGGGTAGATCTAATTTTACTTATATTTATATATCAATAAATAATAATAATAATAATAATAAATAATATATATATATTTATATAATACAGTTCTAAATATAGCTATTAAACTGTGTTATTAACTTTATCAGTTCCAAAAATCTAGCTTAATTTGTTTTAAATTCGTTTTTAATGGTTGGTGGGTTTAAGGGAATTTTGGAAAATAAAATTGTTAGGAAAAATAGTTTTCAGTGGTAACGCTGGCTTCGTTCAAGGCAAACAATACATAAGCAAGAGTGAAACAACTAATGTAATTTGCAAGGTTGTATTTTTTGACGTTAGTTCTATTTATTTTAATAAACATTTTGTAAACCCCCGGCAAAAGTAAAATTCTTTAATATAAAAAATTTTTTGTTAGAAACTATTCATTGTGGCTTAAAAATTTTTTAAAATACAATAATTTGTTTAAAAAAAGTAATAAGTGCATACATAAATAACAAAAAAAGCAAAAGTTGTGAAAAACAAAAAAAAAAATAAACTTTATTTTGAAAACCAAAGAAAAAAACTTAAAAAAGTTCGTGAAAAAAAAATTCAAAAAAACCGGATTTAAAAAAGATAAGTGATGAAAAAAAGGCATTTGCAAAATTGCCTTTCTAAGGAAAAAAGGACATTTGAGTCCAATATAAAGAAATATAGAAAATTAATTGAAAAAGATGATGAAAAAAGTGATGGTTCGAAAAGAGTTGTATCAGTGCGTATTATTGGTGTAAATAGTGATTCTGAACAAATAGCATCCACATCTGCAGGTGTTTTGTGTTCAAGTGAGGTCGTGTGTAGTGAAATTTCTGAAAGTGATAGTGTTAATAATGAGTCAGGTCCTAGATCTTCGATTGCTGTAGAGGCCGATTCATTTCCCACGGATAAAACTAATGGTGAAGCTAGATGTGAGGAGATAAAATCATGGGCTGTTAGGAATAACATATCTCAAGCCGCACTTGAAGATTTGTTGCATACGCTAAAACGATTAGGAATAAAAGATTTGCCGTTATCGGCCAAAACACTCCTAAGTACGAGTAGGAAAAATATTCATATTTCAAACATTCCTGTTGGAGAATTTCTGTATTTAGGTATACAGAAATATTTTCTCTCAAATTCATTTGATTATTTAGATGGAAAAGAAGAAGTTTCTATTGATGTAGGCATTGATGGTCTAAAACTTTTTAAAAGTTCGAATAGAGTTTTGTGGCCCATTCTTGGAGCTATTGTAGGCTTTAATAATGTTAGCCCATTTATGATCGGCTGTTTTTCAGGTTTTAAAAAGCCCAAAAATGTAGATAGTTTTCTGGCAGATTTTTGTAGAGAAGTGAAGGTGCTAAAAGAAAATGGTATTAAAGTAGGATATAATCAAAATTTGTTGCGGTTTAATGTTCGTTTGTTTGTTTGTGATTCTCCAGCTAGGGCATTTGTCACAGGTGTAGTATCTCATAATAGTAAGAATGGTTGTCCCAAATGTAGTCAGGAAGGATTTTATAGGAAAAAAAGGGTGTGTTATTTGAAAGAAGTCGGTCTTTCACGAACGGATGTAACGTTTCAATCGAGAAATAATCCTTTACACCATATAGAGGAATTTAAAGTGAAAAAAAGTGTTTTAGAAGAAACAGGATTTGGAATGGTTTCTCAGTTTCCTTTAGATGGAATGCACTTAGTTGATTTAGGTGTTACTAAAAAATTGATTAAACTTATGATCAATAAAGAAAATCAAAAATATATTAACGAAAAAATAAATTTAGTCGCTAAGTACATTCCATCTGAATTTTGTCGTGCACCTAGGAGTTTAGATGAAATAAGCAATTGGAAATCCACAGAATTTAGGTTATTTTTGTTATATACAGGTATATTTATTCTAAAAGATTATGTCAGTAGTGATCAATATTATCACTTTTTATTATTCCACAGTGCTATAAGGCTTCTTTCTAATGAAAGGACTCATATAAGAGAGGCGGAAATTTCCCAAAAAGTGCTAGAAGATTTCGTAAACTTTTTTGGTACATTATATGGTGATGAGCTAGTAAGTTTCAATGTCCATGGACTGCTACATTTAGCAGAGTGTGTAAAACAGTTTGGGCCATTAGATTCTTTTTCGGCATATAAATTTGAAAATTATATGCAATATTTAAAAAAAATGGTTAAAAAGCCAAACAAAATTCTGCAACAGATATACCTTAGGGTCGAAGAAAGGCAGGGACTCAAATTAGATCATAGGAATGTGTCTAAATTAGGGAGCTTTAGTTTAAAGCATAAAAAAGAAAAGGACAGCTTTTGTTGTAGTAAAAATTCAGTACCAATGAAAATAATTGGCGTAACAAATTCAGTCGAATCAGAAGAATTTGTATGTAAAGTTTTTCAAAAAACTAAAAACTATTTTGATCAACCTTTTCAGTCGTTTAGTGACCTAGGTATAGTCGTTGCAAGTGAGTTAAGTAAGGAAACCATAATAGTCAAAATGGAAGATATAGATTTTAAATATTTTTGCATTCCCTACGAAAGCGAGTTTCTTCTTATACCCATTTTACATCACCTTTTTCATGAATTTTCTTATTAATTTAATTAGATTATTAAATTAAAATAAATTAATTAAAATCATAATAACAATTTTTACTACATAATTATATGTCACAAAATATTTTTGAAGATAGTTGCACCGAAATGTCCCAAGAAGTAAATCGTAAGTAAAAGAAAGCTTTGAATATAAAAAAAATATTTTTCATTATTTTTACTCTTTAGCGAACCAATCCGTTATACCAAAAGGGTCGTACATGTTGCGCAAAGAGCCCTTACCGGAATCTTCGACATCTTTGTCTAAAAATGACAAAATTGATGGTAAATTCAGTTTTAAGATTTTATAAATCTAATTGAATTAACATTTTTTTTTTGTTATTTTAGATATTCTTTTAATTTTGCAAGATATTGCAAAGAACCAAAAAGAGCTCAGCACTCGCATTAAAAAACTTGAGGAAAATGTAAGTATAAAATTATAGTATAATTTATATACAAAGTTATTTTCTCTTCATATATATTTATATTTGAAATGCATTATTACATATTAATTGTATTTTCTTCTCACGTTTTAGCAAACAAAAATTTTTCTAAACCAAAGTGTTTTGAGCAATGGACAGGCGTCTATTGTGACCAACCAACAAAATATTGCAAATAAGTTGGAGAAGATAGAAGAAATTGTAAGTATATATAAGTTTTACTTAAGCTTTTTAATATTATTCCAAACATTTTTGCCAGGTTGTAAAAAAACCTGAAATGATGGCTCAGTCCAAACTCTTAATGGAGTGTAAAATTGATGTCAAAAAAGTCAAGGAGTCCGTCTGCCGTATGACTGGCGAGATTGGCGACAAAAGTTACGATGAGATCGCTAGAATGCTTCCCTTCCACACCCTTGCGTCAGTGCAAGAGGTGGAACAAAAGTTAAAGGAGCCAGATTTCAATCATGCAATGGTATTATATACAATTTTATAATTTAATATTTAAGTAGTTAAATATTTACACTTCTTTACAGACTTCTTTCTTCTATAAACTTAAAGGGGCTTCAGAGGATGTCAGCACCGTGATACGCGCTATATTCACTGATGACCTGCTCCAAAAGTATAATTGGGAAGGAAGGTGGGAAAAACAATCACTTGCAAAACTAACGATTTTTAACAAGACCTTGCGAGGTATATGTATATTAATGCTAAAATAAATTCATATGTCCATATATTTATATACATACATACATATATTAATATATAATATAATTAATTTTTGTAATATTTCAGATGTTTTTAAACACCAAGGAGCACTTGACTACGAAAAAAGCGTTAAGAAGGCGGTTGAACGAAGCCACAATCGTGAAAAACAAAAAAAATATTTAAACAAAAATCATTAAACTACCATTTTTCTTCTTATTATTTTTATTGTTGTTTTTACAATTATTATTATTATTATTTTTATACCCTTCACACAGTGAAAAAGGGTATATATAGGTTTGTCATTCCGTGTGAAATTTCTACAATTTTGATTTCCGACCCAATAAAGTATATATTTTCTGAAAGCTTATGAATAGGGGAGTCGATTAAGCCCTGTCAGTCTGTCCGTCTGTCCGTGTGTATGTTGAAATCAACTTTTTGAAGTCCCCCGACATCGCTTGGACCCGGGTGAGGTATTAAAATATCAGAAATATTCGGGAGTAGATCGGTATTGAAAATCAGAAACATCGGCACATAAACAACTGAGATATGAGCAAAAATCCACGATCACCTCGATTTTTTTTCACAAAAACAACATTACAACAACAACATACATACATACAAACGTGTATACTGGTTAGAAAAAACGTGGCATTGAATCCCAGCTGAGCCAAAAAAATTTTTTTTTTATTTTTTTTTAATTTTTTTTTTTAAATTTTTTTTTATTTTTTATTTTTATTTTTTAATTAATATATTATTTATATTTTTATTATTATTTTTTTTTTTAATTTTTTTTTTTTAAATATTTTTTTTTATTTTATTTTTGTTTCATATTTATCATATATATTTTAATTATTTAAAAAATTTTTTTTTTTTAATTTTTTTTTTTAAATTTTTTTTTAAATTTTTTTTTTTAAATTTTTTTTAAAATTTTTTTTTTTTAAATTTTTTTTTTAATTTTTTTTTAACATACATGCGTAAATTTTTAATTTTACAATGTGGATGTTTTTATATATGTATGGTTTTTATATGTTTGTACGTATATCATATGGAATGGTGATACAAACTACTGTTATTGCATGACTACACGGTGTGAAGGGTATATAAGATTCGGCACGGCCGAATATAGCGCTCTTACTTGTTATTGTTGTTTTTACTCTTATTATTATTTTTATTGTTGTTTTTACTCTTATTATTATTATTATTATTATTATTATTATTATTATTATTATTATTATTATTATTATTATTATTATTATTATTATTATTATTATTATTATTATTATTATTATTATAACTACTGTTATTATAATTAATCAGTATTTTTTTAATGTATATACAAATACAGAAATGAATTTTATAATAACAAATATAATATAAATAAATGAATTACATAATAAATTAAATATAATAAATACAACAAATAATAAAACGAATTTTTTATAACTGGTATACCTGACAACTTTGACCGGTATATACGTCAAGTATAACTAGTTAGCTTTGACCGATATATACGTTAAGTATAACTAGTTAGCTTTGACCGATATATACGTTAAGTATAACTAGTTAGCTTTGACCGATATATACGTTAAGTATAACTAGTTAGCTTTGACCGATATATACGTCAAGTATAACTAGTTAGCTTTGACCGATATATACGTCAACTATAACTAGTTAGCTTTGACCGATATATACGTAAACTGTGACTAATATTTATATCATTTTTGAATAGCAAACAGCTGAAGAGTGAGTAGTTCAGATATATGTTCTACAGTCGAAAAAAACTCATAAGTTAGAGAAAGATGGAAAATCACATGTACACAAAAGTTTCAGTCATTTTTTTCACATTGCCCTTAAGAACTTTACCGATATATCAGTCACTAATACCAGTCATATAACCGGTTAAATGACCGTCACTGTTCTTGTAGGGAGAATATAAAATGTGTTTGAGTTCTTGTTTATTTCTGCTTTTGTAACTAATGTGCTAAGAAAAATGTATATTCTTACATACTAGAGACCTGCATTACTTCATGAAAGCTTTAAATAACAGTGAATTAAGCTTAATACTGTGACACAATTCATCACACAGCACACACCATATGAAGAAACACCCCTTTCTCATTAGGCAAGTCACTTGCGCAAGTGACTTGCGCAAGTGTTGTGTTTATAGAGAAAAGGGGTAAGGTCGGGTTAAGAGGAAGAAACTTGCTCATTTTTGAGTACACACTTGCCTGTACTCGGCAAGTACGAGCAAATTTTTGTTGAGAAACCAAAAACAAAAAAGAAAAAAAAACAAACAAGAGTGCTATATTCGGCCATGCCGAATCTTATGTACCCTTCACAACGTGTAGTCATGCAACAACAATTGTTTATATCACCATTTATCTCATATGAAATACGTACATACATATAAAAACATACATATATAAAAACATCCCATTGTAATATTATAAATTTAGTTCACTTATGTGTTAAAAAAAAAATAAATTAAAAGAAAAATAAAACAATAAAAATTTGAATAATATATAAAATAAAAAAAAAAATTGTTAGCTCACTCTAACCAGTATACCACCTTTGTATGTATGTGTAGATAATTGATAATTGTAGAAATTTCAAACGGAATGACAAACCTATATATATCCTTTTTCACTGTGTGAAGAGTATAATAAGTAAAAGAGAACGAAACTTGGGCATGTCAATTGCTGAGTCTGAACATGAAAGCAAGTTCAAAGAAAAATAAAAGAAAATAAAAAACTAACTTGAGCAAGTGACTTGCCTAGTGAGAAAGGGGTGAAAGTAAATGTGATTGAGAAAAACATAATTAAAAAAAAGCATTCACTTAAATATGATCGTATTTTTTCTGTACACTACACAGCACAGCAATAAAAACAAAATCATGCATTCACTCAAAAAAATAATGTACAATTTTTTTCTTTGGCTTTTCAACAAAAAAAAAAGAGCAAAAAAATGTGTATAGCGAGAGTAGATAGCAAGAAGAGGGATGCCACTTTGGTGCGATAGATTTTTTTATTTGTGCATAACTTGGCGCTTGATTGGCTTGGTTTATTTTTTAAAGTTTTGGAAGAATAATATTATTTCTAGTTGTAATATACAAAGTTTACTTATTTTTTAACTTACTATATATTTTAAATTAATAATAAAAATATAAGAAAAATGGTAGGTATTGGTAGATTTATTTAAATTGATTAAACAAATTTGGTAGGAAATTTTTTTTTGTTGTGGCATCCCCGATTGTTTTATTATGTTTTTGTATGTTCAGTTTATTATACGCGTTTGAAGTTAAAGTATGTGTTTTTACTATTAATTAAAATTTAAAGATTAATTACTCCAATGGAGAACGTAAGTCCTTTATAACACTTTTATGTTTATTATCTTTGTGATAATTTGGTGTGTCAACGTTTTTGTGTTTATACCTAAGTTTTTTTTATACCAAATACCCAGTTTTTGAATTCCAATTCATTCCCAAAAATTCACATATGATCTGATAATACCCTTTACCATCATGTACATAGGTATAATACCATATCGTAGCTTAACCTATATTTCATGTTATACGCCACTTTTTCTCATTATTTCCGACTTCATCTTCGATTTTGAATTGTTATGTAGTTATCTGTATTCTTATATTCAAACCCTTTCATTTGATACCCATATTGATGGGGTTAAAAAAATTTGATCCGCCATTTTGTTTTAGATGCCAACTTGGATTTTACATTTTTTTAACAATTTACTGTATTCTACTGGTCAAGTCATTTTATTTGATATCAATATTGAGGGTGTTCAAGAAGTTACATTTTAAAATATCAGATTTGACCCATATATAAATTTATTTATTTATTATTTAATTTTGTAGTGGCGGACAAAATGAATATAAATTTTTTATAATGCTTATATTGCGCTAGTCAAGTTCTTTCAGATGATACCAATATTAACTCTCTCGGTTGTCTAGAAGCTGAAAAAAATTGATTTTCGTTTGTAAATTCTTGGAATATATTTATATTTAAAAAAAATTTTTGCCTATAACTTTACCGATTAGGACCCGATTTGTCCGAAATTTGTCACGAATATCTCCAGAGGTATATTATATCTACAAATAGTAGCAAAGGTATCTATTAATTATTCTATGGTTGAACATTTTTAATTTTGGTGGTAAAAATATGGGAAAAAAACAGAGGCAGTCGTGCTCTTTTGCTGATATCTCAGAAAGTTATGGGACGATTGTGCTGAATTTCAATAGCGATTCATTCCCAGATATTTCCAAAAGATTGATACCATACACAGATCTGAGGAACATATGGTTGCTTCTAAAAGTTGATTTCAACAAACACACGGACAGACGGTCAGGGCTTAATCGACTCCTCTATTCATAAGCTTTCAGAAAATATATACTTTATGGGGTCGGAAATGAAAATTATAGAAATTACAAACGGAATGACAAAGCTACATTGTGCACCACAGGTGAAGGGTATAATAAATTAAATAAAAATAAATTAAATAAAAACAAGAGCGCTATATTCGGCAGTGCCGAATCTTATATACCCTTCACAACGTGTAGTCATGCAATAACAGTAGTTTGTATTACATTCATCCCATGTGAAATACATACATACATATAACAAGTAACAGTGCTATATTCGGCCGTGCCGAATCTTATATACCCTTCACAACGTGTAGTCATGGAATAACAATTGTTTGTATCACCATTCATCCCATATAAAATACGTGCATACGCACACGTTAGAATAAATGTGGCATCGAATCCCAGCTGAGCCAAAAACTTTTATTTTATTTAATATATTATTTATATTTTATTATTTTTTTTAAATTTTTTTAAAAAATTTTTTTAGAAAAATTTTTAAAAAATTTATTTAAATTTTTTTTAAAATTTTTTTTTTGTAGTTTTTTTTATTATTTTTTTCTTATTTTTAATATTTTTTTTTGTAATTTTTTTTGTTTGGTATGTTTTTTACATGTATGTATGTTGTTGTTGTAATTGTGAAAAAAACGAGGTGGTCGTGGTTTTTTGCTCATATCTCAGAAAGTTATGGGGCGATTGTGCTGAATTTCAATAGCGATTCATTCCTGGATATTTCCAAGAGATTGATACCATATACAGATCTGAGGAACATATAGTTGCTTCTAAAAGTTGATTTCAACCAACACACGGACAGACGGACAGACGGTCAGGGCTTAATCGACTCCTCTATTCATAAGCTTTCAGAAAATATATACTTTATGGGGTCGGAAATGAAAATTGTAGAAATTACAAACGGAATGACAAAGCTATATATACCCTTGTGCACCACAGGTGAAGGGTATAAAAATTTTTTTTGACTCAGCTGGGATTCGATGCCACGTTTTCTCTAACCAGTATACACGTTTGTATGTATGTTGTTGTTGTAATGTTGTTTTTAAGAAAAAAAATCGAGGTGGTCGTGCGTTTTTGCTCATATCTCAGTTATTTATGTACCGATGTTTCTGATTTTCAATACCGATCTACTCCCGAATATTTCTGATATTTTAATACCTCACCCGGGTCCAAGCGATGTCGGGGGGCTTCAAAAAGTTTATTTCAACATACACACGGACAGACTGACAGAGCTTAATCGACTCCTTTATTCATAAGCTTTCAGAAAATATATACTTTATGGGGTCGGAAATGAAAATTGTAGAAATTACAAACGGACTGACAAAGCTATATATACCCTTGTGCAACACAGGTGAATCGCCCTATAACTTTCTGAGATATGAGCAAATAAACACGACTGCATCTGCTTTTTTCCCTATATTTTTACCACCAAAATTAAAATTGTTCAGCCATAGAATAATTTATAGGTACCTTTGCTACTATTTGTAGATATAACATGCATAACATATATATTTTTTTAAATTATATATTTATATTTTATTCGAACTTTTTTCTATATATTAAATTTTAATGTGAACCATTTTTTATTTTGGCTTAAGTTCATTTGTTTCTTTATTTTAATTTTATAATTCAAATTAAATTAAACTGTAACCATTTTAGGAATATTCTTTCTAAAAATTATTTCCGATATTAGCCGAGTGGAATGCATTTTCGAAATCAGCTACGATTTCATCATCAGCACTCTTTATCGGTATACTACTATGTAATTTAAAATTCCTATTTATGTTACAATTGAATGAAATTTGAATTAGTGAATCTTATTATTATTTTTCATATTTTGTTGAATATTTAATTTCACCTATCAAATGACAATTCATAATTCAACATGTTCATATTCTTCTATATTCGTAATACATTTTCGTTATGCTTTCAATATCCATCCTTTGGCTGGAATTATTGAAAACAAGGTTGTATTTACATTTTCATTTATATAAGTCCATCTAGGTGATAGACACTGAACAATGAATTCTTGAATGTCATTAACACCGTGCCATGTGTGTTATAATTATATATTTATATTTTATTCGAACTTTTTTCTATATATTAAATTTTAATGTGAACCATTTTTTATTTTGGCTTAAGTTCATTTGTTTCTTTATTTTAATTTTATAATTCAAATTAAATTAAACTGTAACCATTTTAGGAATATTCTTTCTAAAAATTATTTCCGATATTAGCCGAGTGGAATGCATTTTCGAAATCAGCTACGATTTCATCATCAGCACTCTTTATCGGTATACTACTATGTAATTTAAAATTCCTATTTATGTTACAATTGAATGAAATTTGAATTAGTGAATCTTATTATTATTTTTCATATTTTGTTGAATATTTAATTTCACCTATCAAATGACAATTCATAATTCAACATGTTCATATTCTTTTATATTCGTAATACATTTTCGTTATGCTTTCAATATCCATCCTTTGGCTGGAATTATTGAAAACAAGGTTGTATTTACATTTTCATTTATATAAGTCCATCTAGGTGATAGACACTGAACAATGAATTCTTGAATGTCATTAACACCGTGCCATGTGTGTTATAATTATATATTTATATTTTATTCGAACTTTTTTCTATATATTAAATTTTAATGTGAACCATTTTTTATTTTGGCTTAAGTTCATTTGTTTCTTTATTTTAATTTTATAATTCAAATTAAATTAAACTGTAACCATTTTAGGAATATTCTTTCTAAAAATTATTTCCGATATGAGCCGAGTGAAATGCATTTTCGAAATCAGCTACGATTTCATCATCAGCACTCTTTATCGGTATACTACTATGTAATTTAAAATTCCTATTTATGTTACAATTGAATGAAATTTGAATTAGTGAATCTTATTATTATTTTTCATATTTTGTTGAATATTTAATTTCACCTATCAAATGACAATTCATAATTCAACATGTTCATATTCTTCTACATTCGTAATACATTTTCGTTATGCTTTCAATATCCATCCTTTGGCTGGAATTATTGAAAACAAGGTTGTATTTACATTTTCATTTATATAAGTCCATCTAGGTGATAGACACTGAACAATGAATTCTTGAATGTCATTAACACCGTGCCATGTGTGTTATAATTATATATTTATATTTTATTCGAACTTTTTTCTATATATTAAATTTTAATGTGAACCATTTTTTATTTTGGCTTAAGTTCATTTGTTTCTTTATTTTAATTTTATAATTCAAATTAAAGCTCTAAACACATAGACGCCAGCAGACTTCACAACTTCAAGGCTTCAAATGCTGCCAACTTCAAATGCTGCTCTGAAGTCAGCTTCATAATTATTTTGAAGACAGCAACAACATAATAATCAGCTGATGTGCATTTTAGCAATACAAATTTCAGGGATGCCGCATATATATTTTATAATGAATAATATTAAGTTATTGATAAAAAAATGTAATAATATCACGAAAAACTATAAAAACACATACACTTATTTCTTTATTGTATTTTTGTAATGTTCTTTTATGTTTAATATCAAAAATAAGTTTTTTTTTCTTTTTTTCCAATTTAATATATATAATGGCAACACTATATTTGTTCTTGCTGCCCGTCAAAATAGAAAATAGCCTAAGTTGGCAGCAGCAGCAAATGCTGTTGTGCAGTCGTTCTGCTGTGCTGCCGTCAAAATAATCGTTTTCATTTAAACACATGGATTTTATTTTTGACATATTGCTGCTTGCTGTCTGCTGTCGTCTATGTGTTTAGAGCATAAATTAAACTGTAACCATTTTAGGAATATTCTTTCTAAAAATTATTTCCGATATTAGCCGAGTGGAATGCATTTTCGAAATCAGCTACGATTTCATCATCACCACTCTTTATCGGTATACTACTATGTAATTTAAAATTCCTATTTATGTTACAATTGAATGAAATTTGAATTAGTGAATCTTATTATTATTTTTCATATTTTGTTGAATATTTAATTTCACCTATCAAATGACAATTCATAATTCATGAATTGTCATAATTCAACATGTTCATATTCTTTTATATTCGTAATACATTTTCGTTATGCTTTCAATATCCATCCTTTGGCTGGAATTATTGAAAACAAGGTTGTATTTACATTTTCATTTATATAAGTCCATCTAGGTGATAGACACTGAACAATGAATTCTTGAATGTCATTAACACCGTGCCATGTGTGTTATAATTATATATTTATATTTTATTCGAACTTTTTTCTATATATTAAATTTTAATGTGAACCATTTTTTATTTTGGCTTAAGTTCATTTGTTTCTTTATTTTAATTTTATAATTCAAATTAAATTAAACTGTAACCATTTTAGGAATATTCTTTCTAAAAATTATTTCCGATATTAGCCGAGTGAAATGCATTTTCGAAATCAGCTACGATTTCATCATCAGCACTCTTTATCGGTATACTACTATGTAATTTAAAATTCCTATTTATGTTACAATTGAATGAAATTTGAATTAGTGAATCTTATTATTATTTTTCATATTTTGTTGAATATTTAATTTCACCTATCAAATGACAATTCATAATTCAACATGTTCATATTCTTCTACATTCGTAATACATTTTCGTTATGCTTTCAATATCCATCCTTTGGCTGGAATTATTGAAAACAAGGTTGTATTTACATTTTCATTTATATAAGTCCATCTAGGTGATAGACACTGAACAATGAATTCTTGAATGTCATTAACACCGTGCCATGTGTGTTATAATTATATATTTATATTTTATTCGAACTTTTTTCTATATATTAAATTTTAATGTGAACCATTTTTTATTTTGGCTTAAGTTCATTTGTTTCTTTATTTTAATTTTATAATTCAAATTAAAGCTCTAAACACATAGACGCCAGCAGACTTCACAACTTCAAGGCTTCAAATGCTGCCAACTTCAAATGCTGCTCTGAAGTCAGCTTCATAATTATTTTGAAGACAGCAACAACATAATAATCAGCTGATGTGCATTTTAGCAATACAAATTTCAGGGATGCCGCATATATATTTTATAATGAATAATATTAAGTTATTGATAAAAAAATGTAATAATATCACGAAAAACTATAAAAACACATACACTTATTTCTTTATTGTATTTTTGTAATGTTCTTTTATGTTTAATATCAAAAATAAGTTTTTTTTTCTTTTTTTCCAATTTAATATATATAATGGCAACACTATATTTGTTCTTGCTGCCCGTCAAAATAGAAAATAGCCTAAGTTGGCAGCAGCAGCAAATGCTGTTGTGCAGTCGTTCTGCTGTGCTGCCGTCAAAATAATCGTTTTCATTTAAACACATGGATTTTATTTTTGACATATTGCTGCTTGCTGTCTGCTGTCGTCTATGTGTTTAGAGCATAAATTAAACTGTAACCATTTTAGGAATATTCTTTCTAAAAATTATTTCCGATATTAGCCGAGTGGAATGCATTTTCGAAATCAGCTACGATTTCATCATCAGCACTCTTAATCGGTATACTACTATGTAATTTAAAATTCCTATTTATGTTACAATTGAATGAAATTTGAATTAGTGAATCTTATTATTATTTTTCATATTTTGTTGAATATTTAATTTCACCTATCAAATGACAATTCATAATTCAACATGTTCATATTCTTCTATATTCGTAATACATTTTCGTTATGCTTTCAATATCCATCCTTTGGCTGGAATTATTGAAAACAAGGTTGTATTTACATTTTCATTTATATAAGTCCATCTAGGTGATAGACACTGAACAATGAATTCTTGAATGTCATTAACACCGTGCCATGTGTGTTATAATTATATATTTATATTTTATTCGAACTTTTTTCTATATATTAAATTTTAATGTGAACCATTTTTTATTTTGGCTTAAGTTCATTTGTTTCTTTATTTTAATTTTATAATTCAAATTAAATTAAACTGTAACCATTTTAGGAATATTCTTTCTAAAAATTATTTCCGATATTAGCCGAGTGGAATGCATTTTCGAAATCAGCTACGATTTCATCATCACCACTCTTTATCGGTATACTACTATGTAATTTAAAATTCCTATTTATGTTACAATTGAATGAAATTTGAATTAGTGAATCTTATTATTATTTTTCATATTTTGTTGAATATTTAATTTCACCTATCAAATGACAATTCATAATTCAACATTTTCATATTCTTCTATATTCGTAATACATTTTCGTTATGCTTTCAATATCCATCCTTTGGCTGGAATTATTGAAAACAAGGTTGTATTTACATTTTCATTTATATAAGTCCATTTAGGTGATAGACACTGAACAATGAATTCTTGAATGTCATTAACACCGTGCCATGTGTGTTATAATTATATATTTATATTTTATTCGAACTTTTTTCTATATATTAAATTTTAATGTGAACCATTTTTTATTTTGGCTTAAGTTCATTTGTTTCTTTATTTTAATTTTATAATTCAAATTAAATTAAACTGTAACCATTTTAGGAATATTCTTTCTAAAAATTATTTCCGATATCACCTAGATGGACTTATATAAATGAAAATGTAAATACAACCTTGTTTTCAATAATTCCAGCCAAAGGATGGATATTGAAAGCATAACGAAAATGTATTACGAATATAGAAGAATATGAACATGTTGAATTATGAATTGTCATTTGATAGGTGAAATTAAATATTCAACAAAATATGAAAAATAATAATAAGATTCACTAATTCAAATTTCATTCAATTGTAACATAAATAGGAATTTTAAATTACATAGTAGTATACCGATAAAGAGTGCTGATGATGAAATCGTAGCTGATTTCGAAAATGCATTCCACTCGGCTAATATCGGAAATAATTTTTAGAAAGAATATTCCTAAAATGGTTACAGTTTAATTTAATTTGAATTATAAAATTAAAATAAAAAAACAAATGAACTTAAGCCAAAATAAAAAATGGTTCACATTAAAATTTAATATATAGAAAAAAGTTCGAATAAAATATAAATATATAATTATAACACACATGGCACGGTGTTAATGACATTCAAGAATTCATTGTTCAGTGTCTATCACCTAGATGGACTTATATAAATGAAAATGTAAATACAACCTTGTTTTCAATAATTCCAGCCAAAGGATGGATATTGAAAGCATAACGAAAATGTATTACGAATATAGAAGAATATGAACATGTTGAATTATGAATTGTCATTTGATAGGTGAAATTAAATATTCAACAAAATATGAAAAATAATAATAAGATTCACTAATTCAAATTTCATTCAATTGTAACATAAATAGGAATTTTAAATTACATAGTAGTATACCGATAAAGAGTGCTGATGATGAAATCGTAGCTGATTTCGAAAATGCATTCCACTCGGCTAATATCGGAAATAATTTTTAGAAAGAATATTCCTAAAATGGTTACAGTTTAATTTAATTTGAATTATAAAATTAAAATAAAGAAACAAATGAACTTAAGCCAAAATAACAAATGGTTCACATTAAAATTTAATATATAGAAAAAAGTTCGAATAAAATATAAATATATAATTATAACACATATGGCACGGTGTTAATGACATTCAAGAATTCATTGTTCAGTGTCTATCACCTAGATGGACTTATATAAATGAAAATGTAAATACAACCTTGTTTTCAATAATTCCAGCCAAAGGATGGATATTGAAAGCATAACGAAAATGTATTACGAATATAGAAGAATATGAACATGTTGAATTATGAATTGTCATTTGATAGGTGAAATTAAATATTCAACAAAATATGAAAAATAATAATAAGATTCACTAATTCAAATTTCATTCAATTGTAACATAAATAGGAATTTTAAATTACATAGTAGTATACCGATAAAGAGTGCTGATGATGAAATCGTAGCTGATTTCGAAAATGCATTCCACTCGGCTAATATCGGAAATAATTTTTAGAAAGAATATTCCTAAAATGGTTACAGTTTAATTTAATTTGAATTATAAAATTAAAATAAAGAAACAAATGAACTTAAGCCAAAATAAAAAATGGTTCACATTAAAATTTAATATATAGAAAAAAGTTCGAATAAAATATAAATATATAATTATAACACACATGGCACGGTGTTAATGACATTCAAGAATTCATTGTTCAGTGTCTATCACCTAGATGGACTTATATAAATGAAAATGTAAATACAACCTTGTTTTCAATAATTCCAGCCAAAGGATGGATATTGAAAGCATAACGAAAATGTATTACGAATATAGAAGAATATGAACATGTTGAATTATGAATTGTCATTTGATAGGTGAAATTAAATATTCAACAAAATATGAAAAATAATAATAAGATTCACTAATTCAAATTTCATTCAATTGTAACATAAATAGGAATTTTAAATTACATAGTAGTATACCGATAAAGAGTGCTGATGATGAAATCGTAGCTGATTTCGAAAATGCATTCTAATATCGGAAATAATTTTTAGAAAGAATATTCCTAAAATGGTTACAGTTTAATTTAATTTGAATTATAAAATTAAAATAAAGAAACAAATGAACTTAAGCCAAAATAAAAAATGGTTCACATTAAAATTTAATATATAGAAAAAAGTTCGAATAAAATATAAATATATAATTATAACACACATGGCACGGTGTTAATGACATTCAAGAATTCATTGTTCAGTGTCTATCACCTAGATGGACTTATATAAATGAAAATGTAAATACAACCTTGTTTTCAATAATTCCAGCCAAAGGATGGATATTGAAAGCATAACGAAAATGTATTACGAATATAGAAGAATATGAACATGTTGAATTATGAATTGTCATTTGATAGGTGAAATTAAATATTCAACAAAATATGAAAAATAATAATAAGATTCACTAATTCAAATTTCATTCAATTGTAACATAAATAGGAATTTTAAATTACATAGTAGTATACCGATAAAGAGTGCTGATGATGAAATCGTAGCTGATTTCGAAAATGCATTCCACTCGGCTAATATCGGAAATAATTTTTAGAAAGAATATTCCTAAAATGGTTACAGTTTAATTTAATTTGAATTATAAAATTAAAATAAAGAAACAAATGAACTTAAGCCAAAATAAAAAATGGTTCACATTAAAATTTAATATATAGAAAAAAGTTCGAATAATATATAAATATATAATTATAACACACATGGCACGGTGTTAATGACATTCAAGAATTCATTGTTCAGTGTCTATCACCTAGATGGACTTATATAAATGAAAATGTAAATACAACCTTGTTTTCAATAATTCCAGCCAAAGGATGGATATTGAAAGCATAACGAAAATGTATTACGAATATAGAAGAATATGAACATGTTGAATTATGAATTGTCATTTGATAGGTGAAATTAAATATTCAACAAAATATGAAAAATATTAAAAAGATTCACTAATTCAAATTTCATTCAATTGTAACATAAATAGGAATTTTAAATTACATAGTAGTATACCGATAAAGAGTGCTGATGATGAAATCGTAGCTGATTTCGAAAATGCATTCCACTCGGCTAATATCGGAAATAATTTTTAGAAAGAATATTCCTAAAATGGTTACAGTTTAATTTAATTTGAATTATAAAATTAAAATAAAGAAACAATTGAACTTAAGCCAAAATAAAAAATGGTTCACATTAAAATTTAATATATAGAAAAAAGTTCGAATAAAATATAAATATATAATTATAACACACATGGCACGGTGTTAATGACATTCAAGAATTCATTGTTCAGTGTCTATCACCTAGATGGACTTATATAAATGAAAATGTAAATACAACCTTGTTTTCAATAATTCCAGCCAAAGGATGGATATTGAAAGCATAACGAAAATGTATTACGAATATAGAAGAATATGAACATGTTGAATTATGAATTGTCATTTGATAGGTGAAATTAAATATTCAACAAAATATGAAAAATAATAATAAGATTCACTAATTCAAATTTCATTCAATTGTAACATAAATAGGAATTTTAAATTACATAGTAGTATACCGATAAAGAGTGCTGATGATGAAATCGTAGCTGATTTCGAAAATGCATTCCACTCGGCTAATATCGAAAATAATTTTTAGAAAGAATATTCCTAAAATGGTTACAGTTTAATTTAATTTGAATTATAAAATTAAAATAAAGAAACAAATGAACTTAAGCCAAAATAAAAAATGGTTCACATTAAAATTTAATATTTTTTTAAATATATATTCTAAAAATTTACAAACGAAAATCAAATTTTTTCAGCTTCTACACAACCGAGAGAGTCAATATTCGTATCATCTGAAAGGACTTGACTAGAACAATAAAAGCACCATAAAAAATTATAAATTTATGTTGGCCGCCACTACAAAATGGCGGACAATAAATTTATATATGAGCCAAATCTGGTATTTTAAAATGTAACTTCTTGAACCCCCTCAATATTGGTATCAAATTAAAGAACTCGACCAGTAGAATACAGTAAATTATCCTAAAATGTAAAATCCAAGATGGCGTCTAAAACAAAATGGCGGATAAAATTTTTTTAACCCCATCAATATGGGTATCAAATTAAAGGGCTTTACAAGTTGAATACACTTAACCAACTAAAAATTCAAAATCGAAGATGGCGTCGGAAATAATAAAGAAAAAAGGGGAATAACATGAAATATAGGTTTAGCTACGATGTGAGATTATACCTATGTACATGATGGTGAAGGGTATTATCAGATTCGGCACGGCCGAATATAGCACTCTTACTTGTCTCTTTTACGTTTGGTAAAAAATTACTTTAAAACTAACTATAAATTTGATCAAATATACATGGAGTTAGCAAAGATGGTACAAAAAATGCACCATGAATCATATATGATTCATTGGATAGGGAACCTTTAAACAATTTCTTCTTAATGATGTGGGCATATATCATAGGTGCCCATTTAATCAAACAATTGTTTGTAAGACTGTAAATGCAGAAGATATAACGAAAATTGTATTTGGCACCCCTACATTCGGCAAAAACAAATTTTCGAAACTGCCTTGCAACAATACGTTACATTCGGTGGTTTGTGATACACCCAAATGTAGGGCTTCGAAAAGTGGATTTTAACTTACAGACGGACTTCTCTAAATTAAATTTCCTATTCATAAGCTTTTACAAGCAATTTTAAAAAAGAAGTTACATTATGATAATACAGATTCCATTGCGTTTTAACCTTCCCCTGTAAAGTAAAAATTTTTTGGTTTATATCTAGTTTACCAACAAACCACCATATTGAAAAAAATACATACATATGTAGGTCAATAGAAAACAAGTAAGAGCACTATATTCGGCTGTGCCGAATCTTTTATACCCACCACAAATTTTGTGTACATTTAAAGCACAATATTTATTATTTTGTTAATCGCTATAGAATAATCTCTTTATAATAAAATATGTATCACTTTCTTTGTAGAGGGTGGTTAAATTTGAAGGGCCCATGTTTAAGGTGAACCACATCTAAACTTCAACTTTTTTCTTGTATTTCATTTGACATTTCTCAATCTCAGACTAACTCAATTTGAACCGTGGAAAGATACGCAATCGAGCAACGCTTTTAAATATTAAAGATTTTTATAAAAATGGGCGTTCAAATCAAAAGGCATTTCGTGCACTTCGTGATTCTTTTGGTCAACATAATCGTTCGAATTCGTCCACAATCGTGAGAATTGTAAAAAAATTTTAAATGTCTGCAAAGCAGGTCTGTATGAAATGTGAAAACATCTGTGAATGCCATCTTAGTTCGTTGAATGGGAAACATTGCTGTTTTTCACGATAACGTGGCAAAAGAGCAAGCAACCTCGACTCATCATCGTGCCCAACAATTGAGCATCAACAGTGTCATTGAAAATATGGACTACCGGATCGAAGTGTGCCGCCTAGGTTGGGGGGCCATTTGGCCGATATTTTGTTCCATACATAATTGAAGCATACAAATATTATCATTATAAAAATAAATGATAATAATTTCATAATAATTTTATTCAAAATCAACATAGTCCCTTAAAATTAAACCACCCATTATAACTTCGGTATGCTAGTAAAATGTTTTCGTAAATTTAGTCTTTCAATGAAAGTGGCCGTTAAAATACGCGTGTCAATAAAGTTTCTGCTAATAAACATAACTTAGATATTTCAATATAGTCCTTTAGTATTCCAAAATCTTTATTCATAGAGAATTTACATGAATTTAAGAGGAAGAAAGTGAATTTAAGGTTAAATTTTAAGGGCCACAGGGTGATTTAAAATATACATTCTCTGCATTTTTCTAAAACGGGAAATTTATTAGTAAGATTTTGATTTTTAAACTTCTATAACATTTTGCTTTTAAAAGATTTTCAAACGAAATAAGTTTTGTATAATTTTAAAATTTGTTAGCCACTAGTACATGAAAATAAATTGTTTATAATGTTTAGAGATAATTTTTTTTTTGACTTAGGTCAAAATTTTCCTAAATTCCCATTTTTAATAGAGCATAACTTCAGGAGAACATAAGCATAAGTTGTTAGCATGCCATCTAGTAGTTGCTAGTAGAGTCATCTATCTTATCATCTTTATCTTATATTTAGCTACAGTACAATAAATGGCGCAGTGTAAGATGAATAAATGCTAATATATATGACTAATATATTTTTATAAAAATTTAAGGAAAAAAGTGTGCGTGGCACATCTATTTTCCGTTATAACGAAGACTTTGACCAAAAAGCCATGTTTGCAAAATTTCAGAATCGTACATATAGTTTTGTCAGTTTTATTACGTTTTAAATTTGAAATATACACTGTGCGGTATAAATTTTCGTACATTTTTATCTATAACTCTTTTCCTAATTCATAGATTTAAGCGATTTTCAGGGAAAAATATTCTTTTGACTCGATAAATATATATTCGAAGTTTCATGACTACGTTTATGCGTCTGGACACAATTCAAAGTGAAAGTGGGCGTTATAGTAGGCGTGTCAAAGTTATTTTTGCTAATGAGTACAACTTAGGTGTTTCAATATAGTCCTTTATTATTCCAAAATCTTTATTAATAGAGAAATTATATGAATTTTAGGTAAAACGTTATATGGGAGGTGGGCGTAAAAGTGGGCGTGGCACCTTAATTTTTTGGCATAGTAATGAAATTGCCTAGGGGGATAGACGTAGCAAAATTTATCATCATACCTCTAATTTTAGCGGCTTTATGAGCTTTTAAATTTCATTAACGGTAGATAACGTGAAAAGTGGGCGTTATAGTAGGCGTGTCAAAGTTATTTTTGCGAATGAGTACAACTGAGGTGTTTCAAAATAGGCCTTTATTATTCCAAAATCTTTATTAATAGAGAAATTATATGAATTTTAGTTAAAACGTTATGGAAGGTGGGCGTAAAAGTGGGTGTGGCACATTGATTTGCCGTTACAAGAAAGCGTGTCACCAAACAGCAGAGTGTGCAAAATTTCAGAGTCGTACATCCAATTTTGTTGCTTTTATGACGTTTTTGTTTTTATATATACCGAAAAATACACTGTGCGGTATAAATTTTCGTACATTTTGATCGATAACTCCTCTCCTAATGCATAGATTTAGACAATTTTCGGGGAAAAATATTGTCTTTACCCAGGAAATATATATTCGAAGTTTCATGAGTCTACGTTAAGGCGTTTGGACACAATTCCATTTTATTCGATGTTCGAAGGACACGGTTTTTTCGACCTACTCTTGCTTTTCGAGCTATAACTCTCTTCCTAATATTCCGATTTAGCCCATTTTCAATACCAAACAAACCTTGTCTATAAGAAAGATTCTGGCAAAATTTAAGCCCCCTAGCTTTTTCGGTGCGACCTCTATCGTGCTTTCAACAGACGGACAGACGGACGGACATAGCTAGATCGTCATAAAATCAAACCCCGATTCAGAATATATATACTTTATGGGGTCTAAAATGGATATTTCGATGTGTTACAAACGGAATGACAAAATGAATATACCCCCACCATTTTTTTGGTGGCGGGTATAATTAAGAAATAAAAGAAAATTTATAGTGGTAACTTTCTCGGTAACGCTTAGTTTTTGAGTTATAGACCTTTGAAGTTTTCATATATATTTTTTAGAGGTTTTTCACTACATTTCCTGACATACATACATACATACATACATACATTGGCTATATTGGTATCACTTAAAAGCAGATCTTTAGGAATATAGGTATAAATATTTTTAAATTTTAGACATAAAAACAAATTAATTTATTTTTTTATTATTTATCTACATATGTATATACCTAAGACTTATTTATTTATTTATTAGGCAGCCTTGATTCGTCAGCTGATTATTATTTTCTTCACCTATTTTAAATTTCAGCTGAAAAAGTTAATAGTTAAATAAAAACGATTATTTCGCTTCACATTATTTTCAATGTCAAACTTCATACCTATACAAAACACATAAACGAAAGTTTTCTTTGAACTGCGATTACTTGACGAATAAATATGCCTTGTAAAGGGTGGTTAAATTTTAAGGGCCGATGTTGAATGTGAACTACACCTAAACAAGTTTTTTTTTCTGCATTTTTTCTCAATTTCAGACCAACTCAATTTGAATCATGGAAAGATACACAATCGACCAACGCATTAAAGTTATTCAGGCTTATTATGAAAATGCATTTCGTGCACTTCGTGATTTTTTGGGTTAATTTAATCATCCTAATTTGCGTAGGTACAATCGGAAAAATTGTGCAAAAATGTGAGCAATCCGGGTCTGTAGATGTCAAAACACAATATATATAAAAACAAAATATTGCTTCTGTTCGCGATGGTATAGCTGAAGAGCCTTCCACCTCAACTCATCATCGTGCCCAACAATTGAACATCAACATTGTCATAGAAAATTTGGACCTTCTAATGAAAGTGTCTGGCGAGGTCGCGGCGGCCATTTGGCTAATATTTTGTTCCATACATAATTGAACCAAACCAATATTACCATAATAAAAAGAAATGACAATAATTTCCTAAATAATTTGTGTTTTATTCAAAATCAACAAACATTTATAATTAAAATACATCTAATAGGTACATGTACATAGGTATTTAAAAAATAAAAATAAAATATTCGGGATATGCTCCCATAATTTTTCAATAATATTTATTTGGTTGTTGGGTTTATGCTGGTTTATATGCATTTCACAGGTGCTTATGCCAGATCATCAGTAAACCTTTACCCAAATTCTTGAAAAAGTTTAATATTTTTACAAGTTATATTTTTAAATTCTCATTAACAAAATGAGAATTCAAAAATAAAACAAAAAACTATAAAAAACCCAACCAACAATTTTTCAATTTTAATTTATTTTATTTTTCTAATCCCATTACCATTTGGCTAACCGTTGGTTAACACTAAATGCTTATAAGGGCAAACGAAAAATAAAATCTTTTATTCGTTAATTTACTAAATTATTCGGGATAGGCTCCTATAATTTTTCAATAATATTTATTTGGTTGTTGGGTTAAACTGGGTTAATGCATTGCAGTGGTGCTTATGCCAGATCATCAGTAAACCTTTACCCTAATTCTTGAAAAAGTTTAATATTTTTATTAGTTATATTTTTAAATTCTCATTAACAAAATGAGAATTCAAAAATAAAACAAAAAACTATAAAAAACTCCTTCAAAAACCCAACCAACAATTTTTCAGTTTTAATTTATTTTATTTATTTATGGGTTTTTGAAGGAGTTTTTTTTAGTTTTTTGTTTTATTTTTGAATTCTCATTTTGTTAATGAGAATTTAAAAATATAACTTGTAAAAATATTAAACTTTTTCAAGGATTTTGGTAAAGGTTTACTGATGATCTGGCATAAGCACCAGTGAAATGCATATAAACCAGCTTTAACCCAACAACCAAATAAATAATAAAAAAAAATTTATAACAATTAGGTACATTTATTGTTCGCTATCAGAATATTCTTTTAATGAGCTGTCTGCTTCAATTAGAGTAATATTTTTAATATCATAATTTTGATTTAAAAGGTTAAATAAACATTGTAATTTTTTTTTTTTTTTTTTGGTTTTGTGAATTTTCTCATCACATAAAAATAAAAAAATTAACATAGCCAAAAAAGAGAGAAACTTAAGTTGGCAAAACCACTGTTTTTTATACCATAGAGGAGAAAATTTTTAAGCTCGGCGAAGGATATGCATGCTGTTTGTTACACCATAGAGGAAAAAATCCTTCAGCCCGGCCGAATGCCTGCTATGCAGAAAAACTTATGTTGGCGAAAACACTGTTTGTTATACCATAAAGGAGAAAACCCTTAAGCCTTAACGAAAGCCGACTATACAAAGAAATTTTAATTGGAGAAGCAGCTTTTTGTTATACCAGAGAAACTTTAGTTTGCGATGCCAATGTTTATCAATTTAATTTTTGAAACACCTACATATTTGAAAAAACTTGATATTTATTATTACATGTAATTTTCTTTTGTAAAAATTTCTGAATACTGTATTGACAACATCTAGAGGTAAACTTTAAAAAAAAAGGTGAAAGATTCATTCAAAAGCTTTCATATGATACTAATATCTCAAATATACATATTTGAGAACTTCAGAGGTCTGCAACTCGAATACTAAGAGTTTCCAAGAATATTACTACTTAAAATTTTTTTTATTTTTCAACTTTCTTTCGTCCTACATACATACATATGTATGTAGTTTTTTTCAATTTGAAAGTGCGTTGGTAAACTAGATTTGTTCCAATTATTTGAGTTCCTACTCCTACTTAAGACCAACGATATACCATCAGCACCACAGGTGAATGATATAAAAAGTATGGGAACCATATGTTGTCATTATGCCTTTACTGTTCAACAACTTTTCTTTCATAGAACCAGAATTGACACCCACCTTGAAAATTAAAGCAAGATATTTATGCTTTAACCAAAAATAGACATTAACAAAACAATAACATATGTATGTACATATATAGTATATATTTTTAGAATTTTTTATGTAAGTACATCTAAGTATGTAGGGATATGTGTAGAAAAAAATTTTTTTAATAAATTTTATTTAGTTACCTTTAAAAATTTTTGGTTTGTATTTCTTCCTCCTGCAATTGAATAAGTTTTCTTTACACTTTTTTATTTATATTACATGGATTTGATTTGTAAGTTAGCACTGTTTATCCAAATTTTGTTAAAACGTAGTAAAATTGTTTTTGAGTCACAATGGCAAATTATGTTTAATATTGTTAATATAAAAAATCTACGCACTTCCAGAAGAAATTTGAAATATTTTACCAATTAGGTACTTATAGAAAAAAATTGATACAGGCGATTTTTACAAACAACTTTTACAAAACAATCAAAAGCAAGCAAATTCACTTTGAAAACAAGTCAGACTACAGTTCACGGATGGAAAACATGATACAATTGTACTTTTTATTGTACATTTTCGACCTTGTTGGTACCGTGGTACTACCGCGAGCTACTTGGTACAATTTTGTCCTCTTCTCTGTTCTCTTTAATTTTGTTTTTGTGTGTTTTATTTTATTCTGTCAGCTTCTCTGTTTTTATTTCAATGCTGTTGTCAAAGCGAATTCATGTCAAGTCTGCAACATCAAAATCTGCAAACTTCTTACAAAACTTACCTGTTAATTTGGCACTACCTGGTACATGAATTCGACTTGGCTGTTGTTATTTATATTTTATTTAACTTATGGTTCGTAAGCATGTAAGGTTGACTTTAATAATATGGTACTAAAATGGTTCGATAAGTTTACTCCAGAAAAAGTTATTATGGGAGAAGCAAATTCAATAGTACCTCTTCTGGTGAAAATGTTTCCACACGAACAAACAAACTTTGAAGCAATAAATGATCAGTACAGAGCACTAGCCGATGTTATTGAACTTAGATCACAAAGATTTAAATATTTCTATTTTTGGTCTTAAGTATCACAGATGAAAAATGAATTAAATTAGTTCATGTTCCCAGATATCTCAAGAATTGTAAGAGGTATTCTGTGTATTCCAAATTCAGCGGCCAACGTCGAACGAGTTTTTTATTTTAAAATACTAACTAAAACAAAGAAAAGCAAAAGAATTCACGTTTCTACTGTTTCAAATTTGATATAGACAAAAGATTTATTGAAGTCAAAAAATTCTTGTTGTTTTAATTTAAAAATAACAGAACATTTATTATCTAAAAGTATTAATTAAATAAAATTTTTTAAATAACCGATCTCTACGTATGTACTTATGAATGTAATATTTTTTATTGTGTACTGGATTTTTAATCACATTTTTGTTAAGTTTTTGTTTTTTTATTGTACACTTTTGAATTTTTATAAACATTTTTATTAAGTTTATGTTTTTATTAATATATATTAAAAAATAGTACCGTCTTGGCCTAAAAAGTACATTTTGTTTTCACACTTAGTACAAATTCATAAAAGCCATTTCCCTTCCCTGCTACAGTTGCATATATGATTACATCATGAAACAACTATAAAACCAGGGTAAATTAATACCAGCTGAGCACAAAATAGGATATATTAGGTTTGTTCGACGTTCGATACCTCGGGCTCCCAATTTTATCGAAAATCGTTTCTTGTGTTGAAAATTGGGCTTATGAGAATGTTCATAAGAAAGTAATTTGTGTTTCTCTTTTTACCAGCTTTACCCGTACTTTTTTTGCTTGTAAAATGGTAAAACTGTCACATCACTAAATCAGCTGTTATTAATTTTTTTAAATATGAAAGCATGGTACAATTATCAGGTAGCCTCACTAAAACAGCTGATTTTTTTTTTCTCTACCTTAAGGTTTAACTAAAATGTCAAATTTTGTTTATGTATGTGTATATATTGTGTACGTATATATTCTACCGCCAAAAAAACACGCACACACATTTGCTTTTTGACATTTAAGGCGTCGTTTTCCAACAACAAAATGCATGTAGAATTTTGTTGTTGCAGAACTGAGGCTACCTGATGATTGTACCATGTATGAAAGGTTGCAAAAAATTTTTTTTCACAGTCGTGATTCAGCTCTGGTCGGGTTAAGAGCTCGCGCGTTTTTGCCATTATCATTTAATGGTAATCAGGTTGTCCCTTTTTATCTGACTTCGAGAGTTTTGCGTCTCACTTTCACGAGGTTAACTGTGTGGCGTCGCGTAACTGTGCTTTGGATACAGTTTCCAGACTATTCTACTGTTAACCGCGTGTTTTCGTTTTAATTGGAGGAGTACCAAATAAACTCATAATAATTGTGACTGGAGGAGTACCATATAAACTCAATTAACATGAGACTGGAGGAGTTCCATAAAACTCAACATTAATTATTGTTCAGACGTCTCCGACTTCCTATACAATGGTATAGGTCGACCTGCGGTACCTGAACTAAAGTTTTATAACTGGAGGAGAACCATTAAACTCAATATTTTACTTATTGTTCGAGTGTCTCCGACTTCCTATACAAAGGTATAGGTCAACTTGCGAGCCTGAATCAACACACAAACACTTTTGGAGGGATAACCTGGCAATATGCTTATGCAGCCAACCAATTTTAATTAAAAAAAAAAAAAATTTATATTTGTAAACAATGGAATATACCATGTCTGAAAATATAGATAGAATTTTTGTAATTTAAATAATTTTAATATCTAATAAAACATATGCATTTCAGTCTAGTGTTTGTATAGACATACTTTAACAAAAATTTGTTGAACATTTTTTTAGCAGAAGCAGTTGTCTAAGCCGTTGGTAAAAAAACGGCGTGGTGGCGGCCAAGTGCAAAAATTACCGACGGTAGATTGGAGCTGGTTTAAGAAATTATTAAAGTAAA
Organism: Phyto melanocephala; assembly: GCA_941918925.1. NCBI lineage: Eukaryota > Metazoa > Arthropoda > Insecta > Diptera > Rhinophoridae > Phyto > Phyto melanocephala. Next base: position 40,339,827 of record OW799234.1, on the reverse strand, counting down.
AAAATAAACGGAATAACGAAATAAGTAGTTTTTGCTTAAATCATGTTGTGCAGTCATACCTCTACGATTACAAAAGCATTCCACTATTTTATATAACAAGAGTAATTATCCAGGATATATTTTAGTAAAAACACAATATAATTTCTTATATCAAACATAATAATGATTAAACTATTTTAACGTTATCATACAGAAACTTCTGTTTTTTATAATAGAAAATTAAACGGAATTCGTATTACCATATATGCACGAATGAAAGCGAGTTAAAAAAAAAACAACGATATATGTTAATATGTTTTTCTTGTAATTTTAAGTGCAGCCGTAATATATGTATACTCTATTGTTTGATTGCGGACATTACAGAGTTATTTTAAATATTTTTCATTAAAACTTAGTGCTAAGTCCCCTTTTACAATAGAGAAACTGAAAAGCAGACAGTCAAAATTCGATAGTAACGGGTTGAAATGCGTAGTACACATTTCTTCCTCTTTAACTTGTTTATATATTTTTTCATATTTCATATCATTTTTTTCGTCTCATCATTTCTTTAGTAGATTGTTATACGATTCAAACACCATACGACAACGAAAAAAATTAGAAAAATAAATTTCTTAATTGTAAAAAGCTTAGAAAGTTTTAAAAGATAATGAGAAAAATAAATGCCTCTCATTTCTAGTTAGCAAAAAGGGACTTTGCTAAGCATTTAACGCTATCAGTCGAGATAGCCTGATGCGGTTCATCCGAACAAAATATTTCGTCGGCGACGGTAAGCCGGCTGGGAGCATATTAACCTGGACCTCTACGATTTTGACGTTTTTTTTTTTCGAGCTTGAAATGTGTTTTTTTGCGTTCCAGCAACTTTGGGTAAATTTATTGTTTTCTGAGAGAATTTTTTGTTTACTCTCATTTTACCAGACTTTACCCGGATCTACGTCGAACAAACCTATAATTTTTTAAATAGTTTTAATCAGGGTACATTTATACAGGTGGCGGTGCCAGAGCAGCTTTGTGAGCCAATGTTTGTCAAACTCTATATAAAAAAAAAGGATTTCAGTATATGGAGTTTGACAATTTTTGGCACTGAAATCTATTTTTTTTTATATGGAGTTTGACAAACATTGGCTCACAAAAAAATAATTCGCTGGGCTGACACCGCCACCTGTATAAGTGTACCCTGAATACACCGTAGTTTTAATGTCAAACCAAGGCAGCTGATTGAGATGCATTTTACGTCGGAGAAGATAACAAACCCTAATGGTAAACTTTATTACTTAAGCTCTGTACAGACGGTTGTTAGATCTGACATAATTGCTTTACCTAAACATATGCTAAGAATGGAATGACAATGAAGAATTGCTTTCATAAGGTAAATTGTCAGTTCAGACAGTTGTCAGACTTTCATCAAAAAAGCTTACAATTTCATTGGCAGATATTGTTCTAACAATAACTTTATCTGACGATGTTGTCCGGCAAAAAATTTTAAATTTAGACGGTTGTCAGATGACGATAAAAAAAAATTGTTAGATGAGTTGTCAGAATTGCTTTGGTCTTGTTGTTTTTTACAATTTTAGATTTCTATGGCGTCTGGGAATCTGCCAACATTGTTAGGCAAAAATTGTCAGTTCACACGGTTGTAAGGCATTTATTACCAATTTTTCAGGCAATATTGTACGATCTGACAACCGTGTGTACAAAGCTTTACACTCCTTTTCTTGAGTGTATATTCACATTCCTCACAAAAACGTATTTGACCCTTATAATAAGAGAAATATAATTAGAAAAAATTAAAGTGCTGCTTAGTTTATCAAAGTAAAATTAATACTTATTATATAAATACTTTAAATGGTAATACCTTAAATTTGCATTGGAAAGGATTTTCGGCCATTAGCAAACTTTTACATGTATTTTCAACAAACTTTTCAGATTTTTATAATAATGTTAAATTTATTTTAAAACTTAAAGTAAATAAGATTGTATTAATTATTGTTATATTTCCTATTATTATATTCATTAATATGTTATTATAACAAAATTAATCAAAATATTATTACAATGGCATACATAAAAGTTCCAAAATTTGGAAAAAGAATCGTGATAGAGAAAGGTATGAGCTACATTCCCTCATATCCAGTTTTCCTTGGTGATGTTTTGTTTCAAACAACTTTTTTGAAACTCAACTAACTTTTTGGCCAACTGGGTTAAAACAAAAAGATGTGCAAAAAATTGGAAAAAGGGGCGTTATAGAGAAAGATATGAGCTACATTTCCTCATATCCATATAAAATGTTTACTTTATATACATTATATAATTATATTCTTTACGACCTTATAATGTTTAAAGAATTATTTTCTTGTCATCAACAGGCTCTAGGTCCAAAAAACTATTTAATTTTAATATTTAAATAAAAATCTTTTATTTTTTATTAAATATTATTTTAAAAAAATTGTTTTCATATATTTTTATTAATTTTGTTCAATATTTCGAGCCCCTTCGGTGCTCTTCTTCAGGAACAAGCTAAAATACACAAAAATAATATACAAAAACTAAAGTTATTTTACCAAATATTTTTCATACTTAAATATATAAAAATATATGTACATTAACATTGTATTATTAAAATTATTTATGTCTACTAATTTCATAATATCGTCTTACATTTTAGTAAAGCTGTCGTCTGTCCACAGATAGAATGTAAAGCTTACTAAATGTTCTTATGTTTAAATTTAGCTATTAGGTGTCGGTATGTATGTGCACAGTTTTCAGTGTCTTTCTTGTAGTTCATCCTTACCTACCGTTGCCACATGCAAGTGCAAGTGAAAAAAAACCAATACACTAACACTTTTTTACTAACACAACTACACTTTGGCAACCTGCGACTCAGCTTGCGAAGAAATTTTTAAGCAAGTAAAATTTTTACAGTTACGGCAAGTAAAGTGACAAGCCGAAAAACAGTGTTGTCTAATACTGAGTTTTTAGTTAACTCACTAACATATTATACAGTTGTGGTAAATAATTCAGCTAGTTTTTTTAATAAATATGTATATATTTATATGAAGAATATTAAGAAAAAATATAAATATTCATTTAAAATGTTAGTTTTAATATAAATATCAATTTTTAATAAAAAAAATTATATTAAAAAGTTATATGTCTAAAGGTAACGTTTAATAGTGGCTATTGACAACACTTAATTACCAATTGAAGCAGCGCCATTTGTTTTAAATTTGTTTCAAGTTTATTTGTTGACGACATTTTAAAAATGAACTTGCACTGTGCTGTGTAGCCACTCAAAAAATTTTTGTGTTTTTTTTTGGAATTTCTCCTGATTTTCGTTAGTAATACGTATACACTACTTGCAAGTAAATACTTGCTTGTGGCAACGTAGGGTTATGTTCGCAGGGGTATTAATTATGTGTAACATCTCTATTGTGTATCTCTTTTCATAATTGTCCTCTTGTTGAAGTATTGTTGTACCTGTTATATTTGGAGAGTGCCCAGTAATTGCACAGTGGGTTGCTAACGCTGTTTTTTGTTCTGTTGTTCCTTTTCGTGTTTTATGGTCCGATTTATGTGTTGCTAATCTCGTTCTCAGTTTTGATTTCGTCGTTCCAACATATGTTTTATTACAAGCCGTTTCCGTTGCACGGTATTTTGTAAATTATATTTGATTTGTCCAATTTGTCAATTTTCGTCTTTGTATTCGAAAAAAGTTTATTTAACGTTGTTTCTGTCTTAAGTGCAATATTTACTTTTTCTCTATCAAAAATGTTCGAATGGGTAATTCGTTCAGAAAACCCTGGGATATATGACATTGATTTAAATTTTTGTATATCTTTTTCAGGTTTTATCATCGAGGTTGTGTTGATATTTCTTTTAGCTTTTTGATCAAATTTACAATTGTATAATTTGGAAAACAATTTTTTTGTAGCGTTTTTCGTATTTTCTTAATATTTTCTCTGTGATAGGATTCATCACTTATTTGCAATACTCTTTTTGCAAAATTATATACTGTATTTAATTTAACATGTGTAGGGTGGTTAGAGTAGAAGTTTATGATTCGTCCTGAAGATGTTGCTTTTTGGTACCAATGTATAGTTAAAGTATTCAGTTTGCGTATAACGAGTGCATCTAAATATGGTATCATACCATCCTTTTCTAATTCCATGGTAAACTGTATTTGTCTGTGAAAATTATTGAAAGATTTAAGTGTTTCTTCCACTTTATTTTTCTTAATTTGTGTATTTTAGCTTGTTCCTGAAGAAGAGCACCGAAGGGGCTCGAAATATTGAACAAAATTAATAAAAATATATGAAAACAATTTTAAAAAAATAATATTTAATAAAAAATAAAAGATTTTTATTTAAATATTAGAATTAAATAGTTTTTTGGACCTAGAGCCTGTTGATGACAAGAAAATAATTCATTATATACATTTTTTAAAACTGATTATGAAATTCTTACAGATTGTATACACAGTATTATCTGTTATAAGAATATTTACAATGTAAAAAAAAATAGAAAAAACCTTACTTTCATATTACAACAATATAAAACAAAAGGTCAAGGATTAAAAACAGAGAAGAAGTTCCGGTACTTAGTTCAGCCACCAGTATTTTGTAATATTTATATTTGAAAGTATATTCTTATCCTCACGGAAAATGCTGGTATCGAATCTATTGTTTTCAAGTGTAAGTTTATTGCTGGTGATAGCTTTAGTATTGGCCCTTCTATATATATGAAAAAATATAGGGACGCCTCTTCCATTTTGTATAAAACCGGTTTTATCTAGATATACGAATACCTCAGGTGGTACATAGCCGCTTTGTAACGACTTTGCTATATAATTGTCACTGACATAATAGATTGTCATTATTAATTTGTTTTCATAGATACAACATTTTCTAATGTGATCCCTTGTTTATTCTTATAATAGTTTATATATATAGTGAATACCCTTAATGTTAAGTACTATTAAGTGAATACTCCTAATATTGCATATATCAAATTTCCGTTAATTATAATTGGTCAATTTCAAGTTTATTTTATTTAACATCTCATATTACATATTTTCTTTTATTTGATTATGATTGGTTAATTTCAAATTTATTTTGTGTTAACATCTCTAATTACATTTACTTTTATTTGTTTAAATCAGCATAATTTGTCTTTAATTTTAGTATAAATAGTTCAATAAAATTGACAATATTTTGGCATTATTTTTAATAAGCAAGAATCTTCGTTTTATTTGCTTTGCCTAATTTTCAAGTTCAAGTGCTTGAAGATTCAACAACAACAATATAGTACAATCCAAATTCAAATGTTTGGATTGTGTCATACTATAATTTCACAAATACAAGTTTTTGTATTATCATTTTGGTGACCCCGACGTGATACGTCATCCCTCGAAGAGGACACCCTACGTATAAGGATACCAATTGACATTTGGTAACCCTCCTCAAGGACAATTATCCTTGCGAGGACATTTAGTTGTAGTAGCATTCATCTACTACAAATTTAACGGCCTATCAATTAACATACTGGTGAATCCTGGTCCCGGACGTTGCTTGTGGAATATTTTGAGTGTCTCTTATCAGCAAGGAGGCCAACATGGAAAATCCAAATCAACTTCTAGAGTCATTGTTGAAGACAGGTGCTCATCCGCAATTTTAAGAAGGATTCTGCCAGTCGAAAAACAACAGCAGGCTACTTCGATGACCGTGCGCGACGCCTCACTGAACTCTGGGATCAGTTCGAGGATCAGGACAATAGGCTACGATTACTTGATGTTGTCTCAACCTTGGCCACAAGTCACGAGTACTTCACTGAGGATTATTACTCGAAGATTAGCGAACGTGCAAGGTCATATTTGGAAATATTTAAGGATGAAGCTAGACTTCTCAAGACAACACCTCAAGATCAACAAAAAACGTCAGGTACGAATCATGACGTTCCTACCCAAAAGCAGGAACATCTAACTCATGAAGTTAGTACTCCAGCAGATGCCACTCGACAAGGCCTCATCCGCAGGGCATCAGCCAGGATGACAACCTTAAGCCGAATGTTAAGAGACTCCACGATTGGCGATGAAATTCATCCTCGTGCATACTACCGCGTAAGGCTAGACACCATCAATAAGCTTTGGAGCCAAATTCAAGAATTATATGATGAAATCCTTGAAATCACTGAAGATCCATCAGCCTCTGGCTTCAATACTGAAGACTTTTACATCCTGAACGATCTAGTTCAGGAAAGGGTAACCAACCTGTCCATAATGGCTGACAACGCTGGTGCAGCACATGTAACTGTCGAAATACCAAGTGCATCGATCCGAAGCTCATTACAGCTACCAAGGCTCACTATACCGCAATTCGATGGAGCCTACTTAAAATGGCGGCAGTTCTATGAGTTGTTCTCTGAAATGGTAGATAAGCAACCGGTACCTGCAGTCCAGAAAATGTGGTATCTGAAGAGCAATGTATCTGGGGAAGCAGAACACCTAATAAGCCAGTTTTCCTTATCAGACGCAAACTACGTTGCTGCATGGAAAACGCTACAGGACCGGTACAACAATAAACGAATTTTGGTGGCAAACTTGGTTGACAAAATAATTAATCAACCACCAGGTACTTCAACTGCATCGGCCATTAAAGATCTTCATGACACCACCAAGGAATGCTTATTAGCTTTAAACAACCTTGGCATTGACACAAAGTCATGGGACGCAATATTGCTGCAGCTTTTAATCAAAAAACTAGATAAAACCACACACATCAGGTTTGTTCAGTCATTAAAGGAACCTAAGGAAGTGCCTACTATCATCAACTTACTATCCTTTTTGGAAATCCAGTTCCAATCAATGGAAGCTATCGATCAGAAGGAGAAACCCATAAATACGGCTACTTCATCGATAGCATCATCAACGGGAAACAACAGTTCCTGCAACTTTTGTAACAATGGAATCCACAATCTTTAAATCATCAAGTTTTTACACCAGCCAGCATCAACCCGGCTACAATGGGTTCAGAAACAAGGGCTTTGTGTAAATTTCTTCAAAACAGGCCATACATCCAAAACTTGCAGTTCAAGCAGCTGCAAAAGGTGTATGAAAAAACACAACACGTTGCTGCATTTGTAACACACTTCGCAACCAAACTCGGACTCAAAATCAAAAAACACACGCCCTGAATCAGGTGCTCAATCGAGTTCATCATTAGACAACGCTGTGGCAATAACATCAGCAGCCACAAATGCTAAACCGAGGCGGCAGGCTTTGTTCTATTAGCAACGGCAAAGGTGATTATCACTGCTCCTTACGGTATGTCAGGCCATTTCAGGGCAATACTTGATTCCGGATCACAAGTGAATCTTGTATCGAAACGTGTGACACAAAAACTGTTAATATCTCCAACGGAAACCTCGCTCTGCATCGATGGTGTTGGCCAGACTCAGAGAAGATCAAGCCATCGGGTCAAGGTCGAGATGAAATCAAGGGACCTTAACTTTTCAGCAAATCTAGATGCGTATGTACTACCAAGCATCATACCACCACAACCAAGTCAACATATTGACATTTCAACGTGGAACATTCCAAGCAACATTCCATTGGCAGACCCCCAATTCAATGTTCCTGAAAAAATAGACATTCTCCTTGGAGCAGAATTCTACTACAAACTTACCCAGAGTGGAACAATACGGCTTGATGACGATTTACCAGTGATGCAGAACACTGCTCTTGGTTGGATTGTAGGTGGTTCAATCTCTGAATATTCATCACTAAATTCACAACGTGAATTTACCTGTGCGATATTTTTAAACCCCTACATCGTTAGAAGAAACTATTGAACAACTCTGGAAGTTAGACGAGCTTAAGACCTGCGAAAGACCACTCTCACTTTCTGACAAGTTATGTGAGATGGACTTTAATCAACATGTACATACTAACCAGGAAGGTCGGTTTATAGTCAGACTTCCCTTTCGGGAAAACCCAGAAGCTTTGGGGGAATCGCATGCCATGGCTTTCAACAGATTCATGAGTCTAGAGCGCAAACTCTTAAGAAATGAAGCCATCCGGACACAATATGTAGAGTTCATGAGGCAATATGAACAATTGGGCCACATGCAAAAAATTAATATCGATAGCTTGTGTGGTCCAAAATACTTTATTCCTCACCACAGCGTATTGAAACCAGATAGCTCAACAACAAAACTTAGGGTGGTCTTTGATGCATCGGCGAAAACTTCTTCAGGCTACTCATTGAATGATTTAATGTATACGGGTCCAACTGTTCAAAGTGACTTGTTCTCAATTCTTCTCCGATTTCGATTGCCAAAATTCGTATTTAGAACAGATATAGAAAAAATGTGTCGACAAATTCTACTTGATCCAAACAATCATCAACTCCAATTAATTATCTAGAGGGAGCATCCAGATGCACCCATTAATTATTATAAATTAACCACGGTTACGTATGGTACACGTGCAGCGCCTTACCTGGCCACGAGATGTCTACAAAAAATAGCCGATTAAAACAATGGCAAGTTCCCATACGGCTCTCAGATACTAAGGAACAATTTTTATGTGGACGATAGTCTTGGAGGCTCAAATAGCCTCAATGCAGCAATTAAAATGCAAGAGGAACTCATCACCATGTTAAAACAACATGGCTTCAGTTTAAAAAAATGGTGCGCTAACCATTCACAATTGCTGAAAAACATCCCCATTGGTGATCAGGAAGTCAATTTGGATTTCAATGGCAGTAATACGAACACCATCAAAACACTTTGACTATTTTGGATACCCAAAGCCGATCAATTCTGCGTCAAGGTGAAACTTAACCAACTTCAAGTAATTTCGAAGCGTACTGCAACGTCTGATATAGCAAAATTATTTGATCCTCTTGGTCTACTCTCCCCTGTGATCGTTAAAGCAAAGATTTTTTTTCAACAATTGTGGCAACAAACCCTAGATTGGGATGAACCTCTACCTAAAAATCTTTGCGCGACCTGGAAGGCTCTTAGAAATGATTTAAGTAGTTTAGACGGCTTTAAAATATCACGCCATATATTCAATGATGACATTCCAGTAAAGTCGCAGTTGCATGTGTTTGCAGACGTATCTCAGAAAGCATTTGGTGCGGTGGCATATATTCGCGCAATTCTTAAGGATGGACGCGTGATCGTACGACTACTGTGTGCAAAATCACGAGTGGCTCCTTTAAAACAGCAGACACTACCTAGACTAGAACTATGTGCGGCAGTAATAGCGGCCCAACTTGCAGATAGAATGAAAAGCGACCTCAAGTTACAGAATACACCAATATATTTATGGACCGACTCCGAGATTGTGTTGTCCTGGATAAACGCACAATCCACCTCTTTTAACACCTTTGTGGCCAACAGAACATCAACAATCCAATCATTAACGCTACCTGATCAATGGCGACATGTCAGATCAAGGGATAACCCCGCTGATGTTTTATCTAGAGGACTTCAAGCAGCGGAATTGCCAACATGTAACTTATGGCTGTACGGACCTCTATTTCTTCACGGAAGGGACGAGTCATGGCCCTCAAAATTCTTGCCGCAACTGGCAATCAATAATGACATGAAAAGAAAAGGGTAACTCCTGTCGCAGCAATTGAGGTATCAACTAGTAACGATCTTGTATACACGATCAATCACAAGAATTCCTTTAGGACACTGCAGAGAATTCTAGCATATGTTATGCGATTTGTAAGCAATTTAAGGATACCGAAGATGAGTCGTCCAATGGAATTATCCTTGACTTCAAGAGAATTGGATAATTCACTCTCTTTAATTATCCACAAAATTCAGGTTGCTGACTTTACACAAGAAATCGAACAACTTCAGAGATACAACGAGGTTGAAAAAAGGAGCTCAATTAGCAGCTTGTCTCCTTTCCTTGATGAGAAAAATTTACTAAGAGTAGGGGGCCGTTTAGAGGCATCATCCATACCATACGATGCGAAACATCAAATGCTGATTCCTTATAATGGTCCCATCGTAAAACTTCCATTCACAATGGTTCACGAAGAAAACAAGCATTGCGGACCACAAGCATTATTATGTATTATACGACAACAATTTTGGCCAATAAAGGGCAAAATTATGGCTCGAGCAACAGTCCAGAAATGCATTAGATGTATCAGGGCACGGCCACAACTAATCCACCAATTCATGGGAAATTTACCTCAACCTCGCGTCACTCCTGCTCGCCCCTTTATTAATGCAGGAGTTGACTATTGTGGACCATTTTGGATTCATTACAAGACCAGAGGTAAAAGGCCAACCAAGGCGTATATAGCTGTCTTTTGTTATTTTGCAACTAAAGCAACACATCTTGAACTGGTAACCGATCCTTCAACTGAAGCATTCATTGGTGCATTAAAACGCTTCATTAGCCGACGAGGTCGGTGTCAAAACATATATTCTGACAACGCCACGAATTTTATTGGTGCTAAAAATCAACTGTCAGAATTAGCTGAAAGCATCTATTCCGATAAGGGACAGGAAGCAATTGTCTTCACTTTCAGCTCAAGGAGTATTCAATTCCATTTTATTCCACCGCGAGCACCACATTTTGGCGGGTTATGGGAAGCTGCAGTGAAATCAGCAAAACATCTCTTATTACGCAGTGTTGCATCAGCATCTCTAACACAGGAAGAACTGGAAGCAACTATAATAGAAATTGAGGCGATTCTTAACTCTCGCCCATTGACGCCAATGTCCAATGATCCAAATGATCTTGAAGCGCTAACTCCTGGTCACTTTCTTATTGGTGAGGCGCTCACATCGCAAATAGACAGCAGCGCAACTTCAGCGAGAGTATCAGGCCTATCTCATTGGAAACTTGTCTCTCATCTCAAACAAGAGTTTTGGAAACGATGGTCTAGTGAATACCTAAACCAGCTCCAGCAACGTTATAAGTGGACTAAACAGTATCCTAACATCAAAATTGGAGACATGGTAATAGTCAAGGAAGACAACCTACCAGTTATGAAATGGCCCTTGGCGAGAATTGTGCAAATTCACCCTGGTGATGATGGTGTCGTTAGAGTCGTAGAAATAAAATCTGCTAATGGAATATTCAAACGGCCAATACACCGTCTGGCTCTTCTACCCATCGATCAAGATTCCAAGGCAGCTGTTATTGATACGGATGATAATGATCAAACTGTCGATAAATTCTCCTCTGACTGCAATGAAGAACCCAAGGTCAAAAGAAAGAAAACTTGCACAAATCCTCTCAATCTAGCATTATTCATAATAATGTTTCTACTACCATTAGTATTTGGAAACCCAGTCGAAAATAAGAAATTTGGAACAAAGTTAGGAATTCATTTTGAGCAAATTGGTACCGCCGTCATGTCAACTACTGAATGGAATATACTTGTCTACTATGACTTGAACACTTACTGGTCGGAAACATCAAGTCTGACCAATGGCACAAAGTCGTTAGAAGGACTTTGTAAAATGATAAGGCAAAACGAATCATGTCTGAATATCATTAATCACTTCAAGCTACTAGAAGGTGAGTTGCAGCTAGAGAATTGACTGTTACGAAGCAAAAGAGGAGCACTGAATATAGTTGGAAATGTTGCTCACTCATTATTTGGAATATTAGACTCAGAATATGCTGACCAAATATCTGATACAATTCAACAAGTAAAAGAAAATGAGTCATTTCTACTAAAATTATTCAAAAATCAAATATCAGTTGTTGATTCTACACTTAATATCATACGACAAAATCAAAGGTTTGAGCAATTAGAGCAGAAAATAAAAACCTATTCAGAAACCATGGAAAAACTCGGTAATTGGCTAGTTCAAGTACAACTTACACAACTATTTAATTCTGGAGTCTTAGAATTAACGTTAATTGCAAACAACGTAAGAGAAATTCAGTCAGCAATTCTCAACACCCTCATAGATACGCATCACGGAAAATTCAGTCCATTATTACTAACCCCAGACCAGTTACAAGGTGAAGTGGATCAGATAAAACTACATGCACCAATGTCAGCCAGACTTCCCGTGACTCAAGGGGATGAGCTTCTACAACTATTTAGACTGATGAAGGTTCAAGGTAGGCTCACTCATCAACATGCAGTGTTCAAAATAACTCTACCTTTAATTGAAGATGAGGAATTTATGCTGCTATATCTGACTCCTGTACCTAACACAATAAACAACAACATGGTAGCCATCAAGCCATGTACTACTCTCTTGGGTATAAAGGCATCCCGTAAACAATATATACTTCTTACAAGGTCAGAGCTAAACTCCTGCGACATCATAAAACAAGACAGGTTCATATGCTCAAACGCTAATATACGATACAGTTATGGTTCAGAGATATGTGAATGTGAAATAAATTTGTATAATAACAAAACAACACCGACTTGCAAAATTGAAAACTCAACCGCTAACTGGACTCCGCTTAACAAAAGAAATCAGTGGATATATGCCACTTCGTCGCCATCACGGGCAACAGCTGTTTGTAACAGAGACATTATCAATCTTTCGTTAAGGGGATCCGGCTAACTTGCACTCCATCCAGAATGTGTTCTTAAACATGAGTTTGTCACTATGAATAGACAAAGAGCTATATCCACTATAATAAAATCCTCATACACAAGCCTTGGCAAGATCTCCGAAATATCGATAAAAGGGCATGGTACGCAATCTATGAATCAATCAACTTCTATTAGCCTGAATAACGCGGATGACAAAAACATAAAGGAGCTACGTTACAGAAGTCATTAAGGGAACAAGAAATTTTGGACTTACCGAACAAACTTAAGTCCCACCAAGAACATAGTCATGCAGTTGGCTACCTAGCACTTTCGTTAAGTTTGGTGACACTCATCACACTGCTAGGTAAATGTAAGAAAATATATAAGGCGAATAAACCAACGACCACTGAGATCACTTACGAGAACATCGAATTACAACATAGCAATGTGACACCGATACCAATGCCCCGTCAACAGGCTCATAGATTCATCCTAGATGTCTAATTTGATCAATTTTCCCAGATACAGTTACTGCCTTGTTTCTCTTCAACTTTGTTGAACATCCGTTCAACGCGGTGGAGGATGTTTATTCTTATAATAGTTTATATATATAGTGAATACCCTTAATGTTAAGTACTATTAAGTGAATACTCCTAATATTGCATATATCAAATTTCCGTTAATTATAATTGGTCAATTTGAAGTTTATTTTATTTAACATCTCATATTACATATTTTCTTTTATTTGATTATGATTGGTTAATTTCAAATTTATTTTGTGTTAACATCTCTAATTACATTTACTTTTATTTGTTTAAATCAGCATAATTTGTCTTTAATTTTAGTATAAGTAGTTCAATAAAATTGACAATATTTTGGCATTCTTTTTAATAATCAAGAATCTTTGTTTTATTTGCTTTGCCTAATTTTCAAGTTCAAGTGCTTGAAGATTCAACAACAACAATATAGTACAATCCAAATTCAAGTGTTTGGATTGAGTCATACTATATAATTTTTCCGTGTGCAGTCGTTTGCTTATTTTTACTCCCATCGGACGCGTCCCCAGGTGGCGGATAGGGGGGGTGGATGTGGTGTGGGGGGCCTGAGCGCTTCATGGAGTGGGAAAGACCTACCCATCTAAATGAGTAGAGATTTGTCGCATTATGTAGTGATCAGATCCCGTACACTACCTCTGACCCTAGGGGTTCCTAGAACTCCTCGCGGACCAAATAAAAATAAGATAGGGCGGTTCCCAAAATAAACCAAATATGAACGAGAAAATTAAAGAAATGAAAGTTACGGTGCAGAGCCTAATAAACTCAGTACCGGCGGCTAATGGTGGTGAGCAAGCAGGCCCCGAGTCGTCGTCATCAAATGACTGTAAGGAAACAATTTCGGAGGTGGGCAACTTGGCTTCCGTTATTGATAAAGCATCAAGAAGAATAGAGAACGAGGGATCGGATCCAAGGGTGAGCTTTAAGCATCCCCAGCCACACAAGACAGGCGAGGATTCCGACACCTCTGACTCAAATATAGAAGATGCTGACGCTACGGTGTTATGCACAAAGGATACCTCTGAGGTAGATAAAATGGTTGAGGAAGTAAGCGCAAGCATTGCCAAACTCACCACAGACAAAATAAGAACTCTCTCCGGAGCGCAGCAAAGGAAGACTGCCAAAAAGAAACAGAGAGTAAATAAGAAAGGTCAGCGGGATGTCCCTAAAGAGAAAGACTCATCTACACCCATTTCTACCGAAAAGGGTAAGAGGATTCGATCTCCGGAGGAACAGAACACCGTTGGCAATACTAAAAAGAAGAAAAGTTACCAGCAGGGAAGTAAAACGGTTAGCATTTCCCAACTCCCGAAAGAAGACCCTCCGGCCAATCTGAAAGGAGAAGGTAATGAACCAATAGCTTCAACCTCAAAACAGGCGATAGCGGTAGCTAAAAATATAGGTGATGGTGAAACAGCCGGAAAAAAAACCCCACCATCACGTAAAAGAAAGCCGGAAGAAAAATCGGCTAAGGAGCAACCCACGTATGCGAAAGTGGCCAGAAGGAAGATTACAGAGGAGCTATGCTATGCTGTTATCGACTCCAATAGCGCATCGGGCAAAATTCCAATGGCACATCAGAAGGAAGTAGAGAATGCCATAAATGAGAGGATTGTGCAGTATGTCCTGGAAGCAGATGAGAATGCTCCACAGATCCATATAGATAGCTGTAGGTTCGCCAGGGAAGTACTGTTTCTGCAACTAGAATCAGACACCTGCGCACATGTTATGAAAGACCTAGTGGGAGGCATACCAGCCCCATGGGAGGGTGGCAAACTTGCCATGGTGAAAAAAGCCGATATCCCATCCCTAACCAAGGTTTCATTTTTCGTTAAAGGTTGGGGCAGCAAACTTGATAGCAAGGCCATGCTTAGGATCATTGGCAAGCAAAATAGAGGTCTGGAAGTAGACAAATGGGAGGTTTTCCATCATGAGGAAACTGACGATGGCACCCTGGTAGTTGCAGGAGTGGATAAACCCTCCATGTCTTACCTCGAGGAGCAAAAAGGGAAGGTGTACTTCGCGAGTACAACTATTTTCTTCAAAGTTGGTAAGACGCCCATTGGTTGGACACATAATCCAACGGAGAAGAAAGACCCTGACGAAGAAGCAAAGGAGGCTAAAGAGGATGAAGGCCACCCCGTGCCAATGAAGAGGGAGGAGTTGGAGATAACTCAATCCCAAGAAGAATCTCTTTTAGCCGAACAACAATGATACTGCTCTTGCAGATCAATCTCCATCGAAGCAGAACGGCTACACAAGCTTTGATGGAAAATATAACTAAAGGTAAGGTACACATAGTTCTCATTCAGGAACCCTGGACTGTTAAAGACAGAGTTACTGGATTGAATGAGTGTGATTACCAATTATTTTTTGCTAAAACTGGGTCTCGACCCAGAACATGTATACTTTGTCATAAGGGATTAAATTTTCTTTTTTCCCCAGATTTATCTACAGCGGACGCCACTACCTTAATACATGGCTCACGCAATTTAATGCTGGCATCGGTGTACCAACCTTCTGATGCTCCGACACTACCACCAACGTCGGATTTAAGAAGTATGATAACATCGGCAAGGAGAACAGGTAGGAATATTTTAATAGGTTGTGATGCGAACTCGCATCACCTCTCTTGGGGCAGCACGAACTGTAACAGGAGAGGAGACGCCCTATGGGAATTCCTAAATGCTAATAACTTATTTACCCTTAACTCAGGTAATAAACCTACATTTATTAACAGAATTAGGGAAGAGGTAATTGATGTGACTATATGTTCAGAAAATTTAATTGATGAAATTTGCGATTGGCACGTATCTGATATGCACTCTTATTCGGACCATCGCTATATTTTTATGACCTTAACTCATCCGCCACCGGAACCGGTGACTTTTAGGAATAAGGCCAGGACGGACTGGCCAAATTTTAGGTTAAGTCTTCAACATAAACTCGAAAATTATCCAGAACCGGATGAAAATCTGGACACGATAGATTCGATGGTGGAAAGACTGACTGCCGATTTTAGGGAAACTTTTGAGGAGCATTGTCCACTCCGACAAAGGCGAACCCCAAGGGAAAAGCCCTGGATGACAGGTGAACTGATTAATCTCAGGAAAGAAACCCGAAGGCTATTTAACAGAGCCTATCGAAAGAAACAATCAGTATACTGGGACGATTACAGTGAGAAGCTCAGAATATACAACAAAGCAATAAGAATCGCCAAACGCAGATCCTGGAGGCTTTTTTGCAATCAGGTGGACAGCGTGAATGACGCTTCTAGAATTAAGAAATTCCTATCGAAAACCCACACCCAACCGGAAACCCTCGTTGACTCGAACGGGAAAAGGTCGGAGACGATGGAGGAGACGCTAGGAATACTGATAGAGGCACACTTCCAAACGGAAATGGCGGATGACGGAGAAATTCCACACCCCCATGACGGTAGTGCCACGACGGACATAATTATAACCACAAAGATGGTAAGAGAGGCGGTAAATAGTTTCTTGCCATATAAGGCACCAGGGCCGGACGGTATTTTTCCGGCTCTCCTACAAAGAAGCATTGACCTAATCGACATAAGGCTGGCGAATATTTTTACTACTTGCCTGAAATATGCGTATACCCCTGTGGAATGGAGGGAGGCGAGAGTCGTTTTCATACCTAAACCAGGGAGGGAAAATTACGCAAATCCTAAAGCTTATAGACCCATAAGCTTAACATCATTCTTATTGAAAACCATGGAGCGTATCGTCGATGGAATGGTCAGAAGACGATTACCAGGCGATTCAATGAGATTTGGACAACAAGCCTATATCAAGGGCAGATCTACTGAGACTGCTCTTCAGGAGGTTGTTTATCATATAGAGAGATCCTTCGACCTGGGTGTGTATACCATGGGCGTATTCATAGACATAGAAGGAGCTTTCAATAACGTAATGACCTCGAGTCTTATCGGTTCCTTGGAAAACTTAGGGTTAAGCCATGTCTTAATTGCATGGATTAGCAATATGTTAAGGAACAGATGGATAAATTGTGAGGCAAATGGAGTAAGAAGAAGGGACAAAGTATGTCGAGGAACCCCGCAGGGAGGTATTTTATCTCCATTAATATGGGTAACTACCATACATAGTCTACTGAAGATTCTATCGAACGAGGGATTCAAGCCTATCTGTTACGCAGATGATGTTGCGATACTGATCAGGGGGACGAATCCAAATTCTTTATGTATGAGAGCAATGGAGGCTTTGAATATATCATATAACTGGGCGAAGGAGCGAGGGCTCAATGTCAACCCGGAAAAGACTGAAATCTGTTTGTTTACGAGAAAGAGGAAGATACCGGTGCATAGCTATCCCATCTTTCGGAATAAGACAATTAAGATTGATAAAAAGGTCAAATACCTAGGAATAGTACTTGATTGGAGACTATCCTGGAAGGACCACATTCAATGTAAAGTGGAGAGAGCTCAAAGAATATGGGCCCTCTGCAGAAGAGTGATTGGCTCAAAATGGGGCTTAAGCCCAAGGATGACACATTGGCTATATACGAGTGTACTGCGGCCTACAATTACGTACGCTTCGTTAGTATGGTGGACATCCTTAGAGAAGAAGGTGAATATAAAACCTCTTCAAAAGATTCAGAGACAGTGCTGCATTAGTATTTGCGGCGCCATGAGGACCACATCGACAATGGCCATTGAGAATATATTATCCATTTGGCCTATTGAGATACAGGTAAAATATGAAGCGGCCTTAGCTGCCACAAGATTAATGGCAATAGATGAGTGGCTTATAAGAGAACATAAGACCAGATACCAAAGAATAACGGATATCTTACCGATAGGAAATATTACAGAATTAACATGTGATAAAATCCCGATGAGATATGAGAATATTAACTGCATCACCATTATACCGGAAGAGGGAGAATGGGATGAGATAATCAGGATGGGAAACACCCACGGAATCGATCTTTATACAGACGGTTCAAAGATTGGTGACCAAACTGGAATGGGCTTATACGACATAAGCCGAAATAGAGGCAAATACTTCCGTCTACCAGATCACAACACTATTTTTCAGGCTGAGATCATGGCGATTACGGAAGGAATTAAATGGATAAAGGAAACGAATAGCGAAACTCCGATTCGTATCTTTACGGATAGCCAATCAGTGATTAAGACATTGAGAAAGGAGAAAGTTGAATCCCGGAACGTTTTGCAATGCAAGAGTGAGATAAACTCATATGCAAATTGTGAACATCTGGAGATAATATGGATACCAAGCCATCACGGGCTGATCGGAAACGAGAAAGCCGACAAATTATCCAAAATGGGAGCTCTTTTGAGTACTATAACTTTGGAGAACGCCAAACCCCTTAAACGATTTAAGGATGAACTTAAACGTTGGGCAATGGAAGAACATGTCAGAAAATGGCAAAGCACTGATGTCGGTAAGGTGACAAGAACACTCTGGGGTGACCCAAATCTTGGGAAGTCAAAGGAGATTTTGAGACTAAGTAGACCTACACTTAGGAAATTAACCGGTGTAATTACAGGTCATACGGAGTTGAGAACTCATTTAGCACGCATGGGATTATCTGAGGAGACGACATGTAGAGCTTGTGAGGAAGAGGATGAGACCCTGGTACACTACCTCTGTCATTGTCCTGCGTTTGGGCATATTAGGCGCGAAAATTTTACAGTAGATAATATGCCGAACTTGGAATACCTGGGGAACTCGAACTGGAGATCCATAAGGCGTTACATTGAGGGGACTGGTTTCTTGGACTAGTCCGTTATTTATGGGAAATTATGTTTATGGTTTTTTGTTTGGGAATTCCGTTTTCCACATGGAGCGCACAACATGCCAACTGGGCATAGGTGTATACCTGTCATGGGTTTGGGCTTTTATACCCCTCCTTTTCAACCTAACCTAACCTAACCTACTATAATTTCACAAATACAAGTTTTTGTATTATGACCCTGATTAAATGTATGATGAAAGTATCAATTCTGCTAGTTTTCTCAGCGGTGTAATTACTATTTAGTGATCTGACCAGTGAAGTAAAAGCTCTGAGGCATTTTCTTTCAAATTTACATGGTTTCTCCATATTTTAACGTGAATTTGGCAACCATAGGTTAAAATAGGACGTATTAAGAATTGATATAGTAAACACTTTATCTCTGGTTTTATATGCTTGGAAAAAAAGCTTTTTGTACATAAAGAATGCCTTTCTTGACATTGTTATTTGTAAGTTAATATGTTCATTAAAATAGAGAAACTTTTCCAATTCCTAGATATTTAACTGATTGCCTGTTAGGCATACTGATATTGTCATTGGATTTCATACCGAAAGACTTCCAGTTTCGCCTTATATTATTGTTGCATTTCCCCACAGGAGGCCGGAATAGTATCGTTTCGTATTTATTTATATTTATTTTCATTTGCCAATCATCAGCATACTTTTCTATCTATATATATAAAAGTGAAACTCTGTGTGTGTGTGTGTGTGTGTGTTAGCTATAGACTCCGAAACTGTAAAACCGATCGGGCTCAAACTTTGGTAAGTTGTTGTACACATACCAGGGAGTGTTTATGGGTGGAAAAAAGTGGGCGGGGTCACGCCCATAAAAAATTAGTTATCAGTTTTAGCTACTTGCACTTGACCGATTTTTCTGAAACTTTGCACACATATCGAGCTGTCATGACTAAAAAATTTTGTGATAAGAAAAGTGGGCGGGGCCACGCCCCTAAAAAAGTTTAAATTTTGAGGTACTTGCACTGGACCGATTTTTCTGAAACTTTGCACACATATTAAGCTGTCATGACTTTATAATTTCGTGATTAAAAATTGGGCGGGGTCACGCCCACAAAAAATTAGTTATCAGTTTTAGCTACTTGCACTGGACCGAATTTTCTGAAACTTTGCACACATATCGAGCTGCCATGCCTAAATAATTTCGTGATTAGAAAAGTGGGCAGGGCCACGCCCATAAAAAACAGGTATCATTTTGAGGTACTTGCACTGGTCCGATTCTTCTGAAACTTTGCACACATATTGAGCTGTTACGACTTTACAATTTCGCGATTAAAAAAGTGGGCAATGCCACGCCCATAAAAAAAATTATAATATTTAGGTTTTTGCACTTGATATTCAATTAAAATTCAGAATGCATTTCAAATTCATTAAGGGGCGTAGCAACGCGCGCCGGGTTTGGCTAGTAATCTATATATATAAAAGTTAAACTCTGTGTGTGTGTGTGTTAGCTATAGACTCCGAAACTGTAAAACCGATCGGACTCAAACATTGGTAAGTTGTTGTACACATACCAGGGAGTGTTTATGGGTGGAAAAAAGTGGGCGGGGTCACGCCCATAAAAATTAGTTATCATTTTTAGCTACTTGCACTTGACCGATTTTTCTGAAACTTTGCACACATATCGAGCTGTCATGACTAAATGATTTCGTGATAAAAAAAGTGGGCGGGGCCACGCCCCTAAAAAAGTTTTAATTTTGAGGTACTTGCTCTGGACCGATTTTTCTGAAACTTTGCACACATCCTGAGCTTTCATGACTTTAAAATTTCGTGATTGGAAAAATGGGCAGTGCCACGCCCATAAAAAAATGGCATCATTTTGAGGTACTTGCGCTGGACCCATTTTTCTGAAACTTTGCACACATATTGAGCTGTTATGACTTTGCAATTTCGTGATTAGAAAAGTGGGCAGTGCCACGCCCATAAAAAAAAGGTATCATTTTGAGGTACTTGCACTGAACCGATTCTTCTGAAACTTTGCACACATATTGAGCTGTTATAACTTTAGAATTTCGTGATTAGAAAAGTGGGCAATGCCACGCCCATAAAAAAATTATAGTTTTTAGGTTTTTGCACTTGATATTCAATTAAAATTCAGAATGCATTTCAATTCATTAAGAGGCGTAGCAACGCGCGCCCGGTTTGGCTAGTATTAAAATATTTTTGTAAATATTTATTTATATTAGCAATTGAATTATCAGCATGATATACAATAATATCATCTGCAAAACGTATGATGTTATTTAATCTTTGTAGAAGGTCATAAATAAATGTTTTAAATACTATAGGAGAGTTTACTGTACCCTGTTGTAATTCATTAACTATAATAAACTTATTTTGGCTAACATACTAGAAGCGATTTATTACAAAGCATATTATGTATAAGAAAAACCAATTGAGTTGGAAACTTGTATTTTAAAAGTTTGTATATGAAACCCGGAATCCAAATGCTATTGAAAGCTTTCTCAAAATCGAAAAGAAAGACATGCCCCCGTACAGAGAGATTCATTTAAATTCCAATTAATATTGGATACTAGAAGGTAAATTCCATGTATGGTAGAGTTCTTGTATTTGAACCCAAATTGTTTCTCATTTGTTAGCTTATTCATGTCATCAGGCTGTGAGTCACTTATTTGATTTGCCCTCTTATTTTTGAAAAATTTAAAAAATTGTCTCTTTTGTTAAAAAGTCATCAGACTGTGAGTCACTTATTTGATTTACTCTTATCCGTATTAAAAATTGTGAAAGATAATTGATGGATTCATACTCAGATTTTGTTTATAAAAATCTGGTGAAACAATTGTCAACTTCAACATGTATGCCGTTGTTGTAGTCAATATTTTTAAAAGAGTGAGTCTTTTCAATAGAAGCTCCTATTAAGTTTAGGATTTCTTGTTGCTCTCTTATAATGAAATTCTCATTATCCCTCTCTGCAGTTCGCGGCTTTATACCAACATTTCTTAACAGAATTTCTTCTTCCTAGTCAATTTTTAGTGTATCTATGTATATACAGGGTGGGCCAAAAGAAACCAAGGGGTGTAAAAGTTTAATAACTTTTTCGTTTATTAATTTTTTTTTATTTTTTCTTTTAGATTATATAGACAACACTTGGAGAATTTATAATGGAGAGGTTCACAACTGCACAGAGGACCAGAACAATAGAATTTTATTATTTAAACCAGAGATCAATTATTTTAACGCAAAGAGCATTTCGTCGACATTTTAACGTCAGAATTTTGCCCTCTGGAGCAATGATTCGTTGCTTAGTTGATCGTCATCACCAACATGGCAGCGTAACAGATTTGCCTCGAACCGGTAGACCACAATGACCGTTTTGGCTTAAATTGTTTTTTGACTTCGTCAAACATACGTGATGGGTTTTTTATCCATCTTAGTTAGTTTGTCTTTATAGTATCTATTATTTGATAGTGTAAAATTATCATTGATTAGTGTCTTAATTAGTTTTAGCTTAGATTTGCAGCGATTCAGCTCTTGAGGGGTACATATAATTTCTAATCTATTATTTTTTTATTGTAGTTAAAATTTTACTTTTTTCTGAATGTTATTTCTTTATAATTGGGTTTACATATTTGTCTATTGTCTTTTTATTTTTTAATTTCGGGACAATTTTATCCGTCGAATCTATAATTACATCATTCAGTTTGTAATAGTCAATTTCAGAATTTGAAAGATTTTTGTTATTGGAAATTTATTCCAATTGTTTTTTTATAGTTAAATTTAGAAATGATGATCATCTGTATCTTTTAGTAAATCAATTTGTAGTGCATTGTGGTCACTATCATAATTAAGAGTTTTAAAAGAGTTAACAGAATTATTAATTCTAAAAATATGTAGACGAGAGTCTGCTAAACACAAATCTAAGTGCGAGCCACATCTTGGGTAGGAGGGGATATCAGATGACTAAAGGCTATATTTAAATCTGATTTCGTTGCTTTCTTACCATTTTTTTAGAGAAATACCTTTAGTGTTGTTTACGGAATTACTATTGTTTTTACACAATAGTATTTTAATAATTCAAGCCTCCAGACATTTAGTTGAATTGTTTTTGTTGTTTGTGTAATTTATGAATTTAATGCCTTTTCTTTTATTAAAATTGCAGTCCAACCCCCCCTAGAGGAGTTCTGTATATCTTTATTTCATATTTTTCAAAATGAAGTTTGTGTTTCACATTTAGTTTTGTTTCATTTAGCAGAATTATGTCTGGACTGTATAAATTTATAAAATTTAACAAATCATACCTTCTACTAATTCTTATTATAGAATTTACATTAATTTGGATTATCTTAAGTAATGCTAAATTTTGTTCATCCATTTTAATCTAACATAGAAAAAAATAGTATCTATTCTACTTGTTTGCAGTTGTAGTTGTTTGTGTAAATTTATTAGTTTATTTATTTATTTCCTTTCGATGTCCCATACACAAGACTATAAGCCTTATATTGCAGTATGGTAGATAGGTAGGAAAGGGGGATGCAGAAAGCAGTATCTGCCTCCTACACACAAACTCGGAGACCAATAAGGTCCATTGCGTTACCCTTTCATATATTAAAGATTGAAAAGAGAGAGAGAGAGAGAAAGTTTCCAAAGATATAGTACAAGAGAAAATAATAAAAATAAAAATGAGTTAGTAGGAAATAAAATAGAAGAAAGAAAAACATGTTCTCTACAAGCCCCATTGCATGTTCACTAGCCACCCGATCCGCATGATGAATCCCATAATATTCCCCAGCTTGCACTTTGAAATATCACCAACTCATCGTGAAATCGTTTACCTAACCACTTTAGCCTGTGATTATGTAGCCTTGGGCAGTGACAGACAATGTGTTCCACAGTTTCCAACTCCTCCTCATCTTCACACTTCCTACAATAATCCGCAGTGTCGCGATCCCATTTACTAATCCTCGCCCTCACAGGACAGTGCCCTGTTAAAACCCCAATAGTGGCCCTCAGACATACCCAGGCCCAGAAGAACCCCATATATAGACACCTGCCCCTGTGCCTATATCCATCTTCGATCCATCCGTAAAGACTGCACACCCCTCAAACAGTCTGTCGGATCCTACCCAACAATCCCTATCCGGAATTATCAGTGGGGTGTCCTAACAAAACTGATCTCTGTGACCTTGTTGTCTGTCAAATTACCCTGACATCGCACATAATCCTGGAGACCAGTTTCTCATAAAATTCTAGTGTGGCCTATGTTAAGTATCCTACCCAACCCTGACTCACCTAGCCTTAACAAGCTCCTTGCTGCCATTCCCTTCACCCATATCTCTATAGGCATAGTGCCGAGAATGATGTCCAAATACCCCTGAGGTGTGCTTCTCATAGCACTAGTGATGCCAAGTGAAGCACAGCTTTGGACCTTTGTGAGGAGCTTCCTATAACAACCCTTTTCTAATACCTCCCACCGTACAGTACATCCATATGTTAGAATGGGTCTTACCTTCGTCGTGTAAGTTCAATTCACCACACTTGGTTGTAGGCCTCAACTCTTGCCTACGGAGTTCCTGCAGGTGTAGTAGGCATAAGGGCCCCTTTTCACCTTCTCCTGAGTGTTCTGACCCCATGACAGCTTACTATCAAGGACTACACCGAGATATTTAACCCCGCTCGCTAACTCTAACTCTACCCCATCAAGCATCGGTCGCCTAAACGCCTCGACCTTGTATCTCCTGGTAAAGAGAACTAGCTCAGTCTTCCCCGGGTTCACACCCATTCCATTCTCCGAAGCCCAAGAAGATAATTTTCATAGTGCCGATTGGAGTACCTCGCTAATCGTCGGAAGAATTCTTCCCCTGACCAGCATGACTACAACATCCGCATAAGCCACAATCTTCCTGCCCTCACTCTCAAATCTCCTCAGAATAACATTGACCGTTAGTAACTACAACAGGGGCCCCACTGATCATGTGGGGATCAATAAAACCCCTCAGATGTAGATCGACCAGTCTCTCCAACGTCTTAAGCAAAAAAGACGGGAGGTTGATAGATCTAAAGTCTTTCGGCTTCGAGTATCCTGCTTTACCAGCCTTGGGTATAAAAATAACCCTAACCTCTCTCCACCTCCTAGGTATGTATCTCCTCAGGAAACACGCTCTAAGCACTCTCGTCAACAGTAAAAGAAAATGATCCGAGACGTTTTGCAGCATGGTAGGGATAATTCCATCCGGACCCGGGGATTTATAGGCCTCGAACGTATTAACCGCCCATGCTACTTTATCCGTCGTTGTCATCTCCTCAACTATCTCCCGTTCCCTATCGATCGATCCCTGGTCGACCTCTGTAGAATGAGCGTCCCTCACATTCACACAGCCGGGAAAGTGTGTCTCCATAAGTAGATCTAGGGTCTCCGAGCAAGACTTTGTCCACGAGCCATCCGTTCTCTGAATATAACCAGGTACCATAGGGTCGTTGGATAATATTTTCCTGAACCTTGATAGCTCATCTACAGACTCTATGGACTCGCAAAACCTCGTCCACGATGCCCATTCGGCTCTCTTGAGTTCCCCTTTATACCTATTGAAACACACTTTATAGCTCTCAATCGTCGGCCTTCCTACTGGCCTTCGCCCTATTAAATTTCCTTCTAACCATAGACCTTTGAACATCCAGTTCCTTGGTCCACCATTTCGGCTGTTCCCTTTTCCCTGGAAAGACTAATGGACATGCCGCCCGTAACTCCCCACAAGAGTGTCAGCTAGTCTCCCACCACCGAATCTATACCAGAGTGCTTTCACTCCCCTATTGATATATCCCCTAAACCATACATAGTAGTCTCCCTAAAAGACGCCCAATTCGTTCTGCGCGGGTTTCTATAGGGTTCCCTACTAGATCTGATATAGTTCAATTCAAAATTGATTCTGCTGTGGTCTGAAAACGAGTATTCACTCGCAACCTTCCATCCCCTTACAAAATTATTCCCCCTATTCGTCAAAGTAATATCTATAACTGCCTCTCTATCCCTAGTTCTGAATGTCGGCATACTGCCCTTATTACAAATATATAGAGATTGTTAGTAGTTATGAAATCAAAAGTTTTCTCACCTCTTTCATTTATGCCACTACTTTCCCACTGGCTGTGATGTGCGTTGGCGTCACATCCAAGTACGACATCAAACTTTCTCCTCCTCGCGTACTCGACTAGGCTTCGAACGTCCATGCCTGGTGGATCTGCAGTCTCATAAGGCATATATACTGAGGCCAGTGTCAAAGCTGGTTGACCTTTGGCCTCTCTCCCAACGACAGTTATGTCACCTGTGTTAAAAGAGGAAATTAAAACAAAGGTCAAATTTTTCTTAGCAAGTATGCATTTTCTAGCCTTATCATCCGTGGACGCGACGAACATCATGTAGTCCTTCATCCCTAATCCGCGAACCTTATTTTTGTTGATCCAAGGCTCTTGCATTAGGGCCACATCCTCTTGGAATTTGGCAAGGTGAGTTATCAGTTCTGCCAAAGTTGCTTCACTGTGGTATATTGTAAGGGATCGGAGCGATCCAGTTCTGGGGCCCTCACCTTAGTGCCTGGCACCGTCTGACCCGCTCAGACCCCTCACCCTATACTAAGCCCTCCCTATCCGCTACCTGGGGACGCGTCCGATGGGAGTAAACTGAGAAAAGACTCCACAGTATGGTACTGAGTATATGCAAATACAATAAATTAGAAATAATAACAAAAAAGGTGTTAGATTTTATTTCGTAATTTTTAAAATAAATTGTAAGTAATTTTAAATAAAAAATTAAGAAGAGCAAAATATAGAATTTAAAGAATTTAATCGAATTTAATAACAAAGTGTTAATAAAATTTAATAAAATAAGATAAAACAATTACAAGCAACATTTATATACATATGTTTAACGTGACAAATGACTAAAACTAAATTTTCTGAATTGTCGTGCGTTACTAATGGTTTCACGTATAACGAAAAAAGTAGATGGCCTAAGAACGAGCCTTGTGGAACACCTCGACTTAATGGCAATGATCTTGAAACTGAGGTAGAAGTTTCTATGTATTGATATCTATCGATTAGATATGAATGTATGAGGTCTATGGCACTTGATGCAAATCTAAACATATGTTTAAGTTTAAGACACAAAATATCGTAGTCATTTGTAGAAAGTGCTTTCAAAAAATGGTTTTTATCGTAAGGAGACCAAAACTTGACAATTATTACCGCATCTTTCGAGTCTAATGTATGTTTATTATTATGATTTTGCAGCCGATAAACCGTTTTAATTGCGGGAACCGAAGTGTTTATAGTTTTGCAGATGTTATCAAAAATTTCAAATAAATTCTCATTAGGTTTATAAGGAATTTATTAAGTCTTAATTCACAAGCAACATTTTTATTTTCTTATTGCTTAACTTAAGATTTTAGAGCATTTATTTTGGTTTGCAAACTTTTTATGTTTACCGCAACTGTTTCTAATTTTTAAACCCTTTCGGTAACACTGTGCAGTTAATTTTTAATGCTGGGGCTCAATTCTCGTTCTGTGAAACTGTGAAATGAAAAAGTTTTTGTATAGCAAAGGGTATGGTGGCACCATATGATATTACACACAAAAACTTTTCATTTCATAGTTTCATAGAACGAGAATTGATACCCTGCAAAAGCTTTTTTCTATTTCATTTAATAAACGACCTTTACACTCGCGAAAAATAGTTTGTATGGATGTCTGTAATCGTTCAGTTAATTTTTCAAAACGATCATCTACAATTTTCATGAGTCTGAGCGGAGAATTTGTCAAATAAAGAGTTTCCGAGTTTGTACGGCTACGGGCTTTTGGAGTATTTTCAATAAATGAAGTTTAAAAAACTTCCTTTACTTGTCTCGGTGCGGGAGGTGCTGTTAAATTCTTCATAATATTTGATGTTTGTTGTTGCTTTTTATGTTTCTCTTGTTTGTTTATTTTGTTGTTTTTTTGACTTCTCAGTTTGGAAGTATACGTTAAAGTATACTATTATGATTGCTTATTTTTCTTTTCTTTTTTGTTTTGTTTAATTTTGTTTGTTATATGTTAAGAGTTAGAAACCGGTTGAAGGTTGTTTTTTTTCTTTTCTTCTTTTATTTTTTTTTTTAATTTGTGTTTTTGTTTTTAAAGGTATATTGTAATTTCTCTTCTAATTTATTTTGTTAATGAACTAATGCACTACTAGTTGATTAGATAAGTTTTGCATAGTGTTGTTTAGTTGTTCTAACATCTGAAATGTACTGTTTACGGTTTTGTGTATTGCCTTTTAAAATGTTGGCAAAGCTCATAGAAGGGTTAATATTAGGGTTAAGCTTTTGATTTTTATTTGTTAGTCTTTTTTAGATAAATTTTGTTTTTTGGCGCGGAGCTTTTGTTGCACTTATTTGTACTTTTCACATCCGCGATATGATGCTGGGTGTCCATACTGGTGGCATAATACGCAATATAGTTTTTCCCTCCCATTTGCTGAAACTTTATTTTGCTCGCATTCTCCGATGATGTGTGTTTTCTCACATTTGACGCACCTGGGTATCAAAAAGCAGTTTGCAGAGGAATTTCCAACTTCCTTGGATATTTCCATCGAATGTAACGATGGAAAAGATAATTTTTTGATTTAAGGTCGTTAATACTACTTTTGCCACTAATTTGAACCAAATATATAGGTAGAGTTTGAACACTCGCAATAGATTTTCTGGTTTTAAATTGATTAACTTGTAAGATTTTTAAATTATCGTTGTTAAATTTCTTCTTTCTTTACAGATATCGTCAGTATTAATGTTGGCGCTTAGGCCTTTTAAAAGATAAGTTTTTGTTTTTAAACTTTTTGGAGTAAAAGTGAAAAATTCAGTTTTTGCTTTTTGAAGATAAGCTTTAACGCGAATATAATCATCTATAGATGATATAAACAATGAGGTTATTTTGTTATTCAATTCTTTAATTTTTAATTTGTTGATTTCTAGACCTTTTTGATAAATTCTATTAGCTCATTAGGTTCTACATTATATATATTAAGTGGTGGAATTTTTTTGTTTTTGTTCTGGTTCTTATTTGTTGTATTTTCTTTATTTACGACTTTTTCTGCATACGAAGAGCTTTTAGATGTTGTTGCTACTCCATGTTCATAAACATGTTTTACAAAATTGCTTAAATATTCTTTATTGCAATGACTATCATTGTCCAGAATTGCATAGTAATTATTTTTTTGTTGTTTACTCATTGCGTTGTTTTGCACTTAGAATTTTCTTTTTCTATCATTTGTATAATGATCATTATTATTTATTTTTTATGTAAGATTAATAAATGTTTATTGTCATTCTTTAGCTCTCAGTTTGAATCATTCTCACTTATTTATTTTATTTCCTTTTTGTTTTTAAGTAAAGAATCTCTGTATCTTTGATTTTATTACAATAATTATTTTAACAAATTGTAAGCACTAAAACAATACTTATAATAAAGAACATATTGAAAATATACGAAATATATATTTTTTCCGCTATACGTCCGTCTATCATGACAGTTCAATCGTAACTCTTTGTTTCATCATAATTGGCAAAAAATTAAGTTGAGTAAATTTCAAAAAAAAGTTTTTCGTAACAAAACATGCCCAAGGAATACTAGATATGAGGAAATGTAGCTCACACCCTCCTTTATCACGACTTATTTACCACTTTGTGGCACATTACGTTGTTTCAACTCATTTGGCTAAAAAGTAAGTTGAGTGAATTTTATAAAATTAGATTTAAACAAGTAAGAGCGCTATATTCGGCCATGCCGAATCTTATATACCCTTCACAACGTGTAGTCATGCAATAACAGTAGTTTGTATCACCATTCATCCCATATGAAATACGTACATACATATAAAAAACATACATATATAAAAACATCCCATTGTAAAATTATAAATTTACGTATGTATGTTAAAAAAAAATATAAAAAAAATTTAAAAAAAAAATTAAAAAAAAAAATGTAAAAAAAAAATTTAAAAAAAAAATAATTAAAATATATATAATAAATATAAAAAAAAAATTAAAAATTAAAAAAAAATTATAATAAAAATATAAATAATAAATTAAATAAAGAATAAAAAAAAAATAAAAAAAATTTTTTTTGGCTCAGTTGGGATTCGATGCCACCTTTTCTCTAACCAGTAATGTTGTTTTTGTGAAAAAAAAAATCGAGGTGGTCGTGGGTTTTTGCTCATATCTCAGTTCTTTATGTACCGATGTTTCTGATTTTCAATACCGATCTACTCCCGAATATTTCTGATATTTTAATGCCTCACCCGGGTCCAAGCGATGTCGGGGGGCTTCAAAAAGTTGATTTCAACATACACACGGACAGACGGACAGACTGACAGAGCTTAATCGACTCCCCTATTCATAAGCTTTCAGAAAATATATACTTTGTAGAAATTGTAGAAATTTCACACGGAATGACAAACCTATATATACCCTTTTTCACTGTATGAAGGGTATAAAAAAAGTTGTTCGAAACATAACATGACCAGAATAAGCTGGATATGAGGAAGTGTAGCTTAAACCTTCCTCTATCACGTCTTGTTTTCTAATTTTTCCCATATCTCTTTGTTTTAACCGACTTGGCTAGAAAGTGGGTTGAGTGTATTTTATAAAATTGGATTTTCAAAAAAGTTGTTCGAAACAAAACATTCCCAGGGAAAACTGGATATGAGGAAATGTAGCTCATACTTTCCTCTATCACGAGTTGTTTTCCAATTTTCGGCACATCTCTTTGTTTCTTTGTCCCATGCAAATTTAAGGTATTGCCATTTTAAGTATTTATCATTTGAGGTATTTATATTATAAGTATGAATTTTATTTTATAATCTAAGCAGCACTTTAATAATCTTCTCTACTTATATTTCTCTATTTATATGAGTAAAATACTAGTTTGAGCTAAATATTAATTTACACATAAGAAATTTAGAGTAAGAAATAAAGTTTGACAGTTCTAGTTTTTTATCTTCTCGAACGTCATTTTGTTGCGATTTTCTCATGTACAGAACTCTTTCAGTTTTTTATTTGACTTAATCGCGCGACTTTGTAAGATAGTCAGTCTTGACCTTAACCCTGTATTTACACAAGATAGTAATTTCATGAAAGTTCTGTATACGTATTATATATAAAAATTTCTATGAAATAGACCACTATTATGTAAATTTATTGGCGTTTACACAGGAAAGAGAAAATTCATATTAAAAATGTTGTTGAAGCGTACATGCTACACAATGTGCATTGATGAGCTTAATTTGCCTCCATTTTTTGGCGTAGAATACGTCTTACCTTACGGTATAGGGAGTCATGTCAAATTGCTATTGTTGTAATCTTTATTTCATTGATTATGAGAAAACGGCGTGATACCTTTTTTTTACAAATTTTTTTGTAGGTAAATGAAGATGTTATCTTTCGTTTGATATACATTTCATATCGCTTGATATCTTCCTAATATTTAAATTTCTCAAACACAAACTATGCTGCAGTGTCAGTGTGGACACAAACCTTCGGCTGTTGCCATTCTTAGCGAAAATTTGATTTGAGATATGTAATTTTAATACAATGAAATTTATTATAGGTGAAAATGTTTTTTTCAAGCATTTGAATTTCACTTGAGGTATTTGAAATAAATAAAACGTTATATATAAAATGCGAAAAAAACTAGAGTTGAGAATTATGTATTATTTTTTTTAGAACAAACAGAATGTTGAAAAGTTTATTAATTTCAAAATAAAATTAATAATAATATTGGAAAAGTAATAAGTTGTTTTTTTTTTTTTTATAAAACAATTGAAATAAAAACAAACTATGTATGTATTTTTGTTAAGAATAAATAATTTTTTATGTTTTTTCCACTTCATTAATTTCTGCCATCAAAAATTAACAAAATTATTATACTTTAATAAATTACATCATTCGTTTGCTAAATTTTTTATTTTTTTCCTTGGAACTTCCTATTTCTATAGGCCAAGAGCAATGCCAAAACTTGATTGCACAATTATTACGGTGTTGTGTATGGGCCCTATTACGGACGTTACATTTACACGAAAATTTGCTTGTTAAGATTAACACAGCTGGCGTTTACATTGGAATATTTTCATGATATTTTTTGCAAAATGCAATTCTTTGGGAGTACTTTAAAACTTGTTTTAAACTTAAAGGTTAACTGTTTTTGAAAAGAAGTTATGCTAGCTTAAAGTTCCGTTACGGACGTTACAAAAAATTAAAGTCGAGTTTAAGGCTTATGTGCATTTGCACATTTTTAAGCTAATTTTATTTATTTATTTAAATTTCGGCAACCAAGCCGAATTAACAAAAAAAATCCATTTACAAAAAATTAAGTGGAATATATGACGATATCAATGTAAGTAGTCCCGTTAAAAAATCTTAATTTTTGTCTGTTACGGACGTTAGTTACGGAATGGTGTATATAAAAAACATTCACGTATTTAAAAATATTTTTAACCTTGGAATTATTAATTTATTAGTTACAAAAAAACTATAGAATATTTCATTACTCTTATATTAGCTTATATTCATTTATTTATTTGTTTATTTAACTGTTTAACATTGTATCTTAATAGACCTAGCTGTTCGAACTATTTATAGTATTGTAATTGGAAAAGCACGAAAAATAATGATATGATTTAAAGCTGGAATATTTTTAACATTTATCCATGTTTTTGATATTTCGTCAGATATAGTTTTGACATAATTTTTACCAATGTAAATTAGGAAAACGCCATTTATATATTTTTTTTTTTGCTAATTTCTGAAAATATCGAGCGTTTTTTAAAATGAGATTTTGGGCTTATACTAGTTGCCAAACTTTTCGCTTAACAACAGCGCAAACACCGGCCACCGCTCCTTTTCTATGCGAAGTATCAAAGAAATTCTAAATTTCTACCGCCAAATATTTGAAGGGGGACATGGGGGTTGCGGTTTACAACATGGTTATTAATTACTAATTATTGATTTTTAGGAATTATTTAAGATTTCAGAAGAATTTGAATTTCATCTCAATTTAAGTTGCAGATTAAGAGATCGCATGTTATTTAAACACACTTTTTGTTAGTTCAAGCAATTTCAAGCTCAGATTCAGATTCAGTAGGTGAAAATCCATTATAAACACTTACTTCCACATCATAATATTAAAATAAAATTTTTGGGATGTTACACACTTTGTCATTTATATTTAAAAAAAAAGTGTAATAAATGTATTTCTTTTTTTTTTCATCAGATAAAAGTGCATAAAAAACTCTGTTTATAAAGCTAGTTTGGAAAACAAAATTATTAAAATTCATTCTGTTAAGCTTAAAAAACCCTATTTTCCGTTACGGACGTTACACACAGTGTACCCATTTTTAGTTCAAATTGTTAATATATATTAGATAACTTACAAATATGATTTTTATCTTAAATAAGAAAATAAGAAAATTAAACAAAATAAAATTTTGCTAAACGCTAAATACAGAAACGACTGTTTTGCCCACTTTTTTGACCATGAAAAATAACCTTTTTTTACAAAAATAAATGAAAGCAAGAGGTTCGTATAGGTTAGCCTCTGTCAAGGACAAACAAACCACTGTAAAACCTTATGCTTATACATATATTTTGAAGCTTGAATATGTAGCCTATTATTCCATTAACAAACATTTGGATTTTGGGCAACTTTTAATTTTTGTCTTTGGTTTAAAAATTTTCGGATTGGCCGTGACTGCCCAAACGAAAAGAGCTAGAGACATGAAATTTGGACAATCGCACATTGGGTTGAATCATACCAAAAGTCGATCTTAATTGATTTTTGAAAATTCATTTGTTTTAAAAAAAATTGGTACCGGATAAAAGCCTATAAAGTTCTTGTGTTTGTGTATAATTATCTACAGCGCACCGTTAAAGAAGAGAAAGCTTTTACATAAAAAGTAGTAAAAAATCAAATTCAACTATTTTCGAGTTCTGTTTTTTTATATTAAACTGTTAAAATTGAATATCTTAGAATGGAACCATCAACCTTAGGTATTTAAGTGTTTAGTAAAAAAAATATTTTTAAGTTTTCTGTGTAAAACAATTTTTATTTTTTTAAAAAATTGTCTAAAAATAGATTATTGTTCGTGTTTAATGGAATGCCACTAAAAATGTTACGAATTGTTGGTTTTTATATTCTGTGATAAAATTGTTCAAAGTCTCAGCTTTCATATTCAAGAAAAAAACATCGCGCATTCACTGCCGTTTTTAAAATAATCATAATAATAATATTTGTGTTCTCTGTTGTTCTTTTATTAATTATTTTCGTTTATTTATTTGTTTTTGTGTTTTTAATAATAATGGTGGACGAGTGAGTA
Organism: Phyto melanocephala; assembly: GCA_941918925.1. Classification (NCBI taxonomy): domain Eukaryota; kingdom Metazoa; phylum Arthropoda; class Insecta; order Diptera; family Rhinophoridae; genus Phyto; species Phyto melanocephala. The sequence continues at coordinate 40,305,574 of OW799234.1, read as the reverse complement.
ATATCAAAGAATATAAATCATATAGAATGCGCATGAAGGCCCAAATTGAAATATTTTTTAAAAAAATTTTTTGACGCGGTCGGTAAGGCAAAAGGGAAAGAAGCAAAGTAAAGAGCATAACAATGTTTCGCTCTCATACGTAATTGCGTGTGTTTGTAAATACTTCAGTTTGTATGTATGTTTGTTTATGTTTTGATATTTTCATTTCTTGCACAAATTCAACTTCTATTCATCATCTCAACAAATTGTTGTCAGTCAGACAGTCAGTCAGACGTGTATGTATGTTGTTTACGCATGTGTGTATGGATGTGTTAATGTTCTTCAAACAATGATATGAGGGAATATAAATTTACATTTATAAAAAAGGTCAAATAAATTCCAACAAATGTATACAAAAATTATTTTGAAAACAAATATGCTCGACTGTGTTACAGTAGCAAAAGCATATATATATTGTTGTTGTACGAATGAGATTGCATCAATTGTGATCGAATTTTATTTGCCCTTCTTAGCGAAATTTTAGTGTACGTGTACATTTTGATTGATTTGAGATAATTTTAATAGAATGAAATTTTTTATAGGTGAAAATGTTTTTTTCAAGCATTTGAATTTCACTTGAGGTATTTTAAATAAATAAATAAAAAAGGCGATGTTTTCTAATGTATTACAGATACTTTTACAAATTGGAGTTTTCGAAAAAACTTTCGCTTATTGTCAAGTACACTAAATGTTTATACATGCAGCTCTAGTGTGATATTTTTTATTTTAAAGTGTAATTTATAATTTATTTTAGCTACTTTATTCTTTGTCTTGTTAAAATTTTAATATTAATATTCTCTTTTCTTTTGTATATTTAAAAATTAAAATTATTTTGGTTTAAATTTTTTTGAATCTTAAATATTTTCTTTCAAAAACTTTGAATATTTATACCTACATACATACTAAAGTTTGACAATTTAAGGAAAAATTCATATTATTTCGTTTTTATAAGCGAAACAATTTTGTTGTCAACATTTTTTTAAGAAATTTAAAAAAAAAAAATTATTTAATTTTTTTCAGTTTAGTATTTTTATTCATATAATCATGAAAGGGATTTTATATTCAAATATTCAAATATTTTTGTTATTTTTTTAATACAAACATATCAGATATATCAGGTACATAGAAAAAACTTTATATAAAAAACTAGAGCTGAGAATTATGTATTATTTTTTTTAGAACAAACAGAATGTTGAAAAGTTTATTCATTTCAAAATAAATTAAATCATAATATTGGAAAAGTAATAAGTTGTTTTTTTTTATAAAACAATTGAAATAAAAACAAACTATGTATGTATTTTTGTTAAGAATAAATAATTTTTTATGTTTTTCCCACTTTATTAATTTCTGCCATCAAAAAGTGTTCAATAAGGATGTGAACCACCCTTGTATAAAGTTGTTTTACTTTAATAAATTACATCATTCGTTTGCTAAATTTTGTATTTTTTTTTCTTGGAACTTCATTTTTCTATAGACTAAGAGCAATACTTTCGGAGGAGTAGTAATAGTAGAAACTCCAAAACTTCTATTCTGTGTTGTGAACAAGCGTCGGCAAACCACTGCGGAGTCAAGCGTTTACAGGACTCAATAATAAAAGATTTTATACCATTTTTTTGGGGCTCAGATTTGAAAATTTTATGAAATATTAAAATATGTCTTTTACTAGCATCCATTAGTTTATCTGATGGAGCAGCTAAGCTTCCAAAATCTGTAAGCGACAGATAATTGTTAAAGTGTATAAAAAGCTCGCTTGGTGCTGTTAGAACTTCATCCGTCTTTTTCAATTCGTCACAACATTTTTTGCATTGTAATTTTGGAATGACTTTAAATGCTACATATCCAACAAAGTATCTCATAGAAACTACTTCGAAATTTATAACTGCAGAATTTTCAAAAACATCTTCCAGAAAATAATCTGCATATATGTGGCTCTCGAAATCAACATTGTCAATTTCATAGCAACTTGGTTCTTTATGTTCAATACATAAATCTGCAAAGCCAGCATCAACATTCGCTATTTCGTCTTGTACAAGTTCGCAGTTGCTATAAGAGCTTGACTGAACTATTTTAGTCACCATTATTTTTGTCAAAATATTATTCAATTCGGCTACAGACGGGTTGTTATTGTTGCCCCCTTTCTGCCGCAATACAGAAAACGTGTTTTCTAATTTGTCCTGATTAAGGGATTTTGTCATTAAAAAATATACATCACCACCTTTTAAAATATCATCGGTTAACATAAGAACTGATTTAAGAGTGAGCTTCATTCCATTTAAAAAGAAAACACACTTATTTTTATCCAAAAACTCCACATTTTCTAAATATTGCAAAAAAATTTAATAAATTTATATGATTCACTGTTAAGCTGAATTGCAGATCTGTAGCAGTTATCACCATAAAGGGAGCCACTATTAAGACAATTGAAAATCTTGTCAATTTTTTCCACAAACTGAGCTGTTGATAAGGCCGATTTTGTGGAATTTATCTTAAATTTTGTGGTTTCGGAAATAGTTTTGATAGCAGCCGCAACAGTTCTGCTGAAAATTTGTGTTGCAAATTTTACACACATTTTTTCAAACCAGTTAGGGTAAATGTGTTGCCGTGTCAATTTTGGGCACATTTTTGTTTTTGCATTTGCATACAATTCCTTAATTACTTGAAAACTTACCGTTCCATCCGGTGATTTTATGTCACACTTTAACCAGCCATTCCGCAAAGACTTAATTAAATGGGGGAAATCGTACATGCAAAAAACTTTCTGATCATTAGTTTAAAAAAACGGCTTTTCCACAGATACTCTAAGGTTGGAGAAACATTTTCTGTTGGTCGAGCCTTGATCACATACAAGGGCACGAACGTTTATACCCATGCTTTTCAAAATATTATAATTTTCTTTAACTATTTCACTTAAAGTATCCGCAGATAAGCCGTTGTTGGAAATAAAGTAATTAAGAATGATTGAAAAATTAGAAAACATAGATTTAATCATAAAAACACATACATGAGTGGCAATTCTATTAGTCCTTTCAAATCCAGTTGTTTCAAATCCATCAACTAAATCTAGACTTATATTATACCTCAACTCTTTTCTTATGCTCATTTCATCCATAACTAAAACTATATGCTTAGCACATCTGTCATCCAACTGGGAGCATTTTTCCCCCACGAATTCGAAAGCATTATTTTTTAAGCCGGGCTGAAGAATTTTAATCGGCACCCACCGATTCAAGGTGGAAATGTGAGGAAGACTCAAATTTAATTTGACCCTTAGAAATAAGTATGTGGAGTGAGATTTGTAAAATATGTTCTGAGCTAAATATTTAACATTTTCAGAATATATCTTTGGCCGAGAGCTCAACAAAAGCTTACAAAAAATTTTGCTTTCTGCGCTTATATTTTGTAAACAATCAATCGATTCAATAAGAGACTTTTTTATATTTTTACGATTTAACTTTTTAATATTTTATGTGGGTCGCTTTGATTTTAAAATTTTATGAATTTTTTAAGCCGGGCTGAAGAAATTTAATCGGCACCCACCGATTCAAGGTGGAAATGTGAGGAAGACTCAAATTTAATTTGACCCTTAGAAATAAGTATGTGGAGTGAGATTTGTAAAATATGTTCTGAGCTAAATATTTTACATTTTCAGAATATATCTTTGGCCGAGAGCTCAACAAAAGCTTACAAAAAATTTTGCTTTCTGCGCTTATATTTTGTAAACAATCAATCGATTCAATTAGGGGTTTTTTTTATATTTTTACGATTTAACTTTTTAATATTTTATGTGGGTCGCTTTGATTTTAAAATTTTATGAATTTTTTTGTATGTTTGAGGAGATTACTATATTTGTTCCGGTAGTGATCTGCAAGTAAAGTTTGATTTTCGCAATTTGAGCAGAAGGGGGCTTCGATATTTTCACAATCTAAATTTCTTGGGGGGAACCTGAACTCTGCGTTAAAATCTTCCAATTCTTCCTCCATTTCATCAATATCTACAGTTGGAATGGCGACAGCTTTTACGTTTTCCCCCCAACGTATGAACTTGAAAAATGATTTTTGCAAATATAAAGATTTTTATACAAAATTCTTCTCAGGAATTCGACATTTCTCTCGCCAAATTTGACCTAGTATCATATCCGGCGAAGGAAATTTAAACACTTTTAAGCCCTTAAAATGTCTTCTCGACTTTTGGCATTTTTTACGCAGCATTTTATGCCCGATAGCGATTTATTTTTCTTTTTTGTACTCAAATTCATTGCTTTAGTAAAGTTTTTATTTATTGCGTTATTTTTATTTACTTTTATTATAATTTCTAGACACACAGTATAATGTTTCACTGCAGCTTTGAAACTGAAATGTGTTATGAAATGCTTCACAACAAAATAAAATAAATAGCTGCAGAGCCTTTAAAAAATCACTAAAAAATTTTCGAGCGAAGTGTCCTTGACGATTTGAGCCTCTTAAACAACAATACAAAAAATTCTACCTGACTTCGGTTTAGTTTGGTTTTTGCACATTTTTTGCATGTGGGTTTTTTCTAAGAAACGGTCAAATAATTCCAGGCAACAGGTGCATAAGTATTTTTTATTGGGTTTTGCCTTGCTTACATAAAATTGAAATTCCTTTTCTTTTATCACAAAATACATACATAACTATTTGTTTCCTTACGATCCAACAAATTATTGGCGAAATAGTGACAGCAATTTTAATAGAAATTGTAATTTTAAAGAATAAAGTAGCTAAAATAAATTATAAATTACACTTTAAAATAAAAAATATTACACTAGAGCTACATGTATAAACATTTAGTGTACTTGACAATAGGCGAAAGTTTTTTTCGAAAACTCCAATTTGTAAAAGTATCTGTAATACATTAGAAAACATTGCTTTTTTATTTATTTCAAATACCTCAAGTGAAATTCAAATGATTGAAAAAAACATTTTCACCTATAATGAATTTCATTGTATTAAAATTATCTCAAATCAATTAAAACTTACACGTACACTAAAATTTTCGCTAAAAAGGGCAATAAAATTCGATCACAATTGATGCAATCTCATTCGTACAACAACAATATACATATATATGCTTTTGCTACTGTTACACAGTCGAGCGTATTTGTTTTTAATATAATATTTGCTCACATATATTTGAATTTATCTGACCTTTTTTGTAAATGTAAATTTATATTTTCTCATTTCTTTATTTAAAGAACATTATCACATCCATACATACATGATAAACAACAGACAAGCACGTGTTCGTATTTATTTTGTTTCTTTGCTGCCTTGTCTAACGCATGATGTTAAACGAGTGCATCGTAAATAAATATGAATAAAGAAACCAACAACAAATTACCTTTAAAAAATTTTGTGAGTGCATGGTAAATACAGGGTGGATCTAAAGTCACGCCTGCGTGTAAAAATTGAATAACTTTTTTGTTTATTAATATTTTTTATTTTTTTTTCAGATTTTATTCATCGATTCGTGTTACACCACCATGCAAAATTTAACGACTGAGCAACGAACGAAAGTGGTAGAATTTTACTTTTCCAATGGGCGCTCAATTTTACTGACGCAACGAGCATATCGAAATTATTTCAACACCAGAAATGCACCTAACCAAACCACAATTAATCGTTTAATTGCACGGTTCCGACAACAAGGTGCAGTGTCAGATTTGCCACGATCAGTAAGACCAAGAATAATACAGAATCAAGTGAACATTGATCGTGTACGGGTCAGTGTTGCAGAATATTCAGGAACTTCAACGCGAAGACGTTCTGGACAACTGGGCATCTCTAGAACATCACTTCAACGTATTTTACGTCATTTAAACATGCATCCATACAAGGTCCAATTGACCCAACATCTTTTACCAGTTGACTACCATCAAAGACTAAATTGGGCAACACGCTTCGTGTCGTTGTGCGCAGAAAATAGAGAGTCTCTTAACAATTTAATAATGAGTGATGAAGCACATTTGCATCTAAATAGATACGTAAATAAACAAAATATGCGATTTTGGGGTACTACAAATCCCAGAGTTGTTCACCAGCGCCAATTACACCCCCTCAAGTGTACAGTATGGTGTGGAGTGACATCAGAAAGAGTTATAGGGCCCTACTTCTTCGAGGATGAAGTTGGTAATACAGTAACGGTGAATGAGGACAGATATCGCGCTATACTTAATAATTTTGTACGCCCTGAGGCAGCCAACAAGTGGTTTCAGCAGGATGGAGCAACAGCACACACGGCCCGTGCCACAATGACGCTTTTAAATGAAATTTTTGACGACCGAATTATCTCGAAAAATTCAGAATTTAATTGGCCAGCACGTTCACCGGATTTAACTGCCCCTGATTATTTTCTATGGGGTTATCTCAAAGAACGAGTGTATGTAAACAAGCCTCAAACTATAGAGCAGCTAAAGAACAACATTGAAGCTGAGATCAGAGCAATAGAGCCTGAAACCTTGCGTGCAGTTATGCAAAACGCCTGTTTAAGAGCCCAATTGTGCATCGATGAAAATGGTGGTCATCTCTCTGACATTATTTTTCATAATTAAAATTTAGGTCATACAAAGATAATATTATAATTAAAAAAAAAAAATTAATAAAAAATAATAATAAACAAAAAAGTTATTCAATTTTTACACGCAGGCGCGACTTTTGGTCCACCCTGTATATATGAATAAAAAAACCAACAACAAAATACCTTGACAAAATTTTGTGAGCGAAACTATAAGAGAGCAATTCGTAATGAAGAGAGCGGGTTCCAATGTTAGAACCCGCCATAAGAAATTTTGTTTCTACGTGATGCGCATTCTATATGATTTATATTCTTTGATTTAAGTGAAATAAAATGTTAAATGTGATTTCGAATTTAACATGTATATTATCAAAAGTAACTACCAAATAAATAAATTCATTTGCTTATATTATTTATCATTTATTGTTATATATGTTTTCTGTCTTATCGGATGGCGTATTCTACGTTTAACTTAATCCGTGACAGTCCGTGGCCGAAGACCTCGAACAACTGTCTGCTATTTTTTTTTTCTTGTAATGATTATTGCTGGTAAAATATATATAAACGAAAAGCTGATGGACATAATTTTGAGAGCTGAAATATTTGAAGAATATTTGATACCAATTCCGTATTTAGGATATGAATTCGAAACGCCATTAAAAAAGAATAAATAAAAAATATAATATCTTCTGAAGAAGAAGACACAATCAGAAAAATATGTTTACATTTTTTATAATCGCTTGTAAATGAACTAAAATATCGGCTTCCCAAAAATATTTTGATATTAAAAAAAATTTCAACACTTTCAATAGATAATACCCTTATTATCAGCTATTACTATTACTTGTATCTTAGAAGATATGAATTATAGTATAACTGAAATGGAAAAAATCCAAAATCAGTGGAGCTATATAATTGAACAAATCTAGCATACCAATGTGGATACTACGGAGTTCTGGATTCAAGTAAACCAATTTAGAAATTCAATTAATAAAAATCCTTTTAAGGAATTATCGGATTTTGTGCTGTCTCTTGTGGTTTTACAATTTTCAAACGCTGAAGTGGAGCGTTTATTTAGTTTAATGGGCTTAATAAAAAATGAACACACAACTTTTATGTTCTGATATACGTATAATGGAAAGCGTAAAACTAAATAACGTATGTTGCTATAACATCAATATATCGGACGATGTTTTGATTAAAATTGGTTCATCTGAAAAATACCAAAAAGAATTGGTATGTGAAGAAAATTTTATGATTGAACTTGTTAACCTTCTTACCACAGTTGAGTAATTGTTGACACTCTTTTTGTGTAAATATAAAATCAATAAAATTGAATTTAGTTAAACAAAATATGTACATATATAAATATGTTGCAAATTATTATATTAAAAAAGTATACTTAATTTTTAATGTTTTAAAAAAGCAATTCTGCTTCTGCTGTTTTTTTACTACTTAAGAGTTACCAAGAATATATCATAAAGAAATTTAAAAGTTAAAGAATATAATTATTGTGTTAAAATTACGTGAATATTACTCTTTGTGTACTTTTGAAGAATAAATATTATAAATCTTTTCATATATACAAAATAAGTTATATTTACAATTATTATTTTACCTCAATCCGGTAAATTTGCATTAGTTTTATTAATAGGCAACAGTGTTTACCTATTTGTCGTTTTATTTTCTTGAAAACGTCAAATTTAATTTTTTTAAAAAAAGTTGAAAGGTGAATTGAAGTAAAAAAAATTTGAGTATGTTAGTGAAAAAGTGTTAAATAATGGGTAAATAACACCCCTTTCGCACTAGGCAAGTCACTTGCGCAAGTGACTTGCTCAAGTCTTGTGTTTATAGACAAAAGGGGTAAGGTCGGGTTAAGAGGAAGAAATTTGCTCATATTTGAGTACACACTTGCCTGTACTCGGCAAGTACGAGCAAGTTCCGTACGCGATATTGTCAAAAAGCCCACAAATTACGCTCAAGTGGTAAAAGCTCGAGGTCTTAAGAAGTCATGGAAGCAGCCAGTCTTTTACAACTTTGATTGTAAAATGATTAAAGTAAGTTGTGGAAAGAATTAGGTGTTAGCCCAGGTAAGTAAATACAACGTTCAAAATAAAAAGTTGAGAAACGTTAAAAGTTTTAACACCTTTTAACATCTAACATCACCACACAACGAATCATATTTGCATCATTTTAATGTCGGTATTTAATTATGTCTAGCTCCAATGGAAGGAAATTAAAAAGGGTAAATAAAAAATTAGTCATTAAATAAATCTTGAGGAATACGAGTGTCATGCAAATTCATTTACATGGGTTAATCAAATGGCGATCAGATATCACAGTGCCAAAACCTTCTGGAACAGCTTTTAAAGCGAAGCAGTTTGATAAATCTTCCAGATAAGGTGAAAAGATTATTTTTCAAATGTCGCATTTACTTCCGTGTACGACATTTAAGCAAGAGGTTGAAAGTCCAAAAAAAAAAACAAAGCAACAAATAATGGGGTACAAAAAGATGCTCAAAATAAATCTTTAAGCATACCATTTCTTATTAGAACTGTAAGTATTATAATAAACTAAAAAAGAGATAGTTACAAGTAATAGTTTTAATATTCTCCTTTTTGCAGATTTTAACACACTTTAGCTTCCGATTCCAGCGCCAAGAAAGAAGCCAAATTTTAAAAAAGAGCCCTTTTCAGGGCTATCACAACTTAAAAAAGCCCTTTTCAGGGCTACAAAAACTTAAAAAATAGCCCTTTTCATGGCTACCAAAATTTTTAAAAAAGAGATATGTTCCGTATTCAGCACTCAATGAAAATTTCGAAAGCATAAATTTAACATTAGCTTTAACGAAGATGGAATGACTCATAACATAGAGTTTCCACTTGAGATGAGATGCAATATTCTTTTGTTAGCAAACGTCAAATAAAATCGCAGAGATTATTTTCTAACATGTGAACTCTAAATTGGTGTCAGTTATCGTATTATTATATATGTATGTATGTATATTAAAAGACACATACAAATTAAACAAGTAACAGTGCTATATTCGGCCGTGCCGAATCTTATATACCCTTCACAACGTGTAGTCATGCAATAACAATTGTTTGTATCACCATTCATCTCATATAAAATACGTACATATGTATATACTGGTTAGAATAAATGTGGCATCGAATCCCAGCTGAGCCAAAAAAATTTTATTTTATTTTATTTAATATATTATTTATATTTTATTCTTTTTTTTTTTAATTTTTTTAAAAAAATTTTTTAATTTTTTTTTGTAATTTTTTTTTATTATTTTTTTTTATTTTCAATATTTTTTTTGTATGTTTTTGACATGTATGTATGTTGTTGTTGTAACTGTGTAAAAAAAAGAGTGGGGCGTGGTTTTTTGCTCATATCTCAGAAAGTTATGGGGCGATTGTGCTGAATTTCAATAGCGATTCATTCCTGGATATTTCCAAGAGATTGATACCATATACAGATCTGAGGAACATACAGTTGCTTCTAAAAGTATAAAAGGGTATCAAAACAATTAATAATGCTTTATTATGTACATATTTAGGTATAGTGACCACTTTTGTAGCTTAGTCTAGATTTCAGATTTAACGTTATGCGGTATATAAAGATACTATTAAAATTTATAATTTATATTAAAGAAAAAGTACAAATCTTGTAAAAAGTGTTTAAAAAATATTTAAAAAGTATATTTAAAAAATAAACAAGTAAGAGTGTTATATTCGGCCGTGCCGAATCTTATATAACCTTCACAACATGTAGCCATGCAATAACAATTTGTTTGTATCATCATTAATCTCATTAATCGATCTGCTCTCGAATATTTCTGATATTTTAATACCTCACGCGATTCCAGGCGATGTCAGGGTGCTTCTAAAAGTTGATTTCAACACACACACACGTCGGCACTAGACGAAATATTGGTGGCTTATCATTGAAGATGATAAGAATACCAATAGGCCACAAGCAGATCGGACAGATCTTGCATGGACGTACATATATAAGTTATTGCCGATTTAAAGAATATTATAGAATACGGATTTTGCAAAGAAATTCACTCCACAAATTTCGCTTCACCTATTTCTGGTGGCTTGATCTCTGGGCACATAGAACAAAGTTACAATGCCCTTCAAATATTTCTGTTTGCACAAAGAGCACACACGCATTATTCACAAATAAAAATACTCTTTTTTTATTTAATTTAATTTTTTAACGTTTTATTAAATTTTTCACAATTCACAATTTTTTTATCTCTTTTTTTACAAGTTTTAAGAGAATTTGCACAATTTTTCACAATTTTAAAAATTTTTCAACTAATGGCGCCCACAAATGTAAACAATAAAAAAGTAGAAGCACACATAAAAACACACACAATATTTGACATTTCAATATTAAAAAGAGTGCTCAGCTGATAAACAGCTGCTTTAATAACTTCACCAGGGTATCAATTCTCGTTCTATGAAACTATGAAATGAAAAGTTTTTGTGTGTAATATCATATGGTGCCACCATACCCTTCGCTATACAAAAACTTTTTCAATTCACAATTTCACAGAACGAGAATTGAGCCCCTTATAATGAATTACGCTTGGTTTACACTAACAAAATACACGTTGTATTTTTTCACTTTGTAGTTGTTTTAGCGACGAGTTCACCTTATTGAATTCGACTTGGTATAAAGCAAGGTCTATTAAATAAGGTCTGTGCAACTCTACAAAAACAAAAAGCAAAAAGATAATACGGGCATTTTGTTAGTGTAAAATTACTCTAACCCTACGTTGCCACAAGCAAGTGTTTACTTGCAAGTAGTGTATACGTATTACTAACGAAAATCAGGAGAAATGCCAAAAAAAAACACAAAAATTTTTTGAGTGGCTACACAGCACAGTGCAAGTTCATTTTTAAAATGTCGTCAACAAATAAACTTCAAACAAACTTAAAACAAATGGCGCTGCTTCAATTGGTAATTAAGTGTTGTCAAAAGCCCCTGTTGCCGCCGAAATCATATTATAATTTTCATTTTCAATCAGTTTATTATTTTAACACTCATAATTTACTTTAAAGAAATTTATTTTATAAATCGTTTATATGTTAAAATTAAATTCCTTTATTAATATTGGGATACTTCCCACTAAATTCTTAATTTTGCAGTTACATGTACATATGTATTTATTTATTATACTTTTTCTCTTTGCCTTTTATCAAAAACCAGTTTGTACTGTATTTAACTTTGTATGTAAAGAAAACTAACGGTCCTTGTTTATGTGTCCTCTAGACAATAAACGGTCACTGAATAAAACATTCGATATTATTGTTAAGTTGAGTTTAGGCACGGGAATTAAACAAATTGTTTTTAAAGCGCGCATTCGTTCTCTACAGCAGATTAATAAATTTATAATTATTAATAAAATTATATTTGCACAAGAGGTGCTATTAAATATTTTGTTTTAATTTAATCCCTGCCGTAACAGCCCCTATTGAACGTTACCTTTAGACATGTAACTTTTTAATATAATTTTTTTTATTAAATATTGATATTTATATTAAAACTTACATTTTAAATGAATATTTATATTTTTTTCTTAATATTCTTCATATACATATATACATATTTATTAAAAAAATTAGCTGAATTTTTTACCACAATTGTATGATATATTGTTGAGTTAACAAAAACCTCAGTGTTAGACAACACTGTTTTTCGGCTTGTCACTTTACTTGCCGTAACTGTAAAAATTTTACTTGCTTAAAAATTTCTTCGCAAGCTGAGTCGCAGGTTGCCAAAGTGTAGTTGTGTTAGTAAAAAAGTGTTAGTGTATTGGTTTTTTTTCACTTGCACTTGCATGTGGCAACGGTAGGTAAGGTAGTCAAAAATAGCTGACTAAAATACCAAAAAATTCATCCAGGTGAAATTATCAGTTCATCTGATGGGAAACGTTACTGTCAAACTCTATGTATAAAAAATTATTTTTATGAGGTATTTGACAGAGAGCAGCACAGCAAATTCGCCGTTGCATATACCTGTATGAATATGCCCAACGCCTATTAAATTTTGTGTTTCCATTTTGTTTAACAATTTTTTCAAGACAACAAAAATAAATTGTGTTACAAGTAAATATTTGCTAAAAATTTGGCTGATAAAGATAAAATAGAAGTCTAGACGATGTCTTGAAGAAGCGTGCTGTTTCACAAGGTATGTTGGGCCAGAAAGATGCTCGTTTCGCTGCTGGTGTTGTACAAATGGTGCGTGAAGGCAAAATAGCTAATCGTTGTATTTTCTTGGCCTGTGAGCCAAGTAATGGCAAGGCTGCTATAGCTGTTGGTGTGGCTCAGTCCTTGGGTACAGAAACGCCTTTTACCAGCATGTCCGGCTCGGAAATATATTCATAAGTTGAAAAGTTATCAATCATAAAATTGAAAAATTGAAAAACATAAATGTCGCCCTAAAAAGGTAAACAAATTTTGACAACTTCGAGTAGTAAACATAGGGGAGCAAAAAACGATCAGCTGATTAGTTGAACAGACCTTATTTAATAGACCTTGGTATAAAGTGTATGTTAATGCTATTTTTATGTGTCGTCTCTTTCTTTCATATTCAAAATGCCTTTAAATATTAGACATCGTTGTTCGAACAAATGTTTTGATAACGCTGTTTGAACAAGTGCAAAACATCTACAACAACGGGTCCACACCAGGCAAATTCATGTGCGAACATACAATTTTTCGTGTACGAACAAATGAATAGCAGGGTATCAATTCTCGTTCTATGAAACTATAAAATGAAAAGTTCTTGTATGTAATATCATATGCTGCCACCATACCCTTTTGCTATGCGAAAACTGTTTTATTTCACAGTTTCACAGAACGAGAATTGAGCCCCTCATGTGGAACTAACTTAATTCATCTTATAAAACGAACTCTTGTTAAAAGATATTTCGAAAGTTTGTTAAAAATCGCTGTATTTGGCAACGAGATAGATGAATTCCAACACTTTATTAAACATTTTGGGGTTTTCAAAACACTTCCTATATTATCTTATATACAATAGCTGTGTACTGCGTATTGGTTTAAAGACGCCTCAGAAATTTAAAAATTTATTTAGGTATCAGTCACCGTCAGTGAATCAAGCCGATCGGCTCAAAATCGGCGGCTAGCCGCCGCCGGCTGATTTCTTTTTAGCCGCGCCGCCGCCGAAATGTTTTGGCTTAAAAGCTTAACAATAGTCGCCGATTACTTCAGCTGCGCCGAAAATTTATGTGGCAATGTTTTTTTTACAAGTGCCGTTATTTTCTCATAAAATTTTTTAAGACGTGATTAAAGGTAAAAAAAGAAAAATATGCAGAAAACTGTAAAAAGTTATTTTAAAAAAAATCAAAGTGAGGTACTCAAAGATTTATCCGATTCGGAAGATCCTGTTGTTGAGAAAAAAAGTGTGAAGCACTATCAACAACTACTTTTAAAAAACAAAAAAGTTAAAGAAGTGACAACAATTAAAACCTCTTCTCCAGCCTTCTGACGAACCTCAAGCCAAAAAGGAGGTAATTTTTAATGTAATATTTATCTTTAACAGACATGAATTTTTTAATTTAACAAAACAATTTTAACAATCAAATTATTTTTAAGAAAACACTCGGAAAAGAATGCTAAATTTTCTTTCCGAGTCCGGTGAATGTGCCGTAAGAGACCCAATTTCTTTAGAAGTTCAAAAATACTTTGACATTCCGGTGTACGAAGCAGAAAGCCTTGACTGGTGGAAGGCAAATCAACAGGTACTATAAAAATATTAAATTCTAGCAAAATCCAGATCGCTTTACTAGCCCTCACAATATTTTTTATTTTATTCATTCTATCTCAGCTAAGGCAAATTATATAGTAGTAAAGAACACAAAGTTTTATAATTATATATGTAATAGTTCTCTATTTCATAAAATGCCACGCCTACTGTTATTTTTTAGCTCATTTTAAACTTATTCCTTTTGATTTTAGGCTTTTCCCAGAATTGCAATATTGGCTAATACCCTTTTTGGTATTCCTGCAACATCAGCTTCTTCTGAAGTAGCATTCTCAATGGCTGGTTCCTGTATCACACAAAAAAGATGTCGACTAAATGTCTCCACAGTGAAAAAACAGTTATTTATACACGACAATTTTCACATAATTCACCAACTATAAATACAAAATATGTAGACATTTTTGCTGCCTTAAAAATTATTCCTTATAAAAAATTCGTAAATAAAATCGGAATATAGTATATTCTAAACAAATCAAAACTAATTTTTATTGAACTTTTTATGTTATTATATATATTTGTATATTATATATTATATATATTATATATATTATATATATTCATATATCTTTATTGAACATATATATTACATATTTGTGCGATATGACGTGCATTTATATAAAATATAATACATTTAGTTTGCGTTAACAATGAACAAGTTTTCTTTCAGAAAATTTTTATATTTCTAATTGTATGCGAAAGATTAATAGAGAAATAAAAATCAATTTTACTTGCATGTACAAGAAGTGAAATTTGCTTTATTTTGTCATTCATAATTTTAAATTTGAAGTAACTTCATGTATAAAAAATTAAAAATGGTGTAATAAAAATTTTTGTGTGTAAAAGCAAGTTTAAAGAAGAAAAAAAGAACAATTTCTGCAAGAAAACTTTTTTAGTCTAAACGCAGACTTAGTAGCAAAAAACAATAAATTTGTAAAATTGTTTCAAGCCGATATATAAGCCGCCGCCGAATCCTTATTGTAAACGCCGCCGCCGCCGAACAATATTTCCCACGCCGCCGCCGCCGACCAAATAGCATCGGCTTGGTTCACTGGTCACCGTATTATATTTAAATTTAATTGAAGACTCCAGTAGAAATGAGTATTGCTATTGAAAATAATGCTGTAAAAATTGGTGTCCGTGAACGGCCACCAAGGGAATACATTGAAAATAATTCGCAATCTAGTATTGTCACTTACCATCCAAATGGAAACGTATGTCAACGTAAATATGGTTTTTATTTGAAAATTTTAAAGTACTTATTTTTTAGAATATAATTGTAAACGAATCGGTGTTTACATTTGATCATGTGTTTGGTCCAAATATATCACAAAAAGAAATTTTTGACATTTTAATAAAGCCGTTGATAATCAAGTTAAAACTGGGATTTAACTGCACGGCATTAGCTTATGGTCAAACTGGAACTGGTAAATCTTATACAATGGGACTGAATACTAAGGTAAATATTAATATATTTAAAACTGCTTAAATCAGTTTACCAACGCACCTAAAAAGTTACATAGAAGGCTAGACAATTAAAAAAATAAGAAAAATTACAATGCTAAGTCTCTAAAACGCTTAGTTTTTGAGTTATAGACCTCTGAAACATACATGTGATTTTCCAATACATCTCTCAACGAATATAGGAAATATTGGTATTGTATAAAAGCTTTTGATTAGGCCTTACCAGGATACACTTATACAGGTGGCGGTTCCAGTCCAGCTGATTTGTTTTTGAATGTTTACAAAGCATCACAAATAAAAACCATGCAAGAAATTGACAAATAATGCGCAGTGAAAAGCATTGCCATGCAATAATGAACCTGATGGATTATCAAAACAAATTTTAATGTTATGAATACAATGCATTGTAAGGTTACATTGCAAACTACATTTATGAAGTCAGCCATACCCTTCACAACGGGTAGTCATGCAATAACAATTGTTGGATCACCATTCATCTCATGAAATACGTACATACATACTGTGAGCGTCAAAAAAAAGTGTACACAAATATTTTTTAAAATATTGTTTGTATTTCAGTATTTTGATTTATGATAAAGTTTTACATTTAGGTACTTTTAAATCGGTATTTAGTTCTCTACCTTATTCTAAACAAAACCGCAAAAATATTAACAACAACAAAAGTTTTACAACAAAAATAAAAAATAATTCATTATTTACGCGTCAAAAAAAAGTGTACAAACTGTTTTAAAATGAAAATAAAATCGATTTAGTATTTAGTTGGTTTTGCTTTTGCCTTAATTACAGCATTTAGTCTTCTGGGCATCGATTCTACTAATTTTTTAGTTATATCGGATGAAATTTTCGGCCATTCCTCCATTATAACGGATTTCGGCATATCCTTATTGCTAATTGTCCTTTTTCGGACTTGGCGGTCCAAATGCTCCCACAAATGTTCAATTGGATTTAAGTCCGGTGATTGTGGAGGATGATCCAATGTTTTGGGAGAGCGGTTCAGGAGCCATTCTTTTACTATATGGGATGTATGTTTGGGGTCGTTGTCCTGTTGAAAAATCCAAGATCCTTCCAACCCCAATTTTTCCACACTGACCGGAACGTTGTTTTGCAAAATGTTCAGGTAGTCCATCTTATTCATTGTACTTTCAATAAAAACCAAATTCCCAACTCCGTTTGGCGCCATACATCCCCACACTATCACCGAACCCCCTCCATGCTTAACAGTGGTTATTAAATTTTAGTCAGCATATTCATTGTTTTTTGTTCTCCATACTTTAACTGGTTTTTTCTGGCCAAACACCTCAAATTTACTTTCATCACTAAAAAGCACATTATTACATAATGAAACATCTTTATTTTCATACTTTTTGGCGTATTCTAGGCGTCTTTTTTCATTAGATGGTGATATTAGTGGTTTCTTTCGTTGGAATCGACCATGTTACCCGTTTTTGTGTAATGCTTGTCGTATTGTACTGGCACTTACGGTAGTTTCTGATGTTGCCGAAACTTCCTCTGATATTTTAACGGCACTTTTAAAAGGATTCTTTTTTACATCGCGCACTATAGATCTTATTTCAGCCTCCTTTAAAAGTTTTCGCCGGCCCGACCCTGGACGATTTTCTATTTTGCCGTATTTTTCGTTTTTATCAACAATCTTTTTTTGCTGTATTGTGACTTCTACTTATAATAGAGCCAATTTCTCTGAAAGTTTTTCCTTCATTCCAAAGTTTTATTACTAATTCTCTTATATCACTAGAAGTTTGTTTACCCATTCCAAAAAAAGTAAAAATTTACTTCACACGAGGAGATCTTACTCTGCCGATCACAATTAATTTACATAAAACAATAATAACGTTTCAGTAGAATGCTAAAATAAAGCAAACAACCAAATATAACGGTATTCTTTTACAGTAGCACACCGCTAAAATGATGCACATGCAACATGTACACTTTATTTTGACGCGTAAAATATGCATTTGAATTTGTTTTTGCTCGATTATTTTTGTATTTGTAAGAAATTTCTCATTGTCTTTCTATAGCTAATTAGAGATTAGTATACTAATATTAAAAATCCTAGAATGATAAATTTAGTCATATCTTAAAAGACTAAAAAAAAATACTTTATTGTAGAAAAAGTTTTTGTACACTTTATTTTGACGCTGACAGTACATACAAAATACATGAAAAATAATTTGCTAAATTATTCGGGATATGCTCCTAACTAATCTTTCAATATTTTATTTGAGTCGAAAATGAAAATTGTAGAAATTTCACACCGAATGACATATATATACATATTCCCTTTTTCACCTCTATGTGAACGGATAACAAATTAAAAAAAACACAAATAAGAGCACTTATTCGGCTGTGCCGAATCTTTTATACCGATTACCAATTTTGTGTACTTTTATAGCACAAAATATATTATTTTGTTATTAACTGTAATAACTGGAATAGTCTCTCTACCAAAATATGTATCACTTTCTTTGTATTACTTCGATATACTAGTAAAATGCTTTCGTAAGTTTAGGTTTTCAATAATAGTGGGCGATAAAGTAGGCGTGCAATATAGTTTCTGCTAATAAAACAGATATATTAATATAGTCTTGGTCTTCTGAAAAATGCATTAGGAAAGAAGTTATAGATCAAAATGTAGGAAAATTTATACCGCACAGTGTATTTTTCCGTATATTCAAAATTTAAAACCTAATAAAACTGACAATTAGATGTACTATTCTGTAATTTTGCAAAGATTGCTTTTTGGTCAAAGGCGGCTTTGTTCTGGCGAAAAATAAATGTGACACGCCCACTTTTACGCACACCTTGCATATAACGTTTTATCTCAAATTCATATAATTTCTCTATGAATAAAGATCTTGGAATAATAAAGGACTATATTGAAATATCTAAGTTTTATTCATTAGCAGAAATAACTTCGACACTATAACGCCCACTTTTCACGTTATCTACTGTTAATGAAATTTAAAAACTCATAAAACTGACAAAATAAGAGGTATGATGATGAAATTTGCTACAGATATCCTTCTAGCCAACGATATTGTTATGCCAGAAAATTTAGGTGATACGCCTACTTTAACGCCTACCTAACATATAACGGTATCTTAAATTCATATAAATTCTATATGAACAAAGTTTTTGGAAAAATAAAGGACTACATTGAAATATCTCAGTTTTATTTATTAGCAGAAACTATATTGACATGCCTACTTTCATTGAAAGACTAAATTTACGAAAACATTTTACTAGCATATCGAAGTTATACAAAGAAAGTGATAAATATTTTATTATAAAGAGATTATTCAATTGCGATTACTGTTAATAACAGAATAATACACTTTGTGCTATAATAGTACAGAAAATTAGTGGTGGGTATAAAAGATTCGGCACAGCCGAATATAGTGCTCTTACTTGATAAATATGGAGTTGGACAATTGTTGGCCCTGATATATCTTTTTTATATATGTTTGTTTTTTATATATCTTTGGCAAACATTGGCACACAAAAGAAGTAATCAGCTGGGCTTGCTCCTCCACCTGTATAAGTGTACCGTGGGAACAACTTTAGTTGGTGAAGCCACTGTTTGTTATTTGTTAAAATATTTATTAAAGTTTTATATAAATAATTTATCTAGTACACGTAACATTTTTTTTATAAATTTTGTAAAAGCTATTGCCTCCTAAAGAAAAATTTTAAAAATTCTGAATGTTTTTTAATACATTTTTTATATGATATCAATATATATAAAAAAATGAACCGTTTTTTTTTCTCTTTTGAGAAATTTTATTTTTTAAGATACGAGGTTGAGGAAGTAAGGCATCGATATATAACTCAGAAAATTAGCGTTTCAATTTATTTATTTTTAGAATTAATGTCATCCTATGTAATTTTTCTTAATTTGGTAATGCGTTGGTAAAAGTAAAATTAACATTAATAAAAACAAATGGTTTGTTTAATTTAGAACTTTGATGGAGACATTGTTGGAGTCATACCTCGTTGTTTAAAAGAAATATTTTCTTCTATTAAACAAAACTCGGAAGAAATTTACAATAAAGATATTGTTAACTCAACAAAGAAAATTGAAATATCTGCATCTTTCATTGAAATATACAATGAAAAGGTATATGATTTATTAAGAGAAAATACAAATGAGCCCATAGTCGCCAAAGGTTTGTATAATAACTTTATATATGTACATGTAATGAGAGAACCTTGACAAAAAAATATATAAAGTGGGTCATAGTTGTGCATTCTTAGACTTTGAAATACCAAATGGTGTTAAAAATTTAGGAAAGTTTGTTTCCAATAACTATCTAGTTTATAAAAAAACTCATTTTTTAAATATTACATTTAAACAGTAAACGCTGTTGCTTAACTTTTTTCAATGCACGTATGTGCAAAACAAAAATAAATTCACTTGTTTCAGTTTAAAAAATATTCTTTACAACTACTCGCATTTAATGTGGACGGCTGCCACAATAATGTGTATAAAACATTTAAGAAAACAAATTATCAGTATATTGTAATGCTGGATGGATGTGAACTTCTCTTTGGTACTTAAGTGTATTTTAAAAACAAGTAAGAGTGCTATATTCGGCCGTGCCGAATCTGATAATACCCTTCACCATCATGTACATATTTATAATCCCACATCGTAGCTTAACCTATATTTCATGATATACGCCATTTTAACTGTATTCTACTAGTCAAGCCCTTTAATTTGATACCCATATTGATGGTGTTCAAGAAGTTGCATTTTAAAATACCAGATTTGAACCATATATAAATTTATTGTCCGAAATTTAGTAGTGGCAGCCAACATGAATTTAAACTTTTTATAGTGCTTATATTGCGCTAGTCAAGTCCTTTCAGATGATACCAATATTGACTCTCTCGGTTGTCTAGAAGCTGAAATAAAATTAATTTTCTTTTGTAAACTTTTGGAATATGTGTTAAAAAAAAGTTTGCCTATAACTTTACCGATTAGAGCACGCTTCATCCAAAATTTTTCACTAATATCTCTAGAGGCGTATTATATCTAAAAATAGTAGTAGAAGTTGCTGGTAAAAATATGGGGAAAAACAGAGGCAGAGAAGCGATTGTGCTAAATTTCAATAGCGATTCCCGGATATTTCCAAAAGATTGGTACCATACACAGATCTGAGGAACATATGGTTGCTTCTAAAAGTTGATTTCAACAAACAGACGCCCTGTCCGACTCGACTCCTCTATTCATAAGTTTTCGAAATATATACTTTATATGGACGGAAATGAAAATTGTAGAAAATTCTCACGGAATGACAAACCTATATATACACTTTTTCACTTTTGCGTGAAGGGTATTTAAACGGAAATAATTTATGCAGTTAAGAGCACCTATCAGGACGCAAAAAAAATCTTTACACGGGGCAGAATATTAGGAAGTAGAAAAGCTGTTTGGTTTTTTTATATTAACGTAAAAACAAGAATACACTGACAGAACCAATATATAAAGCAAAAGCTAAAATAAGTAAAAAAAAATTCCACAAATTGAAACTGCTCGATGAGATTATTTATTGTTTATTTCAACAGTTGGTAAAAAAGTAAATTAAATACTATTTTTCAGTCAAAGTTTAAATTGACAGTTAATTTTAATTCATAGCTTAAGCTTAAAATGCGGTTGTGTTGGTGAATGAGTGACCCATCAAATAATTAAGAATATAAAATAGATTCTGAAAGTTATATCCTGATGTATTTTTTGAAATACAAAACCAGCAACAGTTAATACACATAAGATATTTTTAGATTTTTGTTTTTCAGCAGAATTAATATTTTTATCATATTTCTTAAAAATCTTTTTGCAATTTTTTATACCCGCAACCAAAAAAATGGTGGCGGTATATTCATTTTGTCACTCCGTTTGTAACACATCGAAATATCCATTTTAAACCCTTTAGGAAATTCAAAAGCTCATAAAACCGACAAAATTAGAGGTATGATGATAAAATTTGCTGCGTATATCCTTCTAGTCAATGTCATTACTTTGCCAGAAAATTAAGGTGCCACGCCTACTTTTACGCCCACCTCCCATATAACGTTTTACCTTAAATTTATATAATTTCTCTATTAATAAAGATTTAGGAATAATAAAGGACTATATTGAAATATCTAAGTTGTACTCATTAGCAAAAATAACTTTGGCACGCCTACTATAACGCCCACTTTCACTAAATTTACGAAAACATTTTACTATCATATCGAAGTTATTAAGGGTGGTTAAATTTTAAGGGCCGATGTTGATTTTAAATAAAACACAAATTATTTAAGAAATTAATATCATTTCTTTTTATAATGATAATATTTGTATGGTTCAATCATGTATATAACAAAATATCGGCCCGCCACCAAAAAAATTGTGGGGCTATATTAATTTTGTCATTCCGTTTGTAACACAAAGAAATATCCATTTTAGACGCCATTAAGTATACATATATATTCTGAATCGGGGTTTGATTTTATGACGATCTAGCTATGTCCGTCCGTCTGTCCGTATGTTGAAAGCACGATAGAGGTCGCACTGAAAAAGCTAGGGAGCTCAAAATTTGCCAGAATTTTTTTTATAGACAAGGTTTGGTATTGAAAATGGGCTAAATCGGAATATTAGGAAGAGAGTTATAGCTCGTAAAGCAAGAGTAGGTCGAAAAAACCGTGTCCTTCAAACATCGAATAAAATGGAATTGTGTCCAAACGCATTAACGTAGAGTCATGAAACCTCGAATATATATTTCCTGAGTAAAAACAATATCTTTCCCCGAAAATCTATGCATTAGGAAAGGAGTTATAGATCAAAATGTACGAAAATTTATACCGCACAGGGTTTATCTCAAATTTATATAATTTCTCTTCGAATAAATATTTTTAAATAATAAAGGATATAGTGAATTATCTAAGTTGCATTCACTAGTAGAAACAACTTCAACACGCCTACTATAACGCCCACTTTCATTGAAAGACTAAATTTACGAAAACATTTTACTAGCATTTCGAAGTTATACAAAGAAAGTTATACATATTTTAGTATAAAGAGATTATTGCATAGCGATTACTGTTAATAACAAACAAATACATTTTGTGCTATAAATTGAGTTATTTCCCGGGAATTTGAGTTATTTAATCTTCCCGATTTCCCGGGATTTTTTTTCGGGATCTCAAGAAATAAAAAAGGTGGCTACGATTCGAAAGCAGATGTTTATATTGTTATACCCTTCACCTGTGGTGCACAAGGGTATATGTATATAGCTTTGTCATTCCGTTTGTAATTTCTACAATTTTCATTTCCGACCCCATAAAGTATATATTTTCTGAAAGCTTATGAATAGAGGAGTCGATTAAGCCTTGACCGTCTGTCTGTGTGTTGGTTGAAATCAACTTTTAGAAGCAACTTTATGTTCCTCAGATTTCTATATGGTATCAATCTCTTGGATATATCCAGGAATGAATCACTATTGAAATTCAGCATAATCGCCTCATAACTTTCTGAGATATGAGCAAAAAACCACGACCACCTCGTTTTTTTCACAATTACAACAACAACCTATATACATACTGGTTAAAGTAAAGGTGGCATCGAATTCCAGCTGAGCCAAAAAAAATTTATTTTATTTTATATATTTATATTTTATTATTTTTTTTAATATTTTTTTTTTAATAATTTTTTTTTAATTTTTTTTTTGTAATTTTTTTTTTGTATGTTTTTTACATCTATGTACGTATTGTACATAAGATGAATGGTGATACAAACAATTGTTATTGCATGACTACACGTTGTGAAGGGTATATAAGATTCGGCACGGCCGAATATAGCACTGTTACTTGTTTATATTGAAATTGAATTCTACAGTCGTATCACAGCTGTGGTCGGGTCAAAAGCTCGCTCGTCATTGCCATTATCTCTTAAGGGCAATCAGGCCCTCTCTTCGAGAGTTTTACGTCTCACTCTCGCGTGGTTAATTGTGTGGCGTCGCGTAACTGTTTTTTGGATACAGATTCCAGACTATTCTACAATTAACCACATGCATTTATTTTAATTGGATTAACTGGAGGAGTACCAACTAAACTCAAAATTTACAACTGGAGGAGTACCAACCAAATTTATTTTCGTAACTGGAGGAGTTCCATAAAACTTAGTATAATTATTTGTTCAGATGTCTCCGACTTCCTAAACAGAGGTATAGGTCGAGTTACGGAGCCGGAATCAATCTTAGAGTAAAAAAAAATTGAATTCTAATGATTTTATTTTTGATCTCATAGCTGAAGTACCTGTATTTTTGTTTTTTTGTGCTCATATGTATTTGATCTCGTATCTAGAGAATAATATTTTTTTCAATAAAAAATATTTTTACTCAATTTATATTTTAAATTCAAGTTTCTTTATTATTTTTTATAGTTTTGAATTGTTTCTTTTACAGTTTTTTTTTTATTAAAAACAAATTTACTTTTTATTTGTTTTTCTGCGGGATCCCGGGATATTAACAAATAAATCTCGCATTTCCGGGAAACAAAAATTTTCGGATAAAAAACCCTACTCTACAAAGGTACATAAATTCAAAGAAAAGATTCGTTGTTTCAAAGAAAAAGTGCACTAATTTTGACCTAAGACACAGGTACGTTGAATCAATGAATTGCCATACGTTAAGTATTATAAAAATGTAAAGTTTAACGTAAAATTTCATTGATTTAAAATATTATTTCATTAATTTAATGAGAACGCACATTGAATCATAAACGGTAAAAATTAACAGTTTAACGTTGAATTTAATAAAAAAATATTAATTTAAAGTATAAGTTTCTTGAATCAAAGTACGTGTTCATTAAGTAAAACTTTTTTTCTTAAAGCAAAGTACTAGTACTTTGAATCTACGAACCATTCAAACAAAGTTATGAACGTAATCATTAAAATAAACGAATGAATACGTTAAATTAAAGAACAGGATTACTTATTTTTTTAAAGAAAAAATTTAAGGAATTGTTTTAAAGTACTGTTTATATGTACGTTAACTCTTGTTTCGAATTTTAATGAATATTTTCCTTGAAACAACGTATTTTTACGTTAAGTCAAAGAATTTTTGCAAAAAAATCAATGAAATTAAGTCAATGAACGGGGTTCATTGAATTTATGTAAAATAATATTTTCAGTGTAGCTACAAAAGAACGGAAAAAAAAAGATTCGGAACAGCCGAATATAGTGCTCTTACTTGTTTTTAATTGCATTTGTTACTAGCTTGTACCTGCGACTTCGTCTGCGTAGTTATCGGGTTTAAAGGTAGACTTAGTATTAAAAACAAAAATAAAAATATTTACAACACAAACAACCCGTTTAGGATGTGTTATGATGAGTTTGCCAACGACTTCGCGTTATTATCGCGAAAAAAAAGTAGCCTATCTGTTAATCTAGGTTGTTATCTATCTATGTGCCAAATTTCATTTAGTTCCGTTCAGCCGTTTTTGCGTGATTGAGTAACAAATATCCAAACATTCACAATTATTATATTAGTAGGAAGTAGGATGAGTTCCTGGATTCAAATTTTGGACAACTAATCAATTAATTTTTAAGAATATTTTTTAAATATTTTCTTTTTTTGGTTAGGTTTTGCCTATATATGTACATACTTCTATAACAAACTTTGCCCTAACAAAATTTTTACTTTCATAAATAATTACAATTAAAAAAACTAAAAAATAGCAATTTGGCATATTTTGGCAGCAATAAATTTGTTATGATTTTGAACAAGTAAACGGAACGGATGGCTCATGGACAGAGTCTGTCTCGAAGATCCTGGGATTGCTTATGGAAACACACTTCGGCTTGTGTGAATGTTTATTTAGCGGATGTCGACCTAAGGTCGATCGATATTGAACGGGAGACAGTTAGGAAGATGGTAACGAAGGATAAAGTGGCATAGGCAGTTAATACATTTGGGCCCTATAAATTCTGGGGTCCGGATCTTATTATCTCTGCAATGTTGCAAAACGAATCGGATTATTTTCTCTTACTGTTGACGAAAGTGTTTAGAGCGTGTCTCCTGATGAGATACATACCTAAGGGGTGGAGAGAGGTTCGGGTTATTTTTATACCCAAGGCTGGTAAGGCAGAACACTCAAAGCCGAAGGATCTTATACCTATCAGCATATCGTCTTTTCTACTCAACACGTTAGAGGGACTGGTTAATCTTTATCTTAAGGTGATATTATAATGATAATTTGAGCTAGCGGCGTTTTTAGATGTGGAAGGTGCCTCTAACAATGTTAGCATAGAGGCAATTAGGATGGATCTGTGTGGGCTGGGGGTTAGGAATTTTCTAGGGGAGTAATGACGAGGGGAACAGCACATGGAGGGATTTTATCGCCTCTGTTGTAACTACTTTGGCTAGCGGTGCGAAAAATATCGGTGTAGTTCTGGACACCAAGCTGTCTTGAGGTCGGAGTACACAAAGCAGAGTGACGAGGGGACTGAATGCCTTCTGCACTTGCAGGAACTCAGTTTGCAGAAGTTGGGGCCTACGAACAAAGGTTAAAAGCTCATATGCAAATTGCGGACATATGGAGATAATATGGATACCAAGCCAATACGGGGTGATCGGAAACGAGAAAGCCGACAAATTATCCAAAATGGGAGCTCTTCAGAGTAATATAACTTTGGATAACGCTAAACCCCTTAAACGATTAAGGATGAACTTAAATGTTGGGCGACGGAGGAACATGCCGAAATCACAAATCTTGGGAAATCAATGGAAATTCTGAGACTAAATAGACCAACACTTAGGAGACTAACCAGTGTGATTACAGGTCATACGGAGTTGAGAACTCATCTAGCTCGCATGAAACTGTCTGAGTAGACAACATGCAGAGCATGCGAGGAAGAGGATGAGACTTTGATACACTATCTCTGTCATTGTCCTGCGTTTGGGCATATTAGACGCGAGAATTTTACAGTGGATACAATGCCGAATTTGGAGTACCTGGGGAACTCGAACTGGAGATCCATAAGGAATTACATTGAGGGGACTGAGTTCTTGGACTAGTCCGATATTTATGGGAAATTATGATTATGATTTTTAATTGGGAATTCAGGTTCCCACATGGAGCGCACAACATGCCAACTGGGCATAAATGTATACCTGTCATGGGTTTGGGCTTTTAGTGCCCCTCCTTTTTAACCTAACCTACAAATTTTATTTACACGACGCACATAGGGGTATTTTGCCAATCTAGCCGGACATAACTTTTTTTTTAGCTTATATTGCTTCTTTAAAGTTATTGAGTGCACCTAGATCAATGAAACTTGGCAGAAATATGTGTTTAGTCAACGGCTGGTAAATATTAAAAATAAGAAAAATCCGATCAAGGCGAATAAAGATTTCCTATACTTTTATTTTTTTATCGTCAGCATAAGTTTATGGGTAAAGGCAGGTATTCACCTTAAAATTTTTCAATCGAAATTCTGCCTGTAAAGCCGGAAATGTTTGTTTCACGCCTCAGTCGCTTCTTAGCATTACATTTCTGTATTATTTGGAGTAACTCTAATCTTGTATACACTTTTTCCATTTAACTCTCGAAGCTTTCTGAGAAAAATGTTGTCCAATAACCACAATTTATAGTTTTTTTTTAATTTTTTTTTTGTTTTTAATACTTTTAAGATTTATTTACTACGGTACACTTATTTTGCCTCATAAAATAACTTCATTTGGAATGCAGCTGCACAGGTGGTTAAAACCCATTATAGGGGTGGGTGAAAATTACACATGCTTTTTTTACGCAAGTACATAAGTAATAAATAAGTGTAATAATTTAAATCAAAAAACATTTACGTACAATTATAAAAAAAAAACAAAATATTTTATGACTGATAAAAAGGTTTATTACTCACTTGTTCCTAGCAAAATGAACAAAAACAGAAATAAAAAATTCAAAAAACCGTTAAAAACAAGTAAGAGCATTATATGCCGAATTTTTTATACCCTCCACAAATTTTATGTACTTTTAAAGCACAAAATTTATTATATTGTTATTAACAGTAATCGCTATGAAATAATATGTTTATACTAAAATATGTATCACTTTATTTGTATAAATTCGATATGCTATTAAAATATTTTCATAAATTTAGTTTTTCAATGAAAGTGGACGTTAAAGTAGGCGTGTCAATATAGTTTTTGCTAATAA
Source organism: Phyto melanocephala (assembly GCA_941918925.1). Classification (NCBI taxonomy): domain Eukaryota; kingdom Metazoa; phylum Arthropoda; class Insecta; order Diptera; family Rhinophoridae; genus Phyto; species Phyto melanocephala. Next base: position 40,277,497 of record OW799234.1, on the reverse strand, counting down.
ATAAAATTAGATATTTCAATATATAGTCCTTTATTCTTCCAAAAACTTACTCCATGGAAAAATTATATGAATTGAAGATAATGCGTTATATATTTAGGAGGTAGGCGTTGAGTTGGGGCGTCACCTTAATTTTCTGGCATAACAATGACATAGAATAGAAAGATATATATACGAACTTTCATCATCATATCTCTAATTTTGTCGGTTTTAAGAGCTTTTAATTTTCATTAACAGTACATTTGTGAAAAGTGGGCGTTATAGTAGGCGTGTCGAAGTAGTTTCTGTCAATTTTAAATATACCGAAAAATACACTGCGGTTAAATTTTCGTACATTTTGATCTTACCCTCCTTTCCTAATTGATAGATTTAAACAATTTTCCTTTAACTCAGGATATATACATTCAAAATTTCATGGCTCTACGTAAATGCGTTTGGAAACAATTGCATTTTTTTCGATGTTGGAGCTTTAACTCTCTTTCTAATATTCCGATTTAGACCATTTTCAATACCAAGCAAACCTTGTGTTTAAAAAATATTCTAGCAAAATGTGAGTCATCTAGCTTTTTGGGTTCGAGCTCTATCGTGCTTTCAACAGACGGAAGGAAATAAGTAGATCGTCAAAAAATGAAACCCCGACTCAGAATGAATATTTCGATGTGTTACAAACGAAGTGACAAAATGAATATATCCCCACCATTTTTTTTTGTTGGTGGGTATAAAAATGGCGCAAAAACGCACAACGTTTTTTTTATACCCGCTACCAAATTAAATCAAATATAAGTTGGTTAGGGAGTGTAGGAGGGCGCTTTATAGAATCATTGTCTTGGGAACCAGGACACTGGAATTGTATATCAGAGGGTCGCTATTGCGGTTTTGACGGGACATTGTCCGGTGAGAGCTAGGATTACGTAGATAGGATCGCAGCACTCCGGATTATTAAAGGATGTGTGAGGATGAGGAAGAGTTGAAAACTGGAACACGTTGCCACAATGGACCATATTGGTCTCCGAATGAGGGTGTTAGAGGTGTCTCTTGCTTGCTGCACCCCACTTTCCTACCTACCAACCAGAGAACTGCAACCAGCACCCGTTTTTATGATTTATGATACTCGCCTTAAAACGAGTTGCGGTGTAGTTAATACAGCCTATTGCTTTTGCATTTACTCGCCAGGCTCGTAAGAAATTGTGTTTGCAACATACCAGCCTTAAGCAAACACAATGAAATTTATGAGTTCTGTATTGTATAGTTTCGTAAATATACTACAACTAATTTACTCTCTTTTATTCAATGTTCTCTAACTGCCCTTCACTGACCTAGAGTTATAATTTACTGAGTGCACAAGTGTTTACTCGCAGCATTCGTCATTCGTAGTAATATATAAAGCAGCGTTGCCAGATGGTCTTATATTTAAGTAAACATGTAAGGCTAAATTCATTATAAAAAAAATGAATTTAAAAGTTATTACAAGAAAAATTTTCGTGAAAAATTTTAATTAAAATATATAATGAATGCGACAGGCTTATGAATCACAATTTTTTTATACGTCATTTTCATTTATATATAAATAATTTTACAAAAATATTGACCAATGGCAACGCAGCGCAGTCCATTATTTTATTGTGCGACGTAGACACAGAGTTTACTTTTATATATTTATACATTTTTGAAAACAAAATTTACAACAAACACAATTATATGATGATAAAGCTGCACATAAGAACAATTTTTTAAATGGCTGAGTGCGCTCTTTATGTAATTTTTAATTTAATGTATTTAAAATTTTATAGATAATAAATAAAATACTTTAAAAAGGCATTACTATTTTTCATACATATGAAAATAAATAACAAAACATGCACTAAATCATTTAAACGCCTAAAATCGTCTAACCTACGACAAATCATAAAATCTGGCAGCCACGTTTTCACTTAATGTTGAATTTTAAATACACGAACATATACTAAATGAATATGCCGTGAATGTTGTTGCTACGAGCAGGGTACACTTATACAGGTGGCGGTGCCAGCCCAGCTGATTATTTTTTTGCGAGCCAAAGCTTGTCAAACTCTATATAAAAAAAGAGATTCCGCTGCCAAGAATTGTCAAACTCCATATAAAAAAAAGAAAGACAAAAATTACTCTCCTTTACGCTATCACCTTATGTAATTACACCATGGTTACGAGCTGGTCGTAACACTTAAGTCGTGTAAGTTAAATACAAAGAAGTTACCGAATATGAAAATAGAAAAAACACGAAACTTTGCTTTGTGATATTGACATATACAAGTAAAAAGCAATTGTGTAATATTTTCATGCAGAAGCTCGCTTTGTAGGAAGAACGAGCCAACGAGCCAACATATCAGTAAAAGCGATTTAGTTAACAGCAAATGCGCTCGCAAGTATTATGTATTGTTGCAGTTCTCTGCTACCAACCTAACAAGTAAACTTTTATATTTACGGCGATTTATACATATGTATGTACGGCATATCGTGCCTTAATATTTTAAAGGAAAAGTTTTAGGTAATTAAGAAATGGCTAAAAATTGGCAAAAATTATTTATAAAAATAGCTAATCGCTAAATGAAAAAATTTTTTTTGCCTTAGTGTGTTCAAAAATAGCTCAATCTAGTCAAAACATTATTAAATCTAGCCAGAAAATAGCTAAATTGGCACAGTGTCAAAGAATCTCATGACAGGGTTTCATTAAATTGAATTTATACGGTGTATTATGAACTGCGTTGATTATCGGACATGATAACTTTTAATGTTATCTGAAAAAGATGAAAATTTAGGGGGATTACTTCGCAATTCGGTTCGAAAAAAAATATTTTCGAATTACAATGTATTAAGCATACAAATTGGAAAATTTTTAGAAATTCGAAAAGATTCTAAATTATCCTCCAGCTACATTTGAGAAAATTATTCAGACCAGAATTTTAGGTTTTTCAAATTGCAAAAATATCATAAATGGACAACAATTTGGTTTTCAAAAGGGGCACTCCCCTGTTCATCAGTTTTATACTTTCTGAATGCGTTATTCTCGTGTGTATTTACAACACGGTTTTAACAACACTAGTTGAATGAAATCTAGGCCCTAGTGTTTGTTAATGTTTCAAATCAATAGTATCTAACGCCTGCTTAAAGGCGATTAAGAGTTTATGGATATAAAACCAGACCCCGATGGAAGTCAAATAAGATTTATAACTTATTAATTAATATTAAGCGCTGTTAGCGCTAATAAAAATAAATCACTAAAGTGTAATTAAAATTAAACGCGTAATTTGGCACACGAACTTTCTAAAGAAATATTTAAATTAAGCGTAATTTTTATTGAATTTAAAATAATATGCATTATATATTAATTTATACCAATTTTGTATTTTAAATTAGTATTAAGCTATTTAACTCAACTGAGTGAAATTTATGGAAAAGTATTTAATTTTGATATTTTCAAAATCGAAAAATTATTTAAGAAATGACAAATAATGGACATTAGCGTAGGGTCTAGTTAAGTTTTTCCACAAGCCCTGTATAAATTAATTTGTCGCCCGTATATATTAAAAACAAGCTATTCATAAAACAAAGTGTTTCAAACAATTTGGTCTTTTTAAATTTTTATATTACATCTATTAAATTTTTTGAAATTTTACTAAAAAAAAAGTAAAAAAAAGTATTGTATATTTTTAAGTTTTTTTTATCAGCTTAAAGAAGTGAGTCAGAAAAAACTTATACACAATATTCCAGCCAAAACTTATTTTTTAAAGTTATATTAAAATTTTTATTCAGGCTTGAGTTCTTAACATTCTTATTGCTACAAAGAATTTTTAATTGTGATAAATGAAAGAATAATCTGAAAAATTATATATTTAAACCGACACTAGCCAAGTGGAAAACATTTTCGAATGTTATACTTTCTCAAAAATTTTACAGTTTAGTAAATATTGTGGTGAACCTACGGTATCTTTAAATAAAAGCACGTTTTACTTTTAGAAAGATATTTCATAGATTGATTTTATTCAATAATTTCTTATGCTTATATTCTTGTTATGAGAAGTTCGCTTTTTCTCAACATTGGCGAATCTCATATTTTTAACTCAATTGTTTATTATTAATCTAAAGCTTAAAATTACATTTATTTACTTACATTTATATACTTTATTGCATGTTTCACTACTATACCCTTACATGGAATTTTATATACTTCATTAGATCTTTCAAAATTATCAATTTTGTCCTTTGTTTTACTAAATAATTTACCTAATGTATTGTACGGTTTATGAGTCATTTTATATTTAATATTTTCGAAAATTTTTGATCTTTCTAATCGTTCTGACACTGTAGGTATGTACGTAGAGTAGATTTACTCACTTTAAATCATGTCTATGAAAATATTTTTTTGTTGCATACATATTTGAACATTTTAAACTTAAAATTTGGAACTTGGACCAAAAATGTACTTTTTCGCATTTGTATTTTCTACGTTTATAAAGGTAGAATTGTAAAATAAAGGACTATTGATTCCAGGTAAGGCTAAAAATGTTATGGGCGACCAAAAAGGTACTTTTTTGAATTTTTATGGTACTTTTTGTATTTTCTACGTTTATGAAGATAGGATTGTACCATGAAGGACTATTGATTCCAGGTGAGATTAAAAATGTTGTGGGCGACCTTTTGGTATTTTTTTAATGGTTTTTTTTGGTACTTTTTGTACCTTGTGGTACTTTTTATACCCTTCACACAGTGAAAAAGGGTATATATAGGTTTGTCATTCCGTGTGAAATTTCTACAATTTTCATTTCCGACCCCATAAAGTATATATTTTCTGAAAGCTTATGAATAGGGGAGTCGATTAAGCTCTGCCAGTCTGTCCGTCTGACCGTCTGTCCGTGTGTATGTTGAAATCAACTTTTTGAAGCCCCCTGATATAGGTTGGACCCGGGTAAGGTATTAAAATATCAGAAATATTCGGGAGTAGATCGGTATTGAAAATCAGAAACATCGGTACATAAACAACTGAGATATGAGCAAAAACCCACGACCACCTCGATTTTTTTTTCACAAAAACAACATTACAACAACAACATACATACATACAAACGTGTATACTGGCTAGAGTAGACGTGGCATCGAATCCCAGCTGAGCCAAAAAAATTTTTTTTAATTTTTTTTAAATTTTTTTTTAATTTTTATTTTTTTTTTTTATTTTTTATTTAATATATTATTTATATTTTTATTATTTTTTTTTTTAATTTTTTTTTTTTAATTTTTTTTTTTTGTTTTATATATATTATATACATAATAATTTTTTTTTTAATTTTTTTTAAAATATTTTTTTTTAAATTTTTTTTTTAAATTTTTTTTTAATTTTTTTTTTAAAAAATGTTTTTTTTTTTGTTTTTTTAACATACATACGTGAATTTATAATTTTACAATGGGACGTTTTTATATATGTATGTACGTATTTCATATGGGATGAATGGTGACACAAACCACTGTTATTGCATGACTACACGTTGTGAAGGGTATATAAGATTCGGCACGGCCGAATATAGCGCTCTTACTTGTTTTAATTGTTTTTTGGTACTTTTTGTATTTTCTACGTTTATTTATTTATTTATTCAATAAAAGTCTATAGATTATAAATTCTTACAGACCATATGTTATGAACCGTTTTGGCCCAGTGAGGTTTCCGACTAGCTTGTTCGTGGCGATAGCTCAGGCAGGTTCCAACCCTCTCACTGGAAACGTATCCGCTCATAAAACAAACTGAAAAATACAACAAAAACTACTACAGATAATACTACACAAACTCCACCACAAGAAGAATTCACGAGAGTCAGGTGTTTACTCCCGTTTTGCCCACCCAACCATGTCGCAGCAGCATCCACTGTAAAAATCTCTGCGACCCAAAAAATAAACTTAACTAATTACAAACATTTAAGAACAGAATAATATTACGTTTAACTACATTAACATTTACAGAAAAATCAATGAAATTATAAAGATCATTATAGTTTTTCGATATTCTCCTTAGTGGGTCAGCATCAGCGTAGTTAGTTTGAAGATATCTAAGATAAAGAGGAGTAAAATTCCGAGTAGCTCTAAGTGGTACATTAAAGTTGATATTACTCAACAAAAATTCAGAATTAACAGAACCATATAATAAATTCACCATAAAAGTTGGCAACTTAACTGTAGCAAGTCTAGTTGTGTACGGCAGAATGTTTCTATCAGGATCCCATGTTGTATGACCTAAACAAAATAGAAGGAATTGTTTCTGAACAGATTCGATTCGATCTTTCTGAAAATTGGTATAAGGATCCCAAATAATAGATCCGAATTCTAGAATAGGTCTTACTAATGAGGTGTACAAGCGTACAGTTATTTGTGGTTCTGTAAACTCTTTAGCCCAACGTTTTATAAAAGCGAGAACACCACGAAAAAATAACAATTATTTATTATAATAAATACAATTTATTGTTATTTTCAATTTTGTTAATCAAACTATAAATTTATTTAAAAAATAACAAATATTAAGACACAAATCCAACAAAAAACTAATATATAATAAAAAAACGTTTATCCTGATGATGCTACACAAAGAAGAATATTGATCAAATAATATAAAACAAAACAAGAAGATTTTTTATTATTAAAAGGACCTTAAGCTTAAAAAACTATTAAACATATATAAGTTATATTTTTAAATTTAGAATTTAAAAATATAACTTATAAAAATTTTAAACTTTTTCAAGAATTTGGGTAAAGGTTTACTGATGATCTGGCATAAGCACCAGTGAAATGCATATAAACCAGCTTAAACCCAACAACCAAATAAATATAATTTAATAATTTTAATAATTTTGTTTTTGGAACACAATATTCAAAATATTCCAGGATTGTTTTGTAAAACGTCTGTACTGTTGAGTCGAGAGTAGCTGTAGAATTGCACGAGTTTGATAATAAATCCAGCCAATCAGTGTTATATAAAAGAAAGTTTAATTCTATAATTTGCTTTTTTAAAAGAGAAGACTTTTTCGTTTTGAGTATCTGCTTTCACCGGACGGTAAAATGGAACATTAAGACTTAATTCAAGAGTAGGGTGATAACGGTCCTCAGGACAAACAATTACTTCAGAACGAATTAGTAAACAATCTGTTGGTTCATTTGTAAATACAAGATCTAATAATTTACCAAATTTATTATTAATACCATTAACTTGAAATAGGCATAAATCATGAAGTTTATTTAAAAATATATCCATCCATTCTGCAGCTTTAACTGGAACATAAAAAAACATATCCGGTAAAAATTTCCAGGAAATATTCGGCAAATTAAAATCACCATCATCACAAGAACTGAATCGCCTGGTTTTGATAATGAAACAATGGATTCAATTAACTTTAAATGTTTATCATATACAAGCTGATTTCTATTCTGATTAGGCGGAATATAGGAACAGGTAATAAAGATGTCTTGATTGTTTAATTTTATACGTATGCCGATAAATTCAATTTTATTTGGAACTAGTAAATGTAAGGCCGACTTCCTAAACGCAAGTTGCAATGCATATGTAAACTTTCTAGCAATGCATATGTAAACTTTCTAGCAATGTCCAATGTTCCTAATCGTTTGGCAACTCATTTTACTAAGTATCAGCTGTCAAAATCGCGCATCATTTTTATTTTGTATGCAAACATTTGAGCTGCAATGGCTGAGTTAGTATTTTCTTGTTTATTTTTAATAAATTATTTATAATTGATAGAGTTTATTTAAATCACAGACTAATAATTTAAATAATTAAACACTTTATATTGCAGAGACAAAAAGTGGACCCATGAGCGTTCCTAAATGCCGATAAAATGCAAAAAAAGTCTCTGCAACGCAAGGTTGCACTTAAGACATGTTTAGCATTGCATACGCATTTTTTTAAATTATGCATTGCAACTTGTGTTTAGGAAGTCGGCCTATTTCTTCAGATAAGATAGTATGACAAACTGCTATCAAAACACCACCTCCTTTAGTAGTAGTATCTCTATCGAGTCTGTAAATATTATAATTATTACATAACATTTCGGTGTTGAGAACGTTTTTATTAAGCCAAGTCTCAGTAAAAATGATTACGTGATGATCAAATTGAAAGCTGTCAGTATAAAGTTTAGATAGTTTGGTATTTAAACCAAAGACATTCTGATGTTTTATAAAAATTTGGCTTTCAGCAGTAATATTTAGCTTTTTGGAACGATGGCGTTGGTATGGGAAGATGTGCAATGCTGTTTGCTCTTCGATTTACTTTTGGAATATATTCTCTAACAAGTGTAAAATCAGGCCAAAAAGAAGAATTAATTATTTTGTTGAATACATCAGATGTAACAGATATTTTAAACGATGTAATGCTTCTTGGTTGAGAATATAAAAATTTATAAGTTAAAATATCTGCATTTAAATTTAGTTTTGTTTTTATATAATAATTTATGTCTTCAACAGTAGTTTCAGAAGCAAAACGGGAAACGAATGTTTTTTTGGGGGTATAACACGAAGTTCATGATTACCAACGTTAATGTTAGTATGAGGTACAGAATGATTACACTGTGCAAGAAATTTACACTTTTTTTTCGTGACAAGCTGGGCACCTGGCGTTTTCACATAATTCGGGTACGCTAAATTCAGTGGTGCCCATGGTTTTTTAAGATTGGCTCTGGTTTTCGAGATATACCGTTATTTGCAAAATGGAGGAGGTTGCACAACATACTTATGTTCGCGTAACTCAAAAACGCTTTAGTTTATTGAAAAAATTTAAAAAACCGAAATTCTGCAATAAAATTTCTAATTTCTAATATCCGCAGTCGTTTTAGAAACATTTTTTTTTTTTAAATATTAATTTTTTTATCAAAATTTCGAAATTTTTGTTTTTTAAAATTCATAAAAAATTAAAAAATGCAGCTAGGCTTCTAATTTTTCGCAGACGTATAAAAAACGAAGCTGATAACAAAACAAGCCCTAAATCTTTAAAATCTGTTGGCAACTTTTGATTCTATTCACAAAAGTCGACAAATTTTAGTTAATTAAAGAATTTCATAAATCCCTAAGAAGTGAAGTTACCGATTAAAAAATTCTTAGAATTAAGAAATAAAGTCATAAATGTGTTTACAAAACCACACAAATCGGTCTTTTATTGTGCAGTCAAAACCGCACTAATCGGTCTTGTAAAAAACTTAAATAACATATTCTATTGTTATACCTGGAACAGGTAGAAATATTATTCCTCCTGGTTTTTTTTTTACAAAACATGGTCATGAAGGTCTCGACAGGTACTTTGATTAAAACAATTACAGTATAAATAAGAGTTCCTCAACCCCTTCACTGTCGTACGGAAAGTGCTTGCGAAAGTGATCAGTGAAGTTAAAAGCCTTTGACAGTCTTGAATCCAATCAGTTATATTGATATATCTAAGATGGAGGCGTGTAAAAAGTTTAATTACTTTTGTTATGTGTGTGGAAAATATATAAAAATATGCCAAGTCGCCGTAAAATCACTACTGAAACAAGTACCTTGTATGAATCATATTTTTCTTTAAGTGTTATATATGGTAAGAGTTCGACACCATCAATAGTGTGTACACACGCCATGCCATTTGGTGTTCCAATGATTTGGAGAGATCCCATAGTTCATGTTGAAGATGAGTGATATGCGTGCATAAGTTATACAGCGGGTATGAACAGAAGAAAAATGACTTATATATATTTGTTGTGCTTTTACGTTGTAATAAAAGACAAGTTTTATATAATTAAATAAAATAACTTTTAATTCTTTACTTTGAGGTGTGCTTAAGGTTTGCTTGCTACAACATGACTAAATTACAGTTGAAAACTAATACGTATGAAATTTAAACTTATTGAGGGCGCAGCGTTGCATTGCATGGTGATGCCACATTATCATGTTGCAACTTCGCTTGTGCGTTACCCCCTAACATCTCCCTCCTTAAGATGATTGCGGTGACCTGGAAATTGGTTCCACTGGTTGTCTTCCATTGGTTATACGCTTAGGAGTCCAATGTGGAGAGACTGTAGGCGTTGAAAAAGTTTCCTCTGGAGTTGATGGAGTTATTGCAAATTCTTCCAGCAACGTGTCTAAAGGCAAGTTAGATGTTTCGGATAAAGATGTATTTTCCTCAATATGTCTGGGTCGAAGTTGATCTGTGTGCGTTCTAACCAGCATTTTCCTATTGCCTACATCGATAATGGTGTTATAGATTACGTTTCCTATTTTTTCGATGATTTCTCCAGGCACCCAATATTGATTGTTTCCCCTAAAGTTCAATGCATAGACTTGGTCGCCAATGTGAAATATTCTCTTTCGGGTACCATGTTTGGTGTTGTACTGCTTCTCCATTTGCTGATTGGTTTTACGTTCACTGTATTTTAGTTTTTTAATGACGTCGAAGACTGTTCTCATTTTTCGACCTATGAACGACTCTGCTGGAGTTTTTCCATTTGGTGAGTTTGGATTTGGTGTCGATCTATAAACTTCTAAGAACGTTTGGAGTGATGCGGTAGGTGTATCTTCCCCTTCAGATTTTTTTAGAGCGCGTTTAAGTGTGTCTACAAATCTTTCTGCTTGACCGTTAGAGCTGGGGTGAAAGCGTACTATTCTGGTGTGTTCTATGGATCTTTCCTTGCACCAATTTTCGAACTGTCCCGAGCAGAACTGAGTCCCGTTGTCCGAAACTATTTGTTCAGGATTTCCAAATTGTGCGCAATATTCGTTTAAAATTTTTATTGTTGCCAATGATGTTGTTGTTGGGGTTTCGTAAATAGATGGATATTTAGAAAATGAATCGATAACAACTAGATAATATTTATTTTTGACAGGTCCCGCGTAATCGATGTGAATTCTCTCGAGTGGTCGAGATGTTGTTGGCCAAGAGCATAGATTGGTTCTTACAGGATTCTTTGCTGCGAGCTGACAGTTTTGGCATTTCTTGACGTAATTCTCAATTTGCTTGTCAATACACGGCCAGTACACGTAACTTCGAGCGATTGACTTACATCTTTCTGCTGCTAAATGTCCTCTGTGGAGCTGCTTGAGAATCTTTTGACGATATGGGTCTGGTATAACAATTCGATTGTTGAACATCACACAGCCATCTGCTGTCGATAGTAATTCTCTTCGATTAAAGTAGGGCATAATAGCAGAATTAATATTTTTGCCACTTGCTGGCCAACTGGTGTTTATATATTGAATGACGTTCTGTAAAATTTGGTCATTTTTGGTAGCCTTGACTATCATCTTAAAGGATACAGGTAGCGTTGACATTGCCTCGTCGATATCTTTGCGTATGTCTTCTTCGAGTGATACGGAAGCGACAATATATTCATTTGATGGTTTCTCATGATCACTGATGAGTCTAGAAAGAACATCTGCATGACCAAAGTCTTTGGTGTTCGTGTATTTGATTTCAAAGTCATAAGTTAATAATATCAAGGCCCAACGTTGTAAACGATTGGCAGTGTAAACCGGTATTCCTTTTTTGAGCCGAAAATTGAAAGCAATGGTTTATGGTCGGTGTGCAATGTAAATTTCCGTCCAAACAGCATCCTGTGGAACCGTTTTACGGCAAAAATTAGTGCTAAGCCTTCCTTTTCAATTTGGCTATAATTACGTTCAGCGGGTGTGAGATATCTTGATATGTGATGAATTGCTTTCATGCTATTATCAGGAAATGTGTGGTAAATTACTGCACCAATGCCATGGGAAGATGCGTCCGCAGCAACGTGTATAGGTAAATCCGGGTTGTAGTGTGTAAGTAACATGTCTGAGGTTAAAATTCGTTTAAAATTTTCCAATGATGCTTGGCATTCTGGTGTCCAGTTAAATTTGTTTTCCTTTTTTAACAGATCATCAAGGGGCTTTCGAAGATTTCGCATGTTTTTAACGAATTTGCCATAATGATTTATTGAACCCAAAAGGGAACGTACTTCGGAAATGTTTTGTGGAGTTTTCAAATTTTTAATGGTATTGATTTTCGTCGGATCGGGTCGAATGCCATCCCTATCTAAAATCTGTCCTAAATATTTGATTTCGTTCTTAAAAAATTGACATTTCTCAAATTTTAGCCGGAAACCATAATCTTGAATTTTCTGTAATAGCAGATTAAGATTAGATTTATGTTCAGAAGTTGACTTACTTGCGAGCATTATATCGTCTATATATGCTTTAGCACCATCTATGCCTGAGCACAGTTGGTCCATTATCCTTTGGAAAGCTCCTGGAGCGGATTTTATTCCAGGTGTTAGGCGATTGAATTTGAAGAAACCTTTGTGAGTGTTTATGGTGAGCAGTTCTTTGCTGTCGTCATCCACTTCAACCTGAAGGTAAGCGTCTGACAAGTCCAGATGGCTGAAGATGATACAGTTGTGGCATTCAGAAAAAATTTCCTCTGGTGTTGGCAATGGATACTGGTTTGGTTCTACTATAGATTTTAGTCCAGTAGAGTAGTCAGCGCAAATGCGAATTTTTCCGTTCCTTTTACTGACTACTATTGGTGCAGCATACTTAGATGTGTTCAGAGGAGAGATAATTCCCGTATTTTCCAGTCTTTGCAGTTCCGATTCAATTTCAAGTCTTGCTGCGTAGGGAACTGGGCGTTTAGGAACAAAAATTTCCTTTGCGTTCGGTAGTACTTGTATATATACTTTTGCTTTAGTACATAATCCTAAACTACTATTATCGAAAACGGTTTGATACTTTTCCTTAAGTGTAGCTATGTCCTCATCAAAACGAATCTGTCGACACCAGGTGGATATAGGTTTTTCCCAGAGGTCAAAAGCTTGAATCCATTCTATACCCATGATGTTTAATTGATCTATATCTGTGATATAACAGTTAAGTTTTTTTGAAACATCATTTATTGTGACCTCGCATTTGAATGCTGCCAGTAAATTGATTTTGTTCATATTGGCGTCGCTGGCGCTGTCGTTTGTTGCACAAGCAGCTGATTTGCCAATGGTTTCCCATGTTTCAACCGAAATAATTGAAATGTCTGAAGCGGTGTCTATTTGCAGTCGAATAGTTTCGTTATTGATTGTCACAGTTACGTACTTACGACATTCTTGGAGTTGAAGTTTTTTTTTCCTGTGAATACGGCTTTTGTTCTGAAATTCGTTTTCTTTCTGAATTTTTGTTTGTTTTCATCTTGCAGTGGCTTTGTTGTTTTCCCGAGCTTCGAGCTAGAGCAGTAGTTGTCCTTGTGTCCAATTTGGTGACAGTTAACGCATTTGTGTTTAACGTTTGGACAAAATTTTATATAATGTAACTCCCCGCAGAGCCAGCATGGTGTTTTTGGAATTTTGTAACTCGAATTTTTATTATTGTTCTCCGTTTTGGTGACAGTGCAGATTACCTTGGATTGATGTTCAATCATTGTATTATCTGATTTGAGATCTAATATGCGCTGTGTCTCATCAACAAGTTTATCAAGGTTTGCTGTTTCAGAGAATGCATCTAAAATTTTAAGTAACTGGACTCGAATGTCTGTGTCTTTACTGGATTTAAGAACTAATACGAAAATTAGACATTTGAACTGATCAATTTTAAAATCAGTCATGTTGAATAACTCGCATTGGAGGTTTACTCGGCTAGCGTATTCTTTAAAATCCTCGCCTTCCATTTTTGAAAGTTGCAGACATTTATAGCGTTGTGAAACCTGTGTTTCAGCTTTGCCAAACAGTTTGTTCAATTTGTCGACAGTGTCTTTTAAGCTCATATCAACTGGCTTCGTTAGCAATACGTAATTTGAAAATCTTTCATGAACTTGGTTGGACATTTTCCTCCAGAGCAGAGCAACTTTGTCATGGTCTTCCAGCGTGTTTGCCTCCTTTTCAAAAACATGTACATATCTATTGTACCAAGCTTGAAAAATAAGACCACTTTCTGGCTCGTACACGAAATCTGTCATTGAGTGAGCCAATGATTGCATTAGTGATGCTTTTGACGTGCTTGGCGTCTGTGGACTACTCGTTGAAGCTGTTCTTTGCGCCTGTAAAAGCTGTGCCATTTGTTGTAGCAAAAGGGTTTGTTGGTGCATAGCGTTTTGCTGGTCTTCCAACAATTGAAGAACTTTGTCGTCGGACATTGTCGTTTGCGGCATTTTGTAATAATAAAAATTTCTTACCGTCTCACCGTCCTCGTCGCCACTTTTGTTGTGCTTTTACGTTGTAATAAAAGACAAGTTTTATATAATTAAATAAAATAACTTTTAATTCTTTACTTTGAGGTGTGCTTAAGGTTTGCTTGCTAAAACATGACTAAATTACAGTTGAAAATTAATACGTATGAAATTTAAACTTATTGAGGGCGCAGCGTTGCATTGCATGGTGATGCCACATTATCATGTTGCAACTTCGCTTGTGGGTTACCCCCTAACAATATTATACTGAAACAGCATATGCTTATGCCCGCTGCCACATTCTGATGAAATTCCTGTTCCGGATAGCAATATACCAACAGAACATATTCCCTCAATAATTAATTCTGTTGAAGCGGGTGGACCAGCTACTTCAATGTATCAGCCGTTATGCATCACGGTTCCATGCAGTCACAATGAAATCACGCAAGATCGTCTGGATATTATGGTACGGCGTCTGGTCTTCACTAAAACTTCCACTTGGCTTAATATTACCTACATTCAGAATTCTATGTATACAAAAAATAAAAAAAAAAATAAAAAGTAATTTTGGTCGTCCATAATATTAGGAGTTAGACCTCGGATCAAAAACACTAATTTTAAGAATCCATGTTTACAAATGTAAAAATACAAAGAGTACAATAAAAATGCGAAAATTTTTGTGTCTTCAATATCATTTTAATTCTAAACTTGAATCAATAATCCTTTATTTCACAATTTTAACTTTATAAACGTAGAAAATTCAAAAAGTCCCATTAAAATTCAGAAAAGTACCTTCTTGGTCGCTCATAACATTTTCAGTCTCACCTCGTATCAATAGTCACTAATTTCGAAATTCTAGCTTCGCAAACGTTGAAAATGCCAAAGGTACCACAAAAATGAAAAAGAGTACTTTTTGATCGACCATAACATTTTCAGTCTCACCTTGTATCAATAGCAACTAATTTCAAAATTCTAGCTTCGCAAACGTTGAAAATACAAAAAGTACCACAAAAACGCAAAAGAGTACCTTTTTGATCGACCATAACATTTTCAGTCTCACCTTGTATCAATAGCAACTAATTTCAAAATTCTAGCTTCGCAAACGTTGAAAATACAAAAAGTACCACAAAAATTCAAAAAAGTACCTTTTGGATCGACCATAACATTTTCAGTTTCACCTTGTATCAATAGCAACTAATTTCAAAATTCTAGCTTCGCAAACGTTGAAAATACAGAAAGTACCATAAAAATGCAAAAGAGTACCTTTTTGATCGACCATAACATTTTCTAGCTTCGCAAACGTTGTAAATGCAAAAAGTACCACAAAAATGCAAAAGAGTACCTTTTAGATCAACCATAACATATTCAGTCTCACCTTGTATCAATAGCAACTAATTTCAAACTTCTAGCTTCGCCAAAGTTGTAAATGCAAAAAGTACCACAAAAATGCAAAAGAGTACCTATTAGATTAACCATAACATTTTCAGTCTCACCTTGTATCAATAGCAACTAATTTCAAAATTCTAGATTCGCAAACGTTGAAAATACCAAAAGTACCACAAAAATGCAAAAGAGTACTTTTTGATCAAGCATAACATTTTCAGTCTCACCTTGTATCAATAGCAACTAATTTCAAAATTCTAGCTTCGCAAACGTTGAAAATAAAAAAAGTACCACAAAAATGCAAAAGAGTACTTTTTGATCGAGCATAACATTTTCAGTCTCACCTTGTATCAATAGCAACTAATTTAAAAATTCTAGCTTCGCAAACGTTGAAAATACAAAAAGTACCATAAAAATTCAAAAACGTACCTTTTGGATCGACTATAACATTTTCAGTTTCACCTTGTATCAATAGCAACTAATTTCAAAATTCTAGCTTCGCAAACGTTGAAAATACAGAAAGTACCATAAAAATGCAAAAGAGTACCTTTTTGATCGACCATAACATTTTTAGTCTCACCTTGTATCAATAGCAACTAATTTCAAAATTCTAGCTTCGAAAACGTTGAAAATACCAAAAGTACCACAAAAATGCAAAAGAGTACCTTTTTGGTCGACCATGACATTTTCTGTCTCAGCTGGAATCAATAGTCCTTGATTTTACAATCCTACCTTCATTAATAAAAAAAATACCAAAACTACCACAAAAATTCAAAAAAGTACCTTTTTGGTCGACCATAGCATTTTCAGTCTCACCTTGTATCAATAGCAACTAATTTCAAAATTCTAGCTTCGCAAACGTTGAAAATACCAAAAGTACCACAAAAATGCAAAAGAGTACTTTTTAATCGAGCATAACATTTTCAGTCTCACCTTGTATCAATAGCAACTAATTTCAAAATTCTAGCTTCGCAAACGTTAAAAATACAAAAAGTACCACAAAAATGCAAAAGAGTAACTTTTGGATCAACCATAACATTTTCAGTCTCACCTTGTATCAATAGCAACTAATTTCAAAATTCTAGCTTCGCAAACGTTAAAAATACAAAAAGTACCATAAAAATTCAAAAAAGTACCTTTTGGATCGACCATAACATATTCAGTCTCACCTTGTATCAATAGCAGCTAATTTCAAAATTCTAGCTTCGCAAACGTTTAAAATTCAAAAAGTACCATAAAAATTCAAAAAAAGTACCTTTTGGATCGACCATAACATTTTCAGTCTCACCTTGTATCAATAGCAACTAATTTCAAAATTCTAGCTTCGCAAACGTTGAAAATACAGAAAGTACCACAAAAATGCAAAATAGTACCTTTTTGATCGACCGTAACATTTTCAGTCTCACCTTGTATCAATAGCAACTAATTTGAAAATACAAAAAGTACAACAAAAATTCAAAAAAGTACCTTTGTGGTCTCCCATAATATTTTTACTCCCACCTGGAATCAATAGTGCTTAATTGTACAATCCTACCTTCATAAACGTAGAAAATACAAAAAGTTCTATAAAAATTCAATAAAGTACCTTTTTGATCAAACATAACATTTGCAGTCTCACCTTGTATCAATAGCAACTAATATCAAAATTCTAGCTTCGCAAACGTTGAAAATACAAAAAGTAGCACAAAAATGCAAAAGAGTACCTTTTTGATCGACCATAACATTTTCAGTCTCACCTGGTATCAATATCAACTAATTTCAAAATTCTAGCTTCGCAAACGTTGAAAATACCAAAAGTACCACAAAAATTCAAAAAAGTACCTTTTTGGTCGATCATTACATTTTCAATCTCACCTTGTATCTATAGCAACTAATTTCAAAATTCTAGCTTCGCAAACGTTTAAAATACAAAAACTACCACAAAAAATTCAAAAAAGTACCTTTGTGGTCTCCCATAACATTTTTAGTCTCACCAGGAATCAATAGTCCTCGATTTTACAATCCTATATTCATAAACGTTGAAAATACCAAAAGTACCACAAAAATTCAAAAAAGTACCTTTTTGGTCGACCGTAAGATTTTCAGTCTCACCTTGTATCAATAGACACTAAATTCAAAATTCTAGCTTCGCAAACGTTGAAAATACAAAAAGTACCACAAAAATTAAAAAAAGTACCTTTTTGGTCGCCCATAACACTGTTACTCTCACCTGGAATCAATAGTGCTTGATTGTACAATCCTAGCTTCATGTACCATCAAAATTCCAAAAAGTACATTTTTCGTCGCCATAATATTTTTAGTCTCAACTGGAATCAATAGTGCTTGATTGTACAATCCTACCTTCATAAACGTAGAAAATACCAAAAGTACCACAAAAATGCAAAAGAGTACCTTTTTGATCAACCATAACATTTTCAGTCTCACCTTGTATTAATAGCAACTAATTTCAAAATTCTAGCTTCGCAAACGTTGAAAATATAAAAAGTACCACAAAAATTCAAAAGAGTACTTTTTGATCGAGCATAACATTTTCAGTCTCACCTTGTATCAATAGCAACTAATTTCAAAATTCTAGCTTCGCAAACGTTGAAAATACAAAAAGTACCACAAAAATGCAAAAGAGTACCTTTTTGATCAACCATAACATTTTCAGTCTCACCTTGTATCAATAGCAACAAATTTCAAAATTCTAGCTTCGCAAACGTTGAAAATACAAAAAGTACCACAAAAATGCAAAAGAGTACTTTTTGATCGAGCATAACATTTTCAGTCTCACCTTGTATCAATAGCAACTAATTTCAAAATTCTAGCTTCGCAAACGTTGAAAATACAAAAAGTACCACAAAAATGCAAAAGAGTACCTTTTTGATCAACCATAACATTTTCAGTCTCACCTTGTATCAATAGCAACTAATTTCGAAATTCTAGCTTCGCAAACGTTGAAAATGCAAAAAGTACCACAAAAATGCAAAAGAGTACCTTTTTGATCAACCATAACATTTTCAGTCTCACCTTGTATCAATAGCAACTAATTTCAAAATTCTAGCTTCGCAAACGTTGAAAATACAAAAAGTACCACAAAAATGAAAAAGAGTACTTTTTGATCGAGCATAACATTTTCAGTCTCACCTTGTATCAATAGCAACAAATTTCAAAATTCTAGCTTCGCAAACGTTGAAAATACAAAAAGTACCTGAAAAATGCAAAAGAGTACTTTTAGATTGAGCATAACATTTTCAGTCTCACCTTGTATCAATAGCAACAAATTTTAAAATTCTAGTTTCGCAAACGTTGAAAATACCTAAAGTACCACAAAAATGCAAAAGAGTACTTTTTGATCGAGCATAACATTTTCAGTCTCACCTTGTATCAATAGCAACTAATTTCAAAATTCTAGCTTCGCAAACGTTGAAAATACAAAAAGTACCACAAAAATGCAAAAGAGTAACTTTTTGATCAACCATAACATTTTCAGTCTCACCTTGTATCAATAGCAACTAATTTCAAAATTCTAGCTTCGCAAACGTTGGAAATACAAAAAGTACCACAAAAATGCCAATGAGTACTCTTTGATCGACCATAACATTTTCAGTCTCACCTTGTATTAATAGCAACTAATTTCAAAATTCTAGCTTCGCAAACGTTGAAAATACCAAAAGTACCACAAAAATGCAAAAGAGTACCTTTTTGATCGACCATAACATTTTCAGTCTCACCTTGTATCTATAGCAACTAATTTCAAAATTCTAGCTTCGCAAACGTTGAAAATACAGAAAGTACCATAAAAATGCAAATGAGTACTCTTTGATCGACCATAACATTTTCAGTCTTACCTTGTATTAATAGCAACTAATTTCAAAATTCTAGCTTCGCAAACGTTGGAAATACAAAAAGTACCACAAAAATGCAAATGAGTACTCTTTGATCGACCATAACATTTTCAGTCTCACCTTGTATTAATAGCAACTAATTTCAAAATTCTAGCTTCGCAAACGTTGAAAATACCAAAAGTACTATAAAAATTCAAAAAAGTACCTTTTTGATCGACCATAACATTTGCAGTCTCACCTTGTATCAATAGCAACTAATTTCAAAATTCTAGCTTCGCAAACGTTGAAAATACCAAAAGTACCACAAAAATTCAAAAAAGTACCTTTTTGGTCGATCATAACATTTTCAATCTCATCTTGTATCTATAGCAACTAAAATTTATTTATTATTTTCAATTTTGTTAATCAAACTATAAATTTATTTAAAAAATAACAAATATCAAGACACAAATCCAACAAAAAAACTAATATATAATAAAAAACGTTTATCCTGATGATGCTACACAAAGAAGTAGCGAAATATTGATCAAATAATATAAAACAAAACAAAAAGATTTTTTATTATTAAAAGGACCTTAAGCTTAAAAAACTATTAAACATATATTATTATAAAAGGTCAAAGAAAACCAATAATTGTAGCAACTAATTTCAAAATTTTAGCTTCGCAAACGTTAAAAATACAAAAAGTACCACAAAAATTCAAAAAAGTACCTTTGTGGTCTCCCATAACATTTTTAGTCTCACCTGGAATCAATAGTCCTTGATTTTACAATCCTATATTCATAAACGTTGAAAATACTAAAAGTACCACAAAAATTCAAAAAAGTACCTTTTTGGTCGACCGTAACATTTTCAGTCTCACCTTGTATCAATAGACACTAATTTCAAAATTCTAGCTTCGCAAACGTTGAAAATACAAAAAGTACCACAAAAATTTAAAAAAGTTCCTTTTTGGTCGCCCATAACACTGTTACTCTTACCTGGAATCAATTGTGCTTGATTGTACAATCCTAGTTTCATGTACCATCAATATTCCAAAAAGTACCTTTTTCGTCGCCATAATATTTATAGTCTCAACTGGAATCAATAGTGCTTGATTGTACAATCCTACCTTCATAAACGTCGAAAATACCAAAAGTGCCACAAAAATGCAAAAGAGTACCTTTTTGATCGACCATAACATTTTCAGTCTCACCTTGTATCAATAGACACTAATTTCAAAATTCTAGCTTGGCAAACTTTGAAAATATAAAAAGTACCACAAAAATGCAAAAGAGTACCTTTTTGGTCGCCCATAACATTTTTAGTTTGACTTGGAATCAATAGTCCTTGATTGTACAATTTTACCTTCATAAACGTAGAAAATACAAAAAGTACCATAAAAATTCAAAATGTCCCTTTTGATCGCCCATAACATTTTTAGTCTCACCTGGAATCAATAGTCCTTGATTTTACAATCCTACCTTCATAAATGTAGAAAATACTAAAAGTACCTCAAAAATTCAAAAAAGTTCCTTTTTGGTCGACCATAACATTTTCAGTCTCACCTTGTATCAATAGCCACTAATTTCAAAATTCTAGCTTCGCAAACGTAGAAAATACAAAAAGTACCATAAAAATTCAAAAAAGTACCTTTTTGGTCACCCATAACATTTTTAGTCTTACCTGGAATCAATAGTCCTTTATATTACAATTCTACCTTTTTAAACGTAGAAAATACAAAAAGTACCATAGAAAAGCGAAAAAGTAAATTTTTGGTCCAAGTTTCAAATTCCAAGTTTAAAATGTTCAAATATCATTCCTTAGCAATTACATTCTGTGGTCAATAATTTCGTCATTTATATCCATCCTGACAATCGTAGAACCCAAGGATTTAATAATGTCTCCTGATATTCCAGTCAAATTAATAAAGTCATTCTCGTCCACTAAACACTCATTTAAAAATTGCTCCTTACAGAGTGAAAAGTCTACGCCTGTATATATTTAAAAATGTCAGTTGGGTTTTTGTGTCTATTATCCTTAATTTTACGTAATTTCTTATATATTTTCTCAGTTCCTAATATGTTTCCAGTATAGATTCTATTTGCGTGGTCTCCGGGAGCAAGGAGTTTTCCCGGTCTTGAACATGATGCACGGTGTGATTTCTTGCACGGCATTGTTCAAAGTGGTATATTTGCTTTTGTGCTGTTCTCGATGAAACTTGTTCTGCAATGTAAATGTTTTCGCTTAATTTACGTCAATTGTTGTTATTATCTGTGGAGCAAGCAATTAATTCATTTATAAATGTATTTAATGCGGTTTTGCTGTTGGTATTAATTATGGAGTTTCTACTGTATTCTCCCTCTTCTGTTATTTGTATTTTGTTCAACTCTGCAATGAGACTTTCTATTTTGAATTTGTCGAATAAATTAATTAATCATACAGAAAAACTATTATTATTAATGTTATAGTTTTTATTTTTGGTACTATATATTTAACACTATCAAATATGAATAGAAACTTATTTTTATTGTTAAAATTACAATACGGGTCAATTTCAAAAAATCGCAATTTTTGTGTCCCCGCATTTTACACTACTATTTTAGGTAACAAAAAAAATGAAAAATTTGAAAGTGATCAGCGAGGAATATGTAACAAAAAAACGTAATTCTCAAATTTGTATGTTTGTTTTTTTGTTTATTCAGAATGGTGTTTTGTTTCTCCTTCGGACTCCTTCCATACAAAAGCATGTGTCCCCCGTTAGAATTTTTAGTAAACAAAATTAAATAAAATCCAGAAAATAACAGTTTTCGAATTTTTGAGTTTCTTTCTTGTGTTTTCATTTGTTATAGCCGTCAAAACTGAATTAGTGCAAATTTGGTGTTGCAAAGAAAGGTTGTCCCCACAATTTGCATTGAGCGTCACTTTTTTTATAATTCAAGTAATATTACTAGTTTTAAATTTTCATTTAAATAAAGTGAATAACGTAAGGAAAGTACAAACCTAAATTATTACAAAAGTTAAAAAGCAAAAAAAAAGTGTGCATTTGCGTAGTTTTTGTCAACACCATGGTAAGGGCGCGATAAAATTTCATGAGCGTCACGCTAATTTTTTTAAAAGTGAATATATTAAATGTAAAAAATTGAAATTGACAATCATTATTAGGCAAACATTTCATGAGCATTACTTTTGATATATATTGCTTCATAGCTTAAAATGCTTAATTATGATTTTATTTTTTAATTTTTAAGAAATTTACGGCGGCTGAAAGAGCACAAAGATATCGAGAGAAAATAAAGCTCGATAAAGCGCGTAATGACGAATATAAAAGAAAGAATAAAGAAAGGTATAATCGTGGTATTTTTGATTTTAATCGTGCTTTTGCAACTTAAACCTCTGGGGGACATGAAATTTATGCAACTGCCACAAACTTAATTCGAAAGTGGTAAAAATTAATGAGAATAAAAAAAAAAACAAAGCCACTTGTCATTTCATGAAGTTTATACAGATTCAGAATAAGAATTCGAATGAAAATTTATAAATTAAATTAAGTTAAGTTATTGTTTTGTGTTAAATATTTACATATGTGTCTAAGTTTCTTCAAGAATTACTTCCTTTTTTCCATTTTTGTTAAAGATATCAAAGAATATGTATGTATATGTTTAGTTTTGTATGAAAATTTTTGTTTTTTGAAGTTTTTTTGTTTTTTTACTTACTTTTTTTTTAATTTGGCATTATTTCTTGTTTACGTGCAACAAAATCTCTTGATCGTCACAAAATATCTTGAGCGTCACACTTAGTTTTTTTTTCATTAAAACGCTTATAATTAAATTTTTTTAAATAAATTGTTACAGGCCTATTACTTTGCAAGTAACCTCTAAGTTCAAGTCTTTTTTTAACCAAAATTTACATATTTTCATCTTAAAATTTTAAAATAACTAGTCACTTTAAAAAAAATTAAAAGTCAAGGTGAATCGTGATTTTGTGTTTATAATCGAAAAGGTGATTTTCGCAAAAGTCAATCTTGAGAAACAAAAGAACATCGTAGTAAGCTTGAATTTCAAATATTTTTGCATTTTTAGCGATTTTTTATACATATTTGGTGTGTGACGCTCAAGATAGAAATCATACAAAATCTAAAAAAAAATAAAAAAATATTGATCTTTTTGAAAGCCTAAAAGTACCACCGGAATCTTCATCAATTTCTACATAAATTGGCCACTCTTATCGGCGAATTGAAAAAACTTAAAAAAAAGCAAAAAAAAACTCGATGTGTACGTTTTTTTTGAAATTGACCCATACACAAAGTTAGTAAAATAAAAAAAAAAATTTTATTAAAATTATATTGATTCTTTTATTTCTTTTTAATTGCAATTTAATTTACAACTATTATTATTACAGTTATTTAGCATAGTATATGTATGTATGGGTATATATTTTTATTTTTTTTGCCTTTTTTTTTAGAAAAATTATAAAATATTGTTACAGATTTATTTTTAAATAGCTTAACTTACATTATAATTTATTTTAGTTGTAGTAGTTTAAGTTACTGTAGTTTTATTTGTATTAGTTTATTTCGCTGGTTGTTCAACCATGATATTAAGTTGTTATTGTGTGTAGCATACTTTTAGGCACTTTTATTATTCCTGCATATTACTTAACACCTTAATTTAAATGTAACGGTTTTCGAATGTACTAGTGGGTAAATACGAGAACTTTGTCGAATGTTACCGAACCTCACTATGTTACTATAAATAGCCGAACAACACAGCTAACATGATCAGTATAACAGTAGTATGCTTACTTTTATCCAAAGATGTTAAGTAATGATTAGATAATGCTAATGATTGCTAATTAACCTTCTTTTGTGAAAATCTCTAATTCATCAAACAATTAGAATTAGTTCAACTAATTCCCATTAGATAATTGAAATTTTTATTCCAATGGTAAAACTAATTGCAATTAGTTGCCATTAGCAAAAAAAATTGGTTTACCTTTACAATTAGAAATCTAATTGACTTCAGCTAATGCAATTAGATATTTAATTAGCTCGAATTAGAATCAATTATTTTGATATTTTCAAAAACAAAAAAAAAATTAAAATATTCATAATATGAATTTCACACATATATATGTATATACTTATGTACATATATTACATACATGACACATATTTAACGTACGTACTAACTGTTTAATAACTGCAATGACCGAGTATATTCGCTTTCAGCAATACGAGCTTTTCAAAAGAAAAGTCCGTCAAGCGACCCCGCCTTGGACTATTAATAATGCCCGCAAGGGAAAATAGTCGCTCCACAGGGCCTGAAGACTTATTTAATTCTTTGGAAAAAATTTATTTTTATCAAAATAATTGATTCTAATTCGAGCTAATTGAATATCTAATTGCATTAGCAAAAGTCAAAAAATGGCTTAATTGGTTTCTTTTTTTGCTAATTTTATCGGTTTGGGTCCTAATGCGAGTATGAATGGCTTCTGGTCATTCTTGGCACCTTGTTTAAGTAGTTGGGCCCAGCGAGCTTCTGCTTCCCGTACTTCTTGAAGGATATCTTCCAGCGATTGTTCCATAAAAAATTTACAAAAATATAATTTTGATAGGGTTTGAATATATTCTAACTAAGCGTAAGCTCTGTATGTCAGGATCTATTTTTCCTTTCTTAATACAATTTTAGCAAGGATAAGCAGTAGTGCTGTATAATCCTTTTTTGTTGTTGCTATTTGTAAATTTCATTAATTAAAGGATGGCAGGATCGCCATGTCGTGAACCTACGGTATCTTTAAATAAAAGTAATAGTGTGGCCATATTAAAAAAAAATCACTAAAAAATTCAAACATTTACAAAAAAAACAAGTAAGAGCTCTATATTCGGCTGTGCCGAATCTTTTATACCCACCACCAATTTTGTGTACATTAAAAGCACAATAATTATTATTTTGTTGATCGCTTGGAATAATCTCTTAATAATAAAATATACATCACTTTCTTTGTAGAGGGTGGTTAAATTTTAAATTTAAAACAGTGGCCGAATTACGGCACTCGAACGTGATCGAAATTTGAAAACTCTTATTAAAATCTCTATACCTAAAGCACAGCGTACTCGATCGTTCGAGTAAAATTTCGATCGATATCGAATGCCGTAATTCGGCCCCAGGTCTGTATAAACCGTTAGAACATCTATGAATGCCTTCTTAATTCGTTAAATGAGAAGCATTGCTGTTTATCGCGATAGTGTGGCAAAAAACAGTCAACTTCGACTCATCATCGTGCCCAACAATTGAGCATCAGCAATGTTATTGAAAATTTGGACTATCGGATCGAGGTGTGCCGTTGAGGTCGCGGGGGCCATTTGGCCGATATTTTTTTCCATACATAATTGAACCATACAAATATTATTATTACAAAAAGAAATGATAATAATTTCGTAAATAATTTGTGTTTTATTCAAAATCAACATCGGCCCTTAAAATTTAACCACCCTTTATAACTTCGATATGCTAGTAAAATGTTTTCGTAAATTTAGTGTTTCAGTGAAAGTGGGCGTTAAAGTAAGCGTGTGAATAAAATTTCTGCTAATAAATACAACTTAGATATTTCAATATAGTCCTTAATTCTTCCAAAATATTTATTCATTGAGAAATTATCTGAATTTCAGATAAAGCATTATATAAGATGTGGGCGTAACAGTGGGCGTGTCACCTAAATTTTCTGGCATAACAATAACATTGACTAGAAGGATTTCCGTAGCAAATTTTATCTTCATACCTCTAATTTTGTCGGTTTTATAAATTAAAATTTCATTAACAGTAGATAACGTGAAAAGTGGGCATTACAGTAGGTGTGTCGAAGTTATTTATGCTAATAAATACAACTAAGATATTTCAATATAGTCCTGTATTATTCCAAAATCTCGATTTATAGAGAAATTATAAGAATTTGAGAGAAAACGTTGTATGGGAGGTGGACGTGTCACATTTATTTTCCGTCAGAAGAAAGCCTTTGACCAAAATGCAATTCCTGCAAAATTTCAGAATCGTAGATCTACTTTTGTCACTCTTATTAGGTTTAAAATTTTGAACATACTGAAAAATACACTGCGCGGTATAAGTTTTCGTACATTTTGATCTCTAACTCCCTTCCTAATGCATGCATTTAGGCAATTTTTGGGTAGATATATTGTTTTTGCTCAGATAGTTTATGTTTGGAGTTTCATGACTCTACGTTGATGCTGGTGGACACAACTCCAATTTATTCGATGTTGGAAGGACACGGTTCTTTTGACCTACTCTTGCATTACGAGCTATAACTTTCTTCCTTATATTCCGATTTAGCCAATTTTCTATTCCAAACAAACCTTGTGTATAAGACATATTCTGGCAAAATTTGAGCCCACTAGCTTTTTCGGTGGGACCTCTATCGTGCTTTTAACAGATGGACAGACGGATGGACATAGCAAGATCGTCATCAAATAAGACCCCGATTCAGAATATATATATATATACATACCATTTTTTTGGTGGGGGGTATAAAAACTAAAACACTTAAAAAAACACATTACAAAAAAATTTGTTTAGCTCTTTTACTAAAATTTTGCAAAAAATATTTGACCTTGTGTCACAAAAATTGGTCTGCTGCTCTCGGTCGGATCGTTCCGGGAATACAATGGGGTATAGGGATATAGAGGAGAGTTTTATCTACTAAATGGTGCTGATTTCTTTTTGTTATCTTATGTTCTCCTGAAGTTATGCTCTATTAAAAATGGGAATTTAGGAAAATTTAGACCTAAGTAAAAAAAAATTATTTCTGAACATTATAAACAATTTATTTTCATGTACTATGGCTAACAAATTTTAAAATTATACAAAACTTATTTCGTTTGAAAATCTTTTAAAAGTAAAATGTTATAGAACTTAAAAAATCAAAATCTTACTAATAAATTTCCCGTTTAAGCAAAATGCTGAGCATGTCTATTTTGAATCACCCTGTGGCCCTTAAAATTTAACCACCATTTACAAAAGAATAGATAGATAAAAGAAATTTAGTTAAAATATGTATTTTAAATATTCAAATACTTATTTTAAATCTACTGATGCAATTTTTTTTAATATTTTTAAATCTTAAACCTCATAAGACTGTGTACAACTCTATGTAAAGTTGGGCACAAATCATTACTCTAGTTATTTTTGTCAACAAACTTCGGTCATTTTCGTTTTCACAAACCCCTATAAAATTTCTTTGCAGTTTGTGCAAAAAATTAAAGTGGATGTTATCAAAAATGTGATGTTTAGCAAAGACATCAATCATCCTCATAGTTTGCAAAATGTAGTGGCGCTTTCAACAGATGATGCCGTCTGCAATGAATAAATGCTAATATATATGACTAATATATTTTTATAAAAATTAAAAAAAAAAGTGGGCGTGGCACATTTATTTTCCGTTATAACGAAGACTTTGACAAAAAAGCCATGTTTGCGAAATTTCAGAATCGTACATATAGTTTTGTCAGTTTTATTACGTTTTAAATTTCAAATATACACTGAGCGGTATAAATTTTCGTACATTTTGACCTATAACTCCTTTTCTAATGCATAGATTTGGGGAGAGATATTCCTTTGACTCGAGAAATATATATTCGAAGTTTCATGACTATACGTTAATGCGTTTGGACACAATTGCATTTTATTCGATGTTAGAAGGACACGGTTTTTTCGACCTTCTCTTGCTTTACGAGCTATAACTCTCTTCCTAATATTCCGATTTAGCCCATTTTCAAACAAACCTTGTCTATAAGAAAGATTCTGGCAAAATTTGAGCCCTCTAGCTTTTTCGGTGCGACCTCTATCGTGCTTTCAACAGACGGACGGACATAGCTAGATCGTCATCAAATCTTTTTCTGAAACTTTGCACACATATTGAGCTGTCATGACTTTACAATTTCGTGATAAGAAAAGTGGGCGGGGCCACGCCCCTAAAAAAGTTTTAATTTTGAGGTACTTGCACTGGACCGATTTTTCTGAAACTTTGCACACAGATTGAGCTGTCATGACTACAATTTCGTGATTAGAAAATTATGTAATATTTTTTATATTCATTTGATTTATTACTTAATTACATATATTCATATACATTGTTTTTAAATATTTTAAGCTAACTTGAAAATCCAAAAACGCATCTTTTTTAACATTCTTCCGAATAGCCTGAAGTGACACTTTTTTAATATATATTGTTCATTAATCACAAAACAATCACTTACTATTTTTTTTTAAACTTTTTTAACGCACCAATAAATTAAATTTTTTAATATCACCTATTTTGTTGCACTTTTTGACTTAAATAAAACAATTTGTAAAACAAACAAAATAAAGATTACAAAATTGGTAAAGGAAAAAAATTCCGTTTTAATTTGTGAAGAAAAAAAAAACAAAAAATCCTAAACAAAAGGAATAAAAACAACTTAGACATTTATGTACAAAATCAGTCAGATATCTATCAGGCATGTCGGTAAACAAAAAAGAATAAAATCCCTTTGACATATGTACATATCCGTACGAAATCAGTCAGAAATCTATCAGACGTGTCGTACATTAAATTTCCCAGACATGTCTTACAGAAATCTGTACGAAATGTCCGTAAAAAAAGTCAGATATTTGTAAGACTTGTCTGATTCAGACATTGTCGTACTTTTGCGCAGGCTGGGTGGTATGTTTATCGTGTTGCCATGACTATTTAGGTACTTGCGGCGATAGGCTAAGAGTCTGCTAAGCAGAGATGTTTTTTAGCTTCTCCAGACATAATTGTATATCCTGGACTAAAGGCGGGGATGTGGAAGACAGAGGTTGGTCAACTATAGCGTTTGTACTTGCTTCTGGAATATTTTCTGTAAAAAATTCACACTACCGGTTTAGTTGTTGGCCCGGTGCTGTGAGCCACGTTCCATTTCGGTCCTTGATTGTTGCGGTACTTCTTATGTTGTTACCTCCAAGTTTCTTAATAGAAGCATATACTTGGCGCATGTTTCCAATATTTGCCGCCCGTTCCGTTTCTTCAGCTATGTCGTTGTAGTAGTTCTTTTTATCTTGACGTGCTAGCGTTTTTACTTTTGAGGCTGATTGTCTGTAATTAAGTTTAGCTGCAGTTTTGTCCTCTAGAGTTTTAGCATTATTTTTCACGTTTTTCAGGTGTTTCCGGTTTAATATTTCAGCCCAAGTTTCGTCACTTATCCAAGACTTGCGCTTTGTGTGCATGAATTTAGTATGTCGTTCCAAGATAAATCATTGTTATTGTTTGTTGTAAGTTTTGTTATTAAGGTGTTCCGGTATTTTCCCGCCATAGTGGGGTCTTGTAGCCGCGAGGTGTTCAGTTTAGCTGGATGCTTATGTTGCTTTATTGCTGCAGGACGAAGGCGAAAAGTTCCAACTAACAATTGGTGATCACTATTAAGATCTGCACCACGTCGAGCTTTAACGTCTTCAAGAGATTCGACGAATAATTTGCTGATGATAACATGGACAATTTGGTTACGAGTATTACCATCTGGTGATTCCCAAGTGTACTTGTGTATGTCCTTATGAATAAATCGTATTCTACCTATAAACAAGTTATGTCTCGCGCAAAAATCCACTAATCGTTCACCATTATCGTTTCGTACATTTCCCAAACCATTTCTTCCCATTACCTATTGGATGTTAGTATTGTCATTTCCGACTTTTGCGTTAAAATCGCCTATGATAATTTTTATATCCCCTCCAGGAAGTGAACAAATGGTTGTGTCAAGCTGGGAGTAATATTCATCCTTGACTCTGTCCTCATCAGGTTCCGTTGGAGCGTAACACTAAACGATAGATATGTTGCGAAACCGACAATTAAATCTTGCCACAATAATTCGGTCCGAAATAGGGTTGTATTCTATTAAACAGCGGCTTGCTTGAGGTGTTAAGAGAATGCCAACAACACGTTGTCTGGTGTTATTACTTCCAGAAAAAAGAAAATGTTGACCTGTAGGTAAGTACATAGAACCACTATGCAGGTATCTTATTTCACTTAACCCGAGAATCGAAAGTTTGTAGTTTGACATATCCCTGCAAACCTGTTATAATCTAGATGTATCAGAAAGAGTTCGTACGTTCCATGTCGCAATCATTATCCGGGTTTTGAAGCCAAAGGTCGTCGTCGTATGTGAGTTAGTTCTTTAATTCAAAATTGTATACGTTTCTATAATATTAAGTTTTTTACATGGGTGAGTTATTGGCACACTGCAAAACATTCTTTCCTCGGTGAGGGTACCGTAAGTGGAGGAGTGTTTTAGAGGAATTTACTTTATATCCGTCGTCTTTACTCCTAGTTCCTAGCACGCCGGCCATTCAGGGTTCGCTGTCACTCCTAACTAGGGTACGCGGGTTCGTTATTCTCGTTATCCACCACAATGGATACCCTTGCGTCGAACGTAACTAACATAAAAACTTAAATGTTCGAAAAAAAATTAAAAGTATCGTAACCAATAAATCCCTATAATTTAAGTACAATTTACAAAAATTGCAAAGAAACCGTAATATTTGTTGATTTTAGAAGCTTTTTTGCTTCTCCTGTAAAAAAAATAAAAAGTGTAGTTACGTCCGTTTGCATTTAATATGACGATATATATGTATACATGTATATAGATTTGCCAAAAAGCTTATGAATAAGGAAGTTGGACGTCTGTCCAAGTGTTAGTTGAAATCAACTTTAAGAAATCTATACATGTTGTACATACCTATATGTGGCATCAATGTTTTGGAAATATCCGGGAATTAATATCTATTGAATGTCATCACAATCGCCCCATAGCTTTCAAAGATATTGCCCCTGTTTTTTTTTACCATAAAAGATAAAATGTCCTCGGATTATGTATAGACATGTTTGTTATACTTTATTTGAAAAAATCAAGAAAAATAAGACTAGAAAAAAATTTTTCAAGTGATGATTAATTTATATTAGTGGGTGTAATGTTTTGGTTTTTAAAATTAAATATAGTACATAACTTTTAGAACATAACTCTTTAGTATAAATTTATTTTAGTATATTTGTTTTATACAAACCTTGTTCTGGTAATTACAACTAAAAGAAAAAAGAGACAGTGAAATCTATCTAAATTTTCTCAAATGGTGCTCTTGCATACGTACGGCAATTGTATTTAATGTATGCATATTTTTTCCACACTATTTTCAGGTCATAAATTTACTGGTGGAAATCGTAAACCTTTAAATAATCTTGATGACTGTTACACTCTTTTAATGCAAGGCAATAAGAACCGCCATGTACGACCTACGATTATGAATTTACAAAGTTCACGTTCTCATGCAATTTTTACAATTCATGTTTGTACCAGAGCTCAAAAAAATAATAGTGAAGAATCAATAACTAGGTCGTGCATGAATATTGTTGATTTAGCTGGATCTGAAGGGGTTAGAAGAACAGGACATCAAGGTGTGGCAATGTCGGAAGGAGTGCACATAAATCAAGGGTTACTATCGATCGGGAAAGTTCTACAGGCAATGACCGCTGGTAGCAAAGTTATACCATATCGAGATAGTGTTTTAAGTTCAGTTTTACAAGGTAATTGTACGTGCTGGTGTACTATTTGAAAAATCGATCCAAGTAAACGAAATATATTATATAATTGTAAAATTTTTGAGTTTTGTATTTTTTTTTTTTTTTTTTTTTTGCTTTTAAAACTCATCAAAGTTTTAAATGGCAAAAATAACAGCTATTTTAAAATATTTTTTTCAGGGACCGTAACAATTATTCCTTTTTTCATAAAAATCAGATGATAACAGTTATGTTTTTTATTTTTTCGAGCAAGAATAAAAGTATTTTTTGGATTTCTATTTTTTGGAGCAAACATAAAAGTAATTTTTTGAGCAAAAATAAAAGTTATTTTTTGCTTTTTATTTTTTCGATCAAAAATAAAAGTTATTTTTGATTAATAATTATTGGTTTCTTTGACCTTTTATAATAATATATGTTTAATAGTTTTTTAAGCTTAAGGTCCTTTTAATAATAAAAAATCTTTTTGTTTTGTTTTATATTATTTGATCAATATTTCGCTACTTCTTTGTGTAGCATCATCAGGATACACGTTTTTTTTTATTATATATTAGTTTTTTGTTGGATTTGTGTCTGGATATTTGTTATTTTTTAAATAAATTCAATATATAAATTTTTTATTATTAAAAGGACCTTAAGCTTAAAAAACTATTAAACATATGTTATTTTTGATATTTATTTTTTTTAGCAAAAACGAAAGTACGTGTTACAAAATTTTGGTTAATATCAAATATTTATTTTAATGTGCATAAAAAATCCCCATGATGATCACAGTTTTTGTGATTTCTAACATTTTTGTATACTATGTATTTTATATCAATGGTGGGCGCTGGTTTGCTTGAGTTACGAAGTTGTTCTGGTATTTAGTAAATCTAGGATTGATTGATTGCTGAAAAGTTTTTAAAACAACAGTAAGAAATATGTACTTCCCTGACTACATAGACTGGATTTTGTTGTGCATTCTCTACCTGCGACACAAGTTACTGAAGAGAGATCCTTTTCAGCCCTTAAACTGGTTCTAGGAGAGTTGCGGTACAATTTGTCAGTGGACAATTTGGACGCTCTAATGATAGTAAAACTAAATTCTGATGTTTAAAATATACTTGATATTGGCTCAAAAAAACCAAAATCAAAAAATAACTATTATTTTAGATTAAAAAATTAAAAAGCAAAAAATAACTTTTATTTTTGATCAAAAAATTAAAAATCAAAAAATAACTTTTATTTATTTATTTATTTATTTTATTTGTCAATTCCTATACAACAAGATTTAATCTTATATTTAAAGTATAGGAAAGTAGTTTTTATAAATTAAATTTAGGGATTACACATTAATACAATTACATACACTTAGCTATAAAAAAAATATATTATACTATAACAAATACATTACAATTAATAACAATTTACTGTTGTGCAAAAAAAAAATCAAATAAAAAATGTTTAAAGCTATTTGCGTTGCTATTGAGTTGTTGAGTTTGGGGAAGAATATTCCAAAGACGCGCCGCGTGTATAAAGAAGTGCCATTCAGATACAAGAAGACGGTGTAAAGGAATTATAATCCTTTTCCCTCTAAGCGATCTGGCAAGCCTTATCTTGTCTATAAGATATTGAGGAGCTTCTGAATAAATAATCTTATGCAAAAATAAAAGAACGCGTATGTTAAGAAGATTGTCAAAGGAAACACCGTAAAGTTGAGCGGAAAAATTAGAAGCATGGTCATATCTTCTCAAGCCATACACATATCTAATTATGTTATTATATAAAACGTTTAATTTCCTTTTACTAATTGAGTCGCAGCTTGCAAAAAGCTCACAGCCGTAAATTAAACCTGGAAGAAGATAGGATTTTGCAAGAAGCTTCCTTATCCCTATGGGAGTAAAATATTGTGTCGGCCAAAGGCACCTTAGCTTAATGTAAATTTGGCCTACGAGTGTATTAACATGGTTTGTCCAAGTAAGTGTATTATTAAACACTATTCCAAGGTTTTTTGCAACATTAACGATGTTGATCCTTTCCCCATTTATTAGAATGTTAACATCGATAACAGGATCGATCGTTTTCTTTCGAATTATTGGGCACTTTGATTTATGGGGGTTTAAACAAAGTCCATTCGCTGTTGCCCAACGAAAAATTCTATCCAAATCATCATTAACCCTAACAACACTTTCATCAATAGATCGTACTGGACTGCTCAAATATAACTGTACATCATCTGCATACATGTGAACTTTGCAATGCAAAAGCTGTTTTGGCAAATCATTGGCATAAATTGAGAAAAGTAGTGGTCCCAGAATGGACCCTTGTGGCACACCTCTTGTTAAAGGTTTTAAAGATGATTGAAAATTATTAGAAGATACAAATTGCAAACGATTCGAAAGATATGAAGACAAAAGACGTGTTGAATTGTTAGAGAAATTAAAGAAGTGCCGAAGCTTGTTGCAAAGTGTTCCATGGTCAACAGTGTCGAAGGCTTTTGAGTGGTCAAGAAGAATTAAGAAATTTAATTTTCCTTCATCCAGTTCACGTCGTATATTTTCAGAGACATCCAATAAGGCAGATACACAGCTATGGTTAGAGCGAAAACCTGATTGATTTTCAGACAATAATTTTTTCCCTTTTATATGTCCCGAAATTTGAATTTGTAGAATCTTTTCTAGCACCTTAGACAAATAACACAAGATAGCTATTGGCCTAAATTCTGAATTTGTTTTCGGTATAGGAACTACCCTTGCACATTTCCATCTGTTCGGAAAAGTACTGGTCATTATTATGGTGTTAAATAAATGTGTTATATATGGCAGGAGTACTGGAAGTAATATCTGAATAAATTTTGGGTGCATATTGTCGCAGCCCACTGCATTTGACTTAATTAATTTAAAACATGAATAAACTTCAGAATGACTCACGCAAGAGAAATTAAAGACATTATGACCAATATCAAAATCGTTTGACTCTAAATTGGGAAAATTATAAAAACTTTCGTCTGCCGCTACAAAAGGTATATTCATGAAGATACTATTTAGCTCTTCAACATCTACTTGGTCATTAAGAACGTTTTGTGTACTACCAATACCAATTTCCCGAATGTATTTCCATGTTTGCTTGGAACCAGCTGCAGAGCCAAAACGTCTCGAATAATACTCAGTTTTTGCAATTCTAATGCTCATATTCACTTTTTTTCTGGCAGCTTTAAATACTTCCTTCAACTCAGGGGTTCTGAAACGTTTCCACCTTAAGTATGCAAGGTCCCTCTTATGAATTAGAAACTTTATATAAGAAGAAAACCAAGGTCTTGTACTAGCGGATGTACTTATAGATTTAACTGGAACTGTGTTTTCATACAAATGCTGAATACTGTTTTCAATAAATAATACTTGGTCATCTACAGATGGCATATAGTAAACCTGTTCCCAATCGATATATGATATATTTTCCTGTAGTAAACTATAGTTTATGTTCCTAAAATCGCAAAAATAAATTTTTTTTTGTGACAGAGGAATTCTAAAGTTGTATGTCAAAAATATTAAATCATGTTTCAAAAAACATGAGGCAGACACCTGGTCATATAATAAAATGTTTGATATGTTGGAAACAAAGAAAATGTCAAGCAAAGTTCTATTGGTTGTAGTATGGTGTGTTGGATTAACTGTATTGGTGGGAGTAAGTCCAAAAGATAGCATATTTTCAATTAAAACTGATTCTAAAAGAAGATTCGAATTAAAGTCCCCAGTTATTATTACCTCATTATATTCAACGGCAAGTGTTTCTAGCGTTGCAAAAAAATTAGTAAAAGGAATTAGAAAGGAATAAAAAAATTAAAAATCAAAAAATAACTTTTATTTTGGATCAAAAAAATAAAAAGCAAAAGTAACTTTTATTTTTGATGAAAAAAATAAAAAACAAAAAATAACTTATTCTTGCTCGAAAAAATAAAAATCAAAATTTTAAAAAGCAACATATTTTATCGTAGACTAATGCATAAGTATCAATATGGTATACTTGAATCCGTTTTCCGACATTTACCTCTAACTGCTTTTTTTGTTTTAAGATTTCAAAATAACTGTTATTTTCGGTCACTGATTTTTTTTGTATGTATTATTTTTATTCGAACTTTATATGTTAAATTTTACTGTGAATCATTTTTATTATGGCTCAAGTTCATTTATTCTATTATTTTCTTTTAATTCCTAAAAACATTTTCTAAATTAAATTGAATTGTAATCATTTTAGAATCTTGAAAAACTATTCCGATATGCATTCTCCAAACCAGCTACGATTTCATCATCAGCAAATTTTATATATTAAATTTTACTGTGAATCATTTTTATTTTGGCTCAAGATCATTTATTCTATTATTTTGATTTCCTGAAACATTTTCTAAATTAAATTGAATTGTAATCATTTAAGAATCTTGAAAAACTATTCCGATATTAGCCGAGTGGAATGCATTTTCGAATCAACTTACTATTCTATCATCAGCACTCTTTATCGGTATACTCATAAGTAATTTGAAATTGTATTTATGTTACAATGCAAGGAAATTAGAGTTAGGGAATAATAGTATCTACTACGAATATAAATTAACCACTCTCATTTTTCCCACTTAGCTTGTTGCATGAGTACGCGGTGTAAGTTTTAAAAAATATTTTAAGTAAATATTGTGAATCGATGCATTCCATTATTTTTTTAAACACTGTTCAACACTGTTCAACACACTCAAACACTGGTCAATTCAAAGTGGTTGCATATCAGTCATATTTGTACTATTTCATATTATTTTATGCATGCATAAAATTTTTGTTAGTAATTTCCATACAAAAAAAATAATATGACTTTACATATTTGTTTCCTATGTATAAGAAA
The DNA here is from genome assembly GCA_941918925.1 of Phyto melanocephala. Classification (NCBI taxonomy): domain Eukaryota; kingdom Metazoa; phylum Arthropoda; class Insecta; order Diptera; family Rhinophoridae; genus Phyto; species Phyto melanocephala. The sequence goes on along the minus strand of OW799234.1, from coordinate 40,240,675 downwards.
TTGTTTATGTTATACTTTTAACTATACTGTCTCTCAGAGAGAATTTCTTCGCCTCTCACCTCTCAGAGAGAATATTTTCTATTTTCTTCTTTCCTGTATACATACAATTTTTAACAGCGTCATCTCTTTGTCTTTTTTCTTGTATTAAATACATAATTTGTTAACAAAAGGTGTTCAAAGTCACTAGTCATATTAATATGAATTATATGACATAGTACAATATGAGAGTCTACTTTAAATTGGCCCTGTATGATGTGTATTTTGTTAAAAAAAGTTGTTAGACAAAATAAAATCTTTTTTATTATTTATAAGATTATTTTTCAACTCGATATTAAATTATATCTAAAATATTTTCAAATGTAATTATTGTTGTTTTGTGGATTTATAGATATTTAAACTTAACAATTGTTTTTCTTTATAATTTATTTTATTAGACCCCTGATGATGATCTAGGAAGTAGGTCGAAATATTGGAATAAAATAGATAAAGAAATTTAAAATCTTTTCTTTAATAATAAAATAATAAAATTGAATTTTTATGACCTAAAGCCAAACAAAAATCTGCGACAAAATATATACACCCCAATTCTAATTAACAATTCCCTGGGAATTTTTTCCCTATTCCCTGTTCCCCTATTCTAAATAATTTCTCCCGGGGAAATTTGTTCCCTTTCCCTTTTCCCTTATTCTAAATGAACTTCGAAATTGGGAAATTGTTCCCTGGGAAAAAAGTAGGTATTACGAAAGGCAATTAAAGGGAGAATGTAATAACAATTTTTGGGAAAAAATCCGCCAACAAATTCAAAGGGAGTTGTGACAAAAATGTAAGTATTTAATATTTGTTTATAAAAATTGTGATAAATATTGTAATTTATTGTTACTTTTAGGATAAAAACAACAAACAGGAAGCAGAATAATGATTTTTTTTTAGTTTTAAGATAATTTTAATTTTTATTTATCTTTTTTTTTTTAACTTTTTAAGTTTTTAAATTTTTTTAATAAAACGTTATATTTTTTAATTGATTTTTCCAGCTCGAGGTCTTTATAAATATTTGTTGATTTATTTATTATTCAATATTTCACTACTCCTTTGTGTAATAATAAATAAGTCAACAAATATTTATAAAGACCTCGAGCTTGAAAAATCAATTAAAAAATTTTATAAAATAAAGGTCAAATAAGAGCAATAAGAAAATGTTATATTTATTTAAAAAATGTATATACTACATACATATATAAGAAACGGCTTTATTACAGAAATTTATTAGAGATTATTCGCAATATTTTTTCTAATATTTTTCTATTATATTTTCTAATATTTTGGGCAATGGATAAATATTGTGGTGAGTCTAAGGATACCACATCATTATCCTGAGCGCTCAAATAATCTAAGTTTTCTACATCGCTTACTTCAGCATTGCATTTAAAATGAATGCAGATATTATGCAACGCACAGCAAAATTTTGTTATTTTAGCAGCCTTTTTTGGAGCGTAGTGCAGCTGTCTAGCACCAAGAATGCACCTCCATATATTTTTTAAAACACCATTAATGCGTTCAACGACATTTCAACACTGAATTTTATTTCAACAGACTCATCCTGTGGGCATCTATAAGCCTCCTAGAAAAAATGCATGTTTAATTTATGAATTGTCTGTTATCATTCAAAACTTTACCAAGAAGCCAATAATTGCTGCCACCTCTAAAGTATTCTTGCTTAACGTGAGCACGCAATTCGCAAGAATTCCAAATAAACGAATCGTGACACGCTCCGGGATGTGAGGCATCAACGTACTGAATCCTCAGCTCATGATCACAGACCTTTATTGTTTTGAGTTCCGTCAACACATCCAATAACGTTTGGAATGCCATACTTCACATAAAGAGCTAACACAACTTTCCGTTTTTGCACTTCAGTTCTGCAGAAAGTTATTTACATTGGGCGTAAATGTTCCTTATATATTAATAACTTCTGCCAGAACTTTGCTAACACTTCACTGAGCCACAGACACACCGTAATCTTTACCAATACCCGTTTGGTACAAACCTTCAGCAAAGAAGCGGAAAGTCGCACTTAATTTCACGATTGGAGAAATTGCAAAGGACTTACGTTTGGGCTGAATACCTTAACACGTCAAACAGATATTTGAACGCCGGTTTATTTACTCTGTAATATTTTTCTAACTTTCCAAAGGTAAAATTTACAAAGTGTGCGGCAACTCAAGTCGTTGCTGGCGTCACTTAGCATTTTCCTTTCTACCTTTTGCTTATTCTTGTGCTTCAGAGTTTTCTGCTTCAGCTATTATTATTATTATCAACGCTACACTAACATTTCTGTTTACTTTTAACAATTTTTTTTTATTATTTACAAACATTCACTTTTTACGCTAAAAATTATTAGCAAATATTTTGTCAAAACAAAACAGCAAAAGCAAACAGCTGACTTCGAAAATGTAAAATTCTCTCTCCCTTGTTATTCCCTTCCCCGACTGTTTAGAATAGGGGAATTTTATTCGCGGGAAAAATGAATTCCCGGGGAATTCAATTCCCTGGGAATATTTAGAATTGGGGTGATAAACAACAAAAAAAGGTTAACAATACTTTTTAACATCAATTGTAAATGTTATTTAAAACGAAATTATGTTTGTAATTTTCTCAATGCTTTCTCCTTATATCGTCATAAGCTAAACTTACAAGACTAGAATATATCGATGATCACAAGGAGAAAGGCCTAAACTCGTATTTTTTTAAGTAATTAATTTTTGTTTTAATTCCAATACATTTCACACAGATTTAATTTTACGAACAGTTTTAAAGACAATTTCACAAAAGAAGTTACATTATCACCCCAATTCTAAATATTCCCAGGGAATTGAATTCCCCGGGAATTCATTTTTCCCGCGAATAAAATTCCCCTATTCTAAACAGTCGGGGAAGGGAATAACAAGGGAGAGAGAATTTTACATTTTCGAAGTCAGCTGTTTGCTTTTGTTATTTTGTTTTGACAAAATATTTGCTAATAATTTTTAGCGTAAAAAGTTAATATTCGTAAATAATAAAAAAAAAATTGTTAAAAGTGAACAAAAATATTTAGTGTAGCGTTGATAATAATAATAGCTGAAGCAGAAAACTCTGAAGCACAAGAATAAGCAAAGGGTAGAAAGGAAAATGCTATGTGACGCCAGCAACCCACTTGAGTTGCCGCACACTTTGTAAATTTTACTTTTGGAAGGTTAGAAAAATATTACAGAGTAAATAAACCGGCGTTCAAATATCTGTTGGACGTGTTAAGGTATTCAGCCCAAACGTAAGTCCTTTGCAATTTCTCCAATCGTGAAATTAAGTGCGACTTTCCGCTTCTTTGCTGAAGGTTTGTACCAAACGGGCTCAGTGTAGTGTTAGCAAAGTTCTGGCAGAAGTTATTAATATATAAGGAACATTTACGCCCAATGTAGATAACTTTCTGCAGAACTGAAGTGCAAAAACAGAAAGTTGCGTTAGCTCTTTATGTGAAGTATAGCATTCCAAACGTTATTGGATGTGTTGACGGAACTAAAAAAATTAAAGGTCTGTGATCATGAGCTGAGGATTCAGCGTGTCACGATTCATTTATTTGGAATTCTGGCGAATTGCGTGCTCACTTTGAGCAAGAATACCTTAGAGGTGGCAGCAATTATTGGCTTCTTGGTAAAGTTTTGAATGATAACAGACAATTCATAAGTTAAACATGCATTTTTTCTAGGAGGCTTATAGATGACCATAGGATGAGTCTGTTGAAGTAAAATTCACTCCAAGTGTTGAAATGTGGATGAACGCATTAATGGTGTTTTAAAAAATAGATGGAGGTGCATTCTTGGTGCTAGACAGCTGCACTACGCTCCAAAAAAGGCTGCTAAAATAACAAAATTTTGCTGTGCGTTGCATAATATCTGCATTTGTTTTAAATGCAATGCTGAAGTAAACGATGTAGAAAATTTAGATTATTTGAGCGCTCAGGATAATGATGTGGTATCCTTAGACTCACCACAATATTTATCCATTGCCCAAAATATTAGAAAATATAATAGAAAAATATTAGAAAAAATATTCCGAATAATCTCTAATAAATTTCTTTAATAAAGCCATTTCTTATATATGTATATACATTTTTTAAATAAATATAACATTTTATTAAAAAAATGTAAAAACTTCAAAAGAGATAAATAAAAATTAAAATTATTTTAAAACTAAAAAACAATTCATTATTCTGCTTCCTGTTTGTAGTTTTTATCCTAAAAGTAACAATATCACAATTATCACAATTTTTATAAAAAAATATTAAATACTTACATTTTTGTCACAACTCCCTTTGAATTTGTTGGCGGATTTTTTCCCAAAAATTGTTATTACATTCTCCCTTTAATTACCTTTCGTAATACCTACTTTTTTCCCAGGGAACAATTTCCCAATTTCGAAGTTTATTTAGAATAAGGGAAAAGGGAAAGGGAACAAATTTCCCCGGGAGAAATTATTTAGAATAAGGGAACAGGGAATAGGGAAAAAATTCCCAGGGAATTGTTATTTAGAATTGGGGTGTATAATAATAAAGTTTCTATTTCGTGTTTACCTTCTCCTGTACAGTTATAACAAGTAACAGTGCTATATTCGGCCGTACCGAATCTTATATACCCTTCACAACGTGTAGTCATGCAATAACAATTGTTTGTATCACCATTCATCTCATATAAAATACGTACATACATGTAAAAAAAATACCAAAAAAAAAAATTACAAAAAAATATATTATATATAATTTTTTAAACATTTTTTTAAAAAAATTAAAAAATATATAAAATATAAATAATATATTAAAAAAAATAAAATAAAATTTTTTTGCCTCAGCTGGAATTCGATGCCACGTTTACTTTAACCAGTATGTATATAGGTTGTTGTTGTGATTGTGAAAAATACGAGGTGGTCGTGGTTTTTTGCTCATATCTCAGAAGGTTATGGGGCGATTGTACTGAATTTCGATAGCGATTCTTTCCCGGATATTTCCAAGAGATTGATGCCATATAGAAATCTGAGGAACATATAGGCTGACTTCCAAAACGTCAATTGCTTTGTGTTTGAACAAAGCATCATATTTCATAACGCCGCAGTACAATAATTATACAATGTATACCATTTCAAAACGCCGCCGCCAAGTATTTTTAACGCAATAAGAAAACAAACAATGCATCGATTTTATAGTTGTTGCAGTGTTTCGGAACTTTGCATATGTATGTGATTTAAATACAGTAGCAATACTGTATACAAACTTTGTATACGAACGTTTTGGAAGTCAGCCATAGTTGCTTCTAAAAGTTGATTTCAACCAACACACGGGCAGACGGACAGACGGTCAGGGCTTAATAGACTCCTCTACTCACAAGCTTTCAGAAAATATATACTTTATGGGGTCGAAAATTAAAATTGTAGAAATTACAAACGGAATGACAAAGCTATATATACCCTTGTGCACCACAGGTGAAGGGTATAATTATATGTATGTATGTCAATTTAAATTATCATTTATTGTCATAGATATGTATGTACCCTGTAGGAAATGTCACTAGTGAATCAGTACTGATTCACTATTGACACTGTCACCAGTACTACTGACTTATTTTACCCCCGACAATGCTTTTTTACTATAGACATTTACCATGTGCGTGTCATTGGAAATCTACTACTGACACTGGTACTACTGAATAGGTAGTTCTTTAAGGACCATATGTAGACATTGTCACCAGAGATTCAATAGTGCATTTAAGTAATTCTAGTCTACACTTTTGATACTTTTCTGAAATAGACGTTGTTAATGAAACTTTTGTTAAAATATGATGTTTTATTAAAAAAAATTAAGGAATTCATTAAATATCAAATATTAAAAGTAAATTAGGTACATTTCATTTAATTAGAACTCTTATTTATTGTGTATACATTTTTTTCTCCTCAAAGAAAATGAAAAAAAAAATGACACTTTTGTTGACAATGTCGCCAAGAAGTCACCACAATAGTCGAAAAAATTGGTGACTTGGAGACAGGGTATTTACATTTCGGGCAAGACATATATATTCATTAAGTAATCGCAGTTCGAAATATTTTTTATTTAAATTTTTTTTGAAATTAACGAGAGAATATAGAGAATTACGTTTTATCCAAAATATTCTAAAAGCTGCAAAAATACTAATCGTCGAGGAGTCAAGACTTCCTGATAAATAAATATGCCTTGATTCTGTTATATATATATATATATATATATATATATATATATATATATATATATATATATATATATATATATGAATTGATGTATTTTTGTATGTATTTGTAGTGTTTTAATATTTCTGTTTGTCTGTTTCTGCTGATTTATTAATATATTTAATGTAAAACAACACTTTATGTATCTAGAATCGCTAAACTCAAATTCATATCTAACATTATTGGCATGTATCAGTCCTCATCGTGAAGATTTAAGTGAAACATTATCAACATTGAGATTTGCTCAAAATGCCAAACAACTGAAAATCTCTCCTGAAATAAACAATTTCATAGCTAATATAAAGGTAAGTGATAAATATGTAAAAGTTTTGCAAAAAAAAATTTAAATCAATAGAATGTATAATTATTCCATGTAATCTTTTATTACGTAGGGCAGATTTTGCACCCACAAAGCCGGCTTCCATTGCGTCAGTAGATTGACCAGTCGAGACTTTTTCACTAAGCTTCTCTAAATCTGGTACATCTTCATTTTTGGTAATGAGTATAGGTAGAATAATCAAACCAAAGAAAATACCAATGCCACCTTTTCTTATTAAAAGTAAAGAGTATTAAAGAGTAAAGTTTTTTCCAGATTCGAACGCAATCTATACAATAAAAATAAAAACAAACAAATAAAAACCAAAATTAATTACTTTTGAATATGTTCTCCAGCTGCAACATGATATACATATGTATATTAAGAATTTTTTGAAAATGTCGAAATGCTCTGGTAGTGTTTGACATTAAAAAGTACATACTTAAGATCAGTAATTGGTGATACGCATTATCTGCCAGTCAATAAGCCTAGCATCAACAACTTTACCATTCTATGAGACAAAGTATACATATTTATAATTTTATTATTTTATTATCGATGCGTAATATGTAATGTAATGTTTTTTTTGTCTATGCTTTCCAGTGCAGTGCGTTTTAAACTTTCGAAGTAGTCGTTTAATTAAACATTATCCATTCGTTGTTTGAATATATCTGTAATATTTTTTAGACTATTAAACTTTTCCGTACTTTGATCCTTTGAAGCTAAAGCTTCTCTCAAAAATCCTACTCTTTCAAAAAAATTATCGTTGAAGAGGATTTAATGGAGGAACTTTGTTCATTTGTATAGTCGTTTAACAGGTTAACTGCTACACAATGACTACTCCCATATAGTTGCCACCTTTCTTCGCTGCCAAAAAGCTTTCAAGAATTTCAGTAACATACGATGAAATCTCTAGATGTTGCGTCGCCTTCAAAATGCTCTATTATTCTAAGTTAACTAATTACATGTAAACTTATTATATCTAACTATTTACGTGATGATTTGGAATTCTTTGAAATTTAATACAAACCACAATTTTTTATTTTCTTACTTTCATACATTTACATGTGCTTGTTTTTGTTTATATTATTTTTAGAAAAATGCTAAACTAAAACAAACACCTTACAAAGTAAAACCTATGCTAGCAAATAATATAAGGGCTACACCACTAAAAAACACATTATATGGCAACCAGACAAAATCTGTTATAAAAAGCAACACATTTTGTACTCCGAAAAAGCAAAGAGTCGAGGTAAATAAATGTAATCAAACTGAAATTTCCGGAAATTATAAAAGGTAACTAAATATTTTAAATAAAATCGTAAGAAATACTAAAATAAATACATTTTTAAGATCAAAGTTATCAAATGATGCAATGAATTTACCAAGAATGCGCCAATTAGAATCCACACATAATCGCGAATCAATCTTTAATCGAAGCTTAGATTCAAATGTTTCCTTGCTTAGCTTAAACGTTTCAACATCAACTGCTGTCGATGGTCATACTAACAAGCAGGGCACAAAGTAAGATTAAAAATAATCAACAAAAAAATTAATTAAAAATATTCCCGTTTATGTATTTAGTTTTAGTCCTGTTATACGTAAATGTATGACCGAGTTAAAAAATGATTTGGAAGACAATTTGATAAAACTGTTACAAGAAAATATACATTCACTTGTGTCTCAAACTCCTGCTCCTGCACCTTTACCTCAAAACCAATCTATCCTGCCTTCAGCAATACGTCAAGAACTAAAAAGCATTATAAAGGAATTTATGTCTGAAAATAATTCATTCAGAAGTGATGAAGACCATCCAGAGTCCATGAGTCCTTTAAAAAAAAATGCTAAATGCCAATTAGTAAGTTAGTTTTATGAAGCATAATAAATAATACTAATAATAAAAATAATAATATTATGTTTGCTTGTAGTTTAATAAAAACGATGAACTTTTTAAAATTCCCAAAATTCCTCCTGAAGTTCATAGACAAAAAACTTCAAGTCCAATCAATAATACTAAAGACTCTGCGCAACAATCTACATCCTTTACGCAAACTTTCTTTGCTACTACTATAAACGCGGATAAACCTGTATTAAACAAATCCATAAGAAGTTCTTTCCGCATTTCTGAAAGGCAACAATACGATCAATCAATGTGCACCAATGATACAGTTGTGACAAGTACGAATCAATCATTGCGCCGAAGCTCACGTATGTCTATTTTGAAAATGTATGAAAGCAAACGTGAAAGCGTACGTTTGGCAACACACAAAAAAAGTAATTTAGCCGAAGCTAAAGAAGAACAAGCGAAAAGAGTTTCTACGACTATAAAGAAAGTAAGCAAACAAACTTCTAAAGGAAACACAATAAACAATACCATAATAGATAGTTACTGCAACGGATCGACATCAACGAATGCCAATACAAGTTTAACTAAACATCGCAATGCTATTTTAGATATGCTTAATAAAGGCTCCATGAAAGAATTGCAATTCTTACCTCAAGTTGGACAAAAAACTGCTTATCAAATTGTCACGCAAAGGTATGTGCTTTTATTTAACACATGTTTAAAAAAAATATATATGTATGTATATTAAATATTAAATTAAGTTTTTCTTTAGTCAATACATATGTAAATGACGTTATATATTTTAATTGTATTTTAATTTGTTATTAACATTTTTTAAAATGTGTATTTGTTTTCATCTATTGTAATTTTAAATTGATTTTTCGTTTGTGCGAAAATTAGTGTTATAAGCCGAATTTTTGGTCAGAAGTTTTTTTATTATTAAAATTTCGATACTTGCAAAAATGCTTTTCTAATGGGAAACTCGGAAAATATTATTTTTCAATAAAGTGACATTTTTGATTTACGTAAAATTAGTTGCTATAAAACAATTTTATGCTAAATTTCTTTTCATAGTATCTTAACGTTTTATATACATATTTACTATCGTGTTCTGCGGTCAAACCTTTGACCGTAATCTAGTTGTAAATGTGACTATACTCTCTTTAGTATATTTAATATTTGTATATTTTTATTTATTTATTTAATTTAATCAACATAATAAGATTTACAGTTGAGCAACAAAAAAAAAAAAATAAAAACAACATGCCTTTGAGTTTAGAAATCTTATCAGCTTTCCACTTGTTACAGCAACATTATCAGAAAAGTCAATGTGAACATAGAACTTATTTACCTCAGCACAAATTCTTCTAATTGGATCAAAGTTAATGTAGTTTGATCTATGAAATGGTACATATAACGGTTCATAAAATCTGAGCTGCCTATTAGGAACATTGATGCATATTTTATGTCGAAGATATGTAGAATTAATTTTGCCTTGAATTAGATTTATGACAAATGCAATATTGGAAACAATTCTTCGGCTTTGTAACGTTGGGAGCGCAATGAGTAGTAAACGACTACGGTATGACGGTAAGTTTGTATTAGGATTCCAACGAAGGTTACGAAGGCAGAACAGCAAAAATTGTTTTTGGACTGATTCAAGTTTTTGAATATAAGCATCATATAGGGGATCCCAAATTACTGATCCATATTCCAGTAAAGGTCTTACCAATGACGTGAATAAATTTTTTGTTACATAAGGATCATTAAATTCCTTAGCCCAACGCTTTATGAAACTTAATACCCCATTAGCTTTATTTACTGTCATTATTACATGTGAGTTGAAATTAATTTTTACATCAAAGAGAATTCCAAGATCCAAAAACGAATCAACAACATTCAAATTAGAGCCATTTAGAGAGTAAACATTTGAAATCGGTGAATATCTACAGTAAGTCATAGATTTGCATTTTGTTAAATTCAATTCCATAAGATTTACTCTACACCAATTAAAAAAATTATTTAAATCAGCTTGGAGATAAAAACTGTCGTCAACAGTTCTAATCCATGAATAAAGTTTAACATCATCAGCAAACATTAAAATATTGCTGTATTGAATAGCCTTTGAAAGATCATTTATAAGCAATAAAAATAAGATGGGGCCGAGGTGACTTCCCTGAGGAACTCCGGAAGTTACTTCAATATGTTTTGATATACAATCATTATAAAAAACACATTGTCTCCGATCCTTTATAAGAACTAATCCATTTTAAAAGGTTAACCGGAAACCCTAATTTTTTGAGCTTCACTAACAATAAATCATGGTTAACCTTATCGAAGGCTTTACTGAAATCAGTATAGACTACATCAGTTTGGTTACCATTACAAAATCCTGTATTGATGAAGGACGTCAGTTCCATTAGGTTTGTGGATGTAGATCTACCTTTACAAAAACCATGTTGTGCTGGAGAAGGAATTGTTGATATTTGGGTAGTTAGGATGTCCGTTAATATTTTCTCAAACAGTTTAGGAATGGAGTTAAGTTTAGCTATTGCTCTATAATTAGTAACACCACTACGGCTACCAGATTTATGAAGCGGGATGATAAATGAATCTTTCCAACATTTAGGAAATATACCAAATTTCAAAGAACTTTTAAATAGATGAGTGATAGGAATAGCCAAAACGTCGGCACAATTTTTTAATATGCAGCTAGGAATACCATCAGGACCAGGTTTATAACAATTTTTTATACTTCTCAGGCTTTTGAAGACAGTATCGACATCTAAAGATGATATATTAATTGATGAAGTCGAAGTAATATCATAAGGATAAATTGAACTATGGAACGTTTTTGCAGAAAAAGTAGAGGCGAAGAAATCAGCAAAAGAATTGGCAATATCTGCATTATTAGAATAAACAACATTATTCATTTTCATAGTAGTTGGATACGTTGAAACTCTACGTTTGGAGTTGACAAAATTATAAAACATTTTCGGATTCTTTTTAAAGTAAAATTTCATTTTGTTTATATACGATGCATAACATTTTTTGTTTTCAAAAATATAACGGCTTTGAGCTATTAGATAATAGCTACGATCAATAAGAGTTTTGCTCTTCATGAACTTTTTATATAAACGGTTTTTACGAATTTTTAACCAGGTTAAAGTACGGGAATACCATGGAGGACGATTTGATGTTACCTTTTTTAACAATGGAGTGCTTGCTGAGAGAACTGAGTAAAATTTCAACACGATTTGATCAAAATTACTACCATTATAAAAAAAGCAAGAATTTCAAACCAGTTAATATTATGTAACAAGTTATTAAACATATGGTAGTTCGTACGTTTAAAACAGAGTGACTCAGATACAGTGTGAACAGTTTCCTTTTGAGGCAATGGTGTAGAAATTAACAATGTAGGATGGTGTCGGTCCTCAGGAATAAATAAGGGGTTAGTCCTAGATACGTCGAATAGAGAGGGATTATTTACAAATACGAGATCCAATAAGCGGTTGTTATTAAAAATTTTATTTATTTGAAAGACACTTAAATTAGTCAGACTATTGAAAAAGTCTTGTGATGTAATCGGTAATCCAGGATGCAACGGATTTTATTAACAAAACATGTTCACCATAAAGTTGTGGATCAGAGTTTGGAGGTATATATGAGCAGGTAATAAAGAGCGATATATTTTGAGTTTGTATTACAACAGCGATAAATTCAATGTCAGATGAATTTACAAATAATAACTGTTCAGCAGGATACAAACAGGAAACAGCAATTAAAACACCACCACCACGTTTGCCAATTCTATCACGTCTAAAAACTTGTATTTACTATAAAAAATTTCAGAGTTATTAGTATTATTAGTAAGCCAGGTTTTAGTAAATGCAGCAACATGAAATTCACAGTCAAAGCTGTTAAGAAACATATCAGTAAGCTTAGTATTCATTCCATTTGCATTTTGATAAATAATGTTAAGGGTAGAATTTTGCATTAGTTTTTTGAAGTTTGATTAGATGTTGGAATACGAGCTAAGTTTTCATCACGATAAATAAATTCACGTACTAGAGTATGTTTTGGCCAAAAATTTACATTTACGATTTGTTCAAAATATTCGAGTGGGAAAATTATTTTGAACGAGGCTCTATTTCTTGAATTAATTTTAAAAATATTTATGTTAGCAAACACGCTCAGACAACTATTTACAAATACAAAAAGCGGGATAGACAAAATGGACAAATCGAATGTAATTTATAAAATTAGATGCAGTGGTGACGATACCAATATATGCGATCAAGTATATATTGGTACAACAAAAAATAAATTAAGAACTAGAATAGCAGGACACAGATCAGATTTAAGACATAGAGGAAAAATTCTTACACAAAAAACGGCACTTGCGGCCCACTGTGCGGAGAGAGAACACACACCCGACTTAAATAGTGTAACAATTTTGCAAACAGAGAACAACTACAACAGACGACTCACATTGGAAATGCTTCATATTATTAATACACCAAAAGAGAAGAGAATTAACTTTAAGAGTGACATTGATAACTGTGCACAGAACTATAGACAAATTATAAACAAGGGGAAATAATATGTAATTAGTTTAATATTAAATGTTGATAGATTACGTTTAGTTATTATACTCATTGTAAGTGTATCTAGATTTATGTAATTAATTATCCAGTGGTTAAATGTATATTGATTTGTTGTTTTATATTTTGTTTATATATTTTTGTATAATTTAAGATTCCTGATGATGCCAACCGATGGTAGGCGAAATATTGAAAATTTAAAAATAAATAAATAAACAAATATTTTTAACTTAATTGTTTGACCTCAAGCTCAACTAATATAAAATAAAGTTAGCAAAAATATTTATGGTCATTATAAAAATGCAAGCGGTTTACTAACAATAACGAAAAAGTTTAAAAAAATAAATAAACAAGTAATAAAATAGATTAAATTATATTTCTAAACAGGCTCAAGTTCATTTTTAAAATTTTTCACTTTTATATGAAGAAAATTAATTTTTAATTTGTGATAATGAAAGAATAAACTTGGACAAGTAAGTTTTTATCCCGACACCAGCCGAGTGGAATGCATTTTCGAAACCAGCTACGGTTTCATCATCAGCACTCTTTGATCGGAATGTCCAAGTGTTGGATGTAAATATCATCTATTTAACTCACAAGTATATATGAAATTGATTCTGTAAATCAAACATATCATACTTATTCATATATACTATAGTGAGTGAGAACGAAATTTACCACAACTAAGCTTTTCTCCACATTTTGTTATTCTTTTTACTTATCACAATTTTCTTGTTGCTTTTAACCATCAGTCTGATGGTAATGAAAGCATGGTTATTGTATTCACAACATTTCCCCTTATATCAATCATTGTTTTTCCCTAGTCAGTTATTATACCCTTCACACAGTGAAAAAGGGTATATATAGGTTTGTCATTCCGTGTGAAATTTCTACAATTTTCATTTCCGACCCCATAAAGTATATATATTCTGAAAGCTTATGAATAGGGGAGTCGATTAAGCTCTGTCAGTCTGTCCGTGTGTATGTTGAAATCAACTTTTTGGAGGCCCCCGACACCACCAAGACCCGCGTGAGGTATTAAAACATCAGAAATATTCGGGAGCAGATCGGTATTGAAAATCAGAAAAATCTGTACATAAACAACGGAGATATGAGCAAAAAACCACGACCACCTCGTTTTTTTTTTTTACAACAACACACACTGGATGAACGTAGGTTCGAATCCCAGTTGAGACAAAAAAAAAATTTTTTTTTATTACCATTTAATTTTTTATTTATTTATTTTTTTTTAATAAATACACACATAAACTCAATTTATAATTTTACAATGGTACGTTTTTGAGCGGATAAAATCATTATAAAGAAAAAGAAAGAATAATTAAACATATAGTATGTATGTATGTCCGCATTTATTTAAAGAAAACAAAATGTCACCGCGGCTTTCGCTGCTAGAGATAACAAAGTAACAACAGCTATAACCTTGATTCAACGTAGCATGTGTGTGTGTGTAAAAAACCTACATACGAATATTCATTCAAACATATTGCTAATACTTAAATGTATGTATGTATGTATATGATTTTTATTTTGTATGAACCTCATATAGGTTGCAAGTACTTTTGTATATTTAAGTTATATAAATATTCATAGGATGGTAGTGCAGTGGGTACACCACTGAACTATGAAGCTGGTGGTACGCAGTTCGATACCATTAAGTGTTTGCTTAATTTTTTTTTTTACATTTCAATGTTTCATGGTCAATATGAGTAGAATATGAAATATCATGACTAGCAAAATACGATGCACTATGAAAAAAAAAACTAAACTAAATACATATCTATTTTTATGTATTTTTCCCATTGAGTACCTAGTATACATTAATACATATTATATATTTTAAATTTCAATAATGTATGCTCTATTACTGTTTACTTTTTATTTTTTTTAATTAAACTATATATGTACGTAAATTTATTTTTTTACAATGGGATGTTTTTATTTTTATATATGTATGTTTTTTAAGTATGTATGTATTTCATATGAGATGAATGGTGATACAAACTATTGTTATTGCATGACTACACCTTTACTTCTTCTTAATTTTTTTAATTAAACTTGCAAACAAATGCAAGAAATTACCTACATGCCGTACATGCCGTTGGGAGATTAGCAGTTACATCAATGAACTTCAACTTCGTTGTTGTGTAAAAATTAATTTTTTTCACATAAATACCTAGATACATTCATACAAATGTCCATATAAATTACATTTATTTATTTCCATTAAGAAATAATTTTAAATGCAATACCTTATGCTGAATGCAACAACTTTTAAGGAAAATAACAGCTTTTTTCAATCTTCCTCTGGTAACTCTGCTCACCATATTATTCCAATATTTTTTAATCTTCCTCTGGTAACTCTGCTCAAAATATTTACAGAAAACAAAATGTCACCGCGGCTTTCGCTGCTAGAGAAAACAGCGTAACAACAGCTATAACTTTGATTCAACGTAGCATGTGTGTGTGTGTAAAAAACCTACATACGAATATTCATTCAAACATATTGCTAATACTTAAATGTATGTATGTATGTATATGATTTTTATTTTGTATGAACCTCATATAGGTTGCAAGTACTTTTGTATATTTAAGTTATATAAATATTCATAGGATGGTAGTGCAGTGGGTACACCACTGAACTATGAAGCTGGTGGTACGCAGTTCGATACCATTAAGTGTTTGCTTAATTTTTTTTTTTTTTACATTTCAATGTTTCATGGTCAATATGAGTAGAATATGAAATATCATGACTAGCAAAATACGATGCACTATGAAAAAAAAACTAAACTAAATACATATCTATTTTTATGTATTTTTCCCATTGAGTACGTAGTATACGTTAATACATATTATATATTTTAAATTTCAATAATGTATGCTCTATTACTCTTTACTTTTTCCTTTTTTTAATTATTTTAATTAAACTATATATGTACGTAAATTTATTTTTTTACAATGGGATGTTATTTTTATATATGTATGTTTTTTAAGTATGTACGTATTTTATATGAGATGAATGGTGATACAAACTATTGTTATTGCATGACTACACCTTTACTTCTTCTTAATTTTTTTAATTAAACTTGCAAACAAGTGCAAGAAATTACATGCCGTTGGGAGATTAGCGGTTACATCAATAAACTTCAAATTCGTTGTTGTGTAAAAATCAATTTTTTTCACATAAATACCTAGATACATTCATACAAATGTCCATATAAATTACATTTATTTATTTCCATTAAGAAATAATTTTAAATGCAATACCTTACTACACCTTTACTTCTTCTTAATTTTTTTAATTAAACTTGCAAACAAATGCAAGAAATTACCTACATGCCGTTGGGAGATTAGCAGTTACATCAATGAACTTCAACTTCGTTGTTGTGTAAAAATTAATTTTTTTCACATAAATACCTAGATACATTCATACAAATGTCCATATAAATTACATTTATTTATTTCCATTAAGAAATAATTTTAAATGCAATACCTTATGCTGAATGCAACAACTCTTAAGGAAAATAACAGCTTTTTTCAATCTTCCTCTGGTAACTCTGCTCACAATATTATTCCAATATTTTTTAATCTTCCTCTGGTAACTCTGCTCAAAATATTTAGAGAAAACAAAATGTCACCGCGGCTTTCGCTGCTAGAGAAAACAGCGTAACAACAGCTATAACTTTGATTCAACGTAGCATGTGTGTGTGTGTAAAAAAACTACATACGAATATTCATTCAAACATATTGCTAATACTTAAATGTATGTATGTATGTATATGATTTTTATTTTGTATGAACCTCATATAGGTTGCAAGTACTTTTGTATATTTAAGTTATATAAATATTCATAGGATGGTAGTGCAGTGGGTACACCACTGAACTATGAAGCTGGTGGTACGCAGTTCGGTACCATTAAGTGTTTGCTTAATTTTTTTTTTTACATTTCAACGTTTCATGGTCAATATGAGTAGAATATGAAATATCATGACTAGCAAAATACGATGCACTATGAAAAAAAAACTAAACTAAATACATATCTATTTTTATGTATTTTTCCCATTGAGTACGTAGTATACGTTAATACGTATTATATATTTTAAATTTCAATAATGTATGCTCTATTACTCTTTACTTTTTCCTTTTTTTAATTATTTTAATTAAACTATATATGTACGTAAATTTATTTTTTTACAATGGGATGTTATTTTTATATATGTATGTTTTTTAAGTATGTACGTATTTTATATGAGATGAATGGTGATACAAACTATTGTTATTGCATGACTACACCTTTACTTCTTCTTAATTTTTTTAATTAAACTTGCAAACAAGTGCAAGAAATTACATGCCGTTGGGAGATTAGCGGTTACATCAATAAACTTCAAATTCGTTGTTGTGTAAAAATTAATTTTTTTCACATAAATACCTAGATACATTCATACAAATGTCCATATAAATTACATTTATTTATTTCCATTAAGAAATAATTTTAAATGCAATACCTTATGCTGAATGTAACAACTCTTAAGGAAAATAACAGCTTTTTTCAATCTTCCTCTGGTAACTCTGCTCACAATAGTTTTCCAATATTTTTCAATCTTCCTCTGGTAACTCTTGCGGAAACCTATACTTTTATTTAATTTAATAAAATAAATCTTAGTTAAGGTAGTTATTAGTCAATTCTACTTTTAGATATTATTGACAGGCGAAAAACAAATTGTGATAATTTTTATTTATAAGCTCCTAAATAACTTGCAGACATGTTTGTGGCACTGCCTCTGGTTTTTTGTTTTTCTCATTAGAAGCAAATTTATCTCACATTTATAAACATTAGATATATAACAGAAGTAATTTCTAAATAAAAAAAAATATTTAAAAGGGTCTTAGTTTTTTTTTTATTTTTTTTATTTTTTTTTTTAACATACATACGTAAATTTACAATTTTACAATGGGATGTTTTTATATATGTATGTTTTTTAAATGTATGTACTTATTTCATATGGGACTACACGTTGTGAAGGGTATATAAGATTCGGCATGGCCGAATATAGCACTCTTACTTGTTTAACAGAATGTTGGTACTGACCGGTTCATATGATCGTTACACCGTGCCAAAATCGACAAATCTTAATAAAAAATTAACAAGTAATAAAATTTAAATAAATAAAATATAAGTAATTCATTGAAATAAATACATTGTTTTTTGGGGGTTGAATAACATTTTTCATGACGTCTAAATCAATAGTGCAAAATAAGGCCTCCCTCCCTTAATCCAAAATAGTTTGTCATAAATGATGTGCTTCAAAATATATTAAACAATTCATGGAAACGAACAAAATCAACTCATGATATATGGGCTTATTTTCACCTAATGTGCATGCGTTCATTCACTAATTGGAATTGAGTGAGGTTTATTAATCTATCTAAGTATATATATAAAACAGGATGTGAGTATGTATGTAACGTATGGACTCCAAAACGGCTGGGCCAATTTTGATGAAATTTTCAGGGAATCTTCAGAATATTTAGACGTGTCACACTGTGACGACTGATTTTTGATTATGGTCTGCGGGCGGAGGGGCGTGACAAAATAAAATTTTCATATTGCACCACCAATGACATATACTTATATTTATTTTGTTTGCGCTTTTTTTTTTATTTTTTTTTTTTTGAAAGCTGTTGCCATGTTTTTTAAAACGAGATATCAAACTCTTAAATCGGTTATGTAGTTCCGAAAATATTTACAAAAAAGGGCAGCAACGCGAACCGGGTCAGCTAGTATACTCATTTTAACACATGATACGTTATTGTTAAATCATGTATATTTTACCTTAATTCAACCAATTCATCACAGGTTGATCCCTATGCATTCACTATTTCTTTTTTTGCTGGGCTTTTAGGTGAAATATCTCAAATATGGATTTCAGAGTCATCTAAAATATCTTATAAGGTTAATTTTTGGAATCTCTGATACAATTTTTCATTTATTAAAAGAATTCTAAAATTTTAACTATTTTTACTTACTGAAATTAATGAATGAAAACTAAATTGCATTAGCTGTTGGAAATTCTGATTATGAATTGAATTTTTTTTTTAATTTTTACATAAAAAGTCTATTGTAGCGCTACACAATATGGATATTTGTAATATGTATCTAGGTAAATTACTGAGAGTGTGAATGACATCAGATCTCTATTTCATCGAATTCTTTTCACCAAATATGCATGAGTTCTATTCACTTATTATAAGGGAGTGCAGTTAATTAATATATTCATGTAAACACATCTCCAATAACACGCTAATGTTAAAATCAATATTGTTTTCACATAAATTTAATCACTTCGTCACCAGTTGAACCCCTGCAAAATCACTTTTTTGTCATAGTTTCTTTTTGGTGGGCATATATAAACGCAAAAATCGCTGCAAACATAAAGGTTTCATGGTAAACACGGAGTATCAGTGTTATTATACCCTTCACCTGTGGTGCGCAAGGGTATATATAGCTTTGTCATTCCGTTTGTAATTTCTACAGTTCTTATTTCCGACCGATCCTATAAAGTATATATTTTCTGAAAGCTTATGACTCCGTGTGTTGGTTGGAATCAACTTTTAGAAGCAACCATATGTTTCTCAGATAAATCGCTAATTAAAATCAGCATAGTCGCCCTGAGATATGAGCAAAAAAACACGACTGCTTCTGCTTTTTGACATAATTTTGCAACCAAAATTAAAATTTTTCAGCCATAGAATAATATATAGGTATATTTGCTACTATTTTTTAGATATAATATGATTCTAGAGATATTCGTAAAAAATTTTGGATAAAGCGTGCTCTAATCGGTAAAGTTATAGGCAAAATTGTTTTTTGAAAAATATATATTCCAAAAATTTACAAACTAAAATCAAAATTTTTTAGCTTCTAGACAACCGAGAGAGTCAATATTGGTAATGTCTGAAAAGATTTGACCAGCGCAATATAAGCACTATAAAAAAATTAAAATTCTTGTTGTCCGCAACTACAAAATGGCGGACAATACATTTATATATATTTATATATTGAATGAAAGGGTTTGACCAGTAGAATACAGTAAATTACTAAAAAATGTAAAATCCAAGATGGCGTCTAAAACAAAATGGCGGAACACATTTTTTTAACCCCATAAATATGGGTATCAAATTAAACGGCTTGACTTGTAGGATACAGATAACTATGTAAAAATTCAAAATCAAGGATGGCGTCGGAAATAATGAAGAAAAATGGCGTATAACATGAAATGTAGGTTAATACCATAGACAGACGACAGAGTTAATTTGCATTAAAATCTTACTAATGCACATTAAAATTTTGCTGCGACAGACGACTGCTTCTGCATTTAGTAAAAATTGTAAATGCACTAGCAATTACATGTTCCTACAAGTTGGGATGGCAGAAGCACACTCTGAAATAAGAGAAAGGGAATTGTGGAAATTCGTAGGTTTAATGGAATCTTTTTATGAAGGTTATAATTCATGCATACATACATATGTATGTAGGTATGTGGTATTTTTTTAAAGGACCGTAACAGCACTTTTTGGGAGAGTGACGTGCTTACGATGGACGATACCAGTATTAGGGAAAACTTTCGCCTAAACAGAAAGGCATTCCAAAAAATATGTAAAAAATGTCAACATATCGAATCTATTTTTATTTTACATTTTTGATTTTTTAATTTTTTGATTGATTGCCGACCGTGTTGCCGTATTGAAATTGCTAAATGCAGTATAAATTCAATTTGATTTAGTGCATTTACGTGAAATCTAATACACATTGGAATGGGGATAATTCTATAGTTAATTTGAATTAAGACTTTTAATGCAAATTAACGCTGTCGTCTGTCTAGGGTATAAGCTACGATACATAACTGAAGAAAGTTTAATCTTTCGTATAAAAAAATGAGGAAGCAATACAATTTAACTTTCGATCAAATATTTGGCGATTTCCATTGTTAAATGTCAGGTGGAGCTGTAATAGAATACTGGTAAATTTTGAAGGATAAATCAGATAACATACACTTTGGTTATTTTTGCCTTAAAAGTTGAATACTTAACCATTTTAAATAATCGGATACTGATTATGAAATAATTAGATAGATTGTAGAATACAAACAGCAGTTTGAAAAAAAATTTAAAGAATTTTATAAATTTACGTTGAAATGACATGAAATGTTTTTCCTGCAGAAAAGAGATATCATTCTGGAATAAAGTCAGAATCGGAAAATGTAAAAGTTGCAGAAGAAGAAAAGAGCATCCTCGGAGAGAAACCAAAAAGAATTGAGAAAACGGTATTTATAGTTCCGGCGAGACCATTATACCAGTACACGTATAATGGTTGCAAGATCTGCAACATTTGCAAGATCTGTTTACATCGAAGGGCGATTTCCGCTATTGTTTAAGAAAGAAAAAATTTTACTCTAGCGACAAATTCCTGGCTAGTATATGTAAGTGGGTCGGCGCCACACGTACAAATAGGAAACTAAATTAACTGCACATTTTAACAAATATCTGATATACTGAATATTTTTTTTCTTAAACGCATTCGTTGAATGTATAAGCTATCAACGATTGCGTGCTTGTTAGGATCACGTTCACAAGGACCGTTTTGTGTTTCTGCCATCTCTAATCAGATTATTTCTTGAGGTGAGCTACTGTTCAGTTGACAGCTACAGTGGTTGACAAAAGAAAAAAGAAAAGAAGTCAAAAGTTCGGACACGCTTTTAATTTTTTTTTTAAAGAGACAAATAAAATTTAATGAAAGGATCGGATTTTAAATGACAACAATGAAAAATAAAAAATAAATTATAAGTGAAATGAAATACATTTATTGAAATAACATCAAGAGAAAATGTGGAATAAAAATTTGGAAATAAAAAAATATTTAGAAAAGTTAAAAAATCTAAAAATTAAACAATTCAACAATGAAGTATTTTCAATTGTCATTCAATACTTCATCTGATCAACGCACTATAGGAAAATTTCCCCCTTTTTGGCCAAAATTAATGACAGCCAAACGGGTGGGCCGATTTGTACGATTTTTTGGATTTGACTTTTTGTGAACACTTAAGGGTGTAACCGCAAAAGTTTTTAACAGATAATCTGGTTTCTAAACTGCTTTCTTCCTAAAATTTTCGAGTGTATACTTACCTTTCGAATATAACAGTAAAAATTAATTTTAACAATTTAATGAAGTAACAAACAAAGTAATGTTTAAAAAGGATGTTGTTCAACAATTTGATTTTCGAGTTCCAAACCGTCAACTAAATGTACTATACATGGGTTCAAAATGCCACCACTCTCCATTTCATCATCTTCACTTTCGGGATTTTCTTCGTCTGTTTAAAAATTTTCTACAAAATTTTTCTCCTCTGATCTTAGTAATTCGATCACTTCTGGTGAAAGCTTTAATTTTTTCTTGTGCTTGATGCGTTTGTTCAACGAGATGCTGGAAATGAGTGAATCTGATGTGTCCAATGCTCGATTAAAAACTAAATCTTATTGGTTACATTTAAGAGCAGACGCAGACGTCGGTTTGTTCTCTCAGATTTTTGGCAAAAAGGTATTTGCGGTCGTCCAGGTTTCAATTTAATAGAGACACACTGCGTTTCACGTTTTTTGATCGAAGTACTGACTCTAAACCAAACATCATGATGTTTTTCAAAAATTTAAAATAAATATAACTATAACTATAAATTAACTAGTAGCGAATTTTAAACTGTACTTTTTCTTAAATATAAGTTCAAAATCGATATTTTGAAAGAAGTTGAGAATATTAATAGGGCAATTCATCTCACTAAAAGTAACATAATTAGTAGCTTGATCATATCCAACAAAGAAGTTTAGAAAATAAATGAAATTTTTATAAAAGAAAATATACCGTTTGATTCTCTAGAAGAATCATTAAAATTTGCTGACGTACGAGTCGCATTCAAGTAAAATATGTTCTATATTGTAAAAATACCGAAAACTGGAAAAGAAATTTGTAACTCTATTTTGATTAAGCCTTTAAGTAAAAATAATCTATATATATAAAAGAGAAACTCTGTGTGTGTGTTAGCTATAGAATCCGAAACCGTATAGACGATCGGACTCAAACTTTGGCAAGTTGATGTACACATTCCCAGGAGTGTTTATGGGTGGAAAAAAGTGGGAGGGCCACGCCCATAAAAAATTAGTCATCATTTTTAGCTACTTGGACTTGACCTATTTTTCTGAAACTTTGCACATATATTGAGCTGTCATGACTTTATAATTTTGTGATAAGAAAAGTGGACGGGGCCACGCCCATGCAAAAGTTATAATTTTCAGCTACTTGCACTGGACTGATTATTCTGAAACTTCGCACACATATTGAGCTGTCATGACTTTATAATTTTGTGATAAAAAAAGTGGGCGGGGCCACGCCCATACAAAAGTTATAATTTTCAGCTACTTGCACTGGACTGATTATTCTGAAACTTCGCACACATATTAAGCTGTCATGACTTTATAATTTCGTGATTAGAAAAGTGGGCAGGGCCACGCCCATAAAAAAAAGTTATAATTTTGAGGGACTTGCACTGGACCGATTTTTCTGAAACTTTGCACACATATTGAGCTATCATGACTATTTAGTTTCGTGATTAGAAAAGTGGGCAGTGCCACGCCCATAAAAAAAGTTTTATATTTCAGCTACTTAAACTTCTCTAATTATTCTAAAACTTTTCACACACATATTGAGGTCTCATGATTATATAATTTCGTGATTAGAAAAGTGGGAAGGGGCCACGCCCATAAGAAGACAGTTGTCTTTTAGCTACTTGCACTAGATCGATTTTTCTGTAAATTTGCACACATATATTTAGCTGTCATGACTATATAATTTCGTGATTAGAAAAGTGGGCGGGGCCACGCCCATAAAAAAGTTATAATTTTGAGGTACTTGCACTTGACTGATTTTTCTGAAACCTTGCACACATATTGAGCTGTCATGATTTTATAATTTTGTGATTAGAAAAGTGGGCAAGGGCACGCCCATAAAAAATAGTTATAAATTTGAGGTACTTGCACTAGACCGATTTTTCTGAAACCTTGCACGCATGTTGAGCTCTCAAGATTTTACAATTTCGTGAGTAGAAAAGTGGGCAGTGCCACGCCCATAAGAAATAAGTGATAATTTTTAGCTCCTCGCACTAGATCGATTTGTCTGAAACTTTGCACACATATTGAGCTGTCATGACTATATAATTTCGTGATTAGAAAAGTGGGCGGGGCAACGCCCATAAAAATGTTATTATTTTGAGGTACTTGCACTGGACCGATTTTTCTGAAACTTTGCACACATATTGAGCTGTCATGACTATATAATTTCGTGATTAGAAAAGTGGGCAGGGCCACGCTCTTAAAAAAAGTTATAATTTTTAGGTACTTGCACTGGACCGATTTTTCTGAAACTTTGCACACATATTACGCTGTTATGACTTTACAATTTCGTATTTCGAAAATTGGCAGTGCCACGCCCATAAAAAAAGTTATCACTTTCAGCTACTTGAACTTCACCAATTTATCTGAAACTTTGCACACATATTGAGCTGTTATGACTATACAGTTTCCTGATTAGATAAGTGGGCAGTGCCACGCCCATAAGAAATAAGTTATCATTTTTAGCTACTTGCACTAGATCGATTTTTCTAAAAATTTGCACACATATTGAGCGATCATGACTATTTAGTTTCGTGATTAGAAAAGTGGGCAGTGCCACGCCCATTTTAAAGAAGTTATAATTTTGAGGTACTTTGTAGCGAAGCTAATATAAAGCACTGTAGGGCACTTCACTTAAAAACACATTTGTACCGCAGGGTACCTAAACTCACAATTATTTTGGTAAACTGTAATATAAACCCTGTTGTGACGATATAAATGAATGTGTGTGAAATAAGCCGTGCTTGAGAAAAGTTCGCATTACTTGAATACGTCTGGCAAGCGTCTAGCGGCAGTTGACAATATCAAGTGCTTGTGTGCCGTTACTCTTGCCGTTTTGGGCAATGATATAAACACACACACGAACCTACACTATTGGTGTGTATGTGTGTATTACAGTGCCGGACCGCTTCATATTACTTTCACTCTTCATATTCTTTCCCACGGCATATCAGTGTGGGACTGACCACTAAATTTCAAGTACTAACGCTAGTTATTTAATTAAAATAATAATTTTAGAATAAGTACTAACCAACACTAGACTAGTTTTAAGATTCTCATAAGTAGTATATAAGGAAATAATTTTAAGAACAAAATAACAATTATAATTTAACTGCACTTACATAGTTGAGCTTCCTAGAGGAGATCCTAAAATTAAATACTAAATAAAAATCACAGTAGAGCTCCTAGAAGAGCTCACTGGAAAATCAACAAATAATCTGTTTCCTTATCATAAATTATTAAACTAAATTTACAACTTGCTCTGGACCGATTTTTGTGAAACTTTGCACACATATTGAGTTGGCATGACTATAGAATTTCTTGATAAGATAAGTGGGCAGTGTCACGCCCGTAAAAAAATTATAATTTTCAGCTACTTGAACTTCACCGATTTTTCTGAAACTTTGCACACATATTGAGCTGTCACGACTTTTTAGTTTCGTGATTAGAAAAGTGGGCAGTCCACGCCCATTTGCATTCCACTCAGCTAGTATCGGATGACTAATTTTTCCTTAATATTCTTGTCGTTATCACATTGAACTTATAGCCTAAAAATTAAAAAAAAAAAATTAAAATATAATACAAATTGAAAAAGTTCATAAAAATTAAAATACAATAAAAAAGTTATAATTTTTAGCTTTTTGCACTTGATATTCAATTTAAATTCAGAATGTATTTTTATTCATTATGAAAGTAAAATTTGAAAGAATATTTAAGTGAAGGAAAAATATTATGGTACAGAAAATAATTGCGAACCTATAAATGAAATTAAACTTTGTAATTAAGATCAAATCGATAAATTAATAAGAAACGATAATTGTTTAAAAAACCTATTAGAAAATAAGCCTTATGAGTGTACTGTTACTTACACACAACATGTGAAAAAAATAGAAGAGATAAGTAATGAATTGATTTTGTTTAACGATTTTTAAGGAGACATTGTTATAAAAAATAATACACAGAATTAAAAAGAAACAAAAGTCTAAACGAAGTACCATACTTTTGAACACAACTCGTACAGCCTTAATAAAAACAGAAAGGTTGCAATCAGCTGACCTCAGCGTCTGCACATTTTTGTTATTTAGCTTTCATTCATTTATTTGTTTTTTTTTTGTTTTCCGTTAATAAGTTGAGTCGACACAACGGTCGCTCAGGCGACCTTAGCATAGTTTTATATACATATATATTATACAAAATGGGGTGTAACTCAACATAAATATATGGCAACATAGAAAAACGATTTTACAATCGATTCTAAATGAGCAGGATTTGATCAGCAATGGACTCGGGAGTGAAACATTTTTTTTGTTTACTACTTTCCATATTTTTTTAAGTACCAAAACGTTAAAATTTGGTTACGAATAAGTAACTGTGATTTGTAACGATTCTTTGTTATGATGGAAAACTTCGGAAAGAGTGCTACCTAATACATCGGCTGTGCTCGTCGGATAGGGGGGTGTATTATTATCCCAAAGCTAATTAAAAAAATTTTTGAATCGTATACAGGGACTTAACTTTAGGTAGCTACAACACAAAAAAAATATTTTCAAGATATGCCGGACTATGAGAGATGTATATATAGTTGATATGTAGATAGCTTATGGTAGAATTTGTTATACTACTGCTTTGCCCACCCTCCATGCTGGCAAAATTTCAGTGTTGTCTGCCAGCCCAAACAAATAACTTAAAAGAAAGTTTTAGTCCCTTTCCTTCATTCCTGTATCCTCACCTTTCGCAAAATAAATAGAGCAATTCAAATATACATGACTAAAACTGTTAACAAGTTAACAATTTATTGGTTAATCATATTAAAATAAACAAAGGAAAAACAAAATACGAAAATGAATTATAATATTAAAAATTAGAATTCGTTAAAACTTCTTAAATTATTAAATTATTAACAATAAACTAACAGTAATTATATATAAAAATTAAATGATAGACGATATATAGATGTACACAGATTTGATATGTATCTTTTTCGAAAATTAATGTAAGAAAAAAAAGTTTTATTAGTATTATTGTTATAAAAGAATTATGAATATTTTTATAACCACATAATTATTTAATTTGATTCATATTTGGTTTATCGCAAAATTTTTGGAGTTATATGCCTTTAGGTATTATGTGATACTATTGACATCAAAAGAAAGTTTTAACTTACAGTTGTCTTATCCCACGATGTCAGCAGGCGCCCGATGACTTTTGATCAACTGCAAGTATTGCTTATTGCAAATCAATAAACGCTGGTGTTTCTTTATATAGATTAAGCTATGTTAATATGCATAAAGAACTAATAATGTTATGTGAGAGCGATTCAGGTAGCGTTTAAGAATGAGTTTGTGGTTTTGAGAATTTAGGTGTGTGACTGTATTTGTATGGACGTGTGTGTTTTACATTTACACTTCTTGGAACAATTAATTTAGCAATATTATGAATTAACAATTATAAATGAACTTTGTTCAAATATTAAAATTTTAATTTAATTTTAGAAATAAAAATAAAAAAAAACTAGAATTTAGGAGAATTTTTTTTTAGGACTACAAAGGGAAAACAACAAAAAATATAATAAAACACGATTAAGAATACACTATCACGTTTATGTTATCGTGTTCCACGGTAAAAGTAATTGTAAAGCTAGATATCTCTAATACAACAATACGTTGTTCCAAATTTTTAATAAAAATTAGCGTGATTTGCCCTGCAAAACGAATATGCCGATAAATGACCCACAATCCTGTTCCTTTTCCGCAAAATTTTTTGTCCAGCAAAAACTATGATGATTTTTTTTCTTAAGGTACCAGTTTGTAAACTGGATACTCAATCGGTAATAGTTGAGAGGGCGTAATTTGATCACTCTACCAATTAGAGTTCCTATTAAACGTATAATAGAAATTAATTCTTCCAAGGCATCAAATCTTAAAATTGCCTCGGTTCTTGCTCCACACAAAAAAAAAAATAATTCCAAAACCATTCACTTTTCCTTCCTTTACACCGTAAAAATCAATAAAAAAAATTCTTTTGAAACAAAACTTAAACATTTTTTAAACTATAAAAAGCAATACTAATTTGTTTGTATACAAAATTATAATTTATTCGATCTCTTTTTAAATACTAAAGTAGAATTTTACTACCCTCAAAAAAAAAAGAACAACTAAAATTTCGAATAAGAGACAAATAATAACGTTTAAAACTGTCGTCCTCACAGATTTAAATCTTAATTTAGCATCATTTTAGATTTATTTTACAAAAATACAATTTTTTTTATTTAAAAATAAACTTTTGTTTTTTATTTTATTTGTTTATTTTGTAACCAAAAAAATAAACGATGTAACCAAAAAAATAAACAAAGTTTGGCAGTAGTTTTGCCAATTAGCTGGGCTAATAATTTCACCTCTATGAATTCGGCTTGCTACAGAACATAAAGAATACCAATTTGGCGATGTACGCTATTCCTTTTTAGCGATTGAGATTTAGCTTTAGCTAAGAGAATTACAGAATAAGGCTGCAGTAGTCTGTTTATTACGTTAAAAACATATGAAATGTATCTCTGACAATATTCAAGCAAGATTTTATTTTGTATGAAATAATATTAACAATTTCGTATTTTGTAAATAGTTTTTTTTAGAATTGAATATTGCATTATCTATATATGTAAGTACTAGAAATATTTGAAACAAATCCTACTAATATAATAAATGTGAATGTTTGTATGTTTGAATATTTGTTACTCAATCACGCAAAAACGGCTGAACGGAACCAAATAAAATTCGGCACATAGATAGATAACAACCTAGATTAACATATAGGCTACTCTTTATCACGATAATAACGCGAAATCGTTGGCAAACTCATCATCACACAATCTTAACGAGTTGTTTTTGTTGTAAATATTTTTATGTTTATGTCTAGCTTTTATCCCGATAACTACGCAGGCACAAGCTAGTATAAATATAAATATATTTTATAATGCAGGAAATATTAGAAGTAAAATTAATAAATAAAGAATTTAATTTTTTTCCCTTGGTGCTTAAAACATACACATACTATAAAGATATTACAGCACAAATATTATATTTGAATTATATTTGTATTATAAATATATTTTTATTTTATTAATTTTAGAACTCTTAATGGAAAATTCAAAAGTTTAGCAAAAGTTGAAAAACTGCCTATTTGGCGTGGAAATGCTTGGGAGAGATTCGCAAAGGTAAATATGATAATATATATTCCTCTCTATTTTGTAAACCGAGTTTAAACGAGTGATTTTTCAAGAATAATTTAAAAAGCGTTTTTAAAGTCCAACAATATACATACATATATCGCACGATTAACATTAAATGCGCATTCGACATTAAAGTTCTCTAATTTTAATTCAAATATTTATTAGAAAAAATTGCATTAAATTTTGTTTTGACCAAGTTTGCTTACTCGAATTTAAATTAAGTAAAATCATTTGAATTCAGTTTATAAAATAGAAGAATAATGTTGATTTTACATGTCAAATATATTTATGTCTTTTTTTTTTAATAGGCAAATATGTTGATCTGATCTTTCACAGTATTTTAAAATAATGCACAAATAAGTAGGTACATACAATTAATAAGTATTGCAATTTTTTTCTCTTATAAATATGTTATAATAAAAATTTTTACTTTCAAATATAAAAAACTTCTTTAATTTTCTGGTAAATGGAATTTACTAATAATTGCAGTCATTGTGGTGATGATTTGTTACATACAGTGGCCGAGAACGACCACAATTTTTGACATTTTAGAAGTCTAAGAACGTCAAATAAAAAACTAATGATGCAGTTTTGTTCCAAATTCAATTTTATTAATATAAGCAAAAAAAAAATATATTTTCCAGCATTAACTTAAAAATTTATCCAAGAAAAATAATTAAAATACGTTGACAAAAGTCTACATACGATATTCAAGATAACATAAAAACTTATTTCAAGTATTAAAAACTACCACTAATTTTTAAAATTAATACTTAGTTGGGCCACCATGGGCATCTATGACTGCCTGTAACCTTCTTGGCATCGAATTAACTAAATTTTCTAACTCTGTAGATTAAATATTTTGCCATTCTTCTTGAAGCTTCAATCTCAGCATTGGGGCACTAGTAATATTATGATTTCGGATTTTTCGTTGTAGTATCTCCCACACGTGCTCAATAACGTTCAAGTCCGGACTTTGTGGTGGTATGTGCAACTGTCGTGGAGCATGGTAAAGCAACCAATCTTTGACAATTAACGCCATATGCTTCGGATCGTTGTCTTGTTAGAATATCCAACTTTCACCCAGACTTAAATTGTCAACCGATTGTCTCAAATTTTGTTCTAGAAAAGATTTGTATTGATACCGATCCATATTACCCTAACCTAACAACCAAATAAAATATTGAAAAATTAGTTGGGAGCATATCCCGAATAATTTAGTAAATTATTTATAAATAAAAATTTTATTTTTCGGTTGCCATTTATGCACATTTAGTGTTAACCAACGGTTAGCCAAATGTGTAATGGATAAGAAAAATAAAATACTTTAATAAGGAAAAAATGTTGGTTGGGTTTTTGAGGAAGTTTTTTTATAGTTTTTCGTTTTATTTTTGAATTCTTATTTTGTTAATAAGAATTTAGAAATAAAGCTTATAACTTTTTAAAACTTTTTCAAGAATTTGGGTAAAAGGTCTACTGATGATCTGGTATAAGCACCAGTGGAATGCATATAGACCAGCTTAAACCTAACAACCAAATAAAATATTGAAAAATTAGTTGGGAGCATATCCCGAATAATTTAGTAAATTATTTATAAATTAAAAAAAAAATTAAAAAAAAAATAAAAAAAAATTATTTGGCTCAGCTGGGATTCGATCCCACGTTTACTTTAACCAATATACAAGTTTTTATGTATGTATGTTGTTGTTGTAATGTTGTTTTTGTGAAAAAAATCGATGTGGTCGTGGGTTTTTGCTCATATCTCAGTTGTTTATGAACCGATGTTTCTAATTTTCAATACCGATCTACTCCCGAATATTTCTGATATTGTAATACCTCACCCGGGTCCAAGCGATTTCGGGGGGCTTCAAAAAGATGATTTCAACATACACACGGACAGACGGACAGGGCTTAATCGACTTCCCTATTCATAAGCTTTCAGAAAATATATACTTTATGGGGTCGGAAATGAAAATTGTAGAAATTTCACACGGAATGATGAACCTATATATACCCTTTTTCACTGTGTGAAGGGTATAAAAAGAAACAACTATTTATGCAAAGAAAAAAATAATATTAAAAAATATGATAATTATGAAAATTATATGTGTATTATCTTTTTAATTGAAAAGTAAATCATCGATTTCTGAAAAAATTGTAAAATCATCCGCCCCATACTCACTAGTTTGTGTCTCATCGATGACAAAATAAACCTTATTGTCTACCAAATATTAAAAAACGCCATCCTGTAAATATGTTCCCATAATTTCAGGAATTGATGGCTTAATAGATTTAACTTATACATTATTTTATTAAAATACACAAAAATATAAGTCCGCATGTAGCTAAAATTAAAAAGTAACTGATATATATAATATATTTTTATTATTTTTTATTTTTTATAGTTTTTTAATTTGTTTTTTTTGGAATATTTTTTTTTAAATTTTTTTTTTGTTTTAATATACAGACGTAAATTTATAATTTTACAATGGGATGTTCTTATATATGTCTGTATGCTTTTTATTCGTATTTTGTATGTACGTATTTCATATGAGATAAATGGTGTTGCAAACTATTGTTATTGCATGACTACACGTTGTGAAGGGTATAAAAGATTCAGCACAGCCTAATATATCACTCTTGTTTTAAATCTTTTTGTGGGTATTTTTTAAATATTTTAGTGATTTAGCAATCAGATTCATGGCTCGATATTTTTCTCCAGAGCATAGATTGTGAGGCTCGATATCAGTGAGTTTAAATAAAACCCTATAAAAATTTTTGTTTGAAAAAGTAAAAAATAAAAATAAACACATGAACTGTGAAAAATATGTAAAAATAGATTTGACTGAAAAGAAAAATTTTTGAAAAATATTAAAAGATATTGGTTGTGAAATTTTTAACTGAAAAGGAAATAAATTTAAATTGAAAAGTGCGTTGCAAGAATGTATAAGATTTGTGTGTGTGCAGCTTGAATAAAAATTAAGTTCCTGAAACTGCCACGTCTTGTACTTAGAGGACAATTAATTTTTTTTGTGATTAAATATTACCATTGAAGGTGTTTCGTATAGTACTTTTTCCTGGTAAAAATTTTTATTTAGAGGCACAGAAGAAAATACAATAAAGAAAGCTTTTATAAATTTTCTTCGAATTGGTGGACGTGGCATATAATCACAGTTAATAGGGGAAGAATATAATTCAAGAATACATTCCCTTACTACTTTCACCATCTTCATCAATACGGTCTCTTTTTATCTGATGGATCTTGATTTTAGCAACATGGCTAAATAGAAAAATAAATTCAACACGTACAATAGACTGGTAATAAACGGCAGCTAAAATTTGCAAATTTATTGTATACTAGCCAATCCCGGCGCGCGTTGCTACGCCCCTTCATGAATTTTAATCGCATTCTAAATTTTAATCGAATATCAAGTGCAAGGCTAAAAACTATAACTTTTTCTTTATGAGCGTGGCACTGCCCACTTTTCTAATTACGAAACTGTATAGTCATGACAGCTCAATAAGTGTGCAAAGTTTCAGAAAAATCGGTCCAGTGTAAGTACCTCAAAATGATACCTTTTTTTATGGGCGTGGCACTGCCCACTTTTCTAAATACGAAACTGTATAGTCATGACAACTCAATATGTGTGCAAAGTTTCAGAAAAATCGGGCCAGTGCAAGTACCTTAAAATGATACCTTTTTTTTAATGGGCGTGGCACTGCCCACTTTTCTAATGACGAAAGTGTAAAGTCATGACAGCTCAGTATGTTTGCAAAGTTTCAGAAAATTCGGTCCAGTGCAAGTAGCTAAAACTGATAACTAATTTTTTATGGGCATGGCCCCGCCCACTTTTCTAAACATAAAATTATATGGTTATGACAGCTTAGTATGTGTGCAAAGTTTCAGAAAAATCGGTCCAGTGCAAGTACCTCAAAATTAAAACTTTTTTAGGGGCGTGGCCCCGCCCACTTTTCTTATTACAAAATTATTTAGTCATGACAGCTCGATATGTGTGCAAAATTTCAGAAAAATCGGTCAAGTGCAAGTAGCTAAAACTGATAACTAATTTTTATGGGCGTGGCCCCGCCCACTTTTTTCCATCCATAAACACTCCCTGGTATGTGTACAACAACTTGCCAAAGTTTGAGTCCGATCGGTTTTACAGTTTCGGAGTCTATAGCTAACACACACACACAGAGTTTCACTTTTATATATATAGATTATAATAATTTGAACAGTATATTGTTTATTGTAGTATTATACATACACTTTTGTTGTCCTAAGCCAACAGGTGAAAAGTTATTAATAATGGAGTAATTTGAGCTTTAATTTACACGTGGGTATCAAAGGGTAAGGTTATAACAATGATATTTCAGTGACAATAAAATGCGCTTAAGCGAATATAAACAGTTGCATTAAAGTATAGTCATACTGTTGCATTTAATTTTACGTAGTGTAACAAATATGCTACAAGACGTAATATATTTTTGTTAAATTAAAATAGCTTATAATCACACTTTTTTATTACCTATTAATTTTATTATTTACCATAAAAATTTTTTTTTTATCTGTAAAAATTAATTTTTTGTTAGGTAATCTAATTCTGGAATTTTAATTGAAAATGTAGAATTATTATATTAAAAAATTTTTATCTTTATTTACTTTGAAATAAATAATTGATTACGTTATATTAATATGAATTTATAAGACAAATCCTTAATATTATATCATGAAAGACTAAAGACATTAGCAGGTAGATACTTTGGGATATCAAAAATATAAAAAGGATAGCATGGTGACATGCTATCCTGACATTAGAAGAGGATACTCCGCCTAATCCTCTTCTGCTAAGCTTTTCACTCATTAGTTTTCTTTTCTTTCTTTTATTTTCATTTCGTAGTTATATATTTTTTTTTGTGTGCTTTTTTATTATTTTCTGTAGTCGAATTGAGAAAATAGCTACCTATTTTTATGTGTGGCGAATCGTAATCTAACTTGATATGGGCAAGATCCTCCCAGTTATGGCTTGGTTCGTTACAAGGTTGTACAGTTTTCTTAAGTGTTCTGTAAGTAGAAAAAAAGTTGCATTGAGAAGAAATATACAAATATTTAAAACTTTATTTAAAAGTACTCACTGAGAGTTCGACGAAGATAGATTCCTTAAAATAACTCGGCAATTATTTCATATTAAACAGGGCGTTCAGTATTGGTCAATGTTGTCTACTTTTTGTAAGGAACCTCCGGTTAGTCCGGGTTTATGCCTGGGTATCTCAGTCAGTCCAGAGTTCCTTAGCATAAAATGATATCGCATTAGTTTTATTATTTTCCTATATAATTATTTCATTTCAATTTCTCATTTAATTGTTCTTTTGACTTCTTGTGGCTTCAGGTAGCGGCTGGGATCGGATTTGAGCTGGGTTTTAGACCTAATCCTCCTGCTTGTCTCCTATGTTTTAATCCTATTTCGGATGTAATTCCAATATCTACGCTTGTCCCTTTATTTTTCGAGTGTATGTAGAGGAAAATACTGTTTCTTTGCCCTGAGCAAGTGCCGTAACCTCCTCTCTCCGTTGGATGTAATCCGTGGGAATTAAGTCGGATATAAATCCTTCTTGCCTGCTGGTTGTAAACCAGCCCCTATGTTACTAAA
This sequence comes from Phyto melanocephala, assembly GCA_941918925.1. NCBI lineage: Eukaryota > Metazoa > Arthropoda > Insecta > Diptera > Rhinophoridae > Phyto > Phyto melanocephala. The sequence continues at coordinate 40,205,514 of OW799234.1, read as the reverse complement.
AAAACTATTATTGGTATTACCAATCTGTTAATTATTTTCCCTAGCACTGCTCAATAAAATTTTTCTTGCCAGATAAATGCCACCTTCGCCCTGACTATACCACAAAAACTGAACTGCACAATTCCATTGAAACACTCAAAAACAATCAATCGCCGTCATGCACTCGCTTATATACAGCGTTGGGCCTGTTCGTAAACGCATCACTGCGCTGCACAATATGATTACTTTGCGCTGCCACTGCAAATCATATGTTGCTGATGCTTCTTTTTGCTTATTTTATTGCTGCATTTACGAACGAGCGAACACTGCAGAAAAATGGAAAAAATGATTATAAATTTAATTTGTGAATTTGATAATACAATATCTGACATATATTTAAAATTCGAGGCTGAAAATGTTTAAAAAGTAAAATAATCAAAAATAAATCATAAAAAATCACATTCTTTATACTCACACATCTATTGCATCAGGAATTTTTGTGATTAGTTTTTTGTATTTATTTGCGCATAATGTTGTTCAATGTTGCATTTACGAACAGATGACAGCTGCAGTGTTGCCAACGTTTGCATTTACGAACATTGTGCGCATAATATGCACAGCTGTGATGCATTTACGAACAGGCCCGTTGTAACTACAATTTGTTGCTTCGTAGCTACTAAATTCCGCTATAACACGTGTTGACCCACTACCTGCCCCTTGCTTTGATCTCTTTGACCTCCTGTAAATCTGAAATGAAACATTATAACATTGCGGATGTAATACGCCCCAATATATGAATGTGATCCATTTTCTCCCAACAAAACTATTGCCCCTATTGCGGTTCTCCACTTTTGTAACAGTTTGGTTGTCTTTGGTAAATTGACATTGCCAACTTACAGTTGACTTTTCAGTTGTGTATCTATTTTTTCGTGGCATTACCGTTTTCAACTTTGAAAAAATTTGGTCGACAAAAACGATGAATACACACAACTGCTTAAGAGTAGTTGTGTTATTGGCAGTTAAGGTTGATTTTTTTAAAAGCGTTAAGAATGGAAAACAAAATATTGAGATCGTAAGTATATGTACATTTTTATAACTACTTTTTAATTTCATTGCATTTTTAATAGCTTCCGTCATAAAAAAATCTAACAGCAGCACATAACTTTAATATAGTGTGACGGCAAGCCCTGTGAGACAAACTTTTGTCACACCCGTTGATATAATTAGTTAATGTTTTGCTACACCCTGTACGTGTAAACTGTGGTCACACACTGTACTTTTCATGATATGAAATTTATGCCAAGCAGGGCTAAGTTTTATTTGTCCGAAAACTTATGGTACACACTGTGTATGAAAACTTTTGTTCCACACTGTAGTTAACAGTTGACATTTTGGGTCACAAATAATAAACAATAGCAAAATAGGACAAAAACAAACAAGAATTGATCAACACATAAACTTGTAAAGTTGTCAGTAGAACATAGTAAGGAAATTTAGTACATACATATGTACATATAAAAAGGGCAGCTTAAATTCTAGTCATTCATTTCTGGTTTCGCAGTCTAGACAGGGAACAATTAAAGTCAATGCAAGGTAAATATTTCTAGTAGTTAATTAGATTTAAAAATCCATTAGTGGTTATCGAACATAAAGTGGATTTTTATAAAACCTCGTAGAGAAGCCTAGTGTCAGTAGACAGGGTGTGTGGTGTGTACGAGTAACCCTTAGTGTTATAGCGATCACGAACCTGAAGCTCGATCAGAGAGTGTAAGAACTTATTACTTTAGGAAAAGTTGATTAAGCTAAATAATTTTATAACAAAACCCAAACATTATTCATAATTTAAATTTACAGCTGTGGACGAGTAGTAAGCGAGGATCTGGAGAGGACCTGAGTATGAAAAGAGAGGGACGTCTATGGATTCACCATTTGGTATATTTAATTTAATATATTGTAAGATATTTGAAGTTTATAATAAAACTAACTTGAGTTTAAAGGCAGAACAGCGTGTTTCATTTTTTCTTGTAACGAACCCAGGACAAGGCTGAGTATACCCCAAACAAAGTCGTTACAAGTTGCGCCCGAGCAAGGACTTCAACAAGGAAGAAAACACATTGAAATCGGCAGAAATCAGGATAATAAAAACCAACTGGGTATACAGTCTCAAAAAGGAGGAGCTGGTGAACTATGCACAAGACTTCGGGCTAGATTCGGAAGGCACCGTGGAGAAGATTAGGAAACGTCTTGTGGATTTCATCAGAAACGGCGATCAACAAAACGAGGTTATGCAGCAACTCGAGATATTGGAACAAAAACATGGCAGAGGAACTTCTCCGTCGAAACAGGAACCAACGCCGTGCAGCAGTAGGGCAGGAAACACAACCATAATTCCACAAATAAACATAACTGGTACCGAGACAACAGGTGAAACCTTCAGGAACCGCGCAAATATTGAACAAGTACTGACCTCTTTTCCTGTACAACAAGAGGAGCGATAAGAATATTTATACGTGATAGAGCAGGTGAGAAAGTGGCCTTTTAAGTTCGATGGGAATAAGCATCCAATTGCGTGGCTGGAACGGATTGAAGAATTAGCAAACGTTTACAAAATACGGCTGGATTTGCTTCCGCGGACAATGCCTGAACTATTGAGAGATTTTAGTTTGCCATGGTATCGCAATAACAACAGGAAATGGAGGAATTGGAGCGGTTTTAAACAGGATTTTCTTCGATTTTTCTTGCCATCAGGGTATTGTAAGAAACTGGAGGACACGATTCGTGCTAGAAAACAAAAGGTAGGTGAAACTTTCAAAAATAATATGGTGGCGTTGCAGAATCTCATGAGGCAGGCAGGGTTCAGCGAAAAGCAGCAATTAGATAGACTGTATGATAATACGATTCCGGGATACAGGATGTACATCAAAAGAAGTGAATTTCATAATCTGTTAGAACTAGTTCAATTGGCCGAGGATTATGAGGATTTACAGTCGGAGGAGTTTCAGGCCCCATCACGACAGGATTTCCCAACACCACAACCGAAGGGAAGAGGGGAAAATGAACAAAAAGTCGCTGGAAGAAAAGGTTCACCAAGTACATCTAGTCTAACAGATACGATTAATCCCAGGTTAGCACGTCGTCGCTGTGGACAGGAAGGACATGGCTATAAATTCTGCCAGAATGCACCGAGGTTATTTTGCTGGGATTGTGGACGTCCAGCGGTGAAAACTGTAGACTATTGCAGGAAGCAGGCGGGAAACGCTCGGGGGCCTCATTATTAAAGGGGGATGATACACTGATACACCTTTTTTATCTGGATCAAATTTGGGAGCGATGTACTTTTATGAGGGGCATATGTTTGTGAGAATTAAAGTGGGTGGGTGAAAGAGAGGCAAACGCTTTGATAGACACTGAGGCTTCCAGGAGTTTTATCAGCTGTAAGTATGTAAACAGGCTGATCGACAGGAGTCAACACTTCAAGAGTGATATGGTTATTTCTTTGGCAGATGGAACTAGGAAGGAGATAGATGAGGGAGTGGATGTAGAGGTAACGTGTGGGGATAAGAAAATTCGAATGGTTTTGCTAATTTTGCCTACTATGATAGACGATCTCATATTTGGAATTGATTTTCTAACGGCTATGGAAGCATCTCTCAACTGCGGTGGGGAAGAGTTCCATTTCGGCGGTAACAAGATGGTGTCAAGTGCAAAACGAGGGCGTTTTGCATGAATTGAAGAGTTGAAGGGTAGTGATAATGAACGGGTTAACCCATTAAGGCCCGAACTATGATGCCGTTGAGCTAGATTTATGAAACTTTTAGAATATGATTGATTTAGTCTTAATAAGATTAGGAACTAATTTAAAAAAAAATTATCCAGTGGAATCCGAGATAAACTACGTTGCGAAAACGCAACGCTGGGCCTTAACGATAAAAAACTTATTTTATTTTTGCAAACTAAAACTTTTTATTTGATTCTGTGACATACAAGCAAAAAAGTAAAAAAAGTAACAATATATTTTTAATTGTGGTAAGCTTCAAAGCATTTAGGATGCACTGCTACATTGCATTTACTACATATATAGATAGTTTGACTGCTACATTGACGGCACCTAAAACGTCTGATTTGGCGAACAATTTTATGATCTACACGATCAGTTCGAATTACTGAAAGCGGAGATGAAGTATTATTATAGAAGGGTCTTATTCTTTCATCATCTTCAGTTCGCAACAGACATTCTTATATAAACGTTCTAAACTCCAATTGGGACAAATATGCTTGCTTTTCTTCCTTTCTCAACTGGCAATGCAATTTCCAAGCATTTACAAGTGACGAATCCAGGGCATTGGTGAAAAGTGGCCAGTACCATTTCTTGCCTCTTACTTGAATGCGGTAGTTGTTCATCGCACTGTCAAACAAGTCGACTCCACATATTGTCTTATTATACTCATAAATGGCGTTTGGAATTGGTATGTTTGTAATTTTTTTATTTTTACGGTCATACCGTTTGGTTTGTTTTAACGGCTCTACAGGCAGATAGTTTGACAAAATAGTCACAACAGAATTGTCATAGCAGCAGTCGTAAACTCCACGATCTTGTTTTTTTTAAGCTTAAGAGGGAGATAATTTTGCGTCAGACGTCCGGTTTCCTCTTACTGTACCTATTAAAATATTTATATTACTATTAGCAGCGAAAGTTCAGTAGAACAAAGGCACCAAAATTTGTACCCAAGACGAATGGGTTTCCCTTTGACAAACATTTTACAGGAATGTCGACCATAATATGCCACCATAAAGTGGTGTTATTTTTGCAAATTTGTCTGTTTTATCTAATTAGGCGTTGTTGCTCACATGTATATTTGATTTTATACGCTTGAATCTCTCGCGCGTCATAGTTTCTTTAAGAAGTTTTTTTGACAATGCGGGACTTTCAGACCAGTACATTCGTATGTTAGGCATTGTATTGATGCCTGTTAAATACCTTCGAGCCCGAGTATAACAGGAAAATCACAATGAGCCGTGTGCGGGCCATATGGGGATTCGTAAGACAATTGCTCGTATTTGCAAACGATATTACTGGCCGGGGTTATTTAGAGATGTGGCAAGACATGTAAAAAACTGTGAATCATGTCAGCGATATAAAGCGAGCCAACAGAAACCAGCAGGTATGATGTATTCTCAGATACCGGAGAAGCCATGGGCAACCGTATGTGCAGATTGCGTGGGGCCATTACCACGATCTAAACATGGTAACTCGATGCTATTAGTTTTATTCGACAAATTCTCGAAGTAAGTGGAATTGATACCAGTGAGAAAGGCTACGAGTGAGGCAGTTCAGAAAGCCCTCTAAGGGATTTGGTACACCAAAAGGGTTGATAACGGATAATGGAACCCAATTCACTAGTCGCTCGTTTAAAAAGTTTTTATCAGATTACGGAATTCGGCAACAATTAACAGCCCCATATAAACCTCAGGAAAATCCAACGGAACGCGCAAATCGAACAGTAACAGATGTTAAATGAAATTTTTCAATTGGTAAAACGCAATCTGGAAGTAGCGGCCCAGGACCAGCGGAGGTACTACAATCTAAGATGACGGGAATGGAAGCCAAAGAAGGAGGAACGGGTGCTTGTAAAACAACATCATTTGTCCAAAGCGGTTGAAGGTTTCGCTGCAAAATTGGCTCCACGGTACAATGGACCATACATAACAAATAAATATATTTCACCAGTTATTGTGGAAGTGTTAGATGAGCAGGGTTGCAAGAAAACTACTCATGTAAGACGACCTTGCATTTACTACCAGCGAATCTGAGGAAGAGACACAGCAGGAAGAGTCGGTAAAATCAACCATCCTGCCCCGAGAAAGTCTCATTGAATACATCGACTTGACGGAGGCTACTGATGAAGAGGAACTGTTCCCAACACAATGTTCGCAACCGGAGTCGTCAATACCAGAGCTGACCGAACAATTTGAGCAAGCCACCGAAAACTGGTACGGGAATGACACGCTATCGATTCATATTGATTGGACCGTAGAAGACCTTGGGAAATTAGTTAGCTACCGCACCAACTATATTAAAAGTGAGTGTAGGCCAGATTAACGACGGCCTACTGTTCCAGAGACAGATTTCGAATCTCACAGGGGGAACCTTACCGCCAGAATTATGGGCATATATGACAGGGCTCATTCATAAAAGATCCGACCCGAGGTAAACGACTAAATTTTATAAAAAAGTTTGAAGGCCAGACATACCGGATAAGAGTTTCAAAATTTGGAAAGGCGAGCGTTAGAATCTGGAACACATCCGCATAAGGGACTAAATTATATGAATTTTATAATATATATATACTTATAATAACGGACAAATTAATAAAAGAAAAAAAAACTAAATAACCTGCTAGGTACAAACTTTTTTTGGAGAAAGGGGAACGTGTGACGGCAAGTCTTGTGAGACAAACTTTTGTCACACCTGTTGATATAATTACTTGTTTTGCTACACCCTGTACGTGTAAGCTATGTTCACACACTGTACTTTTCATGATATCAAATTTATGTCAAGCAGGGCCAAGTTTTATTTGTCCGAAAACTTATGGTTTTCACAAAACGACGACGACGATCGTGCGTTAATCCTAAATACTATAAATATGGATCAACTGACGCTGATGATGACGTTTCTATTTCCAACTTGTTTGCTGATTTTTTTCAACTACCTACTCTAAAAAAGTATAAAATAACATAACATCTTACCCATTTACCCTCGCGATGGGTAGTCATCTTGAAGCGATGCGGGGGCTTGCGTGCAGTGTTGCACAACTAAGAACTACCTTTTTCCTGTCTGTCAGCGTCTGTTTTCTCCTATGTGGGGACGGCTGATGGACTCGGCCACTGGGTGGTTTTCCCTCTCTCGTTCAGATTGGACCACCCAGTGTTGCTGTAATTGGCCCTATGGACCACGGCTGGTCTTCACGATCCCGCCAGGGAGTTATAGACTCGTATAAATCTACCCTAATCCACGGTGGGACTACATACGCCAAGGGATACGTGGCCAGGAGGGAGCCTGGTCGCTAGTATGTGAACTCTGGATACCGGTTGACCTCCAGTTTCAATTTAGACTTGCCTGTGCATGTGGGGCTCTGTGCGGGTCGACTTTTCTTTCCCCAATACTCGTGGGAACAAGATTGATTCAACGAAAGTTTCGAATGAAAATTGTATTAATCGGGGAACTTCGAAAGGAACGGACAATGAAGCCTTGCAAAAGGTGGAGAGGTAAGTTGCTGAGGATACTCCGATCAGACGTGGCCAATGGAGAGATCGGATTGAGATGGACATTGAAGCCTCGCAAGAAGTGGAGAGGTTAATCTCTGAAGATACTCCAATGCGTTGAGAGGTAACGGTGAAGGACATTGATGTATCACATCAATGCAGGAAGGCTATTGAAAAGATATCAAATCGGATCGATAGCCTTATGGATGAGGAGACGACACCTGAAGTAGAGGGAACAGGGAAAAAGTTTAAGGGTGATAAACCCAGAAACTTTGACCCGAACCAACTACGGAAGGTGGAAACTCTGAGTGTATATCAACTGAATCTGCATCATAGCAGAGCGGCTTCGGCGGTGATGATGCGATTTTTTGTGGAGGATGGGTTGGATATAGCCTTGCTACAGGAACCATGGTTTGTTAGGGATAACATCATGGGCCTGTCTCGTCAGACCGCCAGTCTGTTTCACTCACGGGGGGGAGGTTGAGGACGTGTATCCTGGTGCGTCACGGTGTGTGTGCTGTGCCGATGACGCATCTCTGTTCGCCGGATCTTACGGTGGTAATGATAGGCGCGGGATCGTTTCTGGTGGCGTCGGCTTACCTACCCTATGACACACCGGACTCCCATCCTTCGGAGGAGGTTAAGAATCTGGTGGAGTTCTGTAGGTTGAGGGGTATGCCTCTTGTCATGGGCTGTGATGCTAACTCACACAGTACTGTATGAGGCAGTACGGATGATAACCACAGGGGACGGCAGTTGCTGGAGTTTGTGGAGTGTCATGACCTGCTGGTCCTGAACAGGGGTGTCGAGCCCACCTTCGTGGATGCACGTAGGGCGGAGGTAATCGACATCACCTTATGCTCTGTCGGAATGCTGGATAGAGTTGGGAATTGGAGAGTGGTGGACAGATTGACCATGTCTGACCACAGGGCTATCCAGTTTGAGATTATATATGGTAGGAGGCGGAGCAAGGCGCTTAGGCGTATCAGGGTACCAAGGGACACGGATCGCACTAAGTACGAGGAGTGCCTCTCGGGACTTTCGGGGAGTGTTCCACACCGGGCACCCCGGAACACGGAGGATGTTGAGCGGACGGTGGAGTGGGTAAACTCTACCGTCGGACTTGCCTTCGAGAATGCGTGTCCTCTCACGGTAGTGGATGAAAAGGGTTCTACTCCATGGTGGAGTAGTGAATTGGAATCCATGAAGAGGGACACGAGGAGGGCCTTTAATCGTTACATGAGGGAGCGAAATCCTAGCTTATGGGACGAGTATAAGGCGAGGAAGAAGGAGCTGAAGAGAACTATACATCTTCGGAAACGAAGTACGTGGAGGGAATTCTGCTCCGGCGTGATGGATACATCTGAAGTGGGGAGACTGCAGAAGATGGTATCTAGAGACCCTGCTCCAGAATGGGGCTTATTCGCGGGAGCGATGGCGCCATGACGGAGACGATGGAGGGGACATTACAGTCGCTGATGGAGGTACATTTTCCTGGAAGTTTCATTTCGAATGACTCATGGGTTCCCGTTAACAGGGGAGCCAGTGAGGTAAGGCGAAGGGATGCTGAAAGGATAGTAACTCTTAATGGGGTTAGAAGTGCAATTTTGTCTTTTGCCCCATTTAAGGCGGCTGGGATGGATGGGATATATCCTGCATTACTACAGTGGGGTATGAACACTCTACTTGTGGAGATTAGGGAAATATTTGTTGCCTGTCTTTCGACAGGGTATATTCCGGTGGCATGGAGGGAGACCAAGGTGGTTTTTCTTCCCAAACCGGGGAAGAGGGACTATACGGAGGCTAAGTCGTTCAGGCCGATCAGTCTTACATCCTTTCTATTGAAGGCAATGGAAAGGGTGTTGGTTGACTACCTGGTGGAGGACATGCTGATGGATAGGCCATTGAGTGGGAGTCAATACGCTTACAGAGCTGGAAGGTCTACTGAGACAGCCCTGCACGAACTGGTGAGGGTTGCTGAGAGGGAGATTTTCAATGGTGATCTGGCTTTGTCCGTATTTATGGACATAGAAGGTGCTTTTGATAGACTGGGAAATGCTCTCGATGAGCGAGGGGTTGATTCTGTTGTGGTGAAGTGGATCGGCGCCATGCTCAGATGTAGGGCAGTGAATCTCAGGAGGGGGAGCACCAGGATTCGGGGAAGGGTGGTCAGGGGATGTCCGCAAGGACGGCTCTTATCACCTCTGCTGTGGAACATAACTGTGGACAGCCTTCTCAGAAGACTGGAGGTAATGGGCATACATACGGAAGGGTATGCGGATGATGTGGCAATTATGGTTGATGGTAAGTTCATGGACACCTTTTTAGGTTGCATGAAACGGGCGCTCAGAGTAACCGAGGAATGGTGTTGTGAACAGGGACTAACCAAAAATGCTGGCAAGTCGGATGTTATGCTCTTCACGCGGAGAAGGAAGGGCATAGAGATTGAATCCTTAATGCTTTTTGGAACCGAGATCAATGTGTCCAGGAAGGTGAAATATCTGGGGGTAACGCTGGATATGAAACTAACCTGAAATGATCATGTTGTGGCAAGGGTACAGAAGGCAAAGAGGATTCTGCATCAGTGTAAACGGGTTTGCGGTCGGAAGTGGGGAATCTCACCTAAGGCTGCACACTGGATTTACACAGTGGTGGTGAGACCGACGATCACTTACGCATCTGTTGTCTGGTGGCCGAAGGCCTCCCAGGCGACGATTAGGCGGAAGTTGGACGGGGTTCAAAGGATTGCTTGCATTGGTATATGTGGCGCGATACGTACCACACCAACGCAAGCGATGGAGGTAATGCTGGGATTGCTGCTATTGAACTTATTTGTAAGGGAGACGGCGGCAAGATCGGCGATTCGGATGCGAAGCGATGGCATGTGGTATCGCTTTGGATCGGTTTTGGGGCATAGGAGAATCCTGGACCTCGTGGATAAAGAGGTTAGGGAAGGGAAGGGCAGGTGCTGGTGTGTACTCATCTGAGTTGAACTTATCTTGCACCCTGAATCTGGGGGAGTACGTGTCAGTCTATCAGGCAGAAATGCTTGGTTTGCTGCACGCGTTGGACCACCTGTTGGAATGTCGAATGTATGGGAAGAGAATTCTTATTGCACTTGACAACCAGTCGGTTATAAAACGTATGCAGCGGATAGATGTGAACTCCTCTTTGGTGCTTGAGTGTGTTCTAAAGCTCAATAGGTGTGCCTCTACAAATGAGGGAACGCTGATGTGGGTTAAGGGACACGTTTGCATAGCTGGGAATGAGGCTGCTGACGAACTTGCGAAGAAGGGGTCTGAGGCTGCATTCTGCCGACCGGAACCCAGAACTGCTCTGGGTAATGGGTTAGTGCGGGCGAGGATCTTTCAATGGGTGAACTCTATAAACTTGCGAAGGTGGATGGAGGGAACCAGGTGTAGACAGGCCCGTATGGTGCTCAGGGAGCCACTTGGCAGGGGTGCAGTGAAAATACTCGGTTTTAATCGGAGTATGATGAGCTGGATCACTGCGTTGATTATAGGACATGGTAACTTCAAATATCATCTGAAGAGGATGCAGATCATGGATGATGATATTTGTAGAATGTGCCTGGAGGATGCCGAGACGGCAGCGCATGTAGTATGCGAGTGTCCGGCGTTGGCGAGTGGAAGATTAAGGATCACAGGCAAGCACACTTTAAGTGTGAGTGCGATGGGGGACCTTAGTCTGAGGGAGATGCTGGCGATTACAAAGGACTGTGCGATGAGGATTGTCGACAATCACCAGTCGGCAGTGTGAAATCGTTTTCCTAGTCCAGAGCAAACGCCGGTTGTGGCGCGGGACTCAGTGATTGAAGGTGTACTGATCGGTAGGCACGAAATCACTGAGGAGCGAAGGGGGTCGAAAAGGGACCCGTGATAGTAGTGGTCTGCTTCGATATTCCCCCTACATGTGTATATATATATATATATATACTTTTTGAAAAAATTTTAACTGATAATTTATATGTACTATCAAATTTCTTCGATTTTTTCACCGTGCCAACATGGTTTTTGTAAACATCGCTCTACAACGATTAATATTTTGGAGCTAACTACTACAACTAGTCGCAACTAGTAGGCAAAGACACTTTTTATGTGGCTTCTGTACGTAGAGGCCATATTCAAGAAACAAAAATTCAGGCACATACAGAAAAAAGTTTCCGAACATTTACAAGCCATCTTAAGGCGGAAAAACGTAGCTGTTTAAAGTAGTTTAAACTAAAGTTTGTACTGTGAATTATTAAATGAAAATTTGAATTTGTTGCTCTTTACCTTTTTTTATATATTAAGCCATCCCAGTCCTGAATTTTTAATTACTGTGAATTGCTTAATGTGGTTTTTAACAATATTTTGGCTTTTAACGATTTTTTGCCGAAAAATTTAACGAATAGGGTGGTCTGGTGATTCGGGCTTCTTTTTTTACGAACCCTCAAGCAAGTAAGAAGTCTCCCGGCTTACCTCAACTGAACGTCAAAAAATCGTGAGCAATATCCCAATCCACACCTTTTGTATTCCATTTAAATTTATTATAATAAAATTATAATTAATGTAAGTACTAATAACGAAAGAGTTGTGTTTTTTACTTTAATTAAGTTGAGCAGGTATCCACCTTGCCCCCACCCTTTTAATTAAGACTTAAATCCCCTAAGTTTGAAAAGTTAAGTATATAAGTTCGAGTTAAATCCTGTACAAAATTTATCTAGTACTTATCTAGCAGGTCGCTTCATTTGTAATTCCCTTTAATTACAAATCATAAACTCGTTTAATTAATTTTATAAAATATTAATTTGCATAGTGGAAGTGCTAAAATTAAACATGGTCCTTTCGGGCAATGGAAAAATTATTTATGCCTAGTGGCAACTCTTATACAGTCCAAAAGCTCCCTCTCTTTGAAAAAATTGAAAAAAAGGGAAAAAGAAATTAAAAACAAATCGTCAAATGCTTCGTAATAAGCATTGTGATACTAATAGTGCAAGGGTGACGATCAGAGAAAATAAACACCATTAAATAATTAAAAAATTTAATTTAAATTATGTACATATGTATCAAATTTAAATATGGATGTAGTATATAGTGCGTAAAATTTTACTTAAAAAATAGCGAAAAAATTATAAACTGCCAATAAATAATTTAATATACCACTTACATATGTATGTTAATACGTGGATAAAAAGAAAAAAAAAACATCGTTTAGAGTAAAGCATATGTATATGTTTGTACCCACAGACAAGTATTGTGCATAAATAAATACCCGCATACATGTTTGTACGCATGTATATACGTATATGTACAAGACTCTTCATTATTGGAATCTACCAAAGATTTTGTTTGGTATTGCTACGATTAAGCAAAAAAGTTTCATAGAACCACGTAAAGTATAGAAGAAAAAGCAAGAACAACATCTATAGTGAACCACCAGCAATTGATCATACAAAAGCACAATATTTGTAAAGAAAAGGAAAGAATTGAACACCATAATCCCCGACCGGCAACCATTGCAAGTAGTCAGGAGAAACACCAAATCCCAGGACAAGTTTGCGCCAGTAATTCATATTTAGAAAATAGGAAGGAAATCCAGTAAGTAAAAGAAATAAGATACATACATACATACATACGAACATACTTAGTTATGATCATTTAAAAATGCGCATACATATATACACACATTCATATGCTACACTCTAAAACATACATACATATTTACATAAATAAAGACATTTAGGAAAAACAAAAGGAAGGAAAAAATTTTAATTTTTTGTTCCTCCTGGATACCTACTAAAAATTGCTTAAAACCAAATTTTAGTTAAAAAAAACACCAACAAATTACACGTAAAAATAGTCCCGCAATCTATATGCATTTTTTTTTGTATAAAAAGAGAAAACCACCACCATTCGGCAATAACGTGAAAGAAGAGTAATTTAATATTTTATTAAAGTGGGCTCTTTAACTTAACATTAAGATATGAGTGCTCTTTACGACAAAAGCTTCACATGCATTTTGTTATTGTTATTTAAAACAAAAACCCACCACCACAATGCTAATTTTCTCTTTAATACAATTACAAAGTCCATATAAAAGTTTATTTACTTTATGGGATTTGTAAGTGGAGCTGCCAGATTGTTGCACTATTTAGGTTACACGGAATATATACGGAACAAATTTGGTAATCGAATACAGGAAAGGAAAATACAATTTTAAACGTTGGTTGAATCAAATGAATTAAAAGTCACTAAATCCCAGTGAACATTTTTTAAAAAAAGTCAATGAGTTTTGGCTTAAATTAGTCGTTTTAAAGTCACTAAATCCCAGTGAAAAATTTTTAAGAAATATTTTGTATGATTTTTTTCTTGCGTAAATTAATCGTCTAAAAGTCACTAAAATCCCAGTGAACATTTTTCTTAAAAAAGTCAATGAGTTTTGGCTTAAATAAGTCGTTTTAAAGTCACTAAATTCCAGTGAAAAGTTTTAAGAAATATTTTGTATGGTTTTTTTCTTTCGCAAATTAATCGTCTAAAAGTCACTAAATCCCAGTGAACATTTTTCTTAAAGAAGTCAATGAGTTTTGGCTTAAATTAGTCGTTTTAAAGTCACTAAATACCAGTGAAAATTTTTTAAGAAATATTTTGTATGATTTTTTTCTTGCGTAAATTAATCGTCTAAAAGTCACTAAAATCCCAGTGAACATTTTTCTTAAAAAAGTCAATGAGTTTTGGCTTAAATAAGTCGTTTTAAAGTCACTAAATTCCAGTGAAAAATTTTTAAGAAATATTTTGTATGATTTTTTTCTTGCGTAAATTAATCGTCTAAAAGTCACTAAATCCCAGTGAACATTTTTCTTAAAGAAGTCAATGAGTTTTGCCTTAAATTAGTCGTTTTTAAGTCACTAAATCCCAGTGAAAAATTTTAAGAAATATTTTGTATGGTTTTTTTCTTTCGCAAATTAATCGTCTAAAAGTCACTAAATCCCAGTGAACATTTTTCTTTAAGAAGTCAATGAGTTTTGGCTTAAATTAGTCGTTTTAAAGTCCCTAAATCCCAGTGAAAAATTTTTAAGAAATATTTTGTATGTTTTTTTCTTGCGTAAATTAATCGTCTAAAAGTCACTAAAATCCCAGTGAACATTTTTCTTAAAAAAGTCAATGAGTTTTGGCTTAAATAAGTCGTTTTAAAGTCACTAAATTCCAGTGAAAAATTTTTAAGAAATATTTTGTATGATTTTTTTCTTGCGTAAATTAATCGTCTAAAAGTCACTAAATCCCAGTGAACATTTTTCTTAAAGAAGTCAATGAGTTTTGCCTTAAATTAGTCGTTTTAAAGTCACTAAATCCCAGTGAAAAATTTTAAGAAATATTTTGTATGGTTTTTTTCTTTCGCAAATTAATCGTCTAAAAGTCACTAAATCCCAGTGAACATTTTTCTTAAAGAAGTCAATGAGTTTTGGCTTAAATTAGTCGTTTTAAAGTCACTAAATCCCAGTGAAAAATTTTTAAGAAATATTTTGTATGATTTTTTTTTCTTGCGTAAATTAATCGTCTAAAAGTCACTAAAATCCCAGTGAACATTTTTCTTACAAAAGTCAATGAGTTTTGGCTTAACTTAGTCGTTTTAAAGTCACTAAATCCCAGTGAAAAATTTTTAAGAAATATTTTGTATGATATTTTTCTTGCGTAAATTAATCGTCTAAAAGTCACTAAAATCCCAGTGAACATTTTTCTTAAAGAAATCAATGAGTTTTGGCTTAAATTAGTCGTTTTAAAGTCACTAAATCCCAGTGAAAAATTTTAAGAAATATTTTGTATGGTTTTTTTCCTTCGCAAATTAATCGTCTAAAAGTCACTAAATCCCAGCGAACATTTTTCTTACAAAAGTCAATGAGTTTTGGCTTAAATTAGTCGTTTTAAAGTCACTAAATTAGTCGTTTTAAAATCACTAAATCCCAGTGAAAAAGTTTTAAGAAATATTTTGTATGAATTTTTTTCTTGCGTAAATTAATCGTCTAAAAGTCACTAAAATCCCAGTGAACATTTTTCTTAAAAAAGTCAATGAGTTTTGGCTTAAATAAGTCGTTTTAAAGTCACTAAATTCCAGTGAAAAGTTTTAAGAAATATTTTGTATGGTTTTTTTCTTTCGCAAATTAATCGTCTAAAAGTCACTAAATCCCAGTGAACATTTTTCTTAAAGAAGTCAATGAGTTTTGGCTTAAATTAGTCGTTTTAAAGTCACTAAATACCAGTGAAAATTTTTTAAGAAATATTTTGTATGATTTTTTTCTTGCGTAAATTAATCGTCTAAAAGTCACTAAAATCCCAGTGAACATTTTTCTTAAAAAAGTCAATGAGTTTTGGCTTAAATAAGTCGTTTTAAAGTCACTAAATTCCAGTGAAAAATTTTTAAGAAATATTTTGTATGATTTTTTTCTTGCGTAAATTAATCGTCTAAAAGTCACTAAATCCCAGTGAACATTTTTCTTAAAGAAGTCAATGAGTTTTGCCTTAAATTAGTCGTTTTAAAGTCACTAAATCCCAGTGAAAAATTTTAAGAAATATTTTGTATGAGTTTTGGCTTAAATTAGTCGTTTTAAAGTCACTAAATCCCAGTGAAAAATTTTTAAGAAATATTTTGTATGATTTTTTTTTCTTGCGTAAATTAATCGTCTAAAAGTCACTAAAATCCCAGTGAACATTTTTCTTAAATAAGTTAATGAGTTTTGTCTAAAATTAGTCGTTTTAAAGTCACTAAATCCCAGTGAGAAATTTTTAGGAAATATTTTGTATGATTTTTTTCTTGCGTAAATTAATTGTCTAAAAGTCACTAAATCCCAGTGAACATTTTTCTTAAAGAAGTCAATGAGTTTTGGCTTAAATTAGTCGTTTTAAATCCCAGTGAACAGTCGATATTTGAATTAGTTCGAATACACGGGAACATTTTTTTATAATCCCACTCGATATAGCATTTTGATTTCGATATAGCATCTAAGTCACAGGCACCAGCAAGCGATTCGTTTAATAGGTTCTGAGCATTGTTCACAAATCCCAGGAAACATTTAAATTTAAGCATCTTTTTCCTCTAAGAGAATTTTTTTATCAAGCCAAGATTGTAAATATAAGGTCACAAATCCTTTCGAGAATGGCCGACGATTTTATTTTTGATTCGGATGACTTAGTCACCTTTTGCGCTGAATTTAACAATACCCCAATTGATGAGCTAACAGACTCATTCCTCGAGGTAAACCTCCAAGATCTTAACGATCGGTGGGTCAGTTTACAAAAATCGTATAGAACTCTCTGTACCGATAAGGATTCCAAAGTTGAGAAAGAGCTTGTAGAATCTGTCCGAAAGTAATACGCTACCTGCACACGAGCATATCACAAATGCAAATCAAGGATCATAGATATACAGAAGACATTTATAGTTGAGGCTCCCGCCGATAATTTTCGACCCTCTGTAAGTGACGAAAACTTTGCATACGTTAACGTTCCTCCCTGTGATACAGATATTTTTTATGGAGGGTATGAAGAATGGCTGTCCTTCCGCGACATGTTTACAGCGGTATATATAGACAATCCAAGAATACCCCCTGTACAAAAATTATACCACCTCAGATTGAAAGTTCATGGCCAAGCAGGCAATATAATCAGAAAATATAAGTTGTGTGCAAATAATTTCTCCCTTGCGTGGGAAGCATTGAAGGACAGATACGAAAATCAGAGAATCCTAGTAGAAAATCAACTCAAGGTTCTTCTCAATATGTCCCCAATTATGTCAGAAAGTAGTGAATCACTCCAAAAGCTACAAAGTACAATAAATGATTGCCTTTCTGCGATCACAGCTCAAGATGTTCCAATAGATCAATGGGATCCCTTTATCATTATTTTGTGTTCCAGTAAACTTCCAGTAGAAACCCTTTCTTTATGGGAACAATCTCTAGAGTCCCACAAAAAATTGGTTAAATGGGAGAGAATGGACAAGTTTTTATCGCACAGATGTGAGGTTGTCGAACGATTGGAATCCCGAAACCATGATTTCCACTCTGGAGATATTAGGAAAAGAGAGTTTGAATCGAAATCGAATCGTTTGAAAGTAGAATCTACCCAATATCCCTGTAAATTGTGCGGTTCCATCCACTCTCTGAAAAACTGTCGACAATTTTTGAATTTTGATCCTCAGGCTAGAAACCAGTTTGTCTCCAATAATAAGATTTGTCTTAATTGCTTGGCATACAGTCATTTAAGAAAAGATTGTCCCAGTAAGTTTGCATGTTCACGATGCAAAAAGAATCATCATTCTTTATTGCACTTTTATAAAACCCCTTCTCCAAATGATAGCTCAAATTATTTTGAAGTAAAGCCTGGAACTTCGGTGCAAGCTAGGAAAAGAGGAGCGTTGCCTACAGCCGCTCATGTTACTCATACTAACAATAAATTTGGTGCTAATACCCTGCTTCCCACGGCAATAGTGCAAATTAATCATCAGGGTGAGAATTTTAAAGCTCGCGCTTTCCTTGATCAGGAATCAGAAAAAACATTTATTTCGAAGAGGCTTCAACAGCAACTCATGCTCCCAACAGAAACGAAATTCTATCAAATACATGGCATTGGAGGTGAGGTGGTAGCCAATTCAAATGCTCTGTGTAAAATTACGCTGTTTTCAGATAAATGTAATAGCTTTGTTGATATACAAGCAATAGTTGTTCCCAAGATAACCCGTATGTTACCTAGCTTTTCCGTGCATAGAGCCGATATTCCAACAGCAGAGTTGCAGGCCTTGGAACTAGCTGACCCAGATTTTCACTCCGAAAGTCACGTAGATTTGCTGATAGGTAGTAACGTCCTTCCACAAATTTTCCTTGAAGGCGTTAAAAGTATTTCTCATTCCCTCTTGGCCCAATCCACTATATTTGGTTGGGTAATTAGTGGACCTATTGGTGTTGAATGTGTATCTACATTTTCATTAGGAGCCAATGTAGCTTTCTGCAACTTGCTGGGCGATCAATTGAAAAATTTAATTACATAACGAACGCCCTATCTCTAATGAAGATGAGTATTGTGAATCTCTGTTTCGGAAAACCACTTATCGCAATGCTGAAGGTCGGTATGTAGTTAAACTTCCATTCAAGTCCGAAGTTTCACACAATACATCTCTCGGTGCCTCTCGGTACTCTGCAATGGCGCAGTATATTCATTTGGAAAACTCTCTTAAGAAGAAAGGTGATTTAGCGGAAACGTATAGTAATGTTTTACGGGAATATTTATCGTTAAATCACATGGAGCCCACTTCCTCTATTGAGAACAAATCCGATTTTGGATACGAATCCTTTTATCTACCACACCATGCGGTAGTCAAGCCCGAAAGTCGCAGTACTAAAGTCAGAGTCGTTTTTAACGCCTCTAAGAAAACTACATCTGGCTTATCTCTTAACGAAATCCTTCACGTAGGCCCAACCTTGCAGGCCGATCTAATGACGTTAGTTTTAAACTGGCGACTTTATGAATATGTCTTCAACGGCGATATAGAGAAAATGTATCGGCAAATTCTCGTTCACAATGATGACATACAGTTTCAGCGAATTCTCTTTCGTCAAGACCCAAAAGCTCCCATTCAAGATTTTGCATTAAAAACTGTCACATTTGGAGTGAACTGTGCTCCATATTTGGCCATTAGAACCCTTATAAAATTAGCTCGTGATTCGGAAAATCTCTATCCTCAAGCAGCTTATATTTTGACAAAAGAGACGTATGTAGATGATGTATTATCAGGCACCCATGATAAAGAATCTGCTATTGATGCCTTATCTCAGGTCATTTCGGTATTGAAATCTGCAGGTTTCCCACTAAAGAAGATTACATCTAATTGTCCTGAAATTTTAACATCCGTTCCTAAAACATCCAAATAATCCGGCCATCTAAAAACGAGCATTTGTTTTTCAATCGGAAACTCAAATACAGCATAACTGCAATGGTTGTAAGTATTCCAACATGATATCATCCCCTAAATATAATAATGCCATTAATACTTACACCGTGTGTAGAAAATGTGGTATTATAAGCTGTTTTATTGAGGGCTGTTTTTGATCATCCCATCTTTTACGAGCACTTTCTTTGATATTTTAGAAATGTGATCATACATTGCGCATAAGAGCAGTGAATGGATGTTATGGAGGAGCATCGCACGACTCCCACGTATGGAGCCTGTCGGACGAACGTCAATTTCTGAAGGATGCATATATTAATGGCGACAAATCATCGTGGATAATAGGTAATTTAATTATTTCATTATTTAGTTCTTCATTTTAATTTATTTTATCCGTAGGAGACTCTGGGTACCCATTGGAGCCATGGATACTTACACCGTACAGGAGCGCCAATGAACATTCTGCAGAGAGCAGATTTAACAAGCGGTTTTGTAAGGCAAGATCAATAATTGAACGTGTGTTTGGTGTATTAAAAGGAAAATTTCGTTGTTTGCTCGCAGCACGAGAATTACATTATGTACCAGAAAAGGTCGCACAAATATTGAATGTATGCTGTGCATTACACAATATTTGTTTAGAGCATAATGTCGAACTACCTCAAGAAATAGTGAATAATGAAGAAGAAATGGAATCGGCCTCAACAACTGCTTTAGATTCTGAAGACAGAAATCAGTTCTCAGCCTTAGCCCAAGCTTTAAGAGATCAAATAAAAAACAATTTATAAAATATTCATTCATTTATTTCCACTGAAGTTTTTACTAATTCATTTATAGTGGTTTTAGGAAAGAAAAAAACTTAAATAGTAATATAACATACTTAAATACTAGCTAACAAGGGTAGACATAACTTATTAATTTCGATTTCTTTCAATTTCTAGCATCTCTCTCTTTAAATTAAGCTTTGCAAGTTTAAGTTTTTGATTTTCTACGCTTAACTTCACTTCATGGTCGAATTTTGTTTTTGCAAGCTTATAATTTTTTTCTTCTATATCCACTTGTCTTCTTTTGTACCTAACTAAAGATTTTAAATTGTTGTTGACCTCCTCCAAGAGTGATATGGAGCGCTTGTGGTACTCCATTTGACCATTCACTTGCTTTTCCAGCAATGTCTGCTTTTTTGGCACAGCGCGATTGAATGGTGATCGTCGTGTGATGGGCGTGCGGGCAGCAGAAGAACAACGCGGTGGGGAAGGAGCAGACACCAATTCATCCGTTTCCCTCATATTATTTGTTATACAGTTGAGCATATGTGCAACATCTTGTTCGACGTCGTTACTGCTTGTTGCCGTACCAGTGTCGTTGCCGGTTGTGGGAGTACTGTTGTTAGCACCAAATTTCTGGACTCCACTCATGCCATTAACCGCCTCTTTCATTTCCAGTAAATTAATTACACCTTCTTCGAGTGCGGTAAATGAACACATTTTTGCCGGGCCACCGCCTGTGCCCGAAAAATTAATGTGGTTCTTCCGCAATTTAGCCTTAAGATGGGTCTTGTGATCTGCCCAAACCTACTCAAAAAAAAATGTATTTCCATTTATGGGTAAACTATATATTACCTACTTTTTTCCAACCGACCACTTCCCGCATTGGTGGACCGGCTGTATTAAGATCTTCTGCCAATCGGGTCCATAAATTGTTGGTGGCTTGTTTGGCGTCCGGAGCTTTTATATAGCCTTTAGCCAACTGCGGATGCTCAGTCATAAAGTTGAGCATAATCTCAAATTGCCTTTGCTTCGTATTAATATTTTTCGTAGCATTTTCCCTATTGAACAAGTAAGAGCACTATATTCTATATAATCTTTTATACCCACCACCAATTTTGTGTACATTTAAAGCACAATATTTATTATTTTTTTAATCATTACGGAATAATCTCTTTATAATAAAATATGTATCACTTTCTTTGTAGAGGGTGGTTAAATTTTAAGGGCCCATGTTGAAGGTGAACCACACCTAAACTTCAACTTTTTTCTTGCATTTCATTTGACATTTCTCAATCTCAGACTAACTCAATTTGATCCGTGGAAAGATACGCAAATGAGCAACGCTTTAAAGCTATTCAGGTTTTTTTTATAAAAAGTGAAAGTGGGCGTTAAAGTAGGCGTGTCAATAAAGTTTCTGCTAATAAGCACAACTTAGATATTTCAATATAGTCCTTTATTATCCCAAAAACTTTGTCAATAGAGACATTACATGAATTTAAGATGACCCGTTATATTGGAGGTAGGCGTTAAAGTGGGCGTGTCACCTAAATTTTTTGTCACAACAATTACATTGATCAGGAGGATATATGTAGCAAATTTCATCATCATACCTCTAATTTTGGCGGTTTTATGAGATTTTAAATTTCATTAACGGTAGATAACGTGATAAGTGGGCGTTATAGTAGGCGTGTCAAAGTTATTTTTGCTAATGAGTACAACTAAGGTATTTCAATATAGTCCATTATTATTCCAAAATCTTTATTAATAGAGAAATTATATGAAATTTAAGTAAAACGTTATATGGGAGGTGGGCGTGGCACCCTGATTTTCTGGCACAGTAATGACATTGCCAAGAAGGATATACGTAGCAAATTTGATCATCATACTTCTAATTTTGGCGGTTTTATGAGCTTTTAAATTTCATTAAAAGGTATATAACGTGAAAAGTGGGCGTTCTAGTAGGCGTGTCAAAATTATTCTTGCTAATGAGTTCAACTTAGGTGTTTCAATATAGTCCTTTGTTATTTCAAAATCTATATTAATAGAGAAATTATATGAATTTTGGGTAAAACGTTATATGGGAGGTGGGCGTAAAAGTGGGCGTGGCATATTGATTTTCCGTTACAAAAAAGCGTCTCACCAAAAAGCAAAGTGTGCAAAATTTCAGAGTCGTACATCCAATTTTGTTGCTTTTACGACATTTATGTTTTTAAATATACCGAAAAATACACTGTGCGGTATAAATTTTCGTACATTTTGATCGATAACTCCTCTCCTAATGCATAGATTTAGATAATTTTTGTTTTTACTCAGAAAATATATATTCGAAGTTTCATGAGTCTACGTTAATGCGTTTGGACACAATTCCATTTTATTCGATGGTCGAGGGACACGGTTTTTACGACCTACTCTTGCTTTTCGAGCTATAACTCTCTTCCTAATATTCCGATTTAGCCCATTTTCAATACCAAACAAACCTTGTCTATAAGAAAGATTCAGGCAAAATTTGAGCCTCCTAGCTTTTTCGGTGCGACCTCTATCGTGCTTTCAACAGACGGACAGACGGACGGACATAGCTAGATCGTCATCAAATCAAACCCTGATTCAGAATATATATACTTTATGGGGTCTAAAATGGATATTTCGATGTGTTACAAACGGAATGACAAAATGAATATACCCCCACCATTTTTTTGGTGGCGGGTATAAAAAGACTTGTATTAATTTTTATCTACTAATAAACATACATTTAACAAATACTTACATATTCAAAGTTTGGTGTCGATGTTTTTTTTTTATTTAAGTTTTTTTTATTTAAGTTTTTTTATATCTTATCCGTTAGCTCAGAATCAAACGAGTACAAATGCCAACTTTCGATCGAATTTGACATCTACATTCGAAGTACATAGTGATGCACATCCGAAAGTAGAGTACGAGTATCCGATAATCGGATACGGCAACTCGAAAGTAGCAAATGTATTTACGAATTCGAGTTTGTTGGTAGAAAAAATCCGTATCCGTAATATTTAACTATCGAGTTACATAGTAACCCCCCTGAACTAAACTAACGAGTCGGACAAACGCTCAATTAATACAAGTTTTGTTAAATTAGTTTTCGGCCGTATAGAAAAAAAACCTAATATTCATTTAAATTAGAAATCAGTTCAAAGGCTTTTGTTAAGAAAACGTACCCGAAAATATTAATTTTAACAAATACATACTATTATATTTTGTTGTTAGCGACTTAAAAAAACGAACATAATTTTATTCGGGTAGTCGTCTTTAAACAGATTTTTTTGTACATAAAATAATTGACTTTAATTGCTGTTTTTTTTGTTTTTTCAATCGTGTATAAAATATTTCTTGTATATTTAGTAAAAAAACAAAAAAAAAAAAAAACAAGTAGTAGCACTATATTCGGCTGTGCCGAATCTTTTATACCCACTACCAATTTGATGTACTTTTTTAGCACAAACTGTATTTATTTCTTATTAACAATAATCGTTATGAAAAAATCTCTTTATACTTAAATATGTATTACTTTCTTTGTATAACTTCGATATGCTAGTAAAATGTTTTCGTAATTTTAGTCTTTCAATGAAAGTGGACGTTAAAGTAGGCATGTCAATACAGTTTCTGCTAATAAATACAACCAACATATTTCAATATAGTCCTTTATTCTTCCAAAATCTTTATTAATAGAAATTAAATGAATTTGAGATAAAGCGTTATATGATAGGTGGGCGTGTAACATTTATTTTCCGTTATTAGAAAGCCTTTGACCAAAAAGCAATGATATCAAAATTTCAGAATCATACATCAAATTTTGTCAGTTTTATAACGTTTTAAGTTTTGAATATACCGAAAAATACACTGCACGGTATAAATTTCCGTACGTTTTGATCTATAACTCCTAATTAATAGATTTTGGTAATTTTTGAGGAAAAATATTTTTTTTACTCAGGAAATATACATTCGAATTTTCATGGCTCTACGTCAATGCATTTGGACACAATTCCATTTTATTCGATGTTTGAAGGACACGGTTTTTTGACATACTCTTGCATTACGAGCTATAACTTTCTTTTTAATATTTCTATTTAGCCCTTTTTCAATTCCAAACAAACCTTGTGTATAAGAAATATTCTGGCAAAATTTTACACACCTAGCTTTTTTGGTCCGACCTCTACCTAGATCATCATGAAATAAAACCCCTATTCAGAGTATATATACATAATGGGGCCTAATATTGATATTTCGATGTGCTACAAACGGAATGACAAAATGAATATACCCCCACCATTTTTTTGTTGGCGGGTATAATAAAATATTTGTTTGGAATATAAAGGATGGTTTAATTTTAAGGGCCGATGTTGAATGTGAACTACACCTAGACGTCAAATTTTTTTCTGCATTTCATTTGACATTTCTCAATTTTAATCTAACTCAATTTGAATCATGGAAAGATACACAATCGAGCAACGCGTTAAAGCAATTCAGGCTTATTATAAAAATGAGCGTTCAAATCAAAATCATTTCGTGCACTTCGTGATTCTATTTGTCAACATAATCGTTCAAATTCGTCCATAATGTTTTTCGCGATATTTGGCAAAACAGCAGTTAACCTCGACTCATCATCGTACCCAACAATTGAAGATCAACATCGTCATTGGACCATCGGATGGAGGTGTGCCGCCGAGGTCGCGGCGGTTATTTGGCCGATATTTTATTCATACATAGTTTTAAAAAACAAAGTTTTAACAATTTAATATGCTTTTAAAACCAGTATGCAATTTTGATGTGTTGTGGTACCAGTAGTACAAATTTAGTCCAAATTTTAAATTCTATGGAGAGGTTTTTTTTAAATTTTTCTTTAAAATTCAAGATTTTTTTAGCGCTGCTCCACATAATCAATAATAACTCAAAAACGGTTGGTCCAATATTCTTAAAATAAACTTTAAAAAATTTTAATTTATATAGCCTTTAATCCGTTTATATATTGCGTTTTAATCGGATGAGTAGTTTCGGAGTTATAATAATGTAATAGTTGGTGGATTAAATTTTAATTCCCTACCTAAGGGTTTTAGCCGGCGTATGAAACGCCACTGGCTTCTAATTTCCAGATTGCCGGCACTCAAAAAGTGCCAAGGCAAAGCACAAAAAAAAGTGCTAGTAAAAATAGATTCCAAAAAGAGAAGCCAATTGCTCGGCTGAGTTTGGTTTTAGAACTTTTTTTATTCAATAAAAATGTCCTGCTTATAAGTAAAAGTAACGGTATCTTAAATCTATTTGTTTACTTATATTCTATGTTATTTTAAAATTAGCAGCTGTTGTTTGTTTACAAAATAATAAACTATTACAATCTAGTGAAGTGTATTACATACTAACATTATTAGTGATGTG
The DNA here is from genome assembly GCA_941918925.1 of Phyto melanocephala. Classification (NCBI taxonomy): domain Eukaryota; kingdom Metazoa; phylum Arthropoda; class Insecta; order Diptera; family Rhinophoridae; genus Phyto; species Phyto melanocephala. Next base: position 40,180,171 of record OW799234.1, on the reverse strand, counting down.
AGTGGTGAATTCACTACACCCTCACCCTCTATTAAAAAATGATTTTTGTATACTTGTAAATATATAAATTTTTTTTTTTTTTATTATCTTAAACATAAATTTAAATATATACATTATTCTTAATAAAATTTTAATTAAATCTTTTTAATATATTATTATGAAATTTTCGTGGCTTGCCATTAATATCTAAAATAGAATTAACTCCTTGTACCTCTATTATTCTATATGGCCCATGGTATGGTGCCTGATTCTTCTTTCTATTCACTGTCTTTACTAAAACAAGGTTCCCTGTTCCCAATTTTAATGGGTTTATATTTGTATCGTTTCGTACTCTATTGTCTTTAGCTATCCGTAAATATTCCTTTGTTTTCATTAAGGAAAATTTAAGACGTTGTCTCAATTCATTAGCGTAATTTTCTGTATTGTAAAATTTTTCGTCTCGTCTTATTTCGTCGCTTGGCAAGTATGGTAATTTTCCAAAGACCAATTCGTATGGTGTGTAGTTTGTATCTACATGTGGCGTTGTGTTGTAAGCAAATGTAAAATAAGGGATCCAATAGTCCCATTCATTATCGTTACAAAAATTTAATAAAAATTCATTCAGTACTCTATGATTTCTTTCTATCGAGCCCATAGTTTCGTGATGATAAGGAGCGCTAAAAATTTGTTTTATATCCAGAAGTCTACAAATTTCTGACATTAATTCGTTTTTGAATTCTGTACATTTGTCTGACTTTAGAATTTTAAAATTTCCATACTTTAAAATAAATTGTTCTACCAATGTTCTTGCCACAGTTTTCGCCTCTTTGGTTTCCATAGGACATGCCACAACGTATTTGGTTCATTCACACTGAATCGTTAATATGTATCGGTTATAGTTAAAACTGGTTTTTGGAGTATCGGTAATAGTAAGTTTTTCTCGAGTATGTTTAGTTTGTTTGTTCATTTTGCATTGGTTACAATTTGAAACATGTTGTTTTATCATTTTGCTCATATTTTTCCATATATATCGTTGTTTTAGTTTCATTGTTGTTTTTCTGACACCCAAGTGTCCTCCGTGTGTAGAATTGTGATATTCATCAATTAATTTTATTTGTGTTTCCTTGCAAGTAATTCTTTTCGGTTCGTTGTATAATAGTATTTTTAAATTAGTTTTTGCTTTTTGTTGTAAATTGTTATATAAATTTTTAAATTTTTCTATGGCCATAGTATTAAATATTTCATCATTTTTATTCAAAGCTATCACGTTTATTTCTAAATCATTCATTTTCAATATGAGTTTCTCCAAAGTCAACTTTGTGCTCGATGGATTATCACTGCATTTTGCTATAATGTCATGATTTGATGTATCAATTATAATATTTTTAAAATTTTTATGTATTTGAAACTTGAGTTTTCTTGTTTTTTTCAAATCTGATATTGATGTACAGTCCCAGACAAAAAGTTGATCAGGCCTTTGCTCGGACGTGCACTTGTTATTATTTGTCAAATCTGGTTTATTAGTACTTTCTAGTTGTTTCTGCATGTTCCTGGTTATTGGCAATACCTTTTTAACTCTTTCATCTCTATCGGATATCATCGCCTTTAAGGTTTCACTATTTAGTGTTATTCTTGATAATGCATCAGCATTCGTATTTACTTTTCCTTTTTTATATTTTATTTCGAAATCGTAGTCGGATAAATCCATTCTAATTCTTGTCATTTTAGAAGTTGGATTTCTATGTGAAAATAGAGAAATTAATGGCCTGTGGTCTGTTATCACGAAAAATTTTCTACCGTACAGATAAGGTCTAAAAAAGTTTATTCCCCAATGAATTGCCAATAATTCCTTTTCAATTGTTGGTTTATTTATATCATGTTTTGATAAAGATTTGCTAGCATATGAAATTGGTAAGTCTGAGCCAATTTCGCCTTGTGATAAGACTGCACCAAGAGCATAATTTGAAGCATCTGTGGTTAAGATAAATGGCTTGTCGAAATCATGATATCATCAACATAGAGAAAAGCTTCAGCATCTAAACCACTAAGTGCGATTGTTAACATTCTCTGAAAACTATTCGAAGATATTTTTAACCCAAATGGTAATCTTTTAAATTGGTAGTGACCATTTCCTGTTGAAAATGCTGTCAGCGGTCTAGATTTTTCATGTAAATTGATTTGGTGGAAAGAGCTAGTCATATCCAAAGTTGAAAAATACTTTGCTCTACCAAGTCTATCGAGAACGTCTTCTAACCTTGTTAACGGGAATTTATCATTAACGATCTTTTCATTAAGTTTTCGAAAGTCTACAACTAAACGCCACTTCTTTGTGTCCTCTGTTGACTTTTTTGGTACTACCAGTAATGGTGAATTATATGGGCTAACTGAATTTTCTATTATGTTATCCGCTAACAATTGGTCTACTTGTTTATTTATTTCATCCATTTGTGATTCTGGTAATCTATAATTTTTTATGTATACGGGAGTTGAATCTGTTGTTTGTATTTGTTGAGTATAAAAATTATTTATGCTTAATTCTTCACCCGCAAGGTGGAAAACATCTTGGAATTCTTTGAATATTTCCTTTAACGAATTTTTAGAAAGGGGATCATTTCCTCTAATATCCAAGTTATTTAATAGAGTATTAAATCTTCCGTTTCTTTGATTGTCGCTTCTAGTAATATAAATGTCATAATTTTTCAATGGTTGTATTTTGAATTTAAAATCTTTCACAGTTACTTCCTTATCCGTTGTATTTAAAATCTTAACATGCGCTATTCCTCTCTTTGGTATCAAAAAGTTAGCGTTACTATATCGTTTGTATTAACGTTCGAAAAATTCTTAATTTTACATATTGAAATGTCTGCTCCTGTATCCACTAGGAATCTCAAATCTGTATTGTTATTTTCGCATTTCAAATTTATATGTGTTGGGGTTTTTAGAAATATTATATACTTTATGCTTTGGCCTTTCTGGGCAACGATTTTCGCCACCCGGCCTTTTTAGTTTCCCTCATCAGCAGTGTAATTGTAGGACCTGTATGTATTATTTCTGTTATTATTATTTCTTCCTCTATTATTAGAGTTGTTAATATTGTTGAAATTGTTGTTGACATTTCCATTGTTGTTTCTTAATTTATTGTAATTATTGTTTGAACCATAGTTGCTTTTATGATTGTTGTTTCCATTATAATTATCGTTTCTGTAGTTGTTTCTATAATTATTGTTTCTATAATTGGTGTTTACATAATTATTATTTTTAAAATTGTTGTTTCTGTGTTGACCTGATATATTAATTTTCCTGAATCGACTTTCGACATGAAAAACATTTTTTATCGAAACCTAAGTTTTTCTCCGCCGTCATACATCTTTCTACAGCCTCAGCGAACGACTTAGGCATATTTGCCAAGATGATTGGTTGATATTCTATATTAACTCCTTTTAAAAAAATGTTGAGTGCAACGCTGTCACTCATTTTGTAAATGGCATCTTTAGCCTCTTGAGTGGGGTTAATCAAATTTTTTATTTCAAAATTATTTAACTGGTCAGAAAGTTCGGCAATTTTTCTTCTAAAATCAGATATGGTACTATTTCCTTGTGTCGTAGTTCCCAACTCTGTCAGAACTTGTTGCAGGGTTCTTGGATTTGGAAAAGCATTTTCTAGTGCTATTTTTAATTCGTTGAATGTTGTTGGCCTATTCAAACGACCTAAAATGCTACGTACTTGTGTCGTCAATTTGAAATTATAGACGTACTTAATAAAAAGGGATTTATCTTCTTCTCTTAACAGGTCATGTAATAATTCCGCCTGTGAAACAAAATCTTCTAAATCATTGTATGAGCCCTTAAAAACATGTAGGTTTTTACCCACCATTGAAATATCAAAACTAGTCATATTTGGAAAATTATCTTCTTGTGTATTTTGTTCAATAATTTCTGTCTTTATGTTCAAATTTGTAATTGTCTCTTGTAATTCTCTATGTAAATCTTCAAATTCTATTTTGAGTTTTATATTATTATCGTTTTCATTTTCACTACAAAATTCCTCAACGCTCTGTTCCAATAATGCTAATCTTTCAAGTTTCTTAATATTGTACGATTCCTCATAAACCCTATTTTTACTCTTTTTCAACTTTAGTTTGAGCTTTTTCAGCTCTTCGATATATTCATTAATTAAATTCATTTATTTGTTTCATAAACTTAGATAAACTAATGATTAAAAAGAATATTTTATTAATTACCATTATTTATATGGGTACCGGGTACCCGCAAAAATTATAACCCTATACTTAAATAAAAGTACTTGAAAATGCAATCCCTTTCAAGAGTACTTAAAAATTACAACTATGCTTAACTATGACTACGCAGTATTTGATGTTTCGTCAGCTGATTTTCTCTTCCCTTTTAACGCGTGTGAATAAACGAAATTTTATTCTTTTAATAAAGAAATTCTTTTAACATTTTTGTAATTTTTTATTGTGCAATTTTAATTATTGTGTTTGTAGTTTTGTTTTTAGTGTATTTTCTTTTTAAATAATTACAAGCAATGTAAAAATAGTGTTTTTTATTATGTTTTTAAATGGAATAAATTTTTTTTCTTTTTTTTATAATTACAAGAAATGTAAAAAAACGTGTTTCTATTATTTTTTTTTTATATAAGGTTAAATTTTAATAATGAATAATTAAATTAACAACACAACATAATTGTAACACATTTAATATGTATATATGTAACAAATTTAATAGTGCAATATTAAATGTGTTACAATTATGTTGTGTTGTTAATTTAATTATTGTCACTCGTTTTTTAAGATTCCTGAAGATGCCAACCGTTGGATGGCGAATTATTGAACAAAATTAATAATATTAATATTATTAAAAACAGACCTTGAGCTTGATTATTTAACCAATTTGCATTTTTAGTTAGAGTTGGGCACAAATTGTTACTTTAGTTAAATTTTGTCAACACCCTCGGTCATTTTCCTTTTCACAAACCCCTATGAATTTAACTTGTGGTTTGTGCAAAAAATGAAAGAGATTAATAGCAAATTTGTTAGTAGAGTCATCTAGTGTTCTACGTGATATTTAGCAATCCTCATTGTTTGCAAAAATTTGGTGGCGCCATCTAAGTTTCAATTAATGGTGCCGTCTGCAATAAATTATTGCTAATGAATGTGACTAATATATTTTTATATAAATTTAAAGAAAAAAGTGGGCTGGCACATTTATTTCCGTTTTAACAAAAACTTTGACCAAAAAGCTAATTTTCTTAAAAATATGAGTTTCAGTTTTTGCCGAAACAGTAAACAGAAGTAAAATTTTTAACAAAAAACATATTTATAACTGGATATAATATATCATCAATTACTGTACAAAACTACATTTTACAGAACAAAACCGGACTTATATTTTTTACAAAAAAATATAAGTATATTTATAGTGATAAATAAATATCCACTATATTTAATGTTTTCTTTACTTTTTATTTTTATACCCTTCACACAGTGAAAAAGGGTATATATAGGTTTGTCATTCCGTGTGAAATTTCTACAATTTTCATTTCCGACCCCATAAAGTATATATTTTCTGAAAGCTTATGAATAGGGGAGTCGATTAAGCTCTGTCAGTCTGTCCGTCTGACCGTATGTCCGTGTGTATGTTGAAATCAACTTTTTGAAGCCCCCCGACATTGCTTGGACCCGGATGAGGTATTAAAATATCAGAAATATTCGGGAGTAGAACGGTATTGAAAATCAGAAACATCGGTACATAAACAACTGAGATATGAGCAAAAACCCACGACCACCTCGATTTTTTTCACAAAAACAACATTACAACAACAACATACATACATACAAACGTGTATACTGGTTAGAGAAAGCGTGGCATCGAATCCCAGCTGAGCCAAAAAATTTTTTTTCTTAATTATACCCTTCACACAGTGAAAAAGGGTATATATAGGTTTGCCATTCCGTGTGAAATTTCTACAATTTTCATTTCCGACCCCATAAAGTATATATTTTCTGAAAGCTTATGAATAGAGGAGTCGATTAAGCCCTGACCGTCTGTCCGTCTGTCCGTCTGACCGTCTGTCCGTGTGTATGTTGAAATCAACTTTTTGAAGCCCCCCGACATAGGTTGGACCCGGGTAAGGTATTAAAATATCAGAAATATTCGGGAGTAGATCGGTATTGAAAATCAGAAACATCGGTACATAAACAACTGAGATATGAGCAAAAACCCACGACCACCTCGATTTTCTTTTCATAAAAACAACATTACAACAACAACATACATACACACAAACGTGTATACTGGTTAGAGAAAACGTGGCATCGAATCCCAGCTGAGGCAAAAAAATTTTTTTTTAAATTTTTTTTTTATTTTTTTTTTATTTTTTATTTAATATATTATATATATTTTTATTATTATTTTTTTTTTTTTAATTTTTTTTTTATTTTTTTTTTGTTTTATATATATATAAATAATATAATATATATATAAATAATATAATATATATATAATAATATGTATATAATAATTTTTTTTTTTTTAATTTTTTTTTTAAATTTTTTTTTTTTAAATTTTTTTTTTATTTTTTATTTTTTTTTTGTTTTTTTTTAACATACATACGTGAATTTACTGTTATTGCATGACTACACGTTGTGAAGGGTATATAAGATTCGGCACGGCCGAATATAGCGCTTTTACTTGTTTTTTATTTAATATATTATATATATTTTTATTATTTTTAATTTTTTTTTTTGTTTTATATATATTATATATAATTTATTTGGTTGTTGGGTTTAAGCTGGTTTATATGCTTTTCACTGGTGCTTATGCCAGATCATCAGTAAACCTTTACCCAAATTCTTGAAAAAGTTTAAAATTTTTATAAGTTATATTTTTAAATTCTCATTAACAAAATGAGAATTCAAAAATAAAACAAAAAACTTTTTCAAAAACCCAACCAACAATTTTTCAATTTTAATTTATTTATTTTCGGTTGCCCTTATAAGCATTTAGTGTTAACCAATGGTTAGCCAAATGCTAAAGGGATTAGAAAAATAAAATAAATTAAAATTGAAAAATTGTTGGTTGGGTTTTTGAAAAAGTTTTTTATAGTTTTTGGTTTTATTTTTGAATTCTCATTTTGTTAATGAGAATTTAAAAATATAACTTATAAAAATTTTAAACTTTTTCAAGAATTTGGGTAAAGGTTTACTGATGCTCTGGCATAAGCACCAGTGAAGTGCATATAAACCAGCTTAAACCCAACAACCAAAAAAAATTATGAGATCATATCCTAAAAAATTTAGTAAATTATATTATATATATTTTAATTATTTTTTTTTTTAAATTTTTTTTAAATTTTTTTTAAAATTTTTTTTTCTTATTTTTTTTTTAATTTTTTTTAATGTATGTACGTAAATTTATTATTTTACAATGGGATGTTTTTATATATGTATGTTTTTTATATATATGTACGTATTTCATATGGGATGAATGGTGATACAAACTACTGTTATTGCATGACTACACATTGTGAAGGGTATATAAGATTCGGCACGGCCGAATATAGCGCTCTTACTTGTTTTTAATTAGTTTTATTAAAAGTTAAATTTAGAAACGTGGTGCAGATACCAATCAAAAAAGAAAAACCAAGCGAGTTGCTAGACATTCTTGTTGATTTTCCATTTATGGCGACTGTCAGTTGTGGCCGTGTTGCCACAGTACTCCACTCTGAGAGGCGACTTCATGGTACAAATCTTAGTATTTCTTCCAGACACGTTTACAGTATAATATTTAGATGCACGTTCAACAACTTTAAATGTTCCGCTATATGGGGCTGTTAAAGATGGCCGCACTTAGTCATCTGTAATGAATACTAGTTGGCAAGATTTCAAATACGGGTGTATAAACACTTTGTTGTTATTATACCAAGCCGAGTTAACTGGTATCAAGTTTTTCATAGTTTCCCGGAGTTGTTTAACAAACTCTGCCCCAGGCTTACAAGAGCTTTCAACTAAGAAATCGGCAGGTAGGCGTTATATTGTGCCGTATACAAGGTCTACAGGCGTCGCTTGGGCATCTTCTTTGTATGTGGAACTCAGACCCAATAAAATAATCGGCTAATATGATGTCCATTCATTAACGTTGTGACACAAAATGGCAGATTTAAGTGTGCGATGCCATCGATCTATGATGCCGTTTGATTGAGGATGGTATGGCGTAGTTCTTACATGATGCACTCCCAGCAAACGTAAAAGTTCTTCAAATAGTGTGCTTTCAAACCGTCGACAGGACACCCAAATCGATATATCCATCCTTTATCGAGAGTCTCTGCTACTGTTTTCGCGGCCATGTCTGGCATCGGACCATCTGGCAAATCGGTCTATCACAGTTAAGCAGAGAGAGGAAAAGGGATGATTATGTCAATCTTCAAATGAGGAAATCGTTGACTTGGCAACTTGCGACGCATTAAAACAGTTTGAGAATGACGTGTTATTTTATTTCGTTGGCAATGCAAGCAATTTCGTGCAAAGAAAGTTCTTTTTGTGTACCTGGCCAAACAAATCTCTCCGTCATTAACGACTTTCCGTTTATGAATAAAAAAATATAAAATTTTTTACGACGCGATGCGCTTTTCTTTATTCGTTATATTTTCTTACTGCCTACAATTTTTTTAGTGTATTTTCTTTTTAAATAATTACAAGCAATGTAAAAATAGTGTTTTTTATTATGTTTTTAAATGGAATAAATTTTTTTTCTTTTTTTTTATAATTACAAGAAATGTAAAAAAAACGTGTTTCTATTATTTTTTTTTTATATATAAGGTTAAATTTTAATAAAATACATTTTATTGTGTTTTTTGTTTTTCAGAATGTAATTGTTCTGTTATTTCATTTATCTCCCGCCACATTTCGGAAGCTTGCTCCCATGGTGGTGGTTTTTCGGCGTTCACTCTACGCCTTAGGTCGGCCAATCTTTTCCTCAGTTTCACTATTCGTCCGGCTCTTCTTCTTTTTGGCTTTTCGGTGACTGGAATCGCTGTCAATCTACTTTCAAGATTCCTTTGCTGCCGCTTCAAATAATCCTCGATGCTGAGTCGTTGGGGTTGAGGCTTTGGTATAGACACTGCTGTATTGGAAGTTGTCCTGTTCATATATTTTGCCGGATTTGGCAGGATCGCCATGTAATAGTTGGTGGATTAAATTTTAATTCCCTACCTAAGGGTTTTAGCCGGCGTATGAAACGCCACTGGCTTCTAATTTCCAGATTGCCGGCACTCAAAAAGTGCCAAGGCAAAGCACAAAAAAAAGTGCTAGTAAAAATAGATTCCAAAAAGAGAAGCCAATTGCTCGGCTGAGTTTGGTTTTAGAACTTTTTTTATTCAATAAAAATGTGCTGCTTATAAGTAAAAGTAACGGTATCTTAAATCTATTTGTTTACTTATATTCTATGTTATTTTAACCCCTTGTCGACCGACGGTACTTATAAGTACCATATAAGTAAAAGGCTTATAAAATGAAAACGAAAACTATTTTAATTCTTATTGCCCAAAGGTACTTTGAAGTGCACTATAATCTTTGAAATAATAAATTTGTTTTGCCTATTGGCAACCTCACTTATCCATAATAACGATAAATTGATAAGTGTTTCTGCTGTACATGTGTGATTTTGTAAAACAATTTTCAATTGCCGAAAAATAAGTTATTATAACTGTTTTGACTCCAAAAGTGTATTTTTATTGGAAAATAAATGGTTTTGTGCACATAAAAGTGTTTTTTACAAAAAAAAAATTGTTAGATATCTTTAGTTTTGAAAATAATTACAGAGGACTGGTAAGTACCGTTGGGCTGAATGTGCTAATTTGTATTACTATTACCACTTATAGGTAATAATAGGACTATGGCTGGAATTCGTTATAAACGACTTGGTACAGATGAAATTCTTACGATTCTGGAGTCGATTTCGCTTGATAATACTGATAACACTGATATTGAAAATGAGGAGGAAAATGAGCCGGGTAATGACACATTGAACGAGTATTTCAGTCAAATTTATACGCCACCCAGAAAAACAAAAATTTAAATTTAAAAAAAGTGAGTTTTACGCTTTTTAGGTATAAACTTTCTTATGGGTTATCACAAACATGTGATGACTTTTGTATGCCTAAAATTGAGAAAACAATGAGCCGGAATAGATTCGACGAAATATTAAGCAAATTGCATGTTAACGATAATTCGAAAAATCCGTAAGACAATAACGATCGCCTCTTCAAACTTCGACCTATGATTGATAAGTTAAATCATAAGTTTCAACAGCTTTATCATGGCACAAGACAACTTTCCGTTGATGAATCGATGATTCTGTTTAAAGGTCGAAATGCAATGAAGCAGTACTGTCCAATGAAGCCAATAAAAAGAGGCTACAAAGTCTGGTATTTAGCTGACCAGAAGGGCTATATAAAAAATTTTTCAGTTTATAATGGTAAGGACGAAACTTTAGAGAAGAAGTATTCCGAATATGGTCTTTGAGAACGAGTTGTTTTGTCTATGACTGAAAAGGAGTGGGGAAAAAACAAAATTGTTCTTTTTTCATAATTACTTTACATCAGTCCGGCTTCTAGAAAAATTAAAAACAGAAGGAACATTACGCTACAATAGAAAAGGAACTCCTAAAAATTTAAATATTGACAAAAGAATGAAAAAGGGTGATTGGGACTCTAGAGTGCCATGTACTGGCATAAGCTTTTTTAAGCGGATCGACAACAAACCAATATTTTCGGCATCAAACTTTCATGGAACTGAACAAACAACTGTTTCTAGGAGAGATCGCACTGGCAATTCGAATGATATTAACTGCCCAACGGTTATAAAGGACTACAATTCATTTATGGGAGGAGTTGATCACGCTGATAAATTACGAAGTGCTTACGGTCTTGACCGAAAATTGAAGAAATGGTGGCGCCAAATTTTCTGGGGTCTATAGAGATAACATTTGTTATCTCCTACATAATTTATTGTCAGCCCGTTGAAAAAGTTACACTTTTGAAACTTAGGCGCTCTGTAGCTATGGGCCTGTTGACTCAGAATAATTTTACCGTTAACCGTAGAAGTTTGAAAGCGATATCCAAAGATGACCAATACGTTCCAAGTTGTAAGAAACGCCGGAGAAAAACGGAATCGATTAGGAAATTTAGGAACACATTGGCCAACTTTTTTCGAAACTTTTTTCATTATAAACAAAATCCAATCGAAACTCTTTTCCAAATGTTCCCATTGTGGTGTTTATTTATGTTGCAATGATAAAAAAAATTGTTTCATTAAATACCATGCAATAAATTTATAAAAAAAGTTACTAACTACTTATTAAACTAATAAAAATATTAATAAAAAACTATGAGTTTTTTTTTTACTTTTAACTCATTCTGACCCGACGGTACTTAAAAGTACCAGATCCTTTTCGGTTCCTTGCAGGTCCTCGACGTATTTTAAATTTTGTTAATAACTTTCTGAATCCTTTATTTTTAAAATTGCATAAAAAAAATAAAGCTTTTTCAACGATTTCAAGCTTTGGTCCACAAGGGGTTAAAATTAGCAGCTGTTGTTTGTTTACAAAATAATAAACTATTACAATCTAGTGAAGTGTATTACATACTAACATTATTAGTGATGTGAGTGGTGAATTCACTACAATAAAAAATTAAAGAAAAAAATATATTTTTTACGTCAAAATAGCAATTTTATTTGTTTTTAAAAAATCATGAAATATCTAAAGCGGCAAAAATTTTTCAAATTTATTACATTATCGCAAAGCCACATGTAATATCAATAAAATAAAAATCGATTGATTTCTTTCGAATTTATTCACAACTAAGTAATCTCGCTCATTTTCACAAAATTTTAGTTTTTTTGTTTGATATACATCAAATTGAGTAGTTAGTGATCTTCTCCTAGAAAAATTGTTTGGAAAAAATCTTTTTGACATGTTGGTGGTTCTCAGAATTTAGAAAAAGTAATAAACAAAAGGCTGTTTAATTTTTACGATTGCGGTACCAAAGGTTCACAAATTTGCGTGCACGCTGAATTGCTACCTGTAACGGATGATTTTTTTGCTTAAAATTCCCTAATATTTTTTCAAGATAATATCTAAGTTGTGTTTATTAGCAGAAACAACTTTATTTCAAGAACATCGGACTAACCGTTTTCGAGTTATTATTGATTATGTGAAGCAGCGTCCAAAAAAATCTTGAATTTAAAAAAAAACATTAAAAAAAAAATTATCCATAGAATTTAAAAATTTAACCATTTTTGTACTTAGGTATCCATAATGCATCAAATCTATATAGTGGTTATCAAACCCTTTTTTTGCTGTTGACCTGTGTAATTGAACCATACAAATATTATCACAATAAAAAGAAATGATAATAATTTCCTAAATAACTTGTGTTTTATTAAAAATCAACATCGGCCCTTAAAATTTAACCACCCTTTACAATAGAATATATAGGATAATAAAAATATAATTTGGTTAAAAATGTATTTTAAATATTCAAATAAATATTTTAAATCTACTAATGCAAATTTTCAATCTTTAGCCTCCTAAAATTGTGGTAACACATATATATTTTTAGTTAGAATGATATATAAATATATATATATATATATATATATATATATATATATATATATGTTTTTTTGACCTGTTGATGAACTGCAAATTGGTTAAATGATCAAGCTCAAGGTCTGTTTTTAATAATTTTCTTTTAATTAATTTTGTTCAATATTTCGCCATCCAACGGTTGGCATCTTCAGGAATCTTAAAAAACGAGTGAATAATTAAATTAACAACACAACATAATTGTAACACATTTAATATGTATATATGTAACAAATTTAATAGTGCAATATTAAATGTGTTACAATTATGTTGTGTTGTTAATTTAATTATTGTCACTCGTTTTTTAAGATTCCTGAAGATGCCAACCGTTGGATGGCGAAATATTGAACAAAATTAATAATAAAGAAAATTATTAAAAACAGACCTTGAGCTTGATTATTTAACCAATTTGCATTTTTAGTTAGAGTTGGGCACAAATTGTTACTTTAGTTAAATTTTGTCAACACCCTCGGTCATTTTCCTTTTCACAAACCCCTATGAATTTAACTTGTGGTTTGTGCAAAAAATGAAAGAGATTAATAGCAAATTTGTTAGTAGAGTCATCTACTGTTCTACGTGATATTTAGCAATCCTCATTGTTTGCAAAAATTTGGTGGCGCCATCTAGGTTTCAATTAATGGTGCCGTCTGCAATAAATTATTGCTAATGAATGTGACTAATATATTTTTATATAAATTTAAAGAAAAAAGTGGGCGTGGCACATTTATTTTCCGTTATAACAAAAACTTTGACCAAAAAGCAATTTTCTTAAAAATATGAGTTTCAGTTTTTGCCGAAAAAGTAAACAGAAGTAAAATTTTTAACAAAAAACATATTTATAACTGGATATAATATATCATATCAATTACTGTACAAAACTACATTTTACAGAACAAAACCGGAGTTATATTTTTTACAAAAAAAAATATATTTATAGTGATAAATAAATATCCACTATATTTTATGTTTTCTTTACTTTTTATTTTTATACCCTTCACACAGTGAAAAAGGGTATATATAGGTTTGTCATTCCGTGTGAAATTTCTACAATTTTCATTTCCGACCCCATAAAGTATATATTTTCTGAAAGCTTATGAATAGGGGAGTCGATTAAGCTCTGTCAGTCTGTCCGTGTGTATGTTGAAATCAACTTTTTGAAGCCCCCCGACATTGCTTGGACCCGGATGAGGTATTAAAATATCAGAAATATTCGGGAGTAGAACGGTATTGAAAATCAGAAACATCGGTACATAAACAACTGAGATATGAGCAAAAACCCACGACCACCTCGATTTTTTTTCACAAAAACAACATTACAACAACAACATACATACATACAAACGTGTATACTGGTTAGAGAAAACGTGGCATCGAATCCCAGCTAAGCCAAAAAAATTTTTTTTATTTTTTTTCTTAATTTTTTATTTAAAATATTATATATATTTTTATTATTATATGTTTAATAGTTTTTTAAGCTTAAGGTCCTTTTAATAATAAAAAATCTTTTTGTTTTGTTTTATATTATTTGATCAATATTTCGCTACTTCTTTGTGTAGCATCATCAGGATAAACGTTTTTTTATTATATATTAGTTTTTTGTTGGATTTGTGTCTTGATATTTGTTATTTTTTAAATAAATTTATAGTTTGATTAACAAAATTGAAAATAACATAAAAAATTTTTTTAAACATTTTGTCATATATAAAAAATTTTACAAAAATGTAGTATAACAAAAAATTACAATTTATATAAAAATATTAACAAAAAGTATTATAACAAAAATTGTTGAAAAAATGTTAATAGTATTATAAGAATATGTATGTGTAATAATAGAAAAAATTTGTATAACAAAAATTCATAATTATTAAAGTATTAATAAGAATTTTATAAATTATTGTCTATACTTTAACATAAAAATATGTTGGTTTTGTACAGAATATTACAAATATTATATAAAAATTTTTAACAGATAATGTTATGTTACATACGTATGATACAATAATTATATACATATGTATAAAAGTATTGATAACAAATATTTTGTTGTAACAAAACAAGTGTATTAATATTACTAAAAACTAATATAAAAAATGTAGATAAATAAAGTATTATCTTAATGTATTAAAAAATTAATTTAAAATTAAATTTCTTTATAAAAAACTTAACAAGGAAATTATATAAACATAAATGAATAGGTATAAGTGTTATTTCTTATGTATTAAATGTCTATAACTCTGTGCAACATTATCCGTATCTGCCTTATAATTAATTCTCTGTGTAGTTGGTACATTAATTATCTGTAACATTTCTAACATATATCTACGTTTATAATTATTTTCAATATTTAAAACTGATACATTTTCAAAGTTCGGAAAGTGATCAGAGTTGGAACAGTGAGAAGATAATGCTGTCTTTTGTGAAGAAATATTCTTATACTTTTGGTCAGATTTATGTCCAGCAATTCTTGTCCTAAGTTTATTTTTCGTCGTTCCTATATAAACCTTATCACAACTTTCCCCATCATTTCCTCCGCAAGGTATTTTATATACGATATTAGACATATCCCATTTCTGTATTTTGTCCTTAGTATTACTAAACAATCTACCTATTGTATTATTCATTGTATAAGTCATCCCATATCTATTATTATCAAAAACTTTCGAATTCTTCAACCTTTCTGACATCCCTGGCACATACGTTAACGATTTATAAATTTTCGGTTCAACTATATTCCCTGAGTTATTTTCCCTCCTTTCATTAAAATTATTTATAAATCGATAAGTCCAATAGGAAAATCATTGTCAATAAGTATATCCTTAATAATCACCTTATTTTTCTTATGAAAAACTTTATCACTAATTTTCAATACCCTTCCTACAAAATTTTTAGCCGTATTAATTTTAACTTGCCTATTGTGGCTAGAATTATAGTTTATAATTCTACCTGAAGCAGTGGGTTTTTGGTACCAATCTATTAACAACTTATTTCCCTTTCTTAAAACTAATGTATCCAAATAGGGTAGTCTCAAATCACATTCCTTTTCTATAGTAAATTTAATTGAAGAAGTAAAATCATTAAAAATGTCTAACATTTGATCAATAAACTCTTCAGACATAATACAAAATAGATCATCTACATATTTAGTCATTAATTTTGGTTTCATATCCATCTTCTGAATGCAAGAATCTAGTAATTTTTCCATAACTATATCTGCCACAATTGGTGAAGCAGGAGATCCCATAGGAAGTCCTTCATGTTGCATAAATATCTTTCCATTATATTGAAAATATCTATTGTCCACAATACAAAACTTAAGAATACGTTTAAATAAATCCTTATTTATTATCGTGTATTCTTCAATAATACTCCATTTTTATTCTTCTATTATCTCTAATGCTAAGGCAACAGGTATACTCGGAAATAATGAAACTACATCCAATGAAATTAATTTCTCCCCATTCATAATACATTTCATCGGATGTAGTTTCATTATTTTTATAAGTTATATTTTTAAATTCTCATTAACAAAATGAGAATTCAAAAATAAAACAAAAAACTTTTTCAAAAACCCAACCAACAATTTTTCAATTTTAATTTATTTATTTTCGGTTGCCCTTATAAGCATTTAGTGTTAACGAATGGTTAGCCAAATGCTAAAGGGATTAGAAAAATAAAATGAATTAAAATTGAAAAATTGTTGGTTGGGTTTTTGAAAAAGTTTTTTATAGTTTTTTGTTTTATTTTTGAATTCTCATTTTGTTAAAGAGAATTTAAAAATATAACTTATAAAAATTTTAAACTTTTTCAAGAATTTGGGTAAAGGTTTACTGATGATCTGGCATAAGCACCAGTGAAATGCATATAAACCAGCTTAAACCCAACAACCAAAAAAAAATTATGGGATCATATTCTAAAAAATTTAGTAAATTATATTGTATATATTTTAATTATTTTTTTTTTAATTTTTTTTTAAATTTTTTTTCTTTTATTTTTTTTTAAATTTTTTTTCTTTTATTTTTTTAACATACATACGTAAATTTATTATTTTACAATGGGATGTTTTTATATATGTATGTTTTTTATATATATGTACGTATTTCATATGGGATGAATGGTGATACAAACTACTGTTATTGCATGACTACACGTTGTGAAGGGTATATAAGATTCGGCACGGCCGAATATAGCGCTCTTACTTGTTTTTAATTAGTTTTATTAAAAGTTAAATTTAGAAACGTGGTGCAGATACCAATCAAAAAAGAAAAACCAAGCGAGTTGCTAGACATTCTTGTTGATTTTCCATTTATGGCGACTGTCAGTTGTGGCCGTGTTGCCACAGTACTCCACTCTGAGAGGCGACTTCATGGTACAAATCTTAGTATTTCTTCCAGACACGTTTACAGTATATGGCCGCACTTAGTCATCTGTAATGAATACTAGCTGGCAAGATTTCAAATACGGGTGTATAAACTCTTTGTTGTTATTATACCAAGCCGAGTTAACTGGTATCAAGTTTTTCATAGTTTCCCGGAGTTGTTTAACAAACTCTGCCCCAGGCTTACAAGAGCTTTCAACTAAGAAATCGGCAGGTAGGCGTTATATTGTGCCGTATACAAGGTCTACAGGCGTCGCTTGGACATCTTCTTTGTATGTGGAACTCAGACCCAATAAAATAATCGGCTAATATGATGTCCATTCATTAACGTTGTGACACAAAATGGCAGATTTAAGTGTGCGATGCCATCGATCTATGATGCCGTTTGATTGAGGATGGTATGGCGTAGTTCTTACATGATGCACTCCCAGCAAACGTAAAAGTTCTTCAAATAGTGTGCTTTCAAACCGTCGACAGGACACCCAAATCGATATATCCATCCTTTAACGAGAGTCTCTGCTACTGTGTTCGCGGCCATGTCTGGCATCGGACCATCTGGCAAATCGGTCTATCACAGTTAAGCAGAGAGAGGAAAAGGGATGATTATGTCAATCTTCAAATGAGGAAATCGTTGACTTGGCAACTTGCGACGCATTAAAGCAGTTTGAGAATGACGTGTTATTTTATTTCGTTGGCAATGCAAGCAATTTCGTGCAAAGAAAGTTCTTTTTGTGTACCTGGCCAAACAAATCTCTCCGTCATTAACTTAGCAGTAGCGCGAATTAACGACTTTCCGTTTATGAATAAAAAAATATAAAATTTTTTACGACGCGATGCGCTTTTCTTTATTCGTTATATTTTCTTACTGCCTACAATTTTTTTAGTGTATTTTCTTTTAAAATAATTACAAGCAATGTAAAAATAGTGTTTTTTGTTATGTTTTTAAATGGAATAAATTTTTTTTCTTTTTTTTTATAATTACAAGAAATGTAAAAAAAAAACGTGTTTCTATTATTTTTTTTTTATATATATAAGGTTAAATTTTAATAAAATACTTTTTATTGTGTTTTTTGTTTTTCAGAATGTAATTGTTCTGTTATTTCATTTATCTCTCGCCACATTTCGGAAGCTTGCTCCCATGGTGGTGGTTTTTCGGCGTTCACTCTACGCTTTAGGTCGGCCAATCTTTTCCTCAGTTTCACTATTCGTCCGGCTATTCTTCTTTTTGGCTTTTTGGTGACTGGAATCGCTGTCAATCTACTTTCAAGATTCCTTTGCTGCCGCTTCAAATAATCCTCGATGCTGAGTCGTTGGGGTTGAGGCTTTGGTATAGACACTGCTGTATTGGAAGTTGTCCTGTTCATATATTTTGCCGGATTTGGCAGGATCGCCATGTAATAGTTGGTGGATTAAATTTTAATTCCCTACCTAAGGGTTTTAGCCGGCGTATGAAACGCCACTGGCTTCTAATTTCCAGATTGCCGGCACTCAAAAAGTGCCAAGGCAAAGCACAAAAAAAGTGCTAGTAAAAATAGATTCCAAAAAGAGAAGCCAATTGCTCGGCTGAGTTTGGTTTTATAACTTTTTTTATTCAATAAAAATGTACTGCTTATAAGTAAAAGTAACGGTATCTTAAATCTATTTGTTTACTTATATTCTATGTTATTTTAAAATTAGCAGCTGTTGTTTGTTTACAAAATAATAAACTATTACAATCTAGTGAAGTGTATTACATACTAACATTATTAGTGATGTGAGTGGTGAATTCACTACAATAAAAAATTAAAGAAAAAAATATATTTTTTACGTCAAAATATCAATCTTATTTGTTTTTAAAAAATCATGAAATATCTAAAGCGGCAAAAATTTTTCAAATTTATTACATTATCGCACAGCCACATGTAATATCAATAAAATAAAAATCGATTGATTTCTTTCGAATTTATTCACAATTAAGTAATCTCGCTCATTTTCACAAAATTTTAGTTTTTTTGTTTGATATACATCAAATTGAGTAGTTAGTGATCTTCTCCTAGAAAAAATTGTTTGGAAAAAATCTTTTTGACATGTTGGTGGTTCTCAGAATTTAGAAAAAGTAATAAACAAAAAATAAAAAAAATAAATATTCTTGTCGTTATCACATTGAACTTATAGCCTAAAATTTAAAAATTTAAAATATAATACAAATTGAAAAAAGTTCATAAAAATTAAAAATACAACAAAAAAACACATTGGCTTGGTGTAAAATGAACATTGTTAAAACTAATACCATCTTGTTTAAAGCATGTGACATATATATAATACAACTGCATAATTGCAAAAAAAATTGCTTTAGCGACATCTTAAGCTAAAGGCAAACATTAAAACTGTGGTAATGACGTGCAAAAAAGAATACAGGAAAAACAGATGTTGGTAAATTTCGTACTAACTCAAAGATATGTATTTGATATAACATGAAATCAATTAGAACAAATAATTCTTTATTTCAATTTTCAATACATTACTGAGTTAAATAGTTGATATTTACATACAACACCTGTAGTTCTGATCAAAAGAGTGCTGATGATGAAACCGTAGCTGGTTTCGAAAATGCATTCCACTCAGCTAGTATCGGATGACTAATTTTTCCTTAAATATTCTTGTCGTTATCACATTGAACTTATAGACTAAAATTTAAAAATTTAAAATATAATACAAATTGAAAAAAGTTCATAAAAATTAAAAATACAACAAAAAAACACATTGGCTTGGTGTAAAATGAACATTGTTAAAACTAATACCATCTTGTTTAAAGCATGTGACATATATATAATACACCTGCATAATTGCAAAAAAAATTGCTTTAGCGACATCTTAAGCTAAAGGCAAACATTAAAACTGTGGTAATGACGTGCAAAAAAGAATACAGGAAAAACAGATGTTGGTAAATTTCGTACTAACTCAAAGATATGTATTTGATATAACATGAAATCAATTAGAACAAATAATTCTTTATTTCAATTTTCAATACATTACTGAGTTAAATAGTTGATATTTACATACAACACCTGTAGTTCTGATCAAAAGAGTGCTGATGATGAAACCGTAGCTGGTTTTGAAAATGCATTCCACTCAGCTAGTATCGGATGACTAATTTTTCCTTAAATATTCTTGTCGTTATCACATTGAACTTATAGCCTAAAATTTAAAAATTTAAAATATAATACAAAAGGCTGTTTAATTTTTACGATTGCGGTACCAAAGGTTCATAAATTTGCGTGCACGCTGAATTGCTACCTGTAACGGATGATTTTTTTGCTTAAAATGTGTTTATTAGCAGAAACAACTTTATTTCAAGAACATCGGACTAACCGTTTTCGAGTTATTATTGATTATGTGAAGCAGCGTCCAAAAAAATCTTGAATTTAAAAAAAACATAAAAAAAAAAATTATCCATAGAATTTAAAAATTTAACCATTTTTATACTTAGGTATCCATAATGCATCAAATCTATATAGTGGTTATCAAACCCTTTTTTTTGCTGTTGACCTGTGTAATTGAACCATACAAATATTATCACAATAAAAAGAAATGATAATAATTTCCTAAATAACTTGTGTTTTATTAAAAATCAACATCGGCCCTTAAAATTTAACCACCCTTTACAATAGAATATATAGGATAATAAAAATATAATTTGGTTAAAAATGTATTTTAAATATTCAAATAAATATTTTAAATCTACTAATGCAAATTTTTTTTTATGTTTTTCAATCTTTAGCCTCCTAAAATTGTGGGAACACATATATATTTTTAGTTAGAATGATATATATATATATATATGTTTTTTTGACCTGTTGATGAACTGCAAATTGGTTAAATAATCAAGCTCAAGGTCTGTTTTTAATAATTTTCTTTATTATTAATTTTGTTCAATATTTCGCCATCCAACGGTTGGCATCTTCAGGAATCTTAAAAAACGAGTGAATAATTAAATTAACAACACAACATAATTGTAACACATTTAATATGTATATATGTAACAAATTTAATAGTGCAATATTAAATGTGTTACAATAATGTTGTGTTGTTAATTTAATTATTGTCACTCGTTTTTTAAGATTCCTGAAGATGCCAACCGTTGGATGGCGAAATATTGAACAAAATTAATAATAAAGAAAATTATTAAAAACAGACCTTGAGCTTGATTATTTAACCAATTTGCATTTTTAGTTAGAGTTGGGCACAAATTGTTACTTTAGTTAAATTTTGTCAACACCCTCGGTCATTTTCCTTTTCACAAACCCCTATGAATTTAACTTGTGGTTTGTGCAAAAAATGAAAGAGATTAATAGCAAATTTGTTAGTAGAGTCATCTAGTGTTCTACGTGATATTTAGCAATCCTCATTGTTTGCAAAAATTTGGTGGCGCCATCTAGGTTTCAATTAATGGTGCCGTCTGCAATAAATTATTGCTAATGAATGTGACTAATATATTTTTATATAAATTTAAAGAAAAAAGTGGGCTGGCACATTTATTTTCCGTTATAACAAAAACTTTGACCAAAAAGCTAATTTAAAAATATGAGTTTCAGTTTTTGCCGAAAAAGTAAACAGAAGTAAAATTTTTAACAAAAAACATATTTATAACTGGATATAATATATCATCAATTACTGTACAAAACTACATTTTACAGAACAAAACCGGACTTATATTTAAAAAAAAATATATATATATTTTAGTGATAAATAAATATCCACTATATTTTATGTTTTCTTTACTTTTTATTTTTATACCCTTCATACAGTATACATAGGTTTGTATATATAGGTTTGTCATTCCGTGTGAAATTTCTACAATTTTCATTTCCGACCCCATAAAGTATATATTTTCTGAAAGCTTATGAATAGGGGAGTCGATTAAGCTCTGTCAGTCTGTCCGTCTGACCGTATGTCCGTGTGTATGTTGAAATCAACTTTTTGAAGCCCCCCGACATTGCTTGGACCCGGATGAGGTATTAAAATATCAGAAATATTCGGGAGTAGAACGGTATTGAAAATCAGAAACATCGGTACATAAACAACTGAGATATGAGCAAAAACCCACGACCACCTCGATTTTTTTTCACAAAAACAACATTACAACAACAACATACATACATACAAACGTGTATACTGGTTAGAGAAAACGTGGCATCGAATCCCAGCTGAGCCAAAAAATTTTTTTTTTATTTTTTTTCTTAATTTTTTATTTAATATATTATATATATTTTTATTATTTTTTTTTTTTAATTTTTTGTTTGTTTTATATATATTATATATAATTTATTTGGTTGTTGGGTTTAAGCTGGTTTATATGCATTTCACTGGTGCTTATGCCAGATCATCAGTAAACCTTTACCCAAATTCTTGAAAAAGTTTAAAATTTTTATAAGTTATATTTTTAAATTCTCATTAACAAAATGAGAATTCAAAAATAAAACAAAAAACTATAAAAAACTTTTTCATAAACCCAACCAACAATTTTTCAATTTTAATTTATTTATTTTCGGTTGCCCTTATAAGCATTTAGTGTTAACCAATGGTTAGCCAAATGCTAAAGGGATTAGAAAAATAAAATGAATTAAAATTGAAAAATTGTTGGTTGGGTTTTTGAAAAAGTTTTTTATAGTTTTTTGTTTTATTTTTGAATTCTCATTTTGTTAATGAGAATTTAAAAATATAACTTATAAAAATTTTAAACTTTTTCAAGA
Source organism: Phyto melanocephala (assembly GCA_941918925.1). NCBI lineage: Eukaryota > Metazoa > Arthropoda > Insecta > Diptera > Rhinophoridae > Phyto > Phyto melanocephala. Next base: position 40,157,420 of record OW799234.1, on the reverse strand, counting down.
ATTTGGGTAAAGGTTTACTGATGATCTGGCATAAGCACCAGTGAAATGCATATAAACCAGCTTAAACCCAACAACCAAAAAAAATTATGGGATTATATCCTAAAAAATTTAGTAAATTATATTATATATATTTTAATTATTAAAGACTATATTATTTTTTATTCCGGCTCAAGTTCATTTTATATTAAATTTCTCATATATTTTCCTTTTATATAAATATGAAGAAATCAATTTTTATTTTTGGTAATGAAAGAATATACTGGAAAAGTTATTATCCCGACACCAGTTGAGTGGAATGCATTTTCGAAACCAGCTACGGTTTCATCATCAGCACTCTTTTGATCGGGATGTCTTAGTGTTGATAGTAAATATCATCTATTTAACTCACAAGTTTATATGAAAATTGATTTCGTAAATTAACTTTACCTATAAACTCATATATTTGCCATGGTGAGTGAGAACGAAATTTCTTTCAACACTAAAGCTTTTCCCCTTTATTCCTTTTAAATTACCACATTTTAATCGTAGCTTTAAACCATCAGTCTGATGGCAATGAAAGCTCTTTTTGTTGCTTGTAATACTCACAACTTTATTTAGATCATACATGTTCTTGTATTTGTCTATATGATCGATACACCGTGCCATGTGTAATTGTTAATTTTTCCTTTTATTTAATTGTCGAACTATTTAATGTATTAAAGACTATATTATTTTTTATTCCGGCTCAAGTTCATTTTATATTAAATTTCTCATATATTTTCCTTTTATATAAATATGAAGAAATCAATTTTTATTTTTAGTAATGAAAGAATATACTGGAAAAGTTATTATCCCGACACCAGCCGAGTGGAATGCATTTTCGAAACCAGCTACGGTTTCATCATCAGCACTCTTTTGATCGGGATGTCTTAGTGTTGATAGTAAATATCATCTATTTAACTCACAAGTTTATATGAAAATTGATTTCGTAAATTAACTTTACCTATAAACTCATATATTTGCCATGGTGAGTGAGAACGAAATTTCTTTCAACACTAAAGCTTTTCCCCTTTATTCCTTTTAAATTACCACATTTTAATCGTAGCTTTAAACCATCAGTCTGATGGCAATGAAAGCTCTTTTTGTTGGTTGTAATACTCACAACTTTATTTAGATCATACATGTTCTTGTATATGTCTATATGATCGATACACCGTGCCATGTGTAATTGTTAATTTTTCCTTTTATTTAATTGTCGAACTATTTAATGTATTAAAGACTAACTTTAACTTTTCCAGTATATTCTTTCATTACCAAAAATAAAAATTGATTTCTTCATATTTATATAAAAGGAAAATATATGAGAAATTTAATATAAAATGAACTTGAGCCGGAATAAAAAATAATATAGTCTTTAATACATTAAATAGTTCGACAATTAAATAAAAGGAAAAATTATTTTAATTATTTTTTTTTTTAATTTTTTTTTTTAATTTTTTTTTTTAATTTTTTTTCTTTTATTTTTTTAACATACATACGTAAATTTATTATTTTACAATGGGATGTTTTTATATATGTATGTTTTTTATATATATGTACGTATTTCATATGGGATGAATGGTGATACAAACTACTGTTATTGCATGACTACACGTTGTGAAGGGTATATAAGATTCGGCACGACCGAATATAGCGCTCTTACTTGTTTTTAATTAGTTTTATTAAAAGTTAAATTTAGAAACGTGGTGCAGATACCAATCAAAAAAGAAAAACCAAGCGAGTTGCTAGACATTCTTGTTGATTTTCCATTTATGGCGACTGTCAGTTGTGGCCGTGTTGCCACAGTACTCCACTCTGAGAGGCGACTTCATGGTACAAATCTTAGTATTTCTTCCAGACACGTTTACAGTATAATATTTAGATGCACGTTCAACAACTTTAAATGTTCCGCTATATGGGGCTGTTAAAGATGGCCGCACTTAGTCATCTGTAATGAATACTAGCTGGCAAGATTTCAAATACGGGTGTATAAACACTTTGTTGTTATTATACCAAGCCGAGTCAACTGGTATCAAGTTTTGCATAGTTTCCCGGAGTTGTTTAACAAACTCTGCCCCAGGCTTACAAGAGCTTTCAACTAAGAAATCGGCAGGTAGGCGTTATATTGTGCCGTATACAAGGTCTACAGGCGTCGCTTGGACATCTTCTTTGTATGTGGAACTCAGACCCAATAAAATAATCGACTAATATGATGTCCATTCATTAACGTTGTGACACAAAATGGCAGATTTAAGTGTGCGATGCCATCGATCTATGATGCCGTTTGATTGAGGATGGTATGGCGTAGTTCTTACATGATGCACTCCCAGCAAACGTAAAAGTTCTTCAAATAGTGTGCTTTCAAACCGTCGACAGGACACCCAAATCGATATATCCATCCTTTAACGAGAGTCTCTGCTACTGTTTTCGCGGCCATGTCTGGCATCGGACCATCTGGCAAATCGGTCTATCACAGTTAAGCAGAGAGAGGAAAAGGGATGATTATGTCAATCTTCAAATGAGGAAATCGTTGACTTGGCAACTTGCGACGCATTAAAGCAGTTTGAGAATGACGTGTTATTTTATTTCGTTGGCAATGCAAGCAATTTCGTGCAAAGAAAGTTCTTTTTGTGTACCTGGCCAAACAAATCTCTCCGTCATTAACTTAGCAGTAGCGCGAATTAACGACTTTCCGTTTATGAATAAAAAAATATAAAATTTTTTACGACGCGATGCGCTTTTCTTTATTCGTTATATTTTCTTACTGCCTACAATTTTTTTAGTGTATTTTCTTTTTAAATAATTACAAGCAATGTAAAAATAGTGTTTTTTATTATGTTTTTAAATGGAATAAATTTTTTTTATAATTATTAAATTATTATTAAAAAAAACGTGTTTCTATTATTTTTTTTTTATATATAAGGTTAAATTTTAATAAAATACATTTTATTGTGTTTTTTTGTTTTTCAGAATGTAATTGTTTTGTTATTTCATTTATCTCTCGCCACATTTCGGAAGCTTGCTCCCATGGTGGTGTTTTTTCGGCGTTCACTCTACGCTTTAGGTCGGCCAATCTTTTCCTCAGTTTCACTATTCGTCCGGCTCTTCTTCTTTTTGGCTTTTCGGTGACTGGAATCGCTGTCAATCTACTTTCAAGATTCCTTTGCTGCCGCTTCAAATAATCCTCGATGCTGAGTCGTTGGGGTTGAGGCTTTGGTATAGACACTGCTGTGTTGGAAGTTGTCCTGTTCATATATTTTGCCGGATTTGGCAGGATCGCCATGTAATAGTTGGTGGATTAAATTTTAATTCCCTACCTAAGGGTTTTAGACGGCGTATGAAACGCCACTGGCTTCTAATTTCCAGATTGCCGGCACTCAAAAAGTGCCAAGGCAAAGCACAAAAAAAGTGCTAGTAAAAATAGATTCCAAAAAGAGAAGCCAATTGCTCGGCTGAGTTTGGTTTTATAACTTTTTTTATTCAATAAAAATGTGCTGCTTATAAGTAAAAGTAACGGTATCTTAAATCTATTTGTTTACTTATATTCTATGTTATTTTAAAATTAGCAGCTGTTGTTTGTTTACAAAATAATAAACTATTACAATCTAGTGAAGTGTATTACATACTAACATTATTAGTGATGTGAGTGGTGAATTCACTACAATAAAAAATTAAAGAAAAAAATATATTTTTTACGTCAAAATAGCAATTTTATTTGTTTTTAAAAAATCATGAAATATCTAAAGCGGCAAACATTTTTCAAATTTATTACATTATCGCACAGCCACATGTAATATCAATAAAATAAAAATCGATTGATTTCTTTCGAATTTATTCACAATTAAGTAATCTCGCTCATTTTCACAAAATTTTAGTTTTTTTGTTTGATATACATCAAATTGAGTAGTTAGTGATCTTCTCCTAGAAAAATTGTTTGGAAAAAATCTTTTTGACATGTTGGTGGTTCTCAGAATTTAGAAAAAGTAATAAACAAAAGGCTGTTTAATTTTTACGATTGCGGTACCAAAGGTTCATAAATTTGCGTGCACGCTGAATTGCTACCTGTAACGGATGATTTTTTTGCTTAAAATTCCTTAATATTTTTTCAAGATAATATCTAAGTTGTGTTTATTAGCAGAAACAACTTTATTTCAAGAACATCGGACTAACCGTTTTCGAGTTATTATTGATTATGTGAAGCAGCGTCCAAAAAAATCTTGAATTTAAAAAAAAAATTTAAAAAAAAAAATTATCCATAGAATTTAAAAATTTAACCATTTTTGTACTTAGGTATCCATAATGCATCAAATCTATATAGTGGTTATCAAACCCTTTTTTTGCTGTTGACCTGTGTAATTGAACCATACAAATATTATCACAATAAAAAGAAATGATAATAATTTCCTAAATAACTTGTGTTTTATTAAAAATCAACATCGGCCCTTAAAATTTAACCACCCTTTACAATAGAATATATAGGATAATAAAAATATAATTTGGTTAAAAATGTATTTTAAATATTCAAATAAATATTTTAAATCTACTAATGCAAATTTTTTTTTATGTTTTTCAATCTTTAGCCTCCTAAAATTGTGGGAACACATATATATTTTTAGTTAGAATGATATATATATATATATATATGTGTTTTTTTGACCTGTTGATGAACTGCAAATTGGTTAAATAATCAAGCTCAAGGTCTGTTTTTAATAATTTTCTTTATTATTAATTTTGTTCAATATTTCGCCATCCAACGGTTGGCATCTTCAGGAATCTTAAAAAACGAGTGAATAATTAAATTAACAACACATAATTGTAACACATTTAATATGTATATATGTAACAAATTTAATAGTGCAATATTAAATGTGTTACAATAATGTTGTGTTGTTAATTTAATTATTGTCACTCGTTTTTTAAGATTCCTGAAGATGCCAACCGTTGGATGGCGAAATATTGAACAAAATTAATAATAAAGAAAATTATTAAAAACAGACCTTGAGCTTGATTATTTAACCAATTTGCATTTTTAGTTAGAGTTGGGCACAAATTGTTACTTTAGTTAAATTTTGTCAACACCCTCGGTCATTTTCCTTTTCACAAACCCCTATGAATTTAACTTGTGGTTTGTGCAAAAAATGAAAGAGATTAATAGCAAATTTGTTAGTAGAGTCATCTAGTGTTCTACGTGATATTTAGCAATCCTCATTGTTTGCAAAAATTTGGTGGCGCCATCTAGGTTTCAATTAATGGTGCCGTCTGCAATAAATTATTGCTAATGAATGTGACTAATATATTTTTATATAAATTTAAAGAAAAAAGTGGGCTGGCACATTTATTTTCCGTTATAACAAAAACTTTGACCAAAAAGCTAATTTAAAAATATGAGTTTCAGTTTTTGCCGAAAAAGTAAACAGAAGTAAAATTTTTAACAAAAAACATATTTATAACTGGATATAATATATCATCAATTACTGTACAAAACTACATTTTACAGAACAAAACCGGACTTATATTTAAAAAAAAAATATATATATATTTTAGTGATAAATAAATATCCACTATATTTTATGTTTTCTTTACTTTTTATTTTTATACCCTTCATACAGTATACATAGATATATAGGTTTGTCATTCCGTGTGAAATTTCTACAATTTTCATTTCCGACCCCATAAAGTATATATTTTCTGAAAGCTTATGAATAGGGGAGTCGATTAAGCTCTGTCAGTCTGTCCGTCTGACCGTATGTCCGTGTGTATGTTGAAATCAACTTTTTGAAGCCCCCCGACATTGCTTGGACCCGGATGAGGTATTAAAATATCAGAAATATTCGGGAGTAGAACGGTATTGAAAATCAGAAACATCGGTACATAAACAACTGAGATATGAGCAAAAACCCACGACCACCTCGATTTTTTTTCACAAAAACAACATTACAACAACAACATACATACATACAAACGTGTATACTGGTTAGAGAAAACGTGGCATCGAATCCCAGCTGAGCCAAAAAATTTTTTTTTTATTTTTTTTCTTAATTTTTTATTTAATATATTATATATATTTTTATTATTTTTTTTTTTTAATTTTTTGTTTGTTTTATATATATTATATATAATTTATTTGGTTGTTGGGTTTAAGCTGGTTTATATGCATTTCACTGGTGCTTATGCCAGATCATCAGTAAACCTTTACCCAAATTCTTGAAAAAGTTTAAAATTTTTATAAGTTATATTTTTAAATTCTCATTAACAAAATGAGAATTCAAAAATAAAACAAAAAACTATAAAAAACTTTTTCATAAACCCAACCAACAATTTTTCAATTTTAATTTATTTATTTTCGGTTGCCCTTATAAGCATTTAGTGTTAACCAATGGTTAGCCAAATGCTAAAGGGATTAGAAAAATAAAATGAATTAAAATTGAAAAATTGTTGGTTGGGTTTTTGAAAAAGTTTTTTATAGTTTTTTGTTTTATTTTTGAATTCTCATTTTGTTAATGAGAATTTAAAAATATAACTTATAAAAATTTTAAACTTTTTCAAGAATTTGGGTAAAGGTTTACTGATGATCTGGCATAAGCACCAGTGAAATGCATATAAACCAGCTTAAACCCAACAACCAAAAAAAATTATGGGATTATATCCTAAAAAATTTAGTAAATTATATTATATATATTTTAATTATTAAAGACTATATTATTTTTTATTCCGGCTCAAGTTCATTTTATATTAAATTTCTCATATATTTTCCTTTTATATAAATATGAAGAAATCAATTTTTATTTTTGGTAATGAAAGAATATACTGGAAAAGTTATTATCCCGACACCAGTTGAGTGGAATGCATTTTCGAAACCAGCTACGGTTTCATCATCAGCACTCTTTTGATCGGGATGTCTTAGTGTTGATAGTAAATATCATCTATTTAACTCACAAGTTTATATGAAAATTGATTTCGTAAATTAACTTTACCTATAAACTCATATATTTGCCATGGTGAGTGAGAACGAAATTTCTTTCAACACTAAAGCTTTTCCCCTTTATTCCTTTTAAATTACCACATTTTAATCGTAGCTTTAAACCATCAGTCTGATGGCAATGAAAGCTCTTTTTGTTGCTTGTAATACTCACAACTTTATTTAGATCATACATGTTCTTGTATTTGTCTATATGATCGATACACCGTGCCATGTGTAATTGTTAATTTTTCCTTTTATTTAATTGTCGAACTATTTAATGTATTAAAGACTATATTATTTTTTATTCCGGCTCAAGTTCATTTTATATTAAATTTCTCATATATTTTCCTTTTATATAAATATGAAGAAATCAATTTTTATTTTTGGTAATGAAAGAATATACTGGAAAAGTTATTATCCCGACACCAGCCGAGTGGTTTCATCATCAGCACTCTTTTGATCGGGATGTCTTAGTGTTGATAGTAAATATCATCTATTTAACTCACAAGTTTATATGAAAATTGATTTCGTAAATTAACTTTACCTATAAACTCATATATTTGCCATGGTGAGTGAGAACGAAATTTCTTTCAACACTAAAGCTTTTCCCCTTTATTCCTTTTAAATTACCACATTTTAATCGTAGCTTTAAACCATCAGTCTGATGGCAATGAAAGCTCTTTTTGTTGGTTGTAATACTCACAACTTTATTTAGATCATACATGTTCTTGTATATGTCTATATGATCGATACACCGTGCCATGTGTAATTGTTAATTTTTCCTTTTATTTAATTGTCGAACTATTTAATGTATTAAAGACTAACTTTAACTTTTCCAGTATATTCTTTCATTACCAAAAATAAAAATTGATTTCTTCATATTTATATAAAAGGAAAATATATGAGAAATTTAATATAAAATGAACTTGAGCCGGAATAAAAAATAATATAGTCTTTAATACATTAAATAGTTCGACAATTAAATAAAAGGAAAAATTATTTTAATTATTTTTTTTTTTAATTTTTTTTTTTAATTTTTTTTTTTAATTTTTTTTCTTTTATTTTTTTAACATACATACGTAAATTTATTATTTTACAATGGGATGTTTTTATATATGTATGTTTTTTATATATATGTACGTATTTCATATGGGATGAATGGTGATACAAACTACTGTTATTGCATGACTACACGTTGTGAAGGGTATATAAGATTCGGCACGACCGAATATAGCGCTCTTACTTGTTTTTAATTAGTTTTATTAAAAGTTAAATTTAGAAACGTGGTGCAGATACCAATCAAAAAAGAAAAACCAAGCGAGTTGCTAGACATTCTTGTTGATTTTCCATTTATGGCGACTGTCAGTTGTGGCCGTGTTGCCACAGTACTCCACTCTGAGAGGCGACTTCATGGTACAAATCTTAGTATTTCTTCCAGACACGTTTACAGTATAATATTTAGATGCACGTTCAACAACTTTAAATGTTCCGCTATATGGGGCTGTTAAAGATGGCCGCACTTAGTCATCTGTAATGAATACTAGCTGGCAAGATTTCAAATACGGGTGTATAAACACTTTGTTGTTATTATACCAAGCCGAGTCAACTGGTATCAAGTTTTGCATAGTTTCCCGGAGTTGTTTAACAAACTCTGCCCCAGGCTTACAAGAGCTTTCAACTAAGAAATCGGCAGGTAGGCGTTATATTGTGCCGTATACAAGGTCTACAGGCGTCGCTTGGACATCTTCTTTGTATGTGGAACTCAGACCCAATAAAATAATCGACTAATATGATGTCCATTCATTAACGTTGTGACACAAAATGGCAGATTTAAGTGTGCGATGCCATCGATCTATGATGCCGTTTGATTGAGGATGGTATGGCGTAGTTCTTACATGATGCACTCCCAGCAAACGTAAAAGTTCTTCAAATAGTGTGCTTTCAAACCGTCGACAGGACACCCAAATCGATATATCCATCCTTTAACGAGAGTCTCTGCTACTGTTTTCGCGGCCATGTCTGGCATCGGACCATCTGGCAAATCGGTCTATCACAGTTAAGCAGAGAGAGGAAAAGGGATGATTATGTCAATCTTCAAATGAGGAAATCGTTGACTTGGCAACTTGCGACGCATTAAAGCAGTTTGAGAATGACGTGTTATTTTATTTCGTTGGCAATGCAAGCAATTTCGTGCAAAGAAAGTTCTTTTTGTGTACCTGGCCAAACAAATCTCTCCGTCATTAACTTAGCAGTAGCGCGAATTAACGACTTTCCGTTTATGAATAAAAAAATATAAAATTTTTTACGACGCGATGCGCTTTTCTTTATTCGTTATATTTTCTTACTGCCTACAATTTTTTTAGTGTATTTTCTTTTTAAATAATTACAAGCAATGTAAAAATAGTGTTTTTTATTATGTTTTTAAATGGAATAAATTTTTTTTATAATTATTAAATTATTATTAAAAAAAACGTGTTTCTATTATTTTTTTTTTATATATAAGGTTAAATTTTAATAAAATACATTTTATTGTGTTTTTTTGTTTTTCAGAATGTAATTGTTTTGTTATTTCATTTATCTCTCGCCACATTTCGGAAGCTTGCTCCCATGGTGGTGTTTTTTCGGCGTTCACTCTACGCTTTAGGTCGGCCAATCTTTTCCTCAGTTTCACTATTCGTCCGGCTCTTCTTCTTTTTGGCTTTTCGGTGACTGGAATCGCTGTCAATCTACTTTCAAGATTCCTTTGCTGCCGCTTCAAATAATCCTCGATGCTGAGTCGTTGGGGTTGAGGCTTTGGTATAGACACTGCTGTGTTGGAAGTTGTCCTGTTCATATATTTTGCCGGATTTGGCAGGATCGCCATGTAATAGTTGGTGGATTAAATTTTAATTCCCTACCTAAGGGTTTTAGACGGCGTATGAAACGCCACTGGCTTCTAATTTCCAGATTGCCGGCACTCAAAAAGTGCCAAGGCAAAGCACAAAAAAAGTGCTAGTAAAAATAGATTCCAAAAAGAGAAGCCAATTGCTCGGCTGAGTTTGGTTTTATAACTTTTTTTATTCAATAAAAATGTGCTGCTTATAAGTAAAAGTAACGGTATCTTAAATCTATTTGTTTACTTATATTCTATGTTATTTTAAAATTAGCAGCTGTTGTTTGTTTACAAAATAATAAACTATTACAATCTAGTGAAGTGTATTACATACTAACATTATTAGTGATGTGAGTGGTGAATTCACTACAATAAAAAATTAAAGAAAAAAATATATTTTTTACGTCAAAATAGCAATTTTATTTGTTTTTAAAAAATCATGAAATATCTAAAGCGGCAAACATTTTTCAAATTTATTACATTATCGCACAGCCACATGTAATATCAATAAAATAAAAATCGATTGATTTCTTTCGAATTTATTCACAATTAAGTAATCTCGCTCATTTTCACAAAATTTTAGTTTTTTTGTTTGATATACATCAAATTGAGTAGTTAGTGATCTTCTCCTAGAAAAATTGTTTGGAAAAAATCTTTTTGACATGTTGGTGGTTCTCAGAATTTAGAAAAAGTAATAAACAAAAGGCTGTTTAATTTTTACGATTGCGGTACCAAAGGTTCATAAATTTGCGTGCACGCTGAATTGCTACCTGTAACGGATGATTTTTTTGCTTAAAATTCCTTAATATTTTTTCAAGATAATATCTAAGTTGTGTTTATTAGCAGAAACAACTTTATTTCAAGAACATCGGACTAACCGTTTTCGAGTTATTATTGATTATGTGAAGCAGCGTCCAAAAAAATCTTGAATTTAAAAAAAAAAATAAAAAAAAAAAAATTATCCATAGAATTTAAAAATTTAACCATTTTTGTACTTAGGTATCCATAATGCATCAAATCTATATAGTGGTTATCAAACCCTTTTTTTGCTGTTGACCTGTGTAATTGAACCATACAAATATTATCACAATAAAAAGAAATGATAATAATTTCCTAAATAACTTGTGTTTTATTAAAAATCAACATCGGCCCTTAAAATTTAACCACCCTTTACAATAGAATATATAGGATAATAAAAATATAATTTGGTTAAAAATGTATTTTAAATATTCAAATAAATATTTTAAATCTACTAATGCAAATTTTCAATCTTTAGCCTCCTAAAATTGTGGTAACACATATATATTTTTAGTTAGAATGATATATAAATATATATATATATATATATATATATATATATATGTTTTTTTGACCTGTTGATATACTACAAATTGGTTAAATGATCAAGCTCAAGGTCTGTTTTTAATAATTTTCTTTTAATTAATTTTGTTCAATATTTCGCCATCCAACGGTTGGCATCTTCAGGAATCTTAAAAAACGAGTGAATAATTAAATTAACAACACAACATAATTGTAACACATTTAATATGTATATATGTAACAAATTTAATAGTGCAATATTAAATGTGTTACAATTATGTTGTGTTGTTAATTTAATTATTGTCACTCGTTTTTTAAGATTCCTGAAGATGCCAACCGTTGGATGGCGAAATATTGAACAAAATTAATAATAAAGAAAATTATTAAAAACAGACCTTGAGCTTGATTATTTAACCAATTTGCATTTTGAGTTAGAGTTGGGCACAAATTGTTACTTTAGTTAAATTTTGTCAACACTCTCGGTCATTTTCCTTTTCACAAACCCCTATGAATTTAACTTGTGGTTTGTGCAAAAAATGAAAGAGATTAATAGCAAATTTGTTAGTAGAGTCATCTAGTGTTCTACGTGATATTTAGCAATCCTCATTGTTTGCAAAAATTTGGTGGCGCCATCTAGGTTTCAATTAATGGTGCCGTCTGCAATAAATTATTGCTAATGAATGTGACTAATATATTTTTATATAAATTTAAAGAAAAAAGTGGGCGTGGCACATTTATTTTCCGTTATAACAAAAACTTTGATCAAAAAGCAATTTTCTTAAAAATATGAGTTTCAGTTTTTACCGAAAAAGTAAACAGATGTAAAATTTGTAACAAAAAACATATTTATAACTGGATATAATATATCAATCAATTACTGTACAAAACTACATTTTACAGAACAAAACCGGACTTATATTTTTTACAAAAAAAATATATATTTTTAGTGATAAATAAATATCCACTATATTTTATGTTTTCTTTACTTTTTATTTTTATATCCTTCACACAGTGAAAAAGGGTATATATAGGTTTGTCATTCCGTGTGAAATTTCTACAATTTTCATTTCCGACCCCATAAAGTATATATTTTCTGAAAGCTTATGAATAGGGGAGTCGATTAAGCTCTGTCAGTCTGTCCGTGTGTATGTTGAAATCAACTTTTTGAAGCCCCCCGACATTGCTTGGACCCGGATGAGGTATTAAAATATCAGAAATATTCGGGAGTAGAACGGTATTGAAAATCAGAAACATCGGTACATAAACAACTGAGATATGAGCAAAAACCCACGACCACCTCGATTTTTTTTCACAAAAACAACATAACAACAACAACATACATACATACAAACGTGTATACTGGTTAGAGAAAACGCGGCATCGAATCCCAGCTGAGTCAAAAAATTTTTTTTTTTATTTTTTTTCTTAACTTTTTAATTTAATATATTATATATATTTTTATTATTTTTTTTTAAATTTTTTTTTGTTTTATATATATTACATATATTTTAATTATTTTTAAAATTTTTTTTTTTATTTTTTTAAAATTTTTTTTTTTATTTTTTTTAACATACATACGTAAATTTATTATTTTACAATGGGATGTTTTTATATATGTATGTTTTTTATATATATGTACGTATTTCATATGGGATGAATGGTGATACAAACTACTGTTATTGCATGACTACACGTTGTGAAGGAATATAGCGCTCTTACTTGTTTTTAATTAGTTTTATTAAAAGTTAAATTTAGAAACGTGGTGCAGATACCAATTAAAAAAGAAAAACCAAGCGAGTTGCTAGACATTCTTGTTGATTTTCCATTTATGGCGACTGTCAGTTGTGGCCGTGTTGCCACAGTACTCCACTCTGAGAGGCGACTTCATGGTACAAATCTTAGTATTTCTTCCAGACACGTTTACAGTATAATATTTAGATGCACGTTCAAGAACTTTAAATGTTCCGCTATATGGGGCTGTTAAAGATGGCCGCACTTAGTCATCTGTAATGAATACTAGCTGGCAAGATTTCAAATACGGGTGTATAAACACTTTGTTGTTATTATACCAAGCCGAGTCAACTGGTATCAAGTTTTTCATAGTTTCCCGGAGTTGTTTAACAAACTCTGCCCCAGGCTTACAAGAGCTTTCAACTAAGAAATCGGCAGGTAGGCGTTATATTGTACCGTATACAAGGTCTACAGGCGTCGCTTGGACATCTTCTTTGTATGTGGAACTCAGACCCAATAAAATAATCGGCTAATATGATGTCCATTCATTAACGTTGTGACACAAAATGGCAGATTTAAGTGTGCGCTGCCATCGATCTATGATGCCGTTTGATTGAGGATGGTATGGCGTAGTTCTTACATGATGCACTCCCAGCAAACGTAAAAGTTCTTCAAATAGTCTGCTTTCAAACCGTCGACAGGTCACCCAAATCGATATATCCATCCTTTAACGAGAGTCTCTGCTACTGTTTTCGCGGCCATGTCTGGCATCGGACCATCTGGCAAATCGGTCTATCACAGTTAAGCAGAGAGAGGAAAAGGGATGATTTTATCAATCTTCAAATGAGGAAATCGTTGACTTGGCAACTTGCGACGCATTAAAGCAGTTTGAGAATGACGTGTTATTTTATTTCGTTGCCAATGCAAGCAATTTCGTGCAAAGAAAGTTCTTTTTGTGTATCTGGCCAAACAAATCTCTCCGTCATTAACTTAGCAGTAGCGCGAATTAACGACTTTCCGTTTATGAATAAAAAAATATAAAATTTTTTACGACGCGATGCGCTTTTCTTTATTCGTTATATTTTCTTACTGCCTACAATTTACAAAAATGTTTTCTTAAATACTAATTCTTAGTTTTAGCTTTATCTTAATAATACCTTTTTTCCATTGAACATGTTTAAGCATGTTTGTTTATTCTTATCTCATTGCTAAACAAAGTGGTTAGCATATTATCTGTTTTAGCATGTTTGTTTATTCTTATCTCATAAGTAGAAATACTATTGCTAAACAAAGTGGTTAACATATTATCTGTTTTAGCATGTTTGTTTATAATTCAAAGAAATAATATTTATTTTTAGATAGATAATATATGTATGTATGGATGTTTATTGAAAAAAATGTAAAAGTATTCTTGATAACTTAGATTAATCCTTATATTTATTTATTTATTAATATTTGTCAAAACAGATATATATTATATTGTTTGTTCAAGAGACAGACCCTAACTCTCCACCTGCTTAAACGAGAGCGTCCCGATCTCTTGTAATCTTTTCTACTTGTTGATTGTAGTAAATTCTAAAAAATTATTCTGCTTATCTTTGTCTATATAAACCCAAATACTTAAATGTTTTTAGTCCGATAAAGATTATACCAAGAATTATTGTTATGAATGATATTATGTAAAGACTTGAACGTATTGGGTGTTGTTCGTATGGTATGGATAGTTTTTTCAATGAATCAAGGTTATTAAATGCGTTGTATCGGTTTGATTTGAGAATTTTTGCTATTTCAAAATCTTTGTCGTGTTTTGTGTGAATTGCTTCAATTATCCTGTTGTGAATGTTCCTGTATGTGTCGTTGTCAATTATAACCTGATCTGTGTATGTGACCAAGGATATACCAGTAGTGGTGATATTGTTAACCGTATGGTTTCCGTCTAATAATAAAAAACCTTCGTCAATTTGTTGTAGAGCGTCATTATATTCTTGTATGATTGTACATTTACTGTTTCTATTGTTGAGTAGTGGGAGTATACACGTGTCTGTTTCGTTATTTGTCCGACATATGTTTCTTCCTAAAAAGTTTTTACAAAGGTTTACTCTAACGTACTCTTTGTCGCATCGAGCGATCTGTTCGTCCGTTTGAATTTTTCCGTTCCTAAAGCTAATGGGTGTAATCTTGAAAAGTTTGCAGTGTTTGTTAATTATTGGATATTTATAAATTGTTACAACTACGTCTCCGGTCCCTGCTATGTGAACATCTGCGTACTCTAGGATATTTATTATTGGTACCGAAATCAGCTCGTGTTGTATTATTTCCTTTACGTCATCTAGGTTTAAGGATTCGGTTAGGTATTCATTGTTCTTTGCAGCATTAACGGTTCTAACTAGCAATAAAAGTTGGTCGTGTACCTGCTCGATGATAAAATTTTTCTCTAGTGTATGGCCTTGTAGTGAGTCGATTAATCCTTCAAATCTTGAATTGAGCATGCGTTGTTTTTCATTATTATTTATTAACGTGTTTATTGCTGCTTCCATTTTTATGAGATCATCATGGTCTGGAATTCCCGTGACGAATTTTAAGGCTGGCCCTAAAAAATTTAAGGACCTTGTGTATCTTTTGTGTGCGTTCAGCTGGGCTGCTAATA
This sequence comes from Phyto melanocephala, assembly GCA_941918925.1. Classification (NCBI taxonomy): domain Eukaryota; kingdom Metazoa; phylum Arthropoda; class Insecta; order Diptera; family Rhinophoridae; genus Phyto; species Phyto melanocephala. The sequence continues at coordinate 40,141,871 of OW799234.1, read as the reverse complement.
ATTCGATTTTTTTCATCCAAATCATTTCTTGGGCAGTGTGATTAAGTTTTTGCCCAAGAATTTGTTTGTACGGCGTGAGTATTTTTGTCAGGTTGGTCATGTGGAAGAGGTATGAGTATTCATCGTATATGAGAACGTCATCAGTCCGGGTCAGGACGTATTTTTGATTCTCCAGGTTTTTTATTTCCAAATCTACCTTGATTTCGGACATGACCACTACGAGTAATGTCAGGTAGTGTATCGCCTTCATTGAGTATATAATTTTTTATATTGTCTTTGTGCACTATTTTACCCCTCGTGGTTAAGACGGTGTCCTCACGGTCTTCTTTCACAACGTATTTAATGTATCTAGCGTCGTTTTTTTTCCTTAAGCCTTTTATTTTTACCAATATTTGTTTGTTTGGTAAGAAGGTTCGGTGTTTAGAGGCCTGATTCAATTTTTCAAGTGTTTTTCCTGATGCCTTTTTTAATTTTTCATAGATAATATTCTTATCATATTTAATCTTATTAAAGAGGATATCCCTGGGTTTGAATCCAGTTACTGTATGGATTGTGTTGTTTAGTTCACGTACTGCTTTATAAATTTCGTCCGCAATTGTTGTGGTGTTATGTATCTTGAATATCCTGGATAGCTCTGATATTGTGTTGTGGGCCCTTTCGACTTGCCCATTCGATGTCGACCTGTACACTGGAGTTTCTATTTTTTCTATACCGTATTTTATACACATTGTTTTTACTGCTGCAGTCGTTAAACATTGTTCGTTATCAGTCATTAGTCTTCTACATTCTGGAAAATTGTTAGTGAGTATTTCTTCTATTCTTTCACTCATTCGTTCTCTCGAATCGAGCTCTCTTAAGGTTATGTATTTTGAGAATTTGTCGACAGCTGTCAGAAATGTTTTGCCTTCATTGAAATAAATATCCATATGTATGTATGTACCTGGTTCTGTTGGTATATTTGAATCTTTTAATGGTTCTCTTGTTGGATTTCTTTCGTATCTGCCGAAGAGGCATGCGATACATTGTTTGTTGTATGCCTTACACTGCTGTTTAATCTCTGGCCAATAATGGTTTTCTAGTATTTCTTGCATATTGTTTTTGTAGCCTCTGTGTGCTCTATTATGTGTTCTTTCAATTAGTTCGGCTTGTTTTTCTTTCTCTTTAATATCGTTTAGTTTTATCGGTGCATACACGAGGTTTGAGCTGTTGAATATGTTTGTTATCACGGGGCTTAATGCATGAATGTTTTCCATCGTGGTATGTATGCTAACCACTTTGTTAGGTTGTATTATCTTTTTTAATTCATTTATCAAAATTTGTTCGGTAGTAAACTTTATTGTATGCCTGACTCTATTTGGGAATAATGTGCTTGATTGTATTTCATTCGTTTCATTGTTTGGTATTAGCTCAATTTGGACAGCATATGCGTTTAGTGGTCGTGCTACCTGTTTGATTTTTTCTATGTACGAGCTTTCTGCTGAGTGGGCTGTGTCAACGGATGAGGCATTTATTCTTTGCCATGATAGGGCATCTGCTACTACATTTTGTTGTCCGGGTTTGTATACAAGTTTTGCTCCAAAATCCTCTATTATGGCCTTCCATCGCTTGAGCTTTGGGTTTGGGGTTTTTCTGATATGGAGTGTGTTAGCGACTGATGGTCCGTGTAGACAGTGAGGTCAGTTGTTCCGTATATGTAGTTTCTAAGTTTTTGTAATGCCCATATGATCGCTAGTAATTCTTTTTCATTTGTACTGTAATTCTTTTCCGTTCTACTAAATGTACGTGACAGGAAGAATATTGGTTTTCTACTTTGACTAAGAACTGCTCCAATGGCTATGTTGGATGCGTCAGTTGTTAGTTCAAAAGGCTTACTATAATCGGGTTGGAATAACTCGACTTGTTCTTTTAATTTTATTTTAAGCTTATTAAATGCTTCTATTGAGGCGTTATCAAGGCTAATTTTCGTTGTCTTACTCTTGTTTTTACCTGTTTGTCCATTGCCTCCCCTCAGGTGTATTGTTAGTGGTTTTGCTATGCTCGCGTATCCTTGTATAAACTTACGATAATAGCCAGTCATGCCTAAAAATCCTTTGAAGTCTTTTAGCGTCGTGAGAATAGGGTATTTATTGATAGCTTCTACTTTCTCAGGGTTCGTGGAGATTGTGTTGTGTTTTATTATATGTCCGAGATATTCCACTTCTGTCTGAAAAAATTTGGATTTTTCATCGGATATTCTGAGAGTGGCCCGGTTCAGTGCATCGAATATGATTCTAATGTGTTGCATGTGTTCTTCCGGCGTTGAGGAATATATCAGTACGTCGTTAATGTAGACGTATACAAATTAACCGATATACTCTCTTAGAATGTCATCCACGCATCTTTGGAATATTGAGGGTGCATTTTTTAAACCAAAGGGCATCCTAATAAACTCATACTTTCCTCCGTTTATACAGAATGCTGTTTTTTCTCTGTCTTCTTTTCTAATCTTTACCTGGTGAAAACCTGACTCCAAATCCAGCGTTGTGAAGTATCTAGCTTGTCCTAAGTTTTGTATAGTCATATTTACGTCGGGTATAATGTATCTATCTGTAATAGTTTGTGAGTTTAATTTTTGGAAGTCTACAACCATTCTTCGATTTGGTTTTCAGTATTCGTCTAACTCTTTTTTTGCTACTGTCCATATGGGAGAATTGTAAGGACTATTACTTCTTTGAATGATTCCTTAATCTAGGAGTTTTCTTATTTCTTTATTTACAAAATCATTATCTGAGATAGGGTACGGGTATTGCTTTGTCCAAATAGGCTCGTCTGTTTTAGTCCTAATTGTCGCTTCAATCGTCGTTGTGAAGGGTAAGGGTCCTATGCCTTTGTTGTCCTTCATTAACCTATCTATTTCTTCTTTGCACATATCATTACCTATGGTATAATTGATGTTACTGATTTTACATTCGTTATTTATCGTAAAAGTCATATCTTGACTATTTATTGTGGCTCCTAGCTTGTTCATTCCTTCCTATCCCAATATGAGGTCAGAATTTCCTATATTGTCTAGCTCGAAAAAGTATATGTCTTTGTCGAGAAATTTAATTGTTTGCTTTCTGTTTACTATTGATGTTCCATGCATAGATACTACTTTTATGGGTTTTATTTGCTTACAATGTTAAATTTTAAGGATTTTTTTACGTAATTATGGGTTGCTCTGGTATCTAATAATACATTGTATATAGGGTTTGGGATTTCCCGGTCTTTTTATGTTCCCGGGAAACAGGAATTAAAAAATCGTCTTCCCGGGAATTCCCGGGATTCCCGAAAATAATATTTCTTTTAAAATAAATAATGTTTGTTAACTTTAACATCACGACTTGGTTAATAATTCATTGTTTTAGTGTTATTTTATTTTCCATTAGAGTCCTTATTGTGTCTTCCGGAAATATAAACTTAACCCAAATTATAAAAATAATTATTGGCATTTAAACAGATATCTTTTTTGGGCAACACTACTCCACTCGTCTAATACAAAAGCAAACCTTAAATTGTCGCAAATTTGACTCGATATTGTTTTCAACATCGTATTTTTAACGGCGTTTAATATTTTATTACAATGTTTTTAACATCAAGTTTAATTTTGGTAACGTCATATTTTTACTGAAAAAACTTTGACGAATAAAAGAACTTTGTGTAATTGTTCGAATAAAAATTCCATCGACTGCTGCCAATTTTGAAAAAATTTCTGGTAAAACTTTTAATGGTGAAATTTTTTTTTTATTTGGTGCAGGTGTTGAAGAATCGTTTTCAAATTTTATTTTATGAACGAAAAGAAGATGCCGTATGAGACCACTAGTCTCTAGATCGCCCTTGAACATTAACCTTTTCGGGAAATATTACATTGTGCTGCGTTGTCTACTTTTGAAAATAGTTCCAAACTTCAGACATTTTGCTTCTAAGCAAAGTAAATTTAAAAAAAAGTATTATTAGAAAAAATCAATCATAAATAAAAAAAATTATACTTACAAATTCTGTGACCACTTTTAAAAACAATTTGTGATTATATTTATAAAAATGAACCACGGAAACTACTGCTGGTTTTACGGTTGTTATAAAAAACATTTATATACAAGAAAAAATTTAATAATGTATGTATAAAATTAATTCACTCGAAATTTATAAGCACTTATTAAAAATAATTCCAGAAAGTCGTTAACTTTGACGTGAAAAATTTTTGCCGATGATATTTGTTTTACTTTTACATAGTCGTATTTGAGAAAAGTTGTAAATACTTAACAAACAAAAAATGCTAACAAATTAAAAACCTTACTTTTTATTCAAATATTCTCTAAATTTACCGAAACAGATAAGAAATTAAAAATAAAATTAAATATATTTCCTAATATACTACATATTTTTTATTTCCCATTTTCCCGGGAATAAGAACAAAATTTTTCCGGGAATATTAAGTGGTTCATTCCCGGGAATTCCCGGTTCCCAAACCCTAATTGTATAGTTTCTCATCATCTGACATCGTTATATGGGGCAACCCGTCTTTCAGTTTAAATTCTTAACTATTAACTTATTTACGGTACCTGTTTCCACTATCATACTGCTGTTGTCTTCCTCGGTCGTGATGTTGTTGTTTCTCATGAACTTACTTTGCTGGAAGTTTCCGCTGGGTTCCCTCTGTCGTTTCCATGGTGGAGTGTACTGTTGGTGGTTGAAATTATGTGGGCGTGTAGACTTTCGATGAATTGTGTTGCCGATGAATTGTGTTGCTTGTATCCATCGGTTCTGACTTTGGTTGATTGTTGTATTGTGACTGATGGTTGAAGTGTTGTCTCGGTTGGAATTCTGTGCGTGGTTGGTACTTTGGAGTTGATTGAAACTGTTGTCTCTGAAAGCGAGCATCATTCGTTTGTACCCTCTGTTGCTGCCGGGTTTCATAGGAAAGTTTTAAGTTTTGGTGTTTACTGTCGTGTTCGATTGTTCTAGCAATTGTATATGCATGTTCCAAATCCACTGGGGCGTTTGCGTATAGTGTAGCTTGTAAAAACGTGTTGTTTACTCCTGATATGAATACACGGACGGAGTCTTGTTTTGCCTGTTCCGTCATAGGATTTATGGCTTCCTTTCCATAGCCGGACATCAATATTTTTGATATTATTAGGCTAAGGTATTTATTGATTTCATCATGGAAATCTTCTAGTGTCTTCCTTCCTTGGTAGCATCGCTTCATTTCTTCTTGTAGTACATATAGGGGGCGTGTGTCGGCATAAGTATAGTCTAGCCTGTTTCTGATGGCGTTGAAATTAAATATGGTGCCGTGATTTGCCAATACCTGAGCAGCTGCACCTTGGATTTTTGTTTTAACTATCTGGAGGGCTTGCGAGTAAATGCTTGTGTGTTTTAATGGCTCAATGCTTTCCATCATTCGTGATGTGTCTTCCCTCCATACTCTGTATTTGGTGATATCCCCATCGAACGTTGGAAGAGATTTAAATACCTCTAGTTTTACTTCATTCACATTTGTTATGGTCGTTGATATTTCTTCTAAGGGAGTAGGCCGTGGATGAGTCACTAGGGGATTTACTCTGACTTGTACTAGTTGGGTTTTTAATTCATTTACTTCAGCCGCATGAATTGTGGTGAGTTGTTGAACCGTGGCTTGTAGTGTTGCCATTTGCTGTACCAGGATGTTTATTTCAACGTTGTTGGCCATGTTTGTGGTTCTACCTCCTGCAGTATCGTTCAAGAAACGTGCTTCGTCGAATCTGCGTTCTTTTGTTTTTTTTCATAAAAAAAAAAATTGATTCGGATTGGATATTTTTTTACTTTCTTTTCTAATGACCAGATTTTTGATTCTACTTTATGTTTTTTTTTTTTATATTTTCTTATAAAGAAATTTCACGTCTTTTTCTTTCTATGAAAGAATTTTTGTTAATTCATCTTATGAAAAAATTTGTTATTTACTTTTTCTATGAAGAAAAAAAATGTTCTTGCTGCGACAAGGAGTGCAAAGATGTGGTCCGCTCACTGGAAGGATAAATTTTAATTATCCTCCTGGCAGGATCGCCAATTAACGACTTTCCGTTTATGAATAAAAAAAATATAAAATTTTTTACAACGCGATGCGCCTTTCTTTATTCGTTATATTTTCTTACTGACTACAATTTAAAAAAATGTTTTCTTAAATACTAATTCTTAGTTTTATCTTTATCTTAATAATACCTTTGTTCCATTGAACATGTTTAAGCATGTTTGTTTATTCTTATCTCATTGCTAAACAAAGTGTGTTACGATTTTTAGATCCAGTTTATATCTTTATGTATGACTAACAGCATAAGTGCATTTAATTGTACTAGTAATTTTTATAAGGTATACATCCCTTTTTATTGCGTACGATAGATATTATTTGATAAAAAAAATAATAATTTTTGTAAAATTAATGAGAAGGAAATTTTATCTGCTAGCTTTAGTACGTCAGTGAATTGGGTAATCTTCGGGAGAATATAACCGAAAGGTGTATGAAATCCCATAAATTTTACCCGTGGTTTTAGATCATAACCAAAGAAAAAACCGCATCTGAACACGTGAACATAACCTTTTTCCGACACATGTGCACCCAGACACATGTCCTCACCTAACCTATATTACAGGATAAAATTATTGCATCATTTACCTTCTTCTATAGTTTAAATAACAAAACCTGCACCTTATCTAAACTACAAAATAAAAACTTAAAAATAAAAAAAGAAAAATTAATTATCATTAACTACATAATTATAAAAAAACCCTATATTCTTATGCTAAATTAACTAAATAAGTTCTTATGCCTAATTAATTAACTATGAACTTTAAACGATAATCAAAATTTTAAGTCAACTAAACTAGAACCCTTAATATGTAATGTAAATTTCTTCTAAGTGTAATTTCAAAACAAATCTAAACAGATTCATTATGAAAAAAATTAAAATGTATACATATGTATGTATAACCTAACAACTTAATATTTTCTAAATGTTTCTATATTAAACTTAAACTTTTCTTTAATAACTTAAAATATTTATATAAGATATTTTCTATAAAATAAATGTATTGCATATATTATTATTAATTTCTTTATTATGGAGTAAACTTCTTAAGAAAATATGTCTACAAAACTATTTTATAATTTGTATGTTATAATCTATAAAAATCTAAAAATTCATTGTAGTAATCATATTATTTATATTTTGTAACTACTAACTTTTTTTCTTGAGTGTTAACATGTTATGAATAATATCTTATTAAGTCTAGCTCATCTACGCATTGATTGATTCTGCTAATATATATAATCAACAACAACACTGTATGACTGCTGGGCCCAATATCTCATTCACGTGGAGTTTTTGCATACCATTGTTTTTGTAAGTATGTATCATCATTATATTTTAACACTCAATTAATTGTTATTATTTACATTTTTTTTGCAATTTCTTTATTATACTTATGAATATAAGTTCGATTTCAAATTGTTCCTCTAGTAAGAAACGATTTTTTTTATGCTCTTTTCTTATCATTGATTGATAATTTTGTTATTGCTATATGATCAGATATTATTTTTTGTTTTTTTTATTATTACGTTCATTTTTTTGTCTTTAATATTTTCGTAAATAAATCTTAAAATCATAACATAAAAAAAAAAAATAAAAAAAAATGCATTTGTAAAAATTTAATAGTATGGGAAGGATAACCGACAACATGTGTGAGATTTCGTAAGGTAAATCATGTCATTATTAGGGACAGATTTAGGAAAAGTTAATTAGGGTATATTGTCTGTCATGGCGTTTGACTTTTGGTAGTTTCGGGAGGGAAATTATTACCCTACATGGCGCAACAACTTGCCATCATATCGTGTATTAGAAAAAATGTATCGTTGTTTAAATTTGTTTTTTTTTTTACAGTCTAAGGTATTTTCAGGCATGTAGACTGTATTATATGTTTATGCGTTCTAAATAAAAGGGTTAAGAACCAATTATACCTATCGCAAAGCTAGCTGGGAAAATCTTTTCATGCCCTTAACCACTATTAATTTTTTTTTTCGGTTTTTGTTTGAAGATGTACGGAAATTAAATTTTTATTACTCTTGAATATAGCCGACGCGTAACATATATGGCGCCCAACGTAACAACATCTAACATCGTAAAAATTTACTAACGTTAAAGTATACACGAATTCAAAAATAAAAAAAAAAAACAATATATGTAGCTGGTTAATTTGCGTTATTAACACACAAAAAAAACAAAAAAGAAAAAGCATTCCATCTTATAATTAACTGAGGTGTGTAAGTCATAGCTTATAGTATTAATTGAAACTGTAAGTTTATTAGCGACATATTTAAGCTATTTATTACTAGTTTTAACCGACTTTACTTATATTTTTTTTATTTTTTTTGTTTCAAATAGTCCAAGTCTAATTTGATTTATAATTAAAATGTTAGTCTTTGTTGCATTTAAGATGGTGTACTAATTATTATTCAAGTCCATTTAAATATTCTAATTATTTTCATAAATGTATTTAAATGTTGCGGCTAGTAATTGTTTCACCAGATAAAGGATTTCTTTTATTGAGAAGTAGATCCGATTTAGTTTACGTAGAAAACTGAAATGCTGCACTTTTCATTAACAAATATGACATGATTTTGTTTATGAGTTTCCATATTGGTTGTTCGGTTTAATTTTCCCATACACATGTATATATATGAATATTATAATTTGAAAATACCAATTCTATATACTATACCTTATCATTTATTTATTATTTGCATAAATTTTAACTAACATATAAAATATTAAAAAAAAAAAATATATATAATACATTTTTTTGTACATATATGAATGTATACATGTACATAAGGTATTCCTACACATAAATATTTTTTTTATTATGCTTTGTTAAAGGTTTTGATAGTTTTAATTCAATATGAATACTCGAAGCTCTTCAGCTAACCAAAATAATAGCTCGTTTAGAGGTGCTCGAAGCTCTTCAGCTTCACGTAACAATATCCCTATAGAAATAAGAAATACCAATACATGCGGTACGAAACCAAAGGTCTTACGATCTCCTATAGTTAACACAACTCCTCAGTTACAACGAACTGTTAGTGTAGACAATTTATCAGCACAAGCCTTATTTCCGGATTTTCAAATAATGGAAAATAAAAATACATTACAGCAAATTCAATCTGTTGCACAATCTTCTAATTCAAATCCAAATATAAATCCCCAATTAGAATTACCTTCAGGTCAATCCGTTAATGTAGCATCCACTTCAAATTCCAATACAGAAAATTCTTTAGACTCTGTTATATCTATGATAGAACGGACAATGAGGACCACTAGGGAAGAGTTTCGTAGAGAACTAAACACCATAAGGGAAAGTTTGTCTCATAATGGTAGCTTAAATATAGCAAGTTCCAATCGACCACCAGAATTTCTAAGTTTTCTTCCAAATTTAAATACATCAGGCAGTAATACTAATCATACCGGAAATGGTCAGAATAGTACATATCACGACAATGGAAATAACGCAAAACTAGAAAAATGGAAAATTTCATTTGATGGCACTGAATCTGTGTCTGAATTTCTTTTTAAAGTCGAAACGCTTTCTAATAGGTCTAGATGCTCCGAAGAGCATTTGCTGTCTAATTTTCACGTTCTTCTGAGTGGAAAAGCTGAACAATGGTATTGGCTTTTTACCAAACAAAATCGAAACGTTACTTATCCTTTACTACGCCATGCGCTAACTAAAGAATTTGGACATATTGAGTCGGATCACGAAGTCATTTTAAAAATATCTTTACGTAAACAGTCATATAAAGAATGTTATGATGATTATCATACATCGATAGTCACTATGAATCTGAGATTGCAAAATCCATTGCCGGATTCAACGTTGATTGATATAATTAAGAGAAATTTAAACTCAAATATGCGTTTCCTATTATTTAACGCAGATTCTCGTGATCTAAATGAATTTAGAGATATAGCAAGGAAGGCAGAAAAAGTCCTTCGCGATTCAAAATTTCACAACCTTAATACAGGGCAGTCCCGTAACGTAAGCGAGGTCGAAGTTTTATCACAAGAGGTCAATATTTCTGAGGCAGATGATCCTCAAATAGAAGCCTTAAAACTTACAAAGAAACCAACTAATTACGACTACTCGCGCATTCAATGTTGGAATTGTTCGTTATATGGCCACTCTTACATTTATTGCTCTAAAGCAATTGAAAAGGAGTTTTGTTTTAAATGTGGGACAAAGGGTACCTTAACTCCCAACTGTCCTAATAATCACAATTTCCAGGGAAACCAGAAAATGGGCGATCTGGCAACCGGGGACAATCGTCCACCCCTACACACCCCGAGTCGAAATTAGTTTCTTTAACGGAAAATCATATCCTTAATGCTTGCAATGAAACCTCTAAAGATTTTGATTTTTACCCTAACAAAATAGATAGTATTTTATCTAAAACTCAATGTAATTCAAAATCAACTTTAGCCTCTAAACCTTTTAGAAAACCAAATGCTAAAATAGTAAAATGTAGGCTACGTTATAGAAAGCGAAAATATTTTAAGAAAATTTTAGAAGCAACCATACTTGATAGCAACGATGATAGACCATTTGAAAAAGTAAAGGTTTTTGATGAAACATTAGTCGGCTTATTGGACTCTGGAGCTAATGTAACTATTTTAGGTCGAAATAGTTTGTCATTTTTAGAAAGAAATAAGGTTGTTTTTAGACGTATTAATTCATCTGTTTCAACTGCATGTGGTTCAAAAGAAAATGTTGTTGGGTTTTGTTGTCTACCGGTATACTATAAAGGTATGACTGAAAATATTGAATTTTATATAGTACCATCATTAAACCAGGAAGCATATTTTGGTACGAACTTTTGGCGTGATTTTGCAATAGCTCCCGAGTTATTTGCAACTCATTCTACTATCATATCAGAAGTTACCCTGGATACTGATTCTAGCCAAAATTTTCACAGTTTGACTCCGGAACAAAAATTAGTTCTTGAAAAAACGATTCTGAAGTTTCCTTCTTACGAAAGATTAGGGTTAGGATGTACCAATTTATTGGAACATCATATTGATACCGGGGACGCAGTACCTATTAAATGTAAGCATTACCCTCTCTCCACCCCTCGTCAAGAAGAAGCATATAACGAAATAGATCGTTTACTATGCATGTGTGTTATAGAAGAGTCTAACTCGCCTTGGTGCTCTCCAGTAGTATTAGTAAAAAACCAGGAAAGGTACGTTTGTGTATAGACTCTAGAAAATTAAATGCCGTAACAAAAAAGGATTCATACCCACTACCTCATATAAACGGTCTACTTAGCAGATTGAAAGATACTTTCTATATAAGTGGGATTGACTTAAAAGATGCTTTCTTACAAATTCAACTTTCTGAATCGTCTAAGGAAAAGACCGCCTTTGCTATACCAGGCAAACCACTCTACCATTACAAATACATGCCCTTTGGTCTTTGTAATGGTCCCCAAACCATGAGTCGCCTCATGGACAAGGTTATCCCGTCGCGCTTCAGGGAAAATGTCTTCATATACTTGGATGACTTACTAGTATGTAGCTCTGATTTTGAGTCCCATATGAAGCTTTTGTCTGAAGTCGCTGAATGTCTAAAAGTAGCAAGGTTAACAATTAATATAGGCAAAATCAAATTTTGCCAAAAAGAGATAAGATATCTTGGCTATATTATAGGAAATGGCTGCCTGAAAGTTGACCCAGACAAGGTAAAAACTATAAGAGAATTTCCTACACCAAAAACTCCAAGACAACTTCGACGCTTTATAGGCATGGCTAATTGGTATCGGTCGTTTATTAATAATTTTGCTAACCTTGCTGGTCCATTAACCGATTGCCTTAAAAAGTCCAGAAACTTATTTTCTTTAACTGATGCCGCAATTGAATCTTTTGAAAAACTTAAATCTGCACTTTCGTCTGCGCCTGTATTAGCCCAGCCAAATTTTAACAAAGATTTCATTATTCAGTGTGATGCATCGAAAGTAGGTGTAGGGGGAGTTCTATTTCAGTATGATGAACAAGGTCAAGAGCACCCAATTGCCTATGTTTCACAAAAATTGAATAAGGCACAAAAAACTATACTGTAACAGAACTTGAATGTATGGCCGCTATTGTATGCGTTAATAAATTCAGACCGTATATTGATGGGTTACCCTTTAAAATAATTACAGATCACGCCTCACTTAAGTGGTTAATGTCCCAAAAGGACTTAAGTGGACGTTTAGCTCGATGGAGCCTTAAACTTCAAAGATACGATTTTAAAATTGAACATAGAAAAGGATCTCTTAATGTAGTACCCGATTGTCTATCCCGATTTGATGTTGATGAAATAGATTTAGCAGAGAAAAATTTTGACGAGGATTTACTCTCTAGGCAATTTAATGATGATGAATATGAAATAATTAAGAAAAATATAAAAGAATCTAAAGATTTATTACCAGACCTTTGTATTACGGGAAATTTCATACTTAAACGCGTGCGATTTAGAAAAGGGATAGAAAATGAAGAAAACAGTCTTTGGCGTATCTGGTTACCAAAGTCATTCGTTCCAGATGTTATAAAATTTGCTCATGATTCGGACAATTCTTGTCATGGTGGATTTTCTAAAACCTTGTATAGGATTAGGCAAAATTATTTTTGGCCCACAATGGTAAATGACATCAAGTCATACGTTAAAAATTGCGATATTTGTAAGTGCATTAAGTCTAATAATAAGATATCCAGACCTACTATGGGCAATAAATTTGTAACGAATAGACCATTTGAACGGTTCTATTGCGATTTTTTAGGCCCTTATCCGCTTACTAAGGCCAAAAATACAGTACTTTTCATTTGTTTAGATCACTTTACAAAATTTATTTTTCTTAAACCCCTGAGAACAGCAACTTCAGCAAATATCATCTTGTTTTTTCAAACTGAAATTTTTCCCACTTTTGGTGTACCACGAGTGATTCACAGCGACAACGGTAAACAGTTTATTTCAAAAGAAATGGCTAATTTTTTTCAGCTATATGGAATAACGCACATTACGACTGGATTTTATGCTCCACATTCTAATGCATACGAACGAGTTAACCGAGAAATAGTAACCAAAATAAGATACTTTCTAAAAGACCACAAAGACCACACAAATTGGGATAAATACGTTCCTCAAATCTTAGCTATTCTCAGAAGCGATTATCATACATCCATCCAGTGTTCACCTTATTTTGCGACATTTGGTCAAAACATGGTGCAACATGCCTCAACTTATACGATTTTAGACAAGTTAGGGTATCATACCGAAGAAGAATTTTGTATTGGAAATAATGTTAGCAATTTAAACAAAATTCGTGATGAAATTAAAAAGAATCTCGATAATGCGCACGAAAAATCATCAAGAATTTATAATCTACGAAGTAGACCTATCAGTTTTTCTAAAGGACAATTAGTGTTTCGAAAGAACCATGTTCTCAGCGATATGTCAAAACATATAAATAAGAAATTTTTACCAAAATTTGTAAAGTGCCGAATAAGATCTAAAATTGGAAACAATTTATATGACATCGAAGATATGCAAGGAAAATATGTAGGCAAATTTCATGCTTCCGATTTAAAGATCTAAACTTTACCCGGCTTTTCGTGAATCGAGCCACACGTTTTCTTAAAGAGTAATAAAAATTAGTCATATTATAATAATAAAAAAAATCGGTCTCCTGTTCGACTTTCGATTTCCAATCTCAGACCGAAACAGCTTTGTTACGATTTTTAGATCCAGTTTATATCTTTATGTATGACTAATGTGATAATTGTTTAACTTAAATTGCGTAAATTACTATTTTTTTAACAGCATAAGTGCATATAATTGTACTAGTAATTTTTATAAGGTATACATCCCTTTTTATTGCGTACGATATAAATTCTCTTTGGCCTAATTATAAATTATTGCAGTTTTATTACCAGTATCCCATTATTTGTTTTTCTCTAACTTACATCAGAACTTCATTGACATTAATTCTCCTTGAAAACCAGTTTTGTTACGCGGTAATTAAGATTTTGGTACATAACTAATTTATTTTAAAGCAAACTTCATTTATATAGTAGAAGTGGTATGATCAAGTCGAAAAAAAAATTAAGAAAGAATAATTTTTTTAAAAATATAGTGATTATATATGATTAGTAAAGTGAGTTCCTAGTTAAAGCTGTACAAATATACAGTTAAATCAACGTTAGATATTATTTGATAAAAAAAATAATAATTTTTGTAAAATTAATGAGAAGGAAATTTTATCTAACGCGTTTAACTGCTAGATTTAGTACGTCAGTGAATTGGGTAATCTTCGGGAGAATATAACCGAAAGGTGTATGAAATCCCATAAATTTTACCCGTGGTTTTAGATCATAACCAAAGAAAAAACCGCATCTGAACACGTGAACATAACCTTTTTCCGACACATGTGCACCCAGACACATGTCCTCACCTAACCTATATTACAGGATAAAATTATTGCATCATTTACCTTCTTCTATAGTTTAAATAACAAAACCTGCACCTTATCTAAACTACAAAATAAAAACTTAAAATTAAAAAAGAAAAATTAATTATCATTAACTACATAATTATAAAAAAAACCCTATATTCTTATGCTAAATTAACTAAATAAGTTCTTATGCCTAATTAATTAACTATGAACTTTAAACGATAATCAAAATTTTAAGTCAACTAAACTAGAACCCTTAATATGTAATGTAAATTTCTTCTAAGTGTAATTTCAAAACAAATCTAAACAGATTCATTATGAAAAAAATTAAAATGTATACATATGTATAACCTAACAACTTAATATTTTCTAAATGTTTCTATATTAAACTTAAACTTTTCTTTAATAACTTAAAATATTTATATAAGATATTTTCTATAAAATAAATGTATTGCATATATTATTATTAATTTCTTTATTATGGAGTAAACTTCTTAAGAAAATATGTCTACAAAACTATTTTATAATTTGTATGTTATAATCTATAAAAATCTAAAAATTCATTGTAGTAATCATATTATTTATATTTTGTAACTACTAACTTTTTTTCTTGAGTGTTAACATGTTATGAATAATATCTTATTAAGTCTAGCTCATCTACGCATTGATTGATTCTGCTAATATATATAATCAACAACAACACTGTATGACTGCTGGGCCCAACATCTCATTCACGTGGAGTTTTTGCATACCATTGTTTTTGTAAGTATGTATCATCATTATATTTTAACACTCAATTAATTGTTATTATTTACATTTTTTTTGCAATTTCTTTATTATACTTATGAATATAAGTTCGATTTCAAATTGTTCCTCTAGTAAGAAACGATTTTTTTTATGCTCTTTTCTTATCATTGATTGATAATTTTGTTATTGCTATATGATCAGATATTATTTTTTGTTTTTTTTATTATTACATTCATTTTTTTGTCTTTAATATTTTCGTAAATAAATCTTAAAATCATAACATAAAAAAAAAAATAAAAAAAAAATGCATTTGTAAAAATTTAATAGTATGGGAAGGATAACCGACAACATGTGTGAGATTTCGTAAGGTAAATCATGTCATTATTAGGAACAGATTTAGGAAAAGTTAAGTAGGGTATATTGTCTGTCATGGCGTTTGACTTTTGGTTGTTTCGGGAGGGAAATTATTACCCTACATGGCGCAACAACTTGCCATCATATCGTGTATTAGAAAAAATGTATCGTTGTTTAAATTTGTTTTTTTTACAGTCTAAGGTATTTTCAGGCATGTAGACTGTATTATATGTTTATGCGTTCTAAATAAAAGGGTTAAGAACCAATTATACCTATCGCAAAGCTAGCTGGGAAAATCTTTTCATGCCCTTAACCACTATTAATTTTTTTTTTTCGGTTTTTGTTTGAAGATGTACGGAAATTAAATTTTTATTACTCTTGAATATAGCCGACGCGTAACAAGTGGTTAGCATATTATCTGTTTTAGCATGTTTGTTTATTCTTATCTCATAAGTAGAAATACTATTGCTAAACAAAGTGGTTAACATATTATCTGTTTTAGCATGTTTGTTTATAATTCAAAGAAATAATATTTATTTTTAGATAGATAATATATGTATGGATGTTTATTGAAAAAAATGTAAAAGTATTCTTGATAACTTAGATTAATCCTTATATTTATTTATTTATTAATATTTGTCAAAACAGATACATATATATTATATTGTTTGTTGAAGAGACAGACCCTAACTCGCGTGTGCCTGGGTGTTAAATATCATGGGTGGAATGCACAAATCTTTGATGAAATTCTATGGTAATAAAAGGACGGACTCGATCAAAACATGTGTCGCAGTAAACTGACTTGAGCCACCAGGAACGATAAAAGGTTTGAGCTTTAATGAACTATCCACAGTAGAGTTTAAAATGGACTGCAGTTCTTCATCAATTGACTGAACTGTTGCCAATTCATCGTAGTTGATTCCAACTGCATCAACCATCTCAATTCGCGACAAAAAATCAGTTACGATATTCTTATCAACTTCTATATGAAGTATATCAGTAGTGATTAAAGCGGTAAAATTTAATTGTCTTCTTGCCTTTCAGACGCTATTTCTGGTTTTTGTTTAAATGCATAAATAAATGGTTTATGGTCGGTGTAAATGTGCCACGAACGGCCCTCAACTATGTATCTGAAATGACGCACAGCCAAATAGACTGCTGTTAACTCCCTGTCATAGGTACTGTAGCGCATTTCTGCTAATGAGAACTTTTTCGAAAAGTACGCAAGAGGTTGTATGACGTTGTCAACATTTTGGTTTAGAACAGCCCCTGCGGCGAAATTTGAAGCGTCTACCCACAACGAAAGCTCGTACACTCTGCGAGCTGTAATTTGCATCTCTCGAAAGCATCTGTTGTTTCACTAGATCAATGTATATGGTGTCGTATCATTTCGTTTGTTTCCGCCGATCATATTAAACAATACATGTTGAACATCGAGTACTTATGGTACTCAATTCCTTCACCACCTTAGGGCAAGGGAAATTTAATAACGCTTCAACTCTTTCGGGCAGCGGTTGAATGCCATCTTTTGTAATTAAATGTCCTAAAAACTTTAGTTCCGTTAATCCAAATTCGGATTTAGAGACATTAATTGTTAAGTTGTTGTCTTTAAATCGCTAAAAAACTGTTTTTAGATGTGTTATGTGCTCATCTTCTGAAAGTGACGCAATAACAACATCGTCCAAGTAGGCAAAAGCAAAGGGTAAGCCTCTTAGCAACTCTTAAGTCAACCTTTGAAATGTTTAGGTTGGGTTTTTCAGCCCAAATGTCATATTTGTGAACTCAAAAAGATCAAAAGGCGTTGTAATTGCGGTCTTCGGTATATCGATCGGGTGGATCGGTACTTAATGAAAAGCCTTCTAAAGATCTACCTCCGAAAAAATTGAATTTTTGGCCAGCAGCACAGAGAAATCGTGTAAATAAGGGATAGGATAACGATCCTCCATGTGCCATCCGGTTTTCGAACCATATGGAGTGGACTGGCCCAATTACTGCTTGACGGACGACCAATACCAAGTTTTATTAACGACTCGAATTCGTTACGGACTGCTGTGAGCTTTTCTGGTGACAGACGTCGTGGTCGCGCAAAAACAGGCTGACCAGTGGTTTGTATTTGATGAGTAATTCTTGCTTTCGAAGCTGAACCAGGTTGGGCTGGGGGGTTATTATGTAATTCGATTCGAATCGTAAATACATTCGAAAAGAGTTTCCGATTCGAAAAGAAATTCTTATTGTATAGTACCTTCGAAACGTCTGCACAGTTGTATAAAAAATTTTAAAGGAAAAACGAAATGATGACAAGTTTTAAGATGTAAAAACTTGGCAGCATTTTGCGTAGTTTTGTTCACATGTCAAAATTGAATACAAAAAATTTAAAAATATACACAGAAACATAAAATATATATAAATAAAAACGTAAAAATGGATTGTTTTTTGTTGTGGGAAAGTGATAAAGAAGATGTTGTTCCAGAAAGAATTCAAAGAAAGTATATAAGAGATACATAGAATATTATGTAACTCACTGAAAATTCGTAAGTAAATTAATTTAAACAAAAACGAAAAGCGCATATAAAAATTTTATTAAATAAAGAAAAATACTTTCAGGTTCGTGAAAAATTTTCGGCTTAGTAAAAAAGCATTTATGTACGTACTTAATTCCATCAGCAGTGATTTAAAAGCACCACAAAGATCCACTGCCGTCCCTCCTATTTTAAAATTGGCAGCCACCTTGAAATTTCTTGCGCAAGGTGGTTATCAACATCAGATTGGCCAAGACCAAATAAAAACATTAATTGAAAGAGTAAAATAATAATAATTCAGTGAAACTAATAGCTACATGCGAGAAAACTAAGAAACAAAATAATATAATAAACAGGCACATAAAAACTGATAATATAAACATAAAAATTCATAAAAGAAGATTAAAACATAAAAAATCATAAAAGAAGAATAAAACATAAAAATTTATAAAAGAAGAATAAAACATAAAAATTCATAAAAAAGGCACATAGCAAACCCTCAACCATTTCTTTTGCTCTCTTATTCAAATATTTTTCTTTTTAGTTCAAGCTTTTCAATTTTGCATTTCGTTCTTTCCAATTAATTTTTCTTCATAAAGTCATACTTTTCTCTTTTATACACATTTTTTAAAAGATTCTCTTAAACATGTTCAAAATCAAAGCAATTAAATCCATTTTTTTATTATTCAAATATAAAATTCATATACTTATATTTTAAAAGTTTTTATTTAATTTTTGTATATAAAATAATAATATGCACATGAATTTCCGCAAACAAAATGGCATTCGAAAGAAATACGTACGTTACTAACACTTTTGACTTTTGCTTTCGTACTACGTAGTTGCATTTTCGAAAGGGATTTTTTGTTTTCCGAAAGGGGGTAGAAAAAATCCCAAAATTTACGTACGTTCGGAAATAAATTTCCGAAAATCGTACTAGATAATACAATTTTTACGAATTCGTATTTTTTTCGATTCGAATCGAATTACATAATAACCACCCTGGACGTGTAATTTCGGCAAACTTGGAAAAAATCATATATAATTTTTTAGTTTCTATACATATTATTTTTAATTTCATTTCTTATACTTTTTGCAACATTAAGTAAATTTCTTTTAAACTATTTTCTGTATTGTTGCTAAAAGATGATGAAGTAGTTATTTCTTCATCAGTTTGAAAACTATCACTCTCTACATTAAACATTAAACAAATATACGTTAAGTTTCTGGAGAGCAATGCAGTTCTCTCGCAGCCAAAATGCAACGAAATCTTGCTTTGAGTACACCAAACGTTCTTTCTACGATCGATCGTCCTTTGGAATGCTGATCATTAAAAAATGATTCATAAGAATTCTCAATAGCATTCCTATATGGTGTCAAAATCCATGGTTCCAAAGTATAACCGGAATCACCTGGAAAATAATGAGTTAATTTTGAAGTTTATAGATATAAAATTTACATTTTTACCAAGAATTCTAGTTCCAGTATCTCCAGCTTGAAACTTTTCTTTTAAGTATCGCCTCTCTACAGACAAATTCCAAATATGAGAGTCGTGGCAAGCGCCTCCAAAACGTCCATCGATAGCTCTAATGTACATTTCGTGGTCACAAATCTAAAGAAATTAATAACGTATTTTAATTAATTGATATATGTATTTATATGCATGTTAAATCCTACCGCCATAGCATTTATACTGTGTTTAAGTTTTCTGATAAAATATAAATGCTCATTGTTATAAGGTCTTATTATTTGTATGTGAGTTCCATCTACAGACCCAATAACTCCTGGTATTGAACATTTACTATAAAAAATCTTTTTGCCTTAATTTTTTCTCTTCGCTCGTTTTAAAAACTATATGTTTAGGACAAAGATTTTTTGTATTGATGCACATACCTCCGATAAACATACAGAAATATATGATTGAGACATTCCCAATAAACCGTCTTGGCCAATCTGATGTTGATAACCACCTTGCGCAAGAAATTTCAAGGTGGCTGCCAATTTTAAAATAGGAGGGACGGCAGTATATCTTTGTGGTGCTTTTAAGTCACTGTTGATGGAGTTCAGCACGTACATAAATGCGTTTTTACTAAGCCGAAAATTTTTCACGAACCTGAAATAATTTTTTCTTTATTTAATAAAATTTTTATACGCGCTTTTCGTTTTTGTTTAAATTAAATTACTTACGAATTTTCAGTGAGTTCCATAATATTTGATGTATCTCTTATATACTTTCTTTGGACTCTTTCTGGAACAATATCTCCTTCATCGCTTTCCCACAACAAAACACAATCCATTTTTACGTTTTTATTTATATATATTTTTTGTTTGTTTGAATATTTTTAAATTTTTTGTAACAATTTTGACATGTGAACAAAACTACGCAAAATGCTGCCAAGTTTTTACGTATTAAAACTTGGCATCATATCGTTTTTCCCTTAGAATTTTATTTACAACTGTACAGACGTTTCGAAAGTACTATATAATAAGAATTTCTTTTCGAATCGGAAATTCTTTTCGAATGTATTTACGATTCGAATCGAATTACATAATAACCCCCCTGTTTTAGAATGTCCGAATACTGAGTTTTCATATAAAATGTCCTTATTGACAATTGTGACGTTTTGTCATTCATACAATCAGCTTTTAAAGTTTTTAGATGATCTAGCAAACATTTGCTTTTTCTACCAGTAAATCAAAATGCGCCAAAAAAATCTGCACCAATAATTGCCTGATTACAACCTGCTATTAAAAACTTCTAAACAAAATCACGTCTTAAATTTAATTTAAGTAATACATCACCGTATACAGAAACTGTAGATCCATTAGCTGCGTACAGCTTCGTATCTGATGGTTTTATATTGGCTGATTGTAATACTTTCGGTATGACTGACACATCCGCACCAGTATCAATTAGAAAATACATTTTTGTTGCTGTATCGTAAGTTTTTAGTCGAAATGATTGCATACTTTTAGGATGATCAGAAATCTGAGAAATTACATCAGCCATTTTGTAACGTTGTTTTGTCGTTGGCTGGGATAGCTTGGTCGTGTCCAGGGTCTACTTACGGATCCACAAACCTTAAGTAATAAGACAGTTGTTTTACCCTTTCGGGGGGTTACAATAATTATTTATTTTATTAAGTTTTCAAATTTACAATTATAATAGCAGAATTTTAACGATAATTTAGATTCAATCGGCTTGCAGTATATATACTCGGCTTTTCACGGAATGCCCCCTTCGGAGTCAGGGTATCGGGTTCAGTATAATGGGCAGACTACCAGCAGCTCGGGAACGTTCGGAGATTTTACAATTTCTACAATAATTAACAATCGGGTATAATACTGACAATCGGTTATAATATTAAATATCTTGTGGATAATTAACAATCGGTAATAGTAGTAAGTATTTCGTAAATAATTGACAATCGGTAAAATATCTGGTAAATACTCGGGTAATGAATAATAATAATCGGGTATAATACAAACACATTCGGGTAATAGTAACAACAACAATAACAACAACAATTCATAAATATCAATTCGTAAATAATATCTTAACTCTAATTTCTAAATATTTACAATGTGTTCTACACTACGGAACAGTCAGCCGAAGCCGCTGTGGGAACAGTCAGTCGGAACCGCTGTGGGAACAGTCAGTCGGAACCGCTGTGGGAACAGTCAGCCGAAGCCGCTGTGGGAACAGTCAGTCAAAACAGCTGTGGGAACAGTCAGCCTAAGCCGCTGTAAATACGGGCATTTATTAATCTCCCAGTACCTAGCTTACGCTATTACTGATTGGTTAATACTTAAGTATCCGGCAACTAGTTTTGCAAGGACTAGTCGGCTCTTCTCAGATTATGAATATAATCTCCAAGACTTGTTTGGCGTTTTCTCGTCTGATATAAAAACCCGCCGACCGTAACTTAATCTAACTTCCTTATACTAAAACTTAAATAAACACCCACGTTTGTATAAGGTGAAGTGTACCTTACCATGTTGTTACACTAACAACGCGTCATGTCAACAACACGTGTTTATATTAGGCTGGTATCATAATATTGATATTAAACAGTAGGTACAACATATGTACGTGGAATTTTCCACGTTACATTCCCCTCCTTCTTCGGGGACTGATCGTATGATCGTGGTAAGGTGACGCTTTTCCTTTTTCGGACTTAACTAATACTCAATTCAACGCCTGTCCTACAGCTTACTAATTAACTTAGTTCCTAACTTAACTGCTGTCCTACAGCCTTTTTTTTTTCGGTAATTTCGACGATCTTGTGGTGGTCTAGGCGAGCAAAACGGTTGTTGAGGATGGTAATTTTTACGTCTGTTAGCCCTTCCCATCGTATTATGTACTGGAGGTGTCGGCTTTTTAATGCTCACGCCTTTGAATAGGTGCACTTCGGCATACTTAACTGCTTTTGGTGTCGATGCTTCTCTATCGTCTGCAGTCCTCTTTGTCGTTTCCCTTGTAGTTGATGGGTGGTTCTTTTTCTTTGGATCCACTGCGGTCGGGTCTTTAGCGTTCGCGGCATTGGTCGAAGTCGTTGGTTCTTCGACTCTTTTTTCTGCTGTTGCTTGGTGGGTGGGGCGCCAGATGTTGTAACTATTATTCTCGGTTCAGCTTCAGGGGGTGGTATAAATTTTGGTGGTCGGGTTGTTCCTGGAGTTGGGGCTACCGTTACTTTTCTGGGGTTGGTGTGTTTTCTTTGTTTAATCGGTTTTTGGTATTTGATACGAATTTCTTGAGCAGCTACCGTACACAACCCCTTTTCTTCTTGGAACAGGAAATCTCGACTTGTGAAGTGAATGAAGGGGTTGGACTTCGTCTATCGCACTAGACTTGGTCAGGATTTCACCATTTAGCCGAAGCTCGAGATCTAAGGCGCTAAGGAAGTCCATTCCGACTATGATTGGTTCGGCTAGGGTTGTTATAACGGAGGCTTGAAGCCTAACCTGGTTGCCTTTGTAAGTTACGCTGACGGGGAATACATCTAGGTAGGTAGCGAGCGACTGATCGGCCATCTGCACTATCCCCTGAACGCTAATTGGTCTGATATTTAATGCGAGCAATTTCTGCTTTATCGATTCTCCGATGTACGTGCGAGATGCCCCCGTATCAATTAAAGCGGTATATTCCGCATATTTCGACGCTTAAGTAATATCGGCCATCGCTCTTATATGCCTTTTCTTCTGGCGTTCTCGGTCTACGTTTTCTGCAGAGACACGTTCGGGAGAGCACGCCAACGCGTCCGCAAAACGAACAAAACAGTCGGAAAGGTCGTGTGCAGGTGAGTCGTTTGCGACCGACTTGTTTGCACCTTCAACACCGGGTGGATCGATTATAGACCGAAGGTATTACCATGTGCGATGTCTGGGGTCGCTGCTCTCGTCTTAATGACTCGTACTCGCTCGTAAGAGAGATCAGTTCGTCGAGATTGGTAAAACGTGCCGCCGAACATAGTGTCGGTACTCGGTTCGCAGCCCATCATATATTCGGTCTAAATGGTTTTGGTGTCGTAATTGGGGGTGTTTTCTCGATAGTGTGAGCATGGACAGTATGTAGTTTTTGGCGCTTTCTCGTCCGTTTTGCTTTCGATTATAAAATGCTTGTTCAAGATGCGAAAGGTATCGATTTGGCAAAAAGAACTTCTCTAACTCCTGTCTAAAAACTGACCAGGTGCTAATTGTGGCTCGTTTTACACGATACCAGCCGAGAGCGTTACCCTGGAGTACGCTTAACATTGCCGGGAGTAGGCGGTCGAACGCAATATGATAGCTTTCTGCCAGCTCTTCGCATCGCGCGAGGAACTCCATCAGGTCGGTCTCCCGTGAGTACGACAGGTTCCAGCTTTGCACGGTCGTCATAATTTCTGCATTCGATGGGTAATGTTTTTGTGATCGAGGTGGTACGAGTATAGATACTTCGTCTTCACATTCTACGCTTTCTTCGACGGTTTGTACTTCATCGCGTAGTTTTCGTAACAGATCTTTGGTGGAGCTTCGTAGTGTGTTTGATCGAAGGTTGTCTGAGAGCTGTTTTCGTAGGTGTTCAACGGTGTATCCTGTAGTAGGTATACCAGCGTTTCGGCATTGTTCGACCAATTGATCCTTTCTTAGTAGGTAAATCCACCTGATTGAATCTTTGGGTAGTGTTCGGCTAGTAGATGGATTATCGTTTCTGCTATTATCGTAATTTTTACCTGATTCTTCCTCGTTGGCGACGGTAGTGTTTTTTTCGCATTGCGACTTGGAATCGGGTCCCTGCTCGGGCGCCATTTTGTAACGTGGTTTTGTCGTTGGCTGGGATAGCTTGGTCGTGTCCAGGGTCTACTTACGGATCCACAAACCTTAAGTAATAAGACAGTTGTTTTACACTTACCCCCCGGTTACAATAATTATTTATTTTTTTAAGTTTTCAAATTTACAATTATAATAGCAGAATTTAAACGATAATTTAGATTCAATCGGCTTGCAGTATATATACTCGGCTTTTCACGGAATGCCCCCTTCGGAGTCAGGGTATCGGGTTCAGTATAATGGGCAGACTACCAGCAGCTCGGGAACGTTCGGAGATTTTACAATTTCTACAATAATTAACAATCGGGTATAATACTGACAATCGGTTATAATATTAAATATCTTGTGGATAGTTAACAATCGGTGATATTAGTAAGTACTTCGTAAATAATTGACAATCGGTAAAATATCTGGTAAATACTCGGGTAATGAATAATAATAATCGGGTATAATACTGACAATCGGTTATAATATTAAATATCTTATGGATAATTAACAATCGGTAATAGTATTAGGCACTTCGTAAATAATCGGTAAAATATCTGGTAAATACTCGGGTAATGAATAATAATAATCGGGTATAACACTAACACATTCGGGTAATAGTTAACAATTCGTAAATAATATCTTAATTCTTAATTTCTAAATATTTGCAATGTGTTCTACACTACGAAACAGTCAGCCGAAGCCGCTGTGGGAACAGTCAGCCGAAGCCACTGTGGGAACAGTCAGTCGAAACCGCTGTGGGAACAGTCAGTCGAAACCGCTGTGGGAACAGTCAGTCGATGCCGCTGTGGGAACAGTCAGTCGAGACCGCTGTGGGAACAGTCAGCCGAAGCCGCTGTGGGAACAGTCAGTCGAGACCGCTGTGGGAGCAGTCAGCCGAAGCCGCTGTAAATACGGGCATTGTAAAGGTTTAAGGGGTTTTAACAATAAAAAGACTTTTACTTATTTAATGTATAAAGCATAATAATTATTTTTATTTAAATTTTTGGTTCTTATATACTAACATTCAGAATTGTACTTACAGTCTAGTATTGAGTGATTTCTAAATCACTCAATATAATTCTTATCATTTATTTGATACTAGCCAAACCCGGCGCGCGTTGCTACGCCCCTTAATGAATTGGAATGCATTCAGAATTTTAATTGAATATCAAGTGCAAAAACCTAAATATTATAATTTTTTTATGGGCGTGGCATTGCCCACTTTTCTAATCATGAAATTGTAAAGTCATAACAGCTCAATATGTGTGCAAAGTTTCAGAAGAATCGGACCAGTGCAAGTACCTCAAAATTATAATTGTTTTTATGGGCGTGGCCCTGCCCACTTTTCTTTTCACGAAATTGTAAAGTCATAATAGTTCAATATGTGTGCAAAGTTTCAGAATAATCGGTCCAGTGCAAGTACCTCAAAATGATACCTATTTGTTATGGGCGTGGCACTGCCCACTTTTCTAATCACGAAATTATTTAGTCATCGCAGCTCGATATGTGTGCAAAGTTTCAGAAAATTCGGTCTAGTGCAAGTAGTTAAAACTAATAACTAATTTTTTGTGGGCGTGGCTCCGCCCACTTTTTAATCACGAAATTATAAAGTCATGACAGCTTAATATGTGTGCAAAGTTTCAGAAAAATCGGTCCAGTGCAAGTACCTCAAAATTTAAACTTTTTTAGGGGCGTGGCCCCGCCCACTTTTCTTATCACAAAATTTTTTAGTCATGACAGCTCGATATGTGTGCAAAGTTTCAGAAAAATCGGTCAAGTGCAAGTAGCTAAAACTGATAACTAATTTTTTATGGGCGTGGCCCCGCCCACTTTTTTCCACCCATAAACACTCCCTGGTATGTGTACAACAACTTACCAAAGTTTGAGCCCGATCGGTTTTACAGTTTCGGAGTCTATAGCTAACACACACACACACACACACACACACACACACACACACACAGAGTTTCACTTTTATATATATAGATTTACATTTTATTCTTCATTCTACACATATTATCATGACCTACATATGTTTATACAATTGTAAGTGCGGTCGTTGCAAAAGATGTCAAATTACATTTGACACAATTGTATCACATATGTAGTTTTAGTCATTAGCGTCGGCATACATGATATTTGGAATTTAGTACGCTACTAAATTCACGATGGTATTTATTGTTTCTTACATGGTATTAGGTGAGCAGTGTACACTTATAAGATACACTACACCCTCACCCTTAAGAGAAAAATTACAAAAATGATTTTTATTATGTTTTAGGAAAATAATTTTTGGAATTTTTATACAATCCAAAATTATTTAAAATTTTTTTTTGTATTTTATAAATTTATACGGTTCTAAGTTATTATTGTTTTAAATTATTGTTCTGTGAAAAAAATTTTTTTTTTTTTATTGTATCGTACAATGCTATTTTATATTTTATTTTATGTCCTATATATGTACATATATATTTTTCATAATACATTAAATATATGTTTATAAACTTAAATTAATTACAATGTTGATGTGTTATCGATTTATAAGGTTTTAGGTTATTATTCTGGAATTCTTTTTCCATTCTCTTATATTCTATGGTGGCATTAACACCTTTATAAGGACTTTGGTGTTTCTTTCTGTTTTCTACTTTTACTAAAACTAAATCTCCTTCTTTTGCATCTAACTTATTAGTGTAATTTTTATTCATTGTTCTATTCTCTTTCGTCTTGTTTAGTAATTCCCTTGCTCGATTTAACGAGTATTATAATCTAGTTCTTAATTCTTTAGCATAATCGTCTAAATTTATATATTCTGTCTTGTATTTTTGAACAAAATATGATGGTAAGCTAGGAAGTTTTCCATATATAATTTCAAATGGCGTGTAGCCAGTGTCTATGTGGGGTGCCATGTTATAGGCAAATGTGAAGTATGGAATCCACTTATCCCATTCGTAATCACTTGCTGTTGTTAACAGAAACTCGTTAAGAACTTTGTGGTTTCTTTCCACTGAACCTACTGTTTCGTGGTGGTAGGGCGTTGAAAATGTATGTCTTATTTGTAGTAGGGAACATATGTTCCGCATTAGTTCGTTTGTGAACTCTGTTCCTCTATCTGATTTAAGTACCTTGAACTGTCCGTATTTCAGTATAGAGGTCCTACCGCGTCAATTGAGATTACCTCAAAACTATTGTTCGGCGTGTCCGTTAATGTCAGTGGTTCTTTAACCTGTTTCGTCTGCTTGTTTTTGTTACACTTGTCACAATATTGCACAAATAGCTTAACCATTTTGTTCATGTTCTTCCAAATAAATCTTTGTTTTAATTTTATTACCGTTTTTCTAATACCCAAGTGGCCTGCTTGTGTGGTATTGTGGAATTCATCTATCAATTTGTATTTAAGTATGTCGTCTGTAATTCTTATAGGGGCGTTATATATTAATATTTTTAGTTGAGGACTTTGATTATTTATTTTTATTCTTCCATATATTTTCTTTAATTCATCTTTTGTATACCATTTAAATATTTTATCATTACTCGATAGCGCTAATTCTTCTATATTCTCTTTCTTCATTTTAGATATCAGTTTCCTCAGAATCGAATCTAGTTTTGCTGAGTTATCGCTAAATCTTGCATGCATATTATTAATTTAATTTTTTTTCATATTTCCATATTTGGTACGAGATTTCTTCATAATCGAATCTGGTTTCGATGAATTATCATCCCGTCCTATGTGCACAATATTATCTTCTATATAAATATTTTCATTCTTCATCAAACTGTAGTTTCTTTATATTCTTTATATCATTAATGGAGGTGCATTCCCATATTTAAAGTTGATCAGACTTCTGAAAATTGCAATCTTTTCTTCTTACACGTATTTCAATTTTATTATTAATATATTCTACTTCTTCTTTATCTTGCATATTATTATCATTTTTAGTTGCCTCATTATTTATTCCTTTATTTCTTTCATTAATTTTATACTCATTGCCCTTGTTATTAAAATTTTTCTTTGATGTTCATCGTTTTCTAATGGTATCATTTGTTTTAGTGGTTCAGTGTCTATTTTTATTCTGGAAAGTGCATCAGCGTTTGTGTTCATATTTCCTTTCTTGTATACAATTGTAAAGTCATAATCGCTTAAGTCCAATCTTATTCTTGTCATCTTTGATGAAGGATTTTTATGTGAGAAAAGTGATATTAGGGGT
This sequence comes from Phyto melanocephala, assembly GCA_941918925.1. Lineage (NCBI taxonomy): Eukaryota > Metazoa > Arthropoda > Insecta > Diptera > Rhinophoridae > Phyto > Phyto melanocephala. Next base: position 40,113,213 of record OW799234.1, on the reverse strand, counting down.
CTGTGGTCTGTAACGACAACAAATTTTCTTCCGTACAGATATGGTCTAAAGAAGTTTATCACCCAATGAATGGCTAGTAATTCCTTCTCTATTATCGGTTTATTTATATCATGTTTTTATAGAGATTTGCTTGCGTAAGATATCGGCAAATCATTTCCTATTTCTCCCTGTGACAAAACTGCTCCTAGTGCGTATTGCGAAGCATCGGTTGTTGAGATAAAAGGTCTTTCAAAGTCTGGATATTGCAGTATCGGTGGATTCATCAATTTCTCCTTCAGCATCTCGAAGGCATGTTGGCATTTTGGCGTCCATTAAAATTTTGTATTTTTCTTCAGTAGTGCATTTAAATCTTTAGCTATTTCAGCAAAATTTGGTATGAATTTTCTGTAGTAGTTGCAAAATGCAACGAAACGTCTAACTTCGTCCGCATTCTTCGGTATAGGGTAATCTTTTATTACATCATATTTAGACGGATCGGTTTTTAAAACCATCCTTTGCTATTAAATGTCCTAAATAAATCACTTCAGGTTTCAAGAAACAACATTTCTTTGGATTTAGTTTCAAATTATATTGCTGTAATCTGTCCAAAACCTTAATTAAATTCTTGTTGTGGTGACTCAGGCTACATCCATATACGATTATGTCATCGACATAAAGAAAAACTTAGAAATTTTCAGTCCAAATGGGAGTCTTTCAAATTGATAATGTCCTTGGGGTGTAGAAAATGCTATCAACGGTCTTGAGTTTTCCCGTAGTTCAATTTGATGAAATGAACTGGTCATGTCGAGAGTAGAAAACCACTTCGCTCTACCCAATTTATCTAAAACGTCCTCTAATCTCTAGTCAATGGGAACTTATCATTAATTATTCTATCAGTCAGTTTCCTAAAATCTACAACTAATCCCCTTTTTTTTATCCTCAGTGTTTTTCTTCGGTACTAGTAAAAGTGGTGCACTGTAGGGGCTAACTGATGACTCTATAATGTCATCATGAAGCATTTTCTGTACTTGTTCTTTTATTATGTTTGTTTGTGTGTGTGGTAGTCTATACTTTTTTGTGTACACTGGTGTGTTGTCAGTTTGTTTTGTCAGCAATGTTTTGGTCATAAAAATTGTTGACGCTCAATTTTTCGTCTTCTAAATGAAAAAAATTTTGATATTTCCTAAATATATTAAGTAATTCTGTTTTTGCATACTCATCATTCTCAGGTAATTGAATTTCATTAATTAATCGTTCAAACCGTTCACTGCTGTCTCTGTTTTGTTTATTTTCTTGCAATCCAATGTACTGTAGTTTTTTTAATGAGTCAGTGTGCAGTTCAATGCCTTGCAACGTTACTGTGTTGTTTCTTGTATTTAATATTTTTATGTGTGTTATGCCGCTTTTCGGTGCTATTGAATTACCCAGAAAAATTCCTTCTTCTTCAGTGAGGTTTAACTTTATTGCTTGCACAATTTCTGTTCTTCTTCAAATTCCAATTGTCCTTGGCAAAGTGATATGTCGGCACCTGTGTCGACAAGAAATGTAAGTTGCTTATTTTTATATTTGGCTGTTATGAAATTTGTATTATTGTCGGATACTTTTCGTATTTTTAATTTTGGCTGTCCGGAATACTTATGCATTCCGAGCCTATCATATTTCCCTCATTGTTAATTGCACGGACATGTCTTTTTTTGTTGTTTTTATAGGTGTATTTGTTTGTATTGCCGAAATTTCTTCTGTTGTTGGCAGTAAAGTTCTGGTTCCTATTGTTGTTATTTGTATTTGATAATCTGTTGCTTCTGTTGAAATTGCCTATATTGTTGTTAGGTCGATAATTATTTTTGCTATTGTAATTATTATTGTTGTTATTATTATTGTTGTTTGGAAAATAGTTACTTCTATTTGGAAAATTGCCATTTCTGTTTGAAAAATTGTTGTTTCTATTGAAGTTGTTATTAGTACTATTCTGATAACTGCTTCTAGTGCTATTGCAGTTGTATCTGTTTCCATTTATTTGTTGGTTGTGAATACGCATAATGGAGTTATTGGTTAATTTTTGTTCATTTTCCAATTCAAGTGCAAGTTCAGTTGCCTCTTGTAAGGTAGTAGGTCGAGCTGCGTATATTGTTGGTTTGTAGCTGTCACGTAGACCTTTCTTGAATGTATCTAGTGCTAGTTTGTTATTTAGTCTTATTATAACATTTTACTCAGCTTCTGTGGCACTTGTTCCTAATTCCTTAATTCCTAACCTGTTCATGTCGTCTATTAATTTACTTATATTTTCATTGTATGAATTGATATTAAATTTTCTTTGATAAATTGTACTCAATTTGGATTGTAACTCAGGTATGGTTCTTGTGTTCTTTTATCTTTCCGATAATAAAATTTTCAGTGTAGCGAAATTCTCCGGTTTCGCATAGCTTCCTATGGCTGTACGAACATTTGATGTCAATTTGGCATGGTTCACATATTGCAAGAAGTCTTGTTTCGCGGTCTCAGTAAGTGTTTTCTCAATTAGTTCTGCAGTTATTATGAAGCTTTCTAACTCCTCATGATTACCAGTAAATAAAGGTAATGCTTTGGATACCGTTTCCAAACTAAATGAAGCAATTTCTATACTTCTTACTTCTAATTGCTCTTTCTCACAATCCATTAAATATTTTTCTATAAGTTTGTATAAGCTATTGAATTCTAATTTCAAAGCTGTTAATTCTAAATTTTCTTCTTCTTCTAATTCTGACGATTGGAAATCGTTCCTAATTCTTTCTATTTGTTCTAACTTGGTACTTATTGTTTTACCTGTATATATTCTTCCTGGACTTTTCTTTAGATTTTTCCATACGACTTTAAGTTTCTCTAAGTTGTCTTCCATTTAAGATTTAAAATTTATTTGACATATATTTATTTTTCTTCTTTTGTATAATTTTATTTTAAAAGTTTTCCTTCCTTTTTTTTACATTAGGAAAATGTAATACATTTTATTAATCTTATTTGCTAAACATCTGTTATAGCATTATTATTCTTATGTTTTAGTACGTATTTCTTAAAATAAATGTTAATCTTATAAGCTCCGTGTGGAGTCGTTTGCTTATTTTTACTCCCATCAGACGCGTCCCCACGTGGCGGATAGGGGGGGGGGCGGATGTAGTGTGGGGGGCCTGAGCACTTTATAGAGTGGGAAAGACCTACCCATCTAAATGAGTAGAGATTTGTCGCATTATGTAGTGATCAGATCCCGTACACTATCTCTGACCCTAGGGGTTCCTAGAACTCCTCGCGGACCAAATAAAAATAAGATAGGACGGTTCCCAAAATAAACCAAATATGAACCAAGAAATAAAAGAAATAAAAGTTACGGTGCAGAGCCTAATAAACTCAGCACCGGCAGCTAATGGTGGTGAGCAAGCAGGCCCCGAGTCGTCGTCATCAAATGACTGTAAGAAAACAATTTCGGAGGTGGGCAACTTGGCTTCCGTTATTGATAAAGCATCAAGAAGAAGTGTGAGCTTTAAGCATCCCCAGCCACTCAAGACAGGCGAGGATTCCGACACCTCTGACTCAAATATAGAAGATGTTGACACTACGGTGTTATGCACAAAGGATACCTCTGAGGTAGATAAAATGGTTGAGGAAGTAAGTGCAAGCATTGCCAAACTCACCACAGATAAAATAAGAACTCTCTCCGGAGCGCAGCAAAGGAAGACTGCCAAAAGGAAACAGAGAGTAAATAAGAAAGGTCAGCGGGATGTTCCTAAAGAGAAAGACTCATCTACACCCATTTCTATCGAAAAGGGTAAGAGGGTTCGATCTCCAGAGGAACAGAACACCGGTGGCAATACTAAAAAGAAAAAAAGTTACCAGCAGGGAAGTAAAACGGTTAACATTTCCCAACTCCCGAAAGAAGACCCTCCGGCCAATCTGAAAGGAGAAAGAAATGAACCAATAGCTTCAACCTCTAAACAGGCGAAAGCGGTAGCTAAAAATACAGGTGATGATGGAACAGCCGGAAAAAAACCCCACCATAACGTAAAAGAAGCCGGAAGAAAAATCGGCTAAGGAGCAACCCACGTATGCGAAAGTGGCCAGAAGGAAGATGACAGAGGAGTTATGCTTTGCTGTTATCGACTCCAATAGCGTATCGGGTAAAATTCCAATGGCACATCGGAAGGAAGTAGAGAATGCCATAAATGAGAGGATTATGCAGTATGTCCTGGAAGCAGATGATAATGCTCCAAAAATCCATACAGATAGCTGTATGTTCGCCAGGGAAGTACTGTTTCTACAACTAGAATCAGACACCTGCGCACATGTTATGAAAGACCTAGTGGGAGGCATACCAGCCCCGTGGGAGGGTGGCAAACTTGCCATGGTGAAAAAGGCCGATATCCCATCCCTAACCAAGGTTTCATTTTTCGTTAAAGGTTGGGGCAGCAAACTTGATAGCAAAGCCATGCTTAAAATCATTGGCAAGCAAAATAGAGGTCTGGAAGCAGACAAATGGGAGGTTTTCCATCGTGAGGAAACTGACGATGGCACCTTGGTAGTTGCAGGGGTGGACAAATCCTCCATGTCTTACCTCGAGGAGCAAAAAGGGAAGGTATACTTCGCGAGTACAACTATTTTCTTCAAAGTTGGTAAGACGCCCATTGGTTGGACACATAATCCAACGGAGAAGAAAGATCCCGACGACGAAGCAAAGGAGGCTAAAGAAGATGTAGGCCACCCCGTGCCAATGAAGAGGGAGGAGTTGGAGATAACTCAATCCCAAGAAGAATCTCTTTTAGCCGAACAACAATGATACTGCTCTTGCAGATCAATCTCCATCGGAGCAGAACGGCTACACAAGCTTTGATGGAAAATATAACTAAAGGTAAGATACACATAGTTCTCATTCAGGAACCCTGGACTGTTAAAGACAGAGTCACTGGATTGAATGAGTGTGATTACCAATTATTTTATGCTAAAACTGGGTCTCGACCCAGAACATGTATACTTTGTCATAAGGGATTAAATTTTCTTTTTTCCCCAGATTTATCTACAGCGGACGCCACCACCTTAATACATGGCTCACGCAATTTAATGCTGGCATCGGTGTACCAACCTTCTGATGCTCCGACACTACCACCAACGTCGGATTTAAGAAGTATAATAACATCGGCAAGGAGAACAGGTAGGAATATTTTAATAGGTTGTGATGCTCGCATCACCTATCTTGGGGCAGCACGAACTGTAACAAGAGAGGAGACGCCCTATGGGAATTCCTAAATGCTAATAACTTACTTACCCTTAACTCAGGTAATAAACCTACATTTATTAACAGAATTAGGAAGAGGTAATTGATGTGACCATATGTTCAGAAAATTTAATTGATGAAATTTGCGATTGGCACGTATCTGATATGCACTCTAATTCGGACCATCGCTATATTTTTATGACCTATACTCATCCGCCACCGGAACCGGTGACTTTTAGGAATAAGGCCGGAATGAACTGGCCAAATTTTAGGTTAAGTCTTCAACATAAACTCGAAACTTATCCAGAACCGGACGAAAATCTGGACACGATAGATTCGATGGTGGGAAGACTGACTGCCGATTTTAAGGAAACTTTTAAGGAGCATTGTCCACTCCGACAAAGGCGAACCCCAAAGAAAAAGCCCTGGATGACAGGAGAACTGATTAATCTCAGGAAAGAAACCCGAAGGCTATTTAACCTATCGAAAGAAACAATCAGTATACTGGGACGATTACAGTGAGAAGCTCAGAATAGACAACAAAGCAATAAGAATCCCCAAACGCAGATCCTGGAGGCTTTTTTGCAATCAGGTGGACAGCGTGAATGACGTTTCTAGAATTAAGAAATTCCTATCGAAAACCCACACCCAACCGGAAACCCTCGTTGACTCGAACGGGAAAAGGTCGGAGACGATGGAGGAGACGCTAGGAATACTGATAGAGGCACACTTCCAAACGGAAATGGCGGATGACGGAGAAAATCCACACCATCATGACGGTAGTGCCACGACGGACATAATTATAACCGCAAAGATGGTCAGAGAGGCGGTGAATAGTTTCTTGCCATATAAGGCTCTAGGGCCGGACGGTATTTTTCCGGCTCTCCTACAAAGAAGCATTGACCTAATCGATATAAGGCTGGCGAATATTTTTACTACTTGCCTGAAATATGCGTATACCCCCGTGGAATGGAGGGAGGCGAGAGTCGTTTTCATACCTAAACCAGGGAAGGAAAATTACGCAAATCCTAAAGCTTATAGACCCATAAGCTTAACATCATTCTTATTGAAAACCATGGAGGCGTATCGTCGATGGAATGGTCAGAAGACGATTACCAGGCGATTCAATGAAATTCGGACAACACGCCTACATCAAGGGCAGATCTACTGAGACTTCTCTTCAGGAAGTTGTTTATCATATAGAAAGATCCTTCGACCTGGGTGTGTATACCATGGGCGTATTCATAGACATAGAAGGAGCTTTCAATAACGTAATGACCTCGAGTCTTATCGATTCCTTGGAAAACTTAGGGTCTTAATTGTCTTAATTGCATGGATTAGCAATATGTTAAGGAACAGATGGATTAATTGTGAGGCAAATGGAATAAGAAGAAGGGACAAAGTATGTCGAGGAACCCCGCAGGGAGGTATTTTATCTCCATTATTATAGGTAACTACCATACATAGTCTACTGAGGATTCTATCGAACGAGGGATTCAAGCCTATCTGTTACGCAGATGATGTTGCGATACTGATCAGGGGGACGAATCCAAATTCTTTATGTATGAGAGCAATGGAGGCTTTAAATATATCCTATAACTGGGCGAAGGAGCGAGGGCTCAATGTCAACCCGGAAAAGACTGAAATCTGTTTGTTTACGAGAAAGAGGAAGATACCGGTGCATAGCTGGCCCATCTTTCGGAATAAGACAATTAAGATTGATAAGAAGGTCAAATACCTAGGAATAGTACTTGATTGGAAACTATCCTGGAAGGACCACATTGAATGTAAAGTGGAGAAAGCTCAAAGAATATGGGCCCTCTGCAGAAGAGTGATTGGCTCAAAATGGGGCTTAAGCCCAAGGATGACACATTGGCTATATACGAGTGTACTGCGGCCTACAATTGCGTACGCTTCGTTAGTGTGGTGGACATCCTTAGAGAAGAAGGTGAATATAAAACCTCTTCAAAAGATTCAGAGACAGTGCTGCATTAGTATTTGCGGCGCCATGAGGACCACATCGACAATGGCCATTGAGAATATATTATCCATTTGGCCTATTGAGATACAGGTAAAATATGAAGCGGCCTTGGCTGCCACAAGATTAATGGCAATAGATGAGTGGCTTATAAGAGAACATAAGACCAGATACCAAAGAATAATGGATATCTTACCGATGGGAAATATTACGGAATTAACATGTGATAAAATCCCGATGAGATATGAGGATATTAACTGCATCACCATTATACCGGAAGAGGGAGAATGGGATGAGATAATCAGGATGGGAAACACCCACGGAATCGATCTTTACACAGACGGTTCAAAGATTGGTGACCAAACTGGAATGGGCTTATACGACATAAGCCGAAATAGAAGCAAATACTTCCGTCTACCAGATCACAACACTATTTTTCAGGCTGAGATCATGGCGATTACGGAAGGAATTAAATGGATAAAGGAAACGAATAGCGAAACTCCGATTCGTATCTTTACGGATAGCCAATCAGTGATTAAGACATTGAGAAAGGAGAAAGTTGAATCCCGGAACGTTTTGCAATGCAAGAGGGAGATAAACTCATATGCAAATTGTGAACATCTGGAGATAATATGGATACCAAGCCATCACGGGCTGATCGGAAACGAGAAAGCCGACAAATTATCCAAAATGGGAGCTCTTCTGAGTACTATAACTTTGGAGTACGCCAAACCCCTTAAACGATTTAAGGATGAACTTAAACGTTGGGCAATGGAGGAACATGTCAGAAAATGGCAAAGCACTGATGTCGGTAAGGTGACAAGAACACTCTGGGGTGACCCAAATCTTGGGAAATCAAAGGAGATTCTGAGACTAAGTAGACCTACACTTAGGAAATTAACCGGTGTAATAACAGGTCATACGGAGTTGAGAACTCATCTAGCTCGCATGAGATTATCTGAGGAGACAACATGTAGACCTTGCGAGGAAGAGGATGAGACTCTGGTACACTACCTCTGTCATTGTCCTGCGTTTGGGCATATTAGCGCGAAAATTTTACAGTGGATACTATGCCGAACTTGGAATACCTGGGGAACTCGAACTGGAGATCCATAAGGCGTTACATTGAGGGGACTGGGTTCTTGGACTAGTCCGTTTTTTATGGGAAATTATGTTCATGGTTTTTGTTTGGGAATTCCGTTTTCCATATGGAGCGCACAACATGCCAACTGGGCATAAGTGCATACCTGTCATGGGTTTGGGCTTTTATACCCCTCCTTTTCAACCTAACCTAACCGAATCTTATAAGCTATAAATAATATAATTGCTATTATTATTTTTGTTTTTAAATATTCTGGCATTATACTTCCTAAATTATTTTCCACATTATTTAAAATATTTTCCCGTATTTCTATTTTGTCTTCTGGTTTACCCATTTTGCTGTTCCAAATGGGACTTACCATTGAAATTATTTAATATTCTAAATCCTTCTATTAATATTATTCATTTTTATTATTCTTAACATGTATTTTATTCTATCGATTATTCCGAAAATTCTCCTAACATTCTAATAGTTTTATAGTGTATTACATCTATATAATGTTATTACATTTTTTATTTTTGTGTTTTTGTGGAAGAAAAATTTGTTCTTATTTATTCTGAGTAATATGTTCGATATTTTTTTTTATATCAATAATAATATATAGTTTGAAGTAATAAGTTTTATGTCATCATGTGAATAGGGTAATTGATATAAAGATGATAAACTAGTATATTCATTAGGAAATGCCGCATGCTCCTTCTTGGCTTTGGTCCGACAGTTACCTAGGCTTCGGTCACACTGTAAGGTCTTCTATCAAGGATTTTGGTTCGACGGTTGGGTCTTCTAATAAGGCCAACCACCTCTTCTCGTTTCGTCTGCTTGTTCTTGTTACACTTGTCACAATATTGCACAAAGAGCTTAACTATTTTGTTCATGTTCTTCCAAATAAATCTTTGTTTTATAATATTACTCATTGCCCTTGTTATTAAAATTTTTCTTTGATGTTCATCGTTTTCTAATGGTATCATTTGTTTTAGTGTTTCAGTGTCTATTTCTATTCTGGAAAGTGCATCAGCGTTTGTGTTCATATTTCCTTTCTTGTATACAATTGTAAAGTCATAATCGCTTAAGTCCAATCTTATTCTTGTCATCTTTGATGAAGAATTTTTATGTGAGAAAAGTGATATTAGGGGTCTGTGGTCTGTAACGACAACAAATTTTCTTCCGTACAGATATAGTCTAAAGAAGTTTATCGCCCAATGAATCGCTAGTAATTCCTTTTTTATTATTGATTTATTTATATCATGTTTTTGTAGAGATTTGCTTGCGTAAGATATCGGCAAATCATTTTCTATTTCTCCCTGTGACAAAACTGCTCCTAGTGCGAATTACGAAGCATCGGTTGTTAAGATAAAAGGTCTTTCAAAGTCTGGATATTGCAGTATCGGTGGATTTATCAATTTCTCCTTCAGCATCACGAAGGCATGTTGGCATTTTGTCGTCCATTCAAATTTTGTATTTTTCTTCAGTAGTGTATTTAAATCTTTAGCAATTTCAGCAAAATTTGGTATGAATTTTCTGTAGTAGTTGCAAAATGCAACGAAACGTCTAACTTCGTCCGCATTTTTCGGTATTGGGTAATCTTTTATTAAATCATATTTAGACGGATCGGATTTACACCGTCCTTTGTTATTAAGTGTCATAAATAAATCACTTCCGGTTTCAGGGAAACAACATTTCTTTGGATTTAGTTTCAAATTATATTGCTGTAATCTGTCCAAAACCTCAATTAAATTCTTGTTGTGGTGACTCAGGCTACATCCATATACGATTATGTCATCGACATAAAGAAAAGCTTCTAGACCTGAAAGTGATATTGTTAGCATTCTCTGAAAGCTATTTGACGAAATTTTCGGTCCAAATGGGAGTCTTTTATATTGATAATGTCCTTGGGGTGTAGAAAATGCTGTCAACGGTCTTGATTTTTCCCGTAATTCAATTTGATGAAATGAACTGGTCATGTCGAGAGTAAAGAACTACTTCGCTTCACCCAATTTATCAAAAACGTCCTCTAATCTAGTCAATGGAATTGATCATCAATGGAATTGATCAATGGAAATTGACCAAAAATTGTTCTATCATTCAGTTTTCTAAAATCCACAACTAATCTCCATTTTCTTTTATCGTCAGGGTTTTTCTTATGTACTAGTAAAAGTGGTGCATTGTAGGGGCTAACTGATGGCTCTATAATGTCATCATGAAGCATTTTCTGTACTTGTTCATTTATTATGTTTGTTTGTGTGTGTGGCAGTCTATAATTTTTTATGTATACCGGTGTGTTGTCAGTAGTTGCAATGTTTTGGTCATAAAAATTGTTGACGCTCAATTTTTCGTCTTCCAAATGAAAAACATTCTGATATTTCCTAAATATATTAAGTAATTCTGTTTCTACATACTCATCATTCTCAGGTAATTGTAATTCATTCATTAATCGTTCAAACCGTTCACTGCTGTCTCAGTTTTTGTTTATTTTCTTGTAATCCAATCTACTGTAGTTTTTTTTATGGGTCAGTATGTAGTTTAATGCCCTGTAACGTTATTGTATCGTTTATTATGTTTAGTATTTTTATGTGTGTCATGCCGATTTTTGGTGCTATTGAGTTACTTAAAAAAAATTTCTTTAGTGAGGTTTAATTTTATTGCTTGCACAATTTCTGTTTTTGGTGTATGTAATGACTTTGTTTGCGTTGGGATGGTCATGGTTTTGTTTTATATCTTTCCGATAGTGAAGTTTTTAGTGTAGCGAAATTTTCCGGTTTCGCATAGCTTCCTATGGCTGTACGAACATATTGCAAGAAGTCTTGTTTTGCGGTCTCAGTCAGTGTTTTTTCAATGAGTTGTGCAGTTATTATGAAACTTTCTAACTCCTCATGATTACCAGTAAATAAAGGATATCGTTTCTAAATTAAATGAAGCCATTTTTATACTTTCTATTTTCCGATTGTTCTTTCTCACTATCCATTTAATATTTTTCCATGAGTTTGTATAAGCTATTTAATTCTAATTTCAAAGCTGTTAATTCTAAATTTTCTTCTTCTAATTCTGACGATTGGAAATCGTTCCTAATTCTTTCTATTTGTTCTAACTTTGCACTTATTGTTTTACCTGTATATTTTCTTCCTGGACTTTTCTTAATATTCGTCCATACGACTTTAAGTTTCTCTAACTTCTCTTCCATTTAAGATTCAAGATTTATTTGACATATTTTCTTTTCTTCTTTTGTATAATTTTATAATATAATAATTTTAAAAATTTTCCTTCCCTTTTTTTTTTTTTTCTTTTACATTAGGAAAAGTAATACATTTCATTAATATTATTTGCTAAACATCTGTTATAGCGTTATTATTCTTATATTTTAGTACGTATTTCTTAAAATAATTGTTAATCTTATAAACTATGAATAATATAATTGCTATTATTATTTTTGTTTTTAAATATTCTGGCATTATACCTCCTAAATTATTTTCCACATTATTTGAAATATTTTCCCGTATTTCTATTTTGTCTTCTGGTTTACCCATTTTGCTGTTCCAAATGGGACCTACCATTGAAATTATTCAATATTCTAAATCCTTTTATTAACATTATTCATTTGTGTTATCGTTAAATATATTTTATTCCACTAATCATTTTGAAAATTTTCTTAACATTCTAATAGTTTTATGATGTATTATATCTATATAATGTTATTAAATTTTTTTTATTATTATTTTTGTGTTTTTGTGGAAAAAAAAAATTTTTTTATTCTTAGTAATATGTTTGATATTTTTTTTATATCAATAGTAGTAAATAGTTTGAAGTAATAAGTTTTATGTCTTCATGTGAATAGGGTAATTGATAGAGAGATGATAAACTAGTATATTCACTAGGAAATACCGCAATCTCTTTCTTAGCTTTGGTCCGACAGTTACCTAGGCTTCGGTCACACGGTAAGGTCTTCTATCAAGGCCAACCATCTCTTCTCGGCTTCGTCCAGCTCGAGTTGTATTTCTTCTGCTGACTGTTCCATAAAAAATATAAAAAAAAATTTCAAAACAAAGGAGCCAATTTAGCGTAAGCTGTTAGAATTGGTTCTTTGGAGGATTGATTGAAGGATCTTTTACCGTTTTCGAATTGAGCAAATATTTAAGCAATTACTGCTTTGTACTTATTGATATTTGTATTCGAAAGTGGCAGGATCGCCATGTAAAGGTTTTCGTTATCAATCATAAATTAATTCTTTATTTAAATTTTTGGTTCTTATATACTAACATTGAGAATTTTGCTTATAGTCTAGTATTGAGTGATTTCTAAATCACTCAATATAATTCTTACCATCTATTACATTTTTTAATATTTACATACACATATCATCGTGAGTACGTTTGCTTTGTGTTAATTGCATGCACTTGATATCGTTGACCCACATATGTGTTTATACAATTGTAAGTGCAGTCTTTGCAAAAGGAGTTCGAATTACATTTGACACAATTGTATCACATACATATGTAGTTTTAGTCATAAGCGTCGGCATGTATGATATTTGAACATTTAGTACGCTACTAAATTCACGTTGGTATGTATTGTTTCTAACATTGTATTAGGTGAGCAGTGTACACTTATAAGATACACTACACTAGTATTGAGTGATTTCTAAATCACTCAATATAATTCTTATCATCTATTTGATATTTACATTTTATTCTTTATTCTACACATATTATCATGACCTACATATGTTTATACAATTGTATGTGCGGTCTTTGCAAAAGAAGTAAAATTACATTTGACACAATTGTATCACATATGTAGTTTTAGTCATAAGCGTCGGCATACATGATATTTTAGAATTTAGTACGCTACTAAATTCACGATGGTATTTATTGTTTCTTACATTGTATTAGGTGAGCAGTGTACACTTATTAGATACACTACAGCATTTATTAATCTCCCAGTACCTAGCTTACGCTAGTACTGATTGGTTAATACTTAAGTATCCGGCAACTAGTTTTGCAAGGACTAGTCGGCTATTCTCAGATTATTAATATAATCTCCAAGACTTGTTTGGCGTTTTCTCGTCTGGTATGAAAACGCGCCGACCGTAACTTAATCTAACTTCCTTACACTAAAACTTAAATAAACTAATTGAGAATCGTAACTTATTTAACTAACTTAACTAACATACATGGCCTGTGATGTGTGCTGCGCGTACGGTAAAGAGTTTTATGAGTTTTAATTGTGGAATAGTTATAATCTGTCAGAGAAAATTAAATAAAAGCAAATGTATTGCACATAAACTCTTTTTTCATAAAAAATTTAGTTCGAAGTTGTGGTGCAAACGGTTCGTGCTCAGTAAGTTTTTTATTTTAATTGTTTTTTAAAAAAATTAAGAATTATGAGTTCAGCTTAAAGGTAAGTAGTTAAAACATAGTAAATTATATTTATGTAAATTTTAAGTTATATCAGTTGAAAACTTACATTTCAAGACAAGTTTTTTTTTAAAGCCGCTATTCGAGTTGTAAAAAGAACTTTTGTGTTTTGAGAATATATTTGGTTGTCATCATATGACGACACTATGGTGAAACGAGTACTTTCTATTATTTTTTATTTTCTTGTTTTGAATATTTTTTACAGTAAGTGTCTTAGCGTAGGAAAAATTGTGGATATCTTGGAGGATGAAGGTGAGTCAAACGATCAATACTTTATCTCGTAATAAACTTCTGGCACCTGCTGAGATAATATATGATATACAACATTCCATAGACTCCATACAGCAAGTCTTCAAAAGAAAAAGGAGGAAAACTAGGAGGAAAAACTTCACAAATTCCAGAATTTTGTGCATCTGTTAATCAATACAGTGAAAGCATGACAGCTGTTCAGAACTTTGAGCTTTTTTTGACGATGAATTAATAGAGCTTATTATCGCCCAAAGTACTGAATATTGTTTATCTAAAAATTGGCAAGATGTGAATTTGAGCGAAAGGAAATTAAGAAAATTTTTTGGAATTTTGATCGTTTCTGGATATAGTCCGTTGTCTAGTAAAGCAATGTATTGGAGCAATGGCGATGATTTACGAAATTATGCAATATACAATGCAATGCGTAGAAATAGATTTGATACTATAATGAAATCGTTGCATTTTCAGTCGAATGCTAACTTGGATAAGACTGATAAGTTCTGCAAATTACGTCCACTTATTTCTCATCTTCAGAAAGCGTTTATGAAACATTATCAACCAACCGAGTCAGTGTCACATGATGAAGCAATGGTGGAGTATTTCGGGAAACATGGTTGTAAACAAGCTATACGAAACAAACCTATTCGTTTTGGTTACAAAATTTGGTGCCAAAAGTCACCATCTGGTTACCTAATTGCTTTTAATCCATATCAAGGAAAAACTTATCAGGGTAATGAAGAAATATAAAGGGAGTTTGGAAAATGTGCATCCACATTATTACATTTAATTGACCAAAACCCTTTATCAAAATCAACTCTACTTTACCATTTCTATTGCGATTATTTGTTTACAACATTTCCAAAAAATGTGATAAAAGATTATGTATTGATTGCTTCACTCCTTATCACCAAACTTCATTAACAAAATATTTTTACTTTTTATTTTTTTATTGTTAAAAAAGACTAATGAATTAAACATGAAATAAATGTTTTAAAACCAAAATCATTCCGACTTTTTTTAGTTATATTGTATCTATATTTTGCTAGCGTCCTCTTATGACGACATCTCTTTTCTCGAAATCTGAACCAAATAAGCCAATGCTTTATATAAATATGTATGTGTTAAGGGCATACTAAACATGCAGCAGATTAAATATTATAAAATTCTGACGCCTATTTCAAAAACCGGGAGAACTCGGGTTAAGTAAAATTTTTTGCACGTCACGAGATAGTTAGCCACTTGACCTTGTAGACTTTGTATTTCTACTGACGGGCTGCGATTTCTCTGACGTGGTGTTGTTGTAAGTGCATAGAATTCGTAATAGAATCAGCAATTTTGACTTTGTCTAATATGTCGATCAGCGATAATTGCAGGCTGTTTATGAGTTGGCAGACCCACAAGTCTTGCAGTATTGTCTGATTCAATGAACCTCCTGCTACACGGTTCATTTCATTGTAAAGTTCACTGGGCTTTTGGTCACCTAATGGTATATCAGATAATACAGGTTGTACTCGGCGTCGTTCGCTATCAGCTAACTGTTTGATTAATTTGCACTTAATGTACTCGTATTTCTTCGTTGGAGGAGCTGTATTAATGATGGAACGTAATTGCAGTAACTTAGCTGGCGGTATTGAAGCACACATGGTATTAAGTTTCTTTACATCTGATTGAATGCCCGAAGCTTCAAACCAAAATTCTATAGCGTAAAAGAATGCTTCAACGCCTGTTCCCGTTGTCGTAGGCAATGGAATTTTTATTTAAGCAACTACATACGTAATTTTTCTGCTCTGCCATAGTATCTGCTGGATTATTTAGCGACATACTTTTCGTGTTTATTTTATTTTTTTTTTACTCCTTATTTTTAATTAATTTTATTAAAGGTTAAATTTAGAAACGTCGTGCCGATACCAATCAAAGAAGAAAACAAAGAGAAGAAAAACAAAACGAGTTGTCAGAAATTCTTGTCGATTCTCCATTTATGACGACTGCCACTTGTGGCCGTGTTGCCACATATATATTGATGGCGTTGTATTGAAATTTAAAATATAAATATTGTCCAAAAAAGGTAGCTTTGGTGTCAAAAAATACTAACGGCTTACTTACAAATTATACATAATATGTAAGGGACACATATGTTTTATCGTTTTTATGGGGCTGCTGTCGATTTATTTTTTGCTTCTATCTTAATATAAAAAATTAAATAGTGTACGGTATCACACACACCGTCACATTAGAAAAATATTTTCGTCAAACATTTTTGCATTTTTTTTACACATTTTTACCCTGCCAGCAAATGGAAGTTTAATTTTGGATAGTTGTGTCTTAATAGTCACTACTTCGGAACAACTAGTATATAGTGTCCAATTTCACAACAACAAATTATATTGATTTCGATTTTTACTCTTCCTTCTGATCAATTTTATTGTAATTTAAACTATCGAAATAGCGACTATTAAGTAACTTAAAAGGTATACTAAAATTATATAAATATGACACTTTTATTGTGCATTAGAAGTTACTTTTTGGTTAGTAAAAAATACGTGTTTCGTGTTTTGCTCTTCGTTCTGATCAATTTTATTGTAATTTAAACTATCGAAATAATCACTTTTTAGTTACTAACCCACTATAATAAAACTATAAAAATATAACCTGTTTTCTGTACCTAAAATGTTAGTTTTTGGTTAATTCAAAAATACAAAAACAAATTATATTACTATTGAACTTTGATCTCTTAAATTTTTGCACTAAATAATTTTTGCAAAAATCAAATTAATGCAATTAACGGTTAAATTGAAGAAAAATTAGACGCTATTTTGCGTTAATGTGACTTCAGCGGTTAAAAGTCGTCATTATTAAAGTGAATATTAAAAAGAAATATATTTAATATATAAGTAGCATATAAAAAATAAATAAAAATTTCGTACAAAATTTTAAATGAACATTTATTAAATAACTATAAAAATAAATTAGCAATGTGTATATAAAAAGTGTTTAAAAAATTTAAAAAATAAGTGAATAAAACTAGTTAAAAATTTAAAACATGAGTGAATAAAACTAGTTAAAAACAAGTATCAGTGCTATATTCGGCCGTGCCGAACCTTATATACCTTTCACAACGTGTAGTCATGCCAAAACAATTGTTTGTATCACCATTCATCTCATTTCAAATACGTACATACATATGTACATGTAAAAAAAAATACA
The DNA here is from genome assembly GCA_941918925.1 of Phyto melanocephala. NCBI lineage: Eukaryota > Metazoa > Arthropoda > Insecta > Diptera > Rhinophoridae > Phyto > Phyto melanocephala. Next base: position 40,096,057 of record OW799234.1, on the reverse strand, counting down.
TATAAAAAACATACCATTGTAAAATTATTAATTAAGTTTACGTATGTATGTTTCTAAAAAAAAAATTTTAAAAATTTGGTAAAAAAAAATTTTTAAATAAATTTAAAAAAAATAATAAAAATATTAATAATAAATAAAATAAAAAAATTATTTTTTTTTAGCTCAACTGGGATTCGATGCTATGTTGTTGTTGTAATTGTAAAAAAACGAGGTGGTCGTGGTTTTTTGCTCATATCTTAGAAAGTTATAGGGCGATTGTGCTGAATTTCAATAGCGATTCATTCCCGGATATTTCCAAAACATTGATACCATACACATATCTGAGGAACATGTGGTTGATTCTTTAAGTTGATTTCAACCAACACAACCCAATCCGCTCGGCGACTAAAAACGCAGATTTTCAGTCCATTTTTCATATAATAGATAAGGCTGAAAAATGTCAAATCGGAATTCACAAGGAAAAAAATTAAGTAAATAAAACGGGAGTTTGGAGTTTGAATTTAAAAAACCAAAAAGAAAACGTACCATTATTTTATTGTTGTAAGAACTTTTTAAAAAGTAATGATATCCTAAAATCAGAAAGAAAAGGGTATTGAAAATAAAGAAAAAAGAATAAATGCATATAACAAAAATTATGTGTATAGAAAAATAATATTACAGTATTTATCGGTTATATGCATTTCTAAAAATGCACAGCTTTTTGTGCATATAAGCGCGAAATGCAAATATATAAATATGTTTATATGCATATACGGTGCTTATAAAAAAGCTCGTTTATATGGATAAGCAGTGCATATATTAAAACTCCGATATTTGCATAAAGGGTGCATATAAAAAAGTAGACAAAATTTGTCCAAATTTTTATACATATACATACATATATATGTATCAGTTTTTATTAAAAATTAATTTTTACAAAAAAAAAAAACTAAAAATACTAAATTAAATAAAAAATATTATTGTACATTTAGAAGTTTGTACTATAAGTATCATTTCACTGAGATCAGTCAACTAGGTTGAAAACATAAAAAACTAGAAATTCATTGCCTACTAAAATTGCCCCAGCAGTTCCAATACTTGCAAAGTGAGAAGTGATTTTGTCACGTCCTTATCATTGCTAATGAATTCACAAGCAATGGAAACTTTAATTTGGAACTGCTGAGGTAAATTTAAGTACTTAGTCTAATACATACAAATTATACTTACAAATTATACATAAATATGTAAGGGACACATGTTTTATCGTTTTTATGGGGCTGCTGTCGATTTATTTTTTGCTTCTATCTTAATATAAAAAATTAAATAGTGTACGGTATCACACACACCGTCACATTAGAAAAATATTTTCGTCAAACATTTTAGCATTTTTTTACACATTTTTACCCTGCCAGCAAATGGAAGTTTAATTTTGGATAGTTGTGTCTTAATAGTCACTACTTCGGAACAACTAGTATATAGTGTCCAATTTCACAACAACAAATTATATTGATTTCGATTTTTACTCTTCCTTCTGATCAATTTTATTGTAATTTAAACTATCGAAATAGCGACTAACTTAAAAGGTATACTAAAATTATATAAATATGACACTTTTATTGTGCATTAGAAGTTACTTTTTGGTTAGTAAAAAATACGTGTTTCGTGTTTTGCTCTTCGTTCTGATCAATTTTATTGTAATTTAAACTATCGAAATAATCACTTTTTAGTTACTAACCCACTATAATAAAACTATAAAAATATAACCTGTTTTCTGTACCTAAATGTTAATTCAAAAATACAAAAACAAATTATACTACTATTGAAATTTGATCTCTTAAATTTTTGCACTAAATAATTTTTGCAAAAACCAAATTAATGCAATTAACAGTTTAATTGAAGAAAAATTAGACGCTATTTAGCGTTAATGTGACTTCAGCGGTTAAAAGTCGTCATTATTAAAGTGAATATTAAAAAGAAATATATTTAATATATAAGTAGCATATAAAAAATAAATAAAAATTTCGTACAAAATTTTAAATGAACATTTAAAAATAAATTAGCAATGTGTATATAAAAAGTGTTTAAAAAATTTAAAAAATAAGTGAATAAAACTAGTTAAAAATTTAAAAAATGAGTGAATAAAACTAGTTAAAAACAAGTATCAGTGCTATATTCGGCCGTGCCGAACCTTATATACCTTTCACAACGTGCAGTCATGCCAAAACAATTGTTTGTATCACCATTCATCTCATTTCAAATAAGTACATACATATGTACATGTAAAAAAAAAAATACATATAAAAAACATACCATTGTAAAATTATTAATTAAGTTTACGTATGTATGTTTCTAAAAAAAATTTTAAAAATTTGGTAAAAAAATTTGTTAAATAAATTAAAAAAAAATAATAAAAATATTAATAATAAATAAAATAAAAAAATTATTTTTTTTTAGCTCAACTGGGATTCGATGCTATGTTGTTGTTGTAATTGTGAAAAAAACGAGGTGGTCGTGGTTTTTTGCTCATATCTTAGAAAGTTATTGGGCGATTGTGCTGAATTTCAATAGCGATTCATTCCCGGATATTTCCAAAACATTGATACCATACACATATCTGAGGAACATGTGGTTGCTTCTTTAAGTTGATTTCAACCAACACAACCCAATCCGCTCGGCGACTAAAAACGCAGATTTTCAGTCCATTTTTCATATAATAGATAAGGCTGAAAAATGTCAAATCGGAATTCACAAGGAAAAAAATTAAGTAAATAAAACGGGAGTTTGGAGTTTGAATTTAAAAGACCAAAAAGAAAACGTACCATTATTTTATTGTTGTAAGAACTTTTTAAAAAGTAATGATATCCTAAAATCAGAAAGAAAAGGGTATTGAAAATAAAGAAAAAAGAATAAATGCATATAACAAAAATTATGTGTATAGAAAAATAATATTACAGTATTTATCGGTTATATGCATTTCTAAAAATACACAGCTTTTTGTGCATATAAGCGCGAAATGCAAATATATAAATACGTTTATATGCATATACGGTGCTTATAAAAAAGCTCGTTAATATGCATAAGCAGTGCATATATAAAAACTCCGATATTTGCATAAAGGGTGCATATAAAAAAAGTAGACAAAATTTGTCCAAATTTTTATACATATACATACATATATATGTATCAGTTTTTATTAAAAATTATTTTTTACAAAAAAAAAAAAACTAAAAATACTAAATTAAATAAAAAATATTATTGTACATTTAGAAGTTTGTACTATAAGTATCATTTCACTGAGATCAGTCAACTATGTTGAAAACATAAAAAACTAGAAATTCATTGCCTACTAAAATTGCCCCAGCAGTTCCAATACTTGCAAAGTGAGAAGTGATTTTGTCACGTCCTTATCATTGCTAATGAATTCACAAGCAATGGAAACCTGAATTTGGAACTGCTGAGGTAAATTTAAGTACTTAGTCTAATACATACTAATTTTTGGAAAAATCTGTTATTTTCTTTTGTACATTTTAGCAGCAGCTCTCAAAAATAAATTGTTAAATTTTTTCCAATTCATCAATAAATCAATTTCTTGCTTGAAGAAAACACCGTAAACCACTTAAATATTCCACTGCATTACTTAAGCTTTGTACACACGGTTGTCAGATCGTACAATATTGCCTAAAAAATTGGTAATAAATGCCTTACAACCGTGTGAACTGGCAATTTTTTCCTAACAATGTTGGCAGAAAAATCATTGTCAGACCATTGACAGGCGGTCACCTGGCAACAATATTGTCCGATATATGACAATTGTCTGAACACCCTTAGTCGCTATTCTCAGACCTTTGACACATATTGTCATATAATTTTAAATTGGCAGATGTACAAGTTTTGTGCATTTGACAATGGCGTCATTGATGTGGACAACATCTGAGCATCGAATGAGACCGATCCCTTGCCCCAAAAGTGTTCCCTCCCAGAGATATACGCGTTTCATAAAAGTAAAGTCGACGATTCTAAGCGCAAATAGAAAGGGACGTAACGGTAAAATTTATTTATTTTCATTTTTTCCCCTACTTAATTAACAAAATAACCTTTAAAATGGCTCTTCTGAACAAAACCTGTTTTTACCCGTAGGCATCTTTCTCTATGCGCTGTCACATATGCTTAATATAGGATTGGCTTATACCGTTGTACGTCATTTTGCAGTGGGGTTGGAAAAAATATGTAATTCGCCATTTTGTTTTGTACGCCATCTTAGATCAAGAATTTTTAAGCCCTTTCATTGGATAACACTATTAAGGGTGGTGTTCATTACAAAAATTTTCTCATATATACAGATCTGTCCGCTATTTTGTTGGCGGCCATCTTGAATTTATAGGTTATACATAATGTTCTTTAATTTGTCAGTTTCTTTATTTTGTGTACTAGGACATGTTTGGGAGACTTTTTTAGAAACGTAGGAATTTTAAGTATGTTTTTTCATATGGCATCACTTTAAAAGGTTATTTCAATGCAACAGCGGTTTTGCAAAACAAAATTATTAATTTTCTTGTATGTTTCTTGTTTTTTTTAGTTTTGTGTCAATAATTGGTGAATAAAATGATAATTAATAAAAAAAAATTATTGTGAATTTAAGGAGGGCGGTTCAAAGTATTCCATTTTTAAATCAATGGAAGATTTCAGATTCCAAGACGCAGAAATCTAAAATTGTAAAAAACAACAAGACCAAAGCAATTCTGACAACTCATCTAACAATTTTTTTTATCGTCATCTGACAACCGTCTAAACTTAAAATTTTTTGTCGGACAACATCGTCAGATAAAGTTATTGTTAGAACAATATCTGCCAATGAAATTGTTAGCTTTTTTTATAAAAGTCTGACAACTGTCTGAACTGACAATTTACCTTATGAAAGCAATTCTTCATTGTCATTCCATTGTTAGCATATGTTTAGGTAAAGCAATTATGTCAGATCTAACAACCGTCTGTACACAGCTTTTCAGATAGAATTGGTACATACTCATTGTCATCATCCTCGTTAGCTTGATTGAAGCTCAGAAACGATTTTCTCCTCGTTAGGTTGTAAATTTTCGTCCTGAGTTACACAATTTTCAAATTCAGATCCAAATTCTAAAACAGAGTCATCAGTTACAAATTTTTCATCTTCGCGATCTTCTATCGCTGGCAGTTCGTGAGATTCCGAAACAAACTTACACCGAAAGACATAAAGTCATATAAATTGGAAAAAAATAAGCCTGTATCTTTTAAAATCAACTTTTTAAAGCAGTTAAAAATGGTACTAGAAGCTACCATCCAATATGCTTGCTTGGCTGTATATAATGCTACTAACATATCAAGGCTTTTATTGAAATCTCTAAAAAGCATATTTGCTTACGTATTATATTTTGTCGATGGTATGCCTTGAAAGCATGAATGATCCCCTGATCTAAAGGCTGTAAAATTGAGGTGATATATGCTGGTAAATATTGAACGTCAACGTTCATTAAACTTATCTGCTTATGGGCTGTGGCATTGTCTACGAATAAGATTACTTTTCTATTTTATTGAATTATTTTTTCATCAAAAGCTAGTATTATTTCAGCCCAAATGTCCTGTGTCGTCCATGCCTTGTTTTGCGAAAAATACTAAATTTTTTTATTTTTAAACATCCAGGCTGTTTTGGTTTACCTATGGCAAACATAGTCAGTTGCATTGCACGAAAGGAGTAAAGATTTACGTTCTTTTGATGACGCCATTCCAGAAATTTTTAAACCACTCCTATTGAGTGTTGATAAGGGCAATGGTTTGAAAAGTACTCCCGTTTTATCGGCATTAATTATGTAACTTGCCTTGTATCCAGCGGTCAAATTTGGGAGAATTTCTTGAATATTGTCAACTGCTTGCTTATCAGCAGATCTTGCCTCATCATGAATCTTTTTTAAACTAATCCCCTCTCTCCGTTGCCATCGGTATAGCCAGCCAGGTGTATGACATAAATTTTCGTTCAGGGCAATGTCAAATTGTTTGGCATTTTCCATTAGCATATTGTTCAAACCATATTTGATCAAACCATTTCGATAATTCCTTATCCTTTTTTTTTATTTTCGACTCGATTTTTTCTTTGCGACATATATTGCATGTTTTGCTGCTTTGAATAATAGAACTTTTGTCTCTTAAAATACGATTTACGGTGTCGGTTGAGCATCCATACTTTCTACGAATATCTTGTTTAGTAGAATCTTTAATTTCATTTATAATTGAAAGCTTTTGCTTTATATTCTTTTGTAAGCACTTATTTTTCATCGCATTTATTCATGATGCATATAGAAGACAATTTTTTTTTGTAATTTATTCAAATTATATTAAAATTATGGTGCATAAAAGCGATAAATGCATATAAGCGAAATGCATATAGACGAAATTTTTATGTATATTTTAAATTACAAGCTGAAATTGCACAGGCTTGGATGCATACAAGCGAGAAATGCTTGTAACCCACGTGCATATAAGCGATAAATACTGTTAATATATTTATACTTAAGTGTACAAAGATTAATAACTTATTTATTAGTTAAGAACTTTCTTGTATACAAAAGAAACTAACATTATTTTAAAAGGCAAGTAAACAAATTTTAAATAAAAATAATTGCCTTCGCCTGACACATAATTTTTACGCTTTTAAAAGAGTTTGATGAAAAACGTTTAAAAAGTTGACGTCAAAAATCAATTTTTAAGCTAACTTAAAACAATTTATCTTTATATTTATTTCAATGAATCGGAGGATCTGATTTAAGGATATTTCTAAAGCAAGCGATAAAAGCTACTATAAGTGATGATTTGGCTGAGAGATTTGACTTGGCGTGGAACAACTACCAAACCAATTATTTAGGAGTTTAGTGTTTTTCATATAATAAAAGTTTTATTATTAACCTATAATAAGTTTAATATGATAATAATAATAATAAATATTTAATTATTTCTAATAAATAATTATGATTTCTTTAGATATATGTATATCACTTAAAATACAATACAATAAATACAATAACTATACACACACACATAACATCAAAATATATATAATTGGGTGATTCACAAGGTGTCTTATCATGTCATATTGTCCTAAAATTTTACAATGGTTTAAAAATGTTGTTGTTGCTTTTCAAACAAAAAGTGTCTTATAATAATAGAACTTTGCACGCTATGTTGATTGTGCTGCCGTATTTAAAAATCAGAGACCTGTGCTAAACGGCTAAGCCAAGCCGCAATAGTTTTTGTAAGCTGTCGCCGTTCATTGTACAATTTTATCAGGCCGACATCCAAATTTGAGCGCAGTTGCTAATTTTTGATAACATATCACTGGTGGCGTCAAATAAGATCGACTAAGGACTCTGCTGTTTTTGTTTATCAAACAAAATTTAATTTATTTGAAATTTATTTACTTGAGTTTGCCATTACAACATCTAAAATATACTTTTCGCACAAACTGGCTATTATTTTATTTTTTTACTTGTTTTTGGCATTATGAAAGAAAATATTTATTTTTATAATTGTTTTACATCAGCTGATTTAAATTCAAAATAGCACACTTAATTATGAGGGGTTGTTCACAATAGTCTTAATTTTTCTTGCTATTATTATAGGACATATGACTTTATGACACTACTGTGAATCCCCCAAATATCATTTGTCCAATACCATGAAAATATTTTTATACCCTTCACACAGTGAAAAAGGGTATATATAGGTTTGTCATTCCGTGTGAAATTTCTACAATTTTCATTTCCGACCCCATAAAGTATATATTTTCTGAAAGCTTATGAACAGGGGAGTCGATTAAGCTCTGTCAGTCTGTCCGTGTGTACGTTGAAATCAACTTTTTGAAGCCCCCCGACATAGGTTGGACCCGGGTAAGGTACTAAAATATCAGAAATATTTGGGGGTAGATCGGTATTGAAAATCAGAAACATCGGTACATAAACAACTGAGATATGAGCAAAAACCCACGACCACCTCGATTTTTTTTTACAAAAACAACATTACAACAACAACATACATACATACAAACGTGTATACTGGTTAGAGAAAATGTGGCATCGAATCGCAGCTGAGCCAAAAAAATTTTTTTTTTAATTTTTTTTATATTTTATTTTTTATTTTTTATTTAATATATTATTTATATTTTTATTATTATTTTTTTTTTATTATACCCTTCACCTGTGGTGCACAAGGGTATATATAGCTTTGTCATTCCGTTTGTAATTTCTACAATTTTTATTTCCGACCCCATAAAGTATATATTTTCTGAAAGCTTATGAATAGAGGAGTCGATTAAGCCCTGACCGTCTGTCCGTGTGTTGGTTGAAATCAACTTTTAGAAGCAACTATATGTTTCTCAGATCTGTGTATGGTATCAATCTCTTGGAAATATCCAGGAATGAATCGCTATTATGAATCGCACAATCGCCCCATAACTTTCTGAATTTTTGAAAAAATTTTGTAAAAAAATTTTTTAAAAAAATTTAAAAAAAAATATAAAAAAAATAATAAAATATAAATAATATCTTAAATAAAATAAGATAAAATTTTCTTGGCTCAGCTGGGATTCGATGTCACATTTAGTCTAACCACTATATACATATGTACGTATTTTATATGAGATGAATGGTGATACAAACAATTGTTATTGCATGACTACACGTTGTAAAGGGTATATAAGATTCGGCACGGCCGAATATAGCACTGTTACTTGTTTTTTATTTAATTTTTTTTAATATATTTTTATATATTGAATTTATAATTTTACAATGGGACGTTTTTATATATATATGTTTTTATATGTATGTACGTATTTCATATGGGATGAATGGTGACACAAACCACTGTTATTGCATGACTACACGTTGTGAAGGGTATATAAGATTCGGCATGGCTGAATATAGCGCTCTTACTTGTTATTAATAATTTTCTTATAGTATATAAATTTTCATAATAACATACTGAATAAAACTTGTTTAATTTTTTAAATTAAATATCATATATTATTATTTATAGAAAGTTTCTTTTATTCGCAAATTATTAAAAATCATTTTATTATATGTATGTCTTTTGTTATCAATCAACTTTGACACACGGCTCCAAATAATTACACATATGTATCTCACATAAAAGAAATAAAAAGTTTTTTTTTTTAATGGTAGCACCTTTTTGATAAGATGTTTTATATGTGTTTTCTTAAGATTTCGAACTAAAAAGCACTTTTTTCCCTAAAGAATTATATTGAAAAATGCACCAATATGGCAAACGTTTTCAATAAGAAACTATACTAAAGCGATATTATAAAATGCACCAAAATATAATTCTTTTTGGATAAGAAAACGATACTAAAGCGATATTATAAAATGCACCGAAATCGGAGACTTTTTCGATAAGAAAACGATACCAAAGCGATATCATAAAAATACAATTGTGGGATTCACAGTAGTGTCATAAAGTCATATGTCCTATTATAATAGCATGAAAAATTAAGACTATTGTGAACAACCCCTCTTAATTAAGTGCGCTATTATGAATTTAAATCAGCTGATGTAAAACAATTATAAAAATAAATATTTTCTTTCATAATGCCAAGAACAAGTAAAAAAAAAACAAAATAATAGCCAGTTTGTGAGAAAAGTACATTTTAGATGTTCTAATGGCAAACTCAAGTAAATAAATTACAAATAAATTAAATTTTGTTTGATAAACAAAAACAGCAGAGTCCTTAGCCGATCTTATTTGATGCCACCAGTGATTTGTTATCAAAAATTAGCAACTGCGCTCAAATTTGGATGTCGGCCCGATAAAATTATACAATGAACGGCGACAGCTTACAAAAACTGTTGCGGCTTGGCTTAGGCGGCTTAGCCGTTTAGCACAGATCTCTGCTTATTAAATACGACAGCACAATAAACATAACGTACAAAGTTCTATTATTATAAGACACTTTTTGTTTGAAAAGCAACAACTACATTCTTAAACCATTGTAAAATTTTAGGACAATATGACATGATAAGACACCTTGTAAATCACCCAAATAAATCGTAACCGAAGCACTAAGTAAGTCACTAAATAGTCTAATCTAGAAAGTATTATAGAGGTGGAACGTTTCTTCACGAACGGGGACACTATTTGGATAAGAAAATGCTTGAAAGCATAACGAAAATATATTACGAATATAAAAGAATATGAACATGTTGAATTATGAATTGTCATTTGATAGGTGAAATAAAAATTCAACAAATTTGAAAATTAATACTAATTCACTAATTCAAATTTCATTGAATTGTAACATAAAAATAGGAATTTTAAATTACATAGTAGTATACCGATAAAGAGTGATGATGATGAAATCGTAGCTGATTTCGAAAATGCATTCCACTCGGCTAATATCGGAAATAATTTTAGAAACAATATTCCTAAAAATGGTTACAATTTAATTAAATTTGAATTATAAAATTAAATGAAAGAATAAATGAACTTAGCCAAAATAAAAAATGGTTCACATTAAAAATTTAATATATAGTGAAAGTTCGAATAAAATATAAATATATAATTATAACACACATGGCACGGTGTTAATGACATTCAAGAATTCATTGTTCAGTGTCTATCACCTAGATGGACTTACATAAATGAAAATGTAAATAAAACCTTGTTCTCAATAATTCCAGCCAAAGGATGGATATTGAAAGCATAACGAAAATGTATTACGAATATAAAAGAATATGAACATGTTGAACTATGAATTGTCATTTGATAGGTGAAATAAGAATTCAACAAATTTGAAAATTAATACTAAGATTCACTAATTCAAATTTCGTTGAATTGTAACATAAAAATAGGAATATTAAATTACATAGTAGTATGCGATAAAGAGTGCTGATGATGAAATCGTAGCTGATTTCGAAAATGCATTCCACTCGGCTAATATCGGTAATAATTTTAGAAAGAATATTCCTAAAAATGGTTACAACTTAACTAAATTTGAATTATAAAATTAAATGAAAGAATAAATGAACTTAAGCCAAAATAAAAAATGGTTCACATTAAAAATTTAAAATATAGTGAAAGTTCGAATAAAATATAAATATATAATTTATTTATTATATTTATTTGTTCCGTACAAAAGACTAAAGGCCTAACTAGTTATATTATGCTTTTGCTGGCCTAAGATACTGTCAAAAATCGACGAAAAGTCTGTCAAATGCTTAAGCAAATTTTTAAAGACTTGTCGGTGGATATATTGTACTTTTTAAACTTAAATACTTACTGTGATTAGTTGCAAATATTTGTACTTTTGCAAAAATTTCCGTAATTCTTTATTTATCGATATTGTCACAAAATTATTATTTAATGTGTAAAATTTATAAATATTTTACCATAAACCAAAAAATTTATACATTTTTTCTCTAATTTGCAAAACAAACAGTCTGTACATATCAAATAAAAATCTATTTTCGTAAGCAAAATACGATCAGAGTCGCTGTTTGCTTAAGCAAATGACACTTGACGAAACTTGACGAAAAGTTTCTTAAGTACAATATAGTTGTATATATTTAATTTTATGTAACCGCACATTTACTTAAGCCAGCAAAAGCATAAAATAGTTAGACCTTAAGAGATCTTAGATTGAAGTACACGTTATAAAATGTGCATTGTCTATAAAAAATATATGTTCCTCTTTGATATGAAAAATTAAAAAACTCAAACATTTACGAACAAAAAATATATAATGGACCACAAAACGTATAACACGTTAAGTAGAGTTTTTAGTAAAACAAAATTATTAAAAATAGTTAATAAAATGATGTCAATACATTACTATTGTAATGACACTCGGAGTTGTGACAAGGTACACAAGTAGGAACAACAAAAAATGAAGAATTGCTAGAAGTCCTGATCAAAAATACAAGAACTCTTACATTGACACAAAAAACAGCATTATCATTAGATTGCGCTAATACTAATCATTATCCTGATTTCAAAAATACATTAATTTTAAACAAAGAAAATGCTGAGAAGTGATCATATCACTTCAAGCCATAAACATATTGAATAATATTATTACATTACATTAAGCTCTCTTTTATTTCTGGAGTCGAAACTAGCGAATAACTCACAACCACACATTAAAATTGGAATTATACTGTGGTAGCCTTATTGAAACTCCGCATTTAATGCAACTTTGTAAATATGTAAAAAGTTAGTTTTTAAGTAGTGTTTGTTTGCATTGTAACATCGTTGTTTTTGTTGAAATAAAAAAATAAAAACTAGCGTCATCCTAAATTATTCCATAATAATTTAGGATCACGCTAAGATGAAAATGGATGGAGATGATATCAAGGGAAAATAGCGGCCAAAAAAATCTGCAAACAGAAATTTTGGGCTGAAATTTCCGGGCGTTCAAATAGAAGCTCAATTCGGGATTTCCGGTATTACAACCGATTTAACTAAGTTCAATACAGTCGTTGCAGCAATCGAATCCAATGTACTCGCACAAATTTCCGACGCTATTTTGCAGCCACCCGAAGCCGAAAAGTACGAATTCTTAATAAAGTGAACTATTGAACGTTTCTGTAATAGTGAAAAGAAAAAGATTCAGGAGTTGCTTTCTGATATTGATTTAGGCGACCGACGCCCTATGCAAATACTCAACGAGTTAAGCGACTTGGACAAAGACCGCATTAGTGACGATTTTTTTGAAACCATTGTGGTTTAACGACTAGTGCCACATGCACCAGCAATTCTGCATGCTTCGGATGCTATTTTACCCGAACTAGCTAAACTTGCAGATAAAATACTGGAGGTAAGTGACTCGCTAAGAGAAAAATATGGAACAATTGTTAAAAAAACATACGTATTAAAAACGCTCTCATTCAAGGCCTAATCGTGGTGGCAAAGAAAACTTAGCAACAAGCTCCGAAATGTGCTGGTACCATGACAAATTCGGCGATAAGGCTTAAAAATGCCGTAAGCCATGTAAGTACGATCGTAGTTCAAAAAACTAAAAAGCTCTCATGATTTGTTCCAAAACAGGTCAGGAATACCCTCCAGCAAAATAGCAAAGTTAATAATTTTTGACAACAGCACGACATACAAATTTTTAATCTATACTGGTGTCGACGTTTCTGTGTTGCCAACTTGCACGGTAGACAAAAGAAATCCCCTAAAATCGCAAGATTTGTTTGCCGCAGGCGGCTCGGTTTTAAAAACCTTTGGGCTGAGACGTATAAAATTGTCCTTAGGACTACGCCGTAATTTTGAATGGAATATCCGACGTTTCAGGACCTATAATAGGTTCTGATTTCTTGGAATATTACGACTTGCTTGTAAATGTAAAAAGAAAATAATTAATCGGTAAAAAGACTTTGTTGGAGGTAAAAGGTGAAACAGCCTACGCCGACATTTTTAATATTTCACCATTGAATAAAAACCATAGCTATTTCCATTTACTACATAAGTATAAAGATTTAATATTTTTTAATCACGATAACACGAAGGGCAACCAAGTCTATGCAGAACCTCGAAAATTAATTGGTGAAAAACGTGGGCAAAAAACGAGTTCAAATTTATGGTTGATCAAGGTATTTGCGTGGTGTCAAGCAGTAACTGGGACAGCCCATTGCATATGGCATGAAAATGAAATGAGGAATGGAGGCCATGCGGTGATTTTAGGGCAGTGGATGCAATAACGTTGCCAGATCGATACCCGATTCCTTTCATTCAGGATGTACTTACAATTTTAAACGGAAAGCGTATATTTTTTGTCATTGACCTCCAGCGCGCTTACCATCAAATTCGAATAAAACCCGAAGATATTCCTAAAATGGCATAATAACGCCTTTCGGACTGTTTGAATTTAAGTTCATGACATTTGGTTTACGAAACATAGCCCAAACGTTTCAAATGCATATGCACAATGTTCTTTGCAGTGTCGATTTCGTATTTTCGTATATTTACGACATTTGGTGATATCCGAAAGTAAATAGGAGTACGAGATTCATCTATATTTTGTTTTTGAGCGTTTGCGAAAGCACTATTTAACGGTTAACTCTTCAAATTGCGAATTTGGTAAGGATCAGGTTAATTTTTTAATAACATCTAACGGTATCCAACCCACACATAACAAAATTTAAGCGATCAAAGATTTTCCCAAGCCAAAGGTGGTATGTGAGCTCAAAAGGTTTTTAGGAATGATTAACTTTTATCGATAGTTCATTCCAAAGGCTAATCGAAAAAACGATAAGAGTGTGATAAGCTGGACGCCAGTCAGTAGCAGCTTTCGAAGCCTGCAAAAGTGAATTGAAAAATTCGACACTTTTAAGTAATTTAGCCGAGAACATGACCCTCTCCCTTACTGTGAATTCATCTAATGACGCTATTGGTGCTGTAGTTCATCAAATCGTTATTAATACAAATCAGCCATTAGGTTTTTAATCGAAAAGGCTAACTGATGCCCAGCGAAAGTAGAGTACGTACGATCGAGAATTGGTTGCTATTGATTGCTATGCCTACGCCACTTTCAGCACATTCTTGAAGGAAGACAGTTCACAATTTTTACCGACTATAAGCCGTTGATATACGCCTTTAATCAGAATCCAAAAAAGACTTCACTAGGAAAGGCACACCAGCTAGACTATATAAGTCAATTTTTGACTGATATTTGTCATTTATCTGGTGTCGATAATAATGTCGCCAACCGTCCTTAAAGGATTAATACGATTAATGAGAACATCGAATTTAAACTTTTAGCAGAAGAGCAAGGTAAAGGCTCTGAATTAAAAAAGCTCATTTAACAAAATGTCAATTCCAGAATCTATACAGTGATGATAGCTACCGATGGAGAAGGCCATTTGGTCCTTACATATTTCGGAATCAAATTATAAGTAAACTACATTGTTTAGCACACCCAGGTAGAAAAGTGACATTCAAGCTGGTTTCGAAATGATTTGTATGGCCAAATATGTCCAAAGATGTTGCCAACTTTGTGAAAAGATGTGTTAATTGCCGAAAAAACAAAGTTCATTGTCATATGAAATAAGCTGTTGGTGATTTAATGGACTTTAATTTTTCTTTCTACTTTCTACTCTAATAAACACTAGGTCTCCTATTTTTAAATTTAATTTTTTTGTGTATTTTGTATTGTTAATTCTTTTTTATTTAGCTCTTGTATTTTTAGCTCTATTTAGAGAGTATTTTAGTTCTAGTACATAATTTTCATAATTGTAAAATTTTCTTTTAGTATCTAAACTATCAGATGGCAATTGTGGTAATTTTCCGTACACTAATTTGAGTGGTGTGTACCCTGTGTCTTTGTGTAGTGCTGTGTTATATGCGAAAGTAAAGTATGGAACCCTCTTGTCCCATTATTGATGTTTTGCTGTAGTTAGTAAAAATTCTTTTAGAACCCTACGGTTTCTTACACATTTTCTATTTTTATTCTATATTTTCTATTTTATTAAATTTGAATTTCTTCATATTTTTGACGTCCCGTAGGGATGTGCATTCTTATATTTGAAGTTGATCAGGCTTCTGAGAATAACATTTTTCCATGTTGTTTTCTTCTACACGTGTTTCATTAAAATTTTGGCGTAGAATACGTCTTACCTTACGGTATAGGGAGTCATGTCAGATTGTTATTGTTGTAATCTTTATTTCATTGATTATGAGGAAACGGCAAGATAACTTTTTTTTTTAAAATTTTTTTTGTAGGTAAATGAAGATGTTATCTTTTGTTTGGTATATATTCATATTGGTTGATATCTTCCTAATATTTAAATTTCTCAAATGAAAATTGTTTAAACACATACACTCAAACATATGTGTGGTGTTTGGTTGAGTGTTTGAGTTTATGCGTGAACACAAACTATGCTGCTGTTTCAGTGTGGACACGAACCTTCGGCTGTTGTTTTGATTGATGAAATATTGAAAGCGAAATATATGAGCGGATACATTTAATTTGGATTATATTCGAAACGATGCTCCCACAACTATTGATAACACAACCATTGACTTAGTTTTTGCGAGAAATTTTAATGTATCATAAGCCCATATTATCAATAATAACTTTCAAATAATCAAATTGATTTGCGTCTGTTATATATCATTTATCCTTACTCTTTTAATTTAAAAACATATTTATCCTATTTTTCCTACCATAGGCTAATGTATATTATCAAAAGTAACTATCAAATAAATAAATTAATTTGCTTATATTATTTATCATTTATTTATTGTTATAAGTATATGTTTTCTGTCTTATCGGATAGCGTATATGTTAAACTTAATGGCCGTGTCTCTGACACAGCCTGCAGAGGCAGTCCGTGGCCCAAGGCCTCGGACAACTGTCTGATGTTTTTTTTTTATTTGCCTCATTATTTTCTTTATTTTTATTCTTCATGGCCCTCGTTGTTACTAATACTCTTTTTTCTTTTTCGTCGTTCTCTTGCGGTATCATTTGTTTAAGTATGTCTGGGTCTAGTTCTATCCTAGAAAATGCATCGGCATATGTATTTATTTTTCATTTTTTATACACAATTGGAAAATCATAATCACTTAAATCTAATCTTATTCTTGTCATCTTTGTTGATGGATTTTTGTGTGAGAATAATGTAATTAATGGTCTATGGTCTGTCACAACTATTAATTTCCTACCGTATAGGTAAGGTTTGAAAAATTTTTACTCCAATGAATTGCTAAAAGTTCTTTCTCAATTACTGGTTTGTTAATGTCATATTTTGTAATGACTTGCTAGCGTATGAAATTGGTAAATTTTTTCCGATTTCACCTAGATAAGACTGTTGTTAAAATAAATGGTTTATCAAAATTTGGATATTGTAATACTGGTGGATTCATTTCTTTTTATCTTCTATCTTTCTATTCTTTTGTACTAAAAGGAGTGGAGCATTAAATGGGATAGCTGATGACTCTATTACTTCGTTATCAAGCAGTTTCCGTACTTGTTCATTTATAATGTCAGTATGTGAGTGCGGAATCTATAATTTTTTATATAAATTGGTGTGTTGTCTGTGGTCATGATTTTCTGTTTGTAGAAATTGTTGACGCGTACTTTCTTGTCTTCTATATGAAAAACGTTTTAATATTTTTAAAATATTTCTTTTAATTGTGTTTTTGCATACTTGTCATTATGGTCTAATTGCAATTCATTCAAAATGTTGTTAAAACGTTCGATGCTGCTTAAACTGTTGTCGTAATTTAGTATGTCAAAGTTTTGTAGTGGGTCAGTTTGAAGTTTATTGCTCTGCAAAGTTATTTCCTCGTTCGTTGTGTTTAAAATTTTTAAGTGTGTTATGCCGCTTTTTGGAGCTATTGAATTACTTAAAATACATCTGGTTTTAATTCATTATTAAAAACTACGCTTTTTGCAGTTAGATTTAGTTTTAATGCTTGTATGATTTCAGTTCTTGGAGGTATTTTTATATGTAGTTACGTAGATGGTTTTGTGTGCATTGGAAGAGTTGAAGTCGTATAATTTATGAATAAAGATATTGTAAACATTTCATAATCTATTTTACAGAGATATTTCCTAAAAAATCTTTTACCTATTATGCCGTCTGTTTCTATTGGAAAATCTGATTTTACTAATTGGAAAGAGTGGCTACATTTTTCGTCAGTAAATGTTAGTTCTAAGTTCATCGTGCATAAAGAATTCATTTCTTCTGTAGTTATTCCAGTAAGTTTACATTTTCCTTCTGGATTATATTGTTCACCTTCGAATTCAGTACACATGCGACATAGTGATATGTCTGCATCTTCGTCGACAAGAAATGTCTGTTTTTGTATTTTGTGATTATGAAATTTGTGTTACTGTCAGATACTTTGTATACTCTTAATTTTTGCTGTCCGGAATAGTTATCTATCCGGGCCTGTTACGTTTCCCGAATCTTGTATAGTGTGTATATGTCTGTTATAATTTCTGTTGCTGTTATTGTTTCTGTTGCTATTAAATCTGTTATTTTGATAGCTGTTGTTGAAATTATTATTTAATCTATTAGCGTTGAAGTTTTCATTTCTATAATTGTTATTTCTGGAAAAATTGGTCTTTCTTGGTGAATTATTGTTAATATTACCATAATTGTTGTTTCTATTGTAATTATTTCTGTTAAAGTTGTGGTTGTTATGTGGTCTGTTATTATTGCAGCTAAAAAATGTGTTGCTGTTTCTGTTGTGATTTTGTGGTTAATACCGTGGTTTATCTCTCCTGATATGTACAATTTCGTTATTGGTTGCTTTCTTTTCAAGTTCAATTGAACGTTCTGAAGATTCTTTGTAGTAGTTGGTCGAGCAGCGTATATGGTCGATTTAAAGCATTCATTTAAACATTTCTTGAAAGTGTCAAAAGCTAGTTTATTATTTAGTCGGATTATCATACTTTTTTCAGATTCTGAACCTTGATCTCTTAACTCTTCTATGCCGAACTTATTTATATTGTCAATGATTCCCATTATTTTCTCTTTATACGAATTAATGGACATCTTTCCTTGAAATAATGTATTGAGCTTAGTTTGTAATTCTGGAATTGTTACAAAATCTTTGTTTTAATAGTTTCTTGACTGTTTCGAAATTGTCAGGCTTTCTATAGCTCCCAATTGATGTTTTGACTTGTTAGGATAGTTTTGCATGATAAACATACTAAACAAAAATCTATTCTTGCTGTGTCTGCTGTGTCTGATAGGGTCTTATTTATTTGTTTTGACTAATTCAACATAGTTTCCAATAAATAAAGGTAATGTTCTCGCAACTGTTTCTAAATTAAATAATGTCATTTTACTATTTTTTTCTTCTTGTTCTTCTTCTAACAAATATTTCTTATTCTGTGTGTAATTACCGTTAAATTCTATTGGTATTTTTTGTTCGTATGTTTCTTCGGATATACTTGACAGAGGGGCCGTTCTTATTTTTTCTATTTCTTCTAATTTGTTCTGTACAGTTTTCTCTGTATATGTCCTCCCAGGACTTTTATTGAAAATTCTTTAAAATGTCTTTTTACTCTTCCAATTAAAAAAGTATTATTTTCAATGTATTTGTGTGATCTAAAATGATAGAATGTAATTTCAATTATTTTTAATTTGATTTACATATATGTATGTATATGTTCTGTTTTTATTTTATGTTTTTTGTTGTTGTTGTGCTTTTAATTCTTATATTTTTGCATTTTTAAACATCTGTAATAGCATTATTTGTGCTGAGTCTATCTCAAGATAGAAATAAATATTTATATTGATGTTAAATATTTATATGTATGTATATACGTACATTTTTGGTATGTTGGTATTTTATGGGCAGGATCTTTAAAGGATCAGTTCGATGTCTGCAGGATCGCCATGTAATACGTAAGTCGGAAGGAGTTAGTGTTACTGTGGAATTTCCCTATAGTCCTCGTTTATGTTTATACAGCTCTCGAGGAATGCAGCTTAAAAGGTAGGCGTTCGAAAAAACTGCCAAAAGAGCGATATTATGTAAAACACAGGCAACAAGTGGCAACTTTGGTTATTCGTAATAATCCTATTTTACTTACAACTAAAAGCGTTGCTCAGCCCTTAATGAATAAAAATGCATTCTGAATTGAAATTGAATATCAAGTGCAAAAAGCTAAATATTATAACTTTTTTAAATGGGCGTTGCACTGCCTACTTTTCTAATCACGAAACTAAAAAGTCGTGACAGCTCAATATGTGTGCAAAGATTCAGAAAAATCGGTGAAGTTCAAGTAGCTGAAAATGATAATTTTTTATGGGCGTGACACTGACCACTTTTCTTATCAAGAAATTATATAGTCATGACAACTCAATATGTGTGCAAAGTTTCAGAAAAATCGGTACAGAGAAAGTTCCTCAAAATTATAATTTTTTTTATGGGCATGGCCCTGCCCACTTTTCTAATCACGAAATTATATAGTCTTTACAGCTCCATATGTGTGTGCAAATTTTTAGAAAAATCGATGTAGTGCAAGTAGCTAAAAATGATAACTTATTTCTTATGGGGGTGGCACTGCCCACTTTTCTAATCACGAAATTGTATAATCATAAGAGGTCAATATGTGTGTGCAAAGTTTCAGAAAAAACGGTTAAGTTCAAGTAGCTGAATATTATAACTTTTTTTATGGGCGTAGCACTGCCCACTTTTTTAATAACGAAACTGTATAGTCATGACAGCTTAATATGTGTGCAAAGTTTCAGAAAAGTCGTTGAAGTTCAAGTAGCTGAAAATGATAACTTTTTTTTATGGGCGTGGCTCCGCCCACTTTTCTAATCAGGAAAATATAGTCATGACAGCTCAATATGTGTGCAAAGTTTCAGGAAAATCTGTCAAGTGCAAGTAGCTAAAAATGATAACTTATTTCTTATGGTCGTAGCCCCGCCCACTTTTTGCCACCAATAAACACTCCCTGAAATGGGTACAACATCTTGCCAAAGTTTGAGTTTAAAATATAATACAAATTGAAAAAGTTCATAAAATTAAAATACAAAGAAAGAACACAGCGACATCTTACGCTAAAGGCAAACATTAAACTTGTGGTAATGACTTGCAAAAAAGAATACAGGTAAATTTCGTACTAACTCAATTTATTTTTATATTTATATTTTTCAACGTATTTGAAATAACAGGAAATCAATTAGAACAAATTATTATATATTTCAATTTTCAATTCATTACTGAGTAAAATAGTTGATATTTACACACAACACCTGTAGTTCTGATCAAAAGAGTGCTGATGATGAAACCGTAGCTGGTTTCGAAAATGCATTTCACTCAGCTAGTATCGGATGACTAATTTTTCCTTAATATTCTTGTCGTATCACATTGAATTTAAAAAATTTTAAATATTATACAAATTTAAAAAGTTCATAAAATTAAAATACAAGAAAAAAACACATTGGTATGGTGTAAAATGAACATTGTTAAAACTTATACCATCTTGTTTAAAGCATGTGACATATATATAATGCAACTGCATAATTGCAAAATTTGCTTTAGCGACATCTTACGCTAAAGGCAAACATTAAACTTGTGGTAATGACGTGCAAAAAAGAATACAGGAAAAACAGATGTTGGTAAATTTCGTACTAACTCAATGATATGTATTTAAAATAACAGGAAATCAATTAGAACAATAATAATAATTCAATTTTCAATACATAACTGAGTAAAATAGTTGATACACAACACCTGTAGTTCTGATCAAAAGAGTGCTGATGATGAAACCGAGCTGGTTTCGAAAATGCATTCCACTCAGCTAGTATCGGATGACTAATTTTTCCTTAATATTCTTGTCGTTATAACAATTGAAAATTTAAAATAAAGTGTTTATCCAAACACAACTTAGCAACTGCAAATATGTTTTTGTCCGAGTCGGTCATGTTGGTACTACTTTGGAATCTCCGAATGAAGGCCCGTTCGAAGTTATCAAAAAGGATGAAAAATATTTTAGAATTAAGATGAATCAACGTGAAGTAAACGTATCCATCGACCGCCTACAAGCAGCTTTTACAACAAATGCGTTAAATGACAATGCTAACACCGATGCGGCTACAAACAACCTACGTTTTGCTTCACCCGATGAGACTCAGAACGAGATCTCAAAAATTAACTAATGAAACAACAGAGTCCACTGACGAACAATCTTCACCTTCAAAATGTAGTGAAGAGGTAATACGTTAGATTAGTTTTTTGGAGGGTACCCAAATTTAAATACATAAAAAGTTAGTGTTTAAGTATTGTTTGTTTGTTTTGTAACATCGTAGTTCACGTTGAAAAAAAAAACTAAAAATTAGCGTCGTCTTAAATTCTGATTAGATGACATTCATTTCAATTTAATAATTAATTCGAAATAGTTAAAATAGTGTTTTCATACTTAAAGTAAAAACTTGGTTTTAACACTAAAATCACTAACAGCTGATTTTGGGTTTACACTACAAGTTTAGTTAAATCAGGCTTGAACTCACAGTATGTCCAATACAATTTTTGACCAAAAATTAATTTCTCGTATAAATAAGTGAATACTTGAAGTATTTTTTAATATTTTTGTTAAACCGTTTGTTGCTCACACTTTCTGCCTGTTCAACGATTTCGAAAGAAAACCCGAGCGAAATTTCATTCGTACAAATACGTTGAAAACAAAAACAAATTTTTAGTTTTGTTGTTGTTTTTAATATATTTGTACGAATGAAATTTCGCTTGGGTTTTCTTTCGACATCGTTGAACAGGCAGTTGGTTTTTTTTGTATGAAAAACCAAGAATTTTTTGCAGTGCGCTCCAAAATAGTAATTATTTTATTTTGTGTAAATGAATATTTGAAAATTATTATATTTTTTTAATATACTTTTTGTTTTAGTGTTTTTGTTGGTGCATCCATTGCTTTTGTTATTTTTTGGTTTATTTAACTTGCCAAACTACTTTTTTATGATTCAGCGCCATCTAACATTTTCAGCAATTTTTATTTATTTTAACGTTGTAGTACTAAACTTAGTACAGCGCAAGCAAGGTTTTATTTCATAAAACCAAAACAAAAAAGTGGTTTTAACGAAATTATTTTGTATGGTAAAACCAGGTTTAATGATTATTTTTAACGTTAAAACCGAATTGAGTATTTAAACTTTAAGTGTGAAAACATTTCTATATATGTATGTACATATGTATGTACGTCTAAAAATTCTATTTTTCATCGGAGTGTAGTATTGTGTATACCGAAGTGATCAGAGCACAAAAAAGTGCGCCCACAAACGTAATTTATATGGTCTGTCCACATAAGGGTGTTGTTAAAAATAGTACCAAGGTATTTTAGTTGTTTCACCGTTAAGTAATAACTGTAATATTAGTATTGAGGTGTTTTTAGATAATAACACATTTTGATATTTTTGGATTTTTAATCAACGCGTTACCTACAAATAAATACGAAGTTATTATTTTACTACCATATATTTTTTTGACAAAATTTGTGCCATATTTCCTAAACTATCTCTGAAATGAAATCCTAAATAACTTTATAAAAGAAGATTTTATTTTTGATAGCTTATAACACAGTCAAATATTGAAAGGGAATAAAAAAATAAAATAAATAAAATTTGAATAAAGTGCTTGTTGGGTTTTAAAAAAAATTTGAATATTTTTTGGTTTTTATTTTAAATTCTCATTATGTTAAGAGAATTTAAAAATAATTACTTATAACATTTTTAATTAATTCATACATTTTTGTTTAAAGGTTTACTGATGATTTGGCGTAAGCACCAGATATCTATCAGATATGTCGGTAAACAAAAAAGAATAAAATCCCTTCGACATATCGGTACGAAATCAGTCAGAAATCTATCAGACGTGTCGGTCATTAAATTTCCCAGACATGTCTTACAGAAATCTGTACGAAATGTCCGTAAAAAAAGTCAGATATTTGTAAGACTTGTCTGACTCAGACATTGTCGTACTTTTGTGCAGGCTGGGCTGGTACATAAATTCGCTTTGACAACACACACAAACAAAATTAAAGAGAATAGAGAAGATAACAAATTTTTAAATTGTACCAAGTAGCTCGCGGTAGTACCACGGTACCAACATGATCAAAAATGTACCATGAAAAGTACAGTTGTATCATGATTTCCATCCGTGGTTTGCACTATCGATTTTGCGATTCAGTAAATACTATTTAACGATATTCGACAACTGTAACATTAAAGTGGCATCTTTGTCATAAAAAGTGTCTAAATAAATTCACCACTAACATCCCTCATACAGGTAGACGCGCCATAGTTGAGACTTGAACAAATGGTTTTTGAGTCGGGTATAAAATTCAACTATTTGTCGATATAATAAACTATTAAAAAATTATTGTAGTTTAGATAACAATAACAACTGAATTATTACAAAGCTCAATTTCTCCGTCCAAGTCATCCAAATCATAAAAATGCTCAAACGTTTTTGTGGCATCTTTAAGCTCTTCCAGCTTCAAAGAAAGCATGTTTGACGGGTGCAAACAATGAATTGCAAACGCTGGCCTATTCTCTTTATTAAATCTTCTGTCCAGTGATGAAATTAAAGAATCTACATAAGGAATGTATATAGATCGCTTCCAGAATTCAGCAGGTGATGAAAATTGGGGATTTGAACGGTGCGTTTGACGAGAGACTATCCTTGGAACATACATCTCTATTCCTAAATTGGCTGTGTTTTCTTGAATAGAAAAAAAGCAATCCGTCCACAATGCCCTGTGCATTAGTTCGGTGTTCCTGTAGAACGGCCATTATTAATTTTATTTGCTTGGCACATTGCAATAAATCCATTGTTTTAGACTGCAAAATATTTGCAGTTGGTTTCAACAGAAGGGAATACAGTGCAATTACAAAAACAGTGAAAACGAAAACGGGTTGAGTGGCTGCGCAATGGAGTTGAAAGGCATATTTCCGCGTGTTCTGATTTCCTTCACCTGTTAACCTTTCCAATGTTTCCACAATGTCAACAAAATTTTCTTTGATATTTGTGTGACCATCGTGTCTCGCAGAGCATTGGGATACTTGGAATGCACTTTTTTCGCAAAGGTGATTCCCGAAAAAAATTTATAATATCTTTTATTGTACCTGTAAATGAAAAGATTGAAGATGAATTCATTGTAAACCCGTAAACAGTTAAATACATACCTATCGTGTTTCTTATTTCTGGGAGAACGTTTAGATCGTTTACAACAAGGTTCAGTTTGTGGCTAGCACAATGAAAAAAAGGGTTTTTTTAAATTTTTGCCTAAAAATATTTTGTACACCTCCTTCTTTTCCAGCCATAGTACTACAACCATCATAGCCCTGCCCAACACATTTAGATTTATCCAGTTGCAATGTCGATTTAAAATTTTGATTTCTTTGGCAATACATTTTGCATTCATGGCATTTAATTCCACAAACCCAAGAAATTCTTCTCGAATAAAACATTTTTCCTCGTCAAAGAAGCGTATTCCAACAGATAGTTGCTTCTTCCCGATATATCCGCTGTTACGTCAGCTAATATGCTGTACGCAAAAGATTTTTTTATGTCCTGCACGATGTTGTCTTTTATTATTAAATTACATATAGTAATTAATTGATTTTGGATTTGTGGTGGTAAGTATTTTGCATTTTTGTTCGAATTATCTAAATGCTTTTGCAAAATCTGGTCGCCACAATCGATTCTCAGACTTATTACATCTTGGAAAATACCTACATAAATAAAAAATGTATAGTATAAGATTTTCTTTATTAAGAAACTATACTACCTGGAGAAGTGCTACATTGATTTTTTCCTCGCAGTCATGTGTTCCGCATAATAAAATACATGTTGTGATTGAGGTAACAATTTTACGGCTCTCCTCAATCAGTTTCTTATGACCTGAAACCATCATTGCGTCTACTTGAATATTTGTCAAAAATGATTTCGCTGCTTCTACCGCTTGCTTATGCCATTGATTTCTAGCATGTTTTTTTGCAATGCTCATGCATTTGTTTATAGCGTACAAAAGCTTTTATAATAAGTGATCCTGTATAACCTTGTACGTTTTTTTGGAGGAAAAAGAACGCAATACAAACAAACTGATCCCTTTAATTTTTTGGAGTACGCAAGCCAAGGAGTATACATTTGTAGCCAATAGTGACAAAATTTTCTTTTTGGGTCAGCGGAATCTTCGGCAAAATAATAATGCGGCGGTGGTATCCAGCAGTTATTTAGCATTTCTCTTTTAGCACTGTCATCCATTACAAATACGCGACCAACCCACTGTCCAATATCATTTATAGGCCAATTTTCAGCAAAATTTTCCCCCATTGCTTCTTGGATCACTGGATCTGATACCCCTGCTTCTTGTGGCAAGGAATCGCATACATTTTTTTCTTGTATAGCCTCTTCATTTGGTTGAAGCTTGCGTTTTTTACTAACACCGATTCCTAAAAATAATAATTTTTAGTTTAAATTATGATAATGAAATACATTGTTTATGTTTCATATATAATAATTAAAACTCACCGGTAAACAAGTTGCGTATAACCATTTGAATTTTATTTATTTTTATTTTTAAATATTACATGCTTTATTTCACACCTAAAACACTTGTGACACAATTAAAAGTTTACTTAAAACTAAACAACAGATGCAACTTCCAAATGAAGCAAAACGCGAAAACAAATGTATAACGATATCTCTTGCTAAAAAATTATTGTAGCAAAAAATCACCCAAAACATATCGACAACTGGTAAAAAAACAAAAAACTCGAGAAATTTCACACGTATTCTTAGCCTCTTTAATTTAGTTGTCGAGGAGACAGAGAATTTCAAGAGAATTTACCCAGCAAACAAACGTGTTTCATTTTAAATAAATGATGTTATGCTAAAAAAATACGTAAACAGGAACGAATACTTGGCTAGTAGCATATTCTTCTTGTTCCCTTAGTTAAGTAATACCAAAGAATATAAATCATATAGAATGCGCATCACGTACAAAAAAAATTTCTTATGGCGGGTTCTAACATTGGAACCCGCTCTCTTCATTACGAATGGCTCTCATATAGTTTCGCTCACAAAATTTTGTCAAGGCAATTTGTTGTCGTGTTTGTTATTTATGCATGTATGTATGGATGTGTTAATGTTCTTTTAATAAAGATATGAGAAAATATAAATTTACATTTATAAAAAAGGTCAAATAAATTCAAACAAATGTGCACAAAAATTATTTTGAAAACAAATACGCTCGATTGTGTTACAGTAGCAAAAGCATATATATATTTTTGATGTACGATTGAGATTGCATCAATTGTGATCGAATTTTATTTGCCCTTCTTAGCGAAAATTTTAGTGTACGTGTACAATTTAATTGATTTGAGATAATTTTAATACAATGAAATTTTTTATAGGTGAAAATGTTTTTTTTAAGCATTTGAATTTCAATTGAGGTATTTTAAATAAATAAATTTTACAAATTGAAGTTTTCGGAAAAACTTTCGCCTATTGTCAAGTACACTCAATGTTTATACATGTAGCTCTAGTGTGATATTTTTTATTTTAAAATGTAATTTATAATTTATTTTAGCTACTTTATTTTTTAAAATTAAAATTTTTATTAAAATTGCTGTCAATCGCCAATAATTTGTTGGCTCGTCAGGAAACAAATAGGTATGTATGTATTTTGTGATAAAAGAAAAGGAATTTCAATTTTATGTAAGAAAGGCAAAACTCAATAAAAAATACTTATGTACCTGTTGCCTGCACTGGAATTATTTTACCGTTTCTTAAAAAAACCCACATGCAATAAATGTGCAAAAACCTAGCTAAACCGAAGTCAGGTAGAATTTTTGTATTGTTGTTGTATTTGAGGAGGCACAAATCGTCAAGGACACTTCGCCCGAACATTTTTTAGTGATTTTTTAAGGGCTCTGTAGCTTTTTATTTTATTTTGAAGCATTTCATAACACATTTCAGTTTCAAAGCTGCAATGAAACATTACGTACTGTGTGTCTAGAAATTATAATAAAAGTAAATAAAAAAAATAAAAATAACGCAATAAATAAAAACTTTACTAAAGCAATGAATTCGAGTACAAAAAAGAAAAATAAATCGCCATCGGGCATAAAATGCTGCGTGAAAAAATGCCAAAAGTCGAGAAGACATTTTAAGGGCTTAAAAATGTTTAAATTTCCTTCGCCGGATATGATACTAGGTCAAATTTGGCGAGAGAAATATCGAATTCCTGAGAAGAATTTTAATAAAAATCTTTATATTTGCGAAAATCATTTTTCAAGTTCATACGTTGGGGGAAAAAAATTAAAAGCTGACGCCATTTCAACTGTAGATAATTGGAAGATTTTAACGCAGAATTCAGGTCCTCCCCAAAAAATTTAGATTGTGAAAATATCGAAGCCCCCTTCTGCTCAAATTGCGAAAATCAAACTCTCCTTGCAGATCACTACCGGAAAAAATATAGTAATCTCCTCAAAAAAAAAAAAATTTTAAATCAAAGCGACCTACACAAAATACTAAAAAGGTAAATCGTAAAAATATAAAAAAGTCTCTTATTGAATCGATTGATTGTTTACAAAAAAAGAAAGCAAAATTTTTTGTAAGCTCTCTTTGTTGAGCTCTCGGCCAAAGGAATATTCTGAAAATGTAAAATATTTAGCTCAGAACATATTTTACAAATCTCAATCCACATACTTATTTCTAATTAAATTTGAGTCTTCCTCACATTTCCACCTTGAATCGGTGGGTGCCGATTAAATTTCTTCAACCCGGCTTAAAAAATAATGCTTTTGAATTCGTGACGGAAAAATGCTCCCAGTTGGATGACAGATGTGCTAAGCATATGGTTTTAGTTATGGATGAAATGAGCATAAGAAAATAGTTGAGGTATAATAGAAGTCTAGGTTTAGTTGATGGATTTGAAACAACTGGATTTGAAAGGACTAATAGAATTGTCACTCATGTATGTTTTTTTATATTTAAATCTATGTTTTCTAATTTTTCAATTATTCTTAATTACTTCTTTTCCTACAACGGCTTATTTGCGGATACTTTAAGTGAAGTAGTTAAAGAAAATTATAATATTTTAAAAAGCATGGGTATAACGTTCGTGCCCTTGTATGTGATTAAGGCTCGACCAACCGAAAATGTTTTTCCAACCTTAAAGTATCTGTGGAAAAGCCGTTTTTTGAAACTAATTATCAGAAAGTTTTTTGCATGTACGATTTGCCCCATTTAATTAATTCTTTGCGGAATGGCTGGTTAAAGTGTGACATAAAATGACCGGATGGAACGGTAAGTTTTCAAATAATTAAGGAATTGTATGAAATGGAAGCCAGTGCAAAAACAAAAATGTGTCCAAAATTGACACGGCAACACATTTACCCTAACTGTTTTGAAAAAATGCGTGTAAAATTTGCAACACAAATTTTCAGCAGAACTGTTGAGGC
The DNA here is from genome assembly GCA_941918925.1 of Phyto melanocephala. Classification (NCBI taxonomy): domain Eukaryota; kingdom Metazoa; phylum Arthropoda; class Insecta; order Diptera; family Rhinophoridae; genus Phyto; species Phyto melanocephala. Next base: position 40,067,102 of record OW799234.1, on the reverse strand, counting down.
TGCTATCAAAACTATTTCCGAAACCACAAAATTTAAGACAAATTCCACAAAATTGGCCTTATCAATAGCTAAGTTTGTGGAAAAAATTTACAAGATTTTCGATTGTCTTAATAGTGGCTTCCTTTATGGTGATAACTGCTACAGATCTGCAATTCAGCTTAACAGTGAAGCATATAAATTTAAAAATTTTTTTTGCAATATTTAGAAAATGTGGAGTTTTTGGATAAAAAGAAGCGTGTTTTCTTTTTAAATGGAATGAAGCTCATTCTTAAATCAGTTCTTATGTTAACCGATGATATTTTAAAAAAAGGTGGTGATGTATATTTTTTAATGACAAAATCCCTTAATCAGGACAAATAAGAAAACACGTTTTCCGTATTGCGGCAGAAGGGGGGCAACAATAACAACCCGTCTGTAGCCGAATTGAATAATATTTTGACAAAAATATTGGTTACTAAAATAGTTCAGTCAAGCTCTTCTAGCAACTGCGAACTTGTACAAGACGGAATAGCGAATGTTGATGCTGGCTTTCAAGCAGATTTTTGTATTGAACATAAATAACCAAGTTGCTATGAAATTGACAATGTTGATTTCGAGAGCCACATATGTGCAGATTATTTTCTGGAAGATGTTTTTTCAAATTCTGCAGCTATAAATTTCGAAGTAGTTTCTATTAGATACTTTGTTGGTTATGTAGCATTTAAAGTCATTCCAAAATTACAATGCGAAAAATGTTGTGACGAATTGAGAAAGACGGATGAAGTTCTAACAGCACCAAGCGAGCTTTTTATGCACTTTAAAAATTATCTGTCGCTTACAGATTTTGGAAGCTTAGCTGCTCTACAGATAAACTAATGGATGCTAGTAAAAGACATATTTTAATATTTCATAAAATTTTTAAATCTGAGCCCCAAAAAATTGGTATAAATCTTTTATTATTGAGTCCTGTAAGGGCTTGACTCCACAGTGGTTTGCCGACGCTTGTTTTCAATACAGAATATAAGTTTTGGACTTTCTATTATTAGTACTCCTCCGAAAGCATTGCTCTTGGTCTATAGAAAAAGGAAGTTCCAAGGAAAAAAAATAAAAAATTTAGAAAACGAATGATCTAATTTATTAAAGTATAATAACTTTGTTAATTTTACAAGGGTGGTTCACATCCTTATTAAACACTTTTTGATGGCAGAAATTAATGAAGTGGAAAAAACATATCAAAAATTATTTATTCTTAACAAAAATACATACATAGTTTGTTTTTATTTCAATTGTTTTATAAAAAAAACAACTTATTACTTTTCCAATATTATTATTTAATTTATTTTGAAATGAATACATAATTCTCAACTCCAGTTTTATTCGCATTTTTATACCCTTCACACAGTGAAAAAGGGTATATATAGGTTTGTCATTCCGTGTGAAATTTCTACAATTTTCATTTCCGACCCCATAAAGTATATATTTTCTGAAAGCTTATGAATAGGGGAGTCGATTAAGCTATGTCAGTCTGTCCGTCTGTATGTTGAAATCAACTTTTTGAAGCCACCCGACATCGCTTGGACCCAGGTGAGGTATTAAAATATCAGAAATATTAGGGAGTAGATCGGTATTGAAAATCAGAAACATCGGTACATAAACAACTGACCACCTCTATTTTTTTTCACAAAAACAACATTACAACAACATACATACGTGTATACTGGTTAGAGAAAACGTGGCATCGAATCCCAGCTGAGCCAAAAAAAATTTTTTATATATTTTTTTTAATTTTCTTTTTTATTTTTTTTCATTTTTATTTAATATATTATTTATATTTTTATTATTATTTTGTTTTTTAATTTTTATTATTATTTTGTTTTTTAATTTTTTTATTTATTTTTTTAATTTTTTTTGTTTGTTTTATATTTATTATAAACATATACTTTAGTTATTTTTTTTAATTTTTTTTTATTTTTTTTTTATTTTTTTAATATACATACGTAAATTTATAATTTTACAATCGGATGTTTTTATATAAATATGTATGTTTTTTATATGTATGTACGTATTTCATATGGGATGAATGGTGATACAAACTACTGTTATTGCATGACTACACGTTGTGAAGGGTATATAAGATTTGGCACCGCCGAATATAGCGCTCTTACTTGTTTATATAAAGTTTTATTTATTTAAAATACCTCAAGCGAAATTCCAATGCTTGAAAAAAACATTTTCACCTATAATAAATTTCATTGTATTAAAATTATCTCAAATCAACTAAAATGTACACGTACACTAAAATTTTCACTAAGAAGGGCAAATAAAATTCGATCACAATTGATGCAATCTCATTCGTACAACAACAATATATATATGCTTTTGCTACTGGAACACAGTCGAGCGTATTTGTTTTCAATATAATATTTGCTCACATTTATTTGACCTTTTTTATAAATGTAAATTTATATTTGCTCATATCATTGTTTGAAGAACATTAACACATCCAGACATACATGCATAAATGCATAAACAACATACATACACGCGTACGTAGTTACACATCTGAATGACTGTATGACTGACAAGAATTTGTTGATTGAATTTGTACAAGAAATGAAAATATCAACACATAAATAAACATACATACATGCAAACTGAAGTATTTACTAACTCACGCAATTGCGCATAAGAGCGAAACATTGTTATGCTCTTTACTTTTGCCTCTTTCCCTTTTGCCTTACCGACCGCGTCATTAATTTTTTTTAAAAAATATTTCAATTTGGGCCTTCATGCGCATTCTATATGATTTATATTGTTTGGTAATACACAATTTGCAAAATATTTTTACGTCAAATGCAAAAAATATTAAATAAGGAAATATTATATATATTTCAAACGCTTGCCTTTGTGTTTGATGGGTACTTCTGCCATCTCACTAATACTAATAAGCATCAATACAAGCACAGTTTTAGTTGTGCCCACCATTGACATAAAACCAATGAGTATGACGACGTATAGAGACAACACGTACAGACAGAACAACAGATTCTCTCAAATTAGAATATTTGTTGTTTTTGTGGTATAATCTCTGGTCACACACTAGAAGCGAAACAATGTCTTCGTACTCTTTGATAATAACTATGTATATTTCTTTCAATTGAATAGTACCTTCAGTGGATTTTTAATAATTTTATTTTGTATGCATGTAAAAAAAAAAAAATTATTATAGAATTAGGTGAGTGCCACACGGCCCTCTAGGCCCATATCTGGCTACGCCCATGTCAATTACCCTTAGGTATTTTGAATCTTAACAAAATTAAAAAATATTTACTCATTTTAAATTTATATTAAATTATTAAATACTTTAAAATAATTGTATTGAAACTATTAAAATATTATAATGATGGTAGCGTACAATGTTTCTGTTATTTGAGTGGATTGTATATTTTACATTAATTAATTTAATTTAAAAACTCGTTTCTTTATATTCTGTATGGTCCATGAGACATATGTTATGAACTGTAGTGCGATTCACTAGCTTATTTTTATACCCTTCACACAGTGAAAAAGGGTATATATAGGTTTGTCATTCCGTGTGAAATTTCTACAATTTTCATTTCCGACCCCATAAAGTATATACTTTCTATATATATACTTTCTTGTACAAAAATATATATTTCCTGAAAGCTTATGAATAGGGGAGTCGATTAAGCTCTGTCAGTCTGTCCGTATGTCCGTGTGTATGTTGAAATCAACTTTTTGAAGCCTCCCGACATAGGTTGGACCCCGGTAAGGTATTAAAATATCAGAAATATTCGGGAGTAGATCGGTATTGAAAATCAGAAACATCGGTACATAACTGAGATATGAGCAAAAACCCACGACCACCTCGTTTTTTTTTCACAAAAACAACATTACAACAACAACATTCATACATACAAACATGTATACTGGTTAGAGAAAACGTGGCATCGAATCCCAGCTGAGCCAAAATTTATTTATTTTAAATTTTTAAAAATTTTTTTTTTTTAAATTTTTATTTTTTATTTAATATATTGTTTATATTTTTATTATTATTTTTTTTTTAATTTTTTTTTAATATTTTTTTTATTTTTTTTGTTTTATATATATTATATATATAATAATTTTTTTTAAATTTTTTTTTGTTTTTTTGACATACATACGTGAATTTATAATTTTACAAGGGGATGTTTTTATATATGTATGTTTTTATATGTATGTACGTATTTCATATGGGATGAATGGTGACACAAACTACTGTTATTGCATGACTACACGTTGTGAAGGGTATATAAGATTCGGCACGGCCGAATATAGCGCTCTTACTTGTTATTTATTTAATTTATTGTCTATATATTATAAATCCTTACAGACTAATGTATGTAAAATAGCAAAACAAAATTAAGGTTATATATAAAATAATATTCTATACAATTCAACGATTTAAATATAAAACAATATTTCTTTTCACAATTTCTTTACTTTCGTTAAGGCCAATAAGGTGATAATAGTTATTAAAGTTTTCACATATACGAAGAAAAAGTTAATCTTCGGGATTATTAGAAGAACGAAAAATTTTAACATCAGCGGTATACATCAAAACTAAAGTGCTAAATAACTGAAGGTAGATCGTTTGTAAATAAGGTAAATAAAATAGGACCAAGGAGGCTACGTTTTGGAACACCAGAAGGATAGCATTAGACGTAGCGCTTCCATACTTAACTTGTTGAGTTCTAAAAGACAAGTATGATCTTAACCATCTTATTGTGATATCCGTAAATCCTATTAATGGCAATTTGTTAAGCAAGAGATCATGGTTTACCTTATCAAAAGTTTAACTAAAGTCTGTTTAGATAGCATCAGGGCTGTGCAAAATACATACCTTGATGTATTTTAAATACAAATACTTTCAAGTTGTGTATTTCAAATACAAAATACAAATACTTTCAAGAAGTGTATTTCATATACAAAATGCTTTTAAGCTGTGTATTTCAAATACAAAATAGAGATGCAAAATACAAATATTTTTTGAATTTCTCTTCTTAGTTCTGTTTCTAAATATTTTATTTAATAAAACTAAGTTCTACATATATGTGACAGCGCATAGAGAAAGGGACCTAAGGGTAAAAAAAACAATTTTAATTTTTTTTTATGTGGACAACATCTGAGCATCGAATGAGACCGATCCCATGCCCCAAAAGTGTTCCCTTCCAGAGATATGCGCGTTTTAAACAAATCTCCCTTAGTTTTTACAAAATACAACTGAAATGTCTCAAATTGTTACATTGCAGCCAATCTAATCTGGTTCTTACAGATATTAAAGTAGGCAAAAGTTTTCCATAATATCAATTATTTCCCTGTATGTAGTCCAAAGAAGTAGCTATTGGTTTCAATATTTCAATGCATTCCTCTAAGTACTCCAGTTCTATAGCTGAGAACGTGTAGCCTTATCAAACTTAACAAATAATCCATTTAATTTTGATTTTATTTTCATTAGCTGTACTATGGAATCGAAAAGAGAGTGGAACTCTTGTGGGACATGGATATATTAACTGATGTCATAAAAGATTGCCTTATGACTTCAGCTTATTTGGGTCTTCTGGATTAATTCCATAATAAAGTACATTTAGCAATTGCCGAGTAGTGAATCCTGCAGGCACGAGAATTTTTTAAGAAAATATTCATATCTGTTGTGGCTAAAAGACTTAATGTGTCGCTGACACGTCTCAGATGCCTCGGCAAATATAACTCTCTAGCTTTTCATTTGATATCACATGATTAGTGTAAATGAATTCGCCTTAGACGAAACAATTTAAAGCTGAATAGTATTTTTGTCAAATGTGAAATTTTAATGGTCATAGCAAGGCGAATTTATACAGGTGAAATTATCAGCCCAGCTGATAGGGAACACTGCTGTCAAACTCCATGTATAAAAAATTATTGCTTGTTTTTTATAAGTGGTATTTGACAGAGAACATCACAGCGAATTCGCCGTTGCATATACCTGTATGCCTTGGGTCATAGTTTTTAGCGATTTTCGCTTTTGTATGACACAAATTTAAATTTATTGTAAAAAATAAATATTTTTTGTATAAATGTGTCTTTGAGTCACATGTATTTGAAATACAAAATACTTTTAAGTTGTGTATTTGAAATACAAAATACTTTCAAAGCATGTATTTCAAATACAGATACAAAATACGTATTTGTATCTTGTATCTGTATTTCAAATACAAGTATTTCAAATACTGTCCAGGGCTGGATAGCATCAGTTTGCATATTATTTACAAAACCATAATTTATTATAGTAGTTAACTTTTTGGTTGAACTTTATACCCTACTTGTTTAAGTCTCGGCTATGAGGAATGTTAGTGGTGAATTTATTTAGACACTTTTTATGACAAAGATGCCACTTTAATGTTACAGTTGCCGAGTATCGTATCGAGTATCGTATTTACTGAATACCAAAGTCGACAGTGCAAACAATAACAAGTATCGACAAATTTAACGATGGTCGGATCGTTAAAAGTTAGTGAATCGCACCACTGGTTTACCTGACGACTTCACCGGCCGGCAATTACATTACAGGAAAGTTCCAACCCCGCGCCAGGCTTGACACCTAACACCCAACAAAATCATGAGCCAAAAAAATAAACAACAAAACATTATCTCACACACAAATACCTATTCTTGCAGATTAAAAGTCGAATGTTGGTCTCTATTGTGCCCTTTCGACCTAGTTGTAACAGCATCCGCTTTCATTCTTTACAACCTCGCATATCATTCTACCGAACTTCATCACTCCTGCCCTCCATTGTCCAATTTACGCTAACATAGTTTAGAATATCTTTACAAACAAAAACATTAATTTTTCTTAGTACTTATATAAATTACAATACGAACTTGGTCTCTGTTGGGGGTGTGTTGAGTTCCCAAATATATTTATAAAAAAAGTAATGTAAATGTAAACCTGTAAAAAAGATTGTTTTATTTAGGCAGCTATATAAAAAAGTATGATAAGCATAATACATGTAGGTAGATAAAAAGAAGATAAAGATACGGTTGTTGATATAAATGATGAGTAGCTGAAAATGGAATTCGCCACACTTTCCATTCCCACCCGCCGTGCTGAGAAATAGAGAATTGTTGACTGTCAGCCAAATAATAAAAAGAAATAATTAACTGCCTGTTCAACGATGTCGAAAGAAAATCCAAGCGAAATTTCATTCGTACAAATACGTTGAAAACAAAAACAAATTTTTAGTTTTTGTTGTTGTTTTTATTATATTTGTACGAATGAAATTTCGCTTGGGTTTTCTTTCGACATCGTTGAACAGGCAGTAAATTTACCTAATTACACTGCTCTACAAAAAATCATTTTTTGTCTTCCCATTTAATAAAACTATGTGGACTATATGGATTTAGAACTCAAATCCGTTGTCGGTTTTTTCCATCAGATCGGGATTTTTTTTATGGGCGTGGCAAATTTTTCCCCCAAAATTAGTCAGGAACGGAGACATATTTCACCCTAACTCGAGAGCCAGTCATCCGATTTTCAAAAATTTAACACCAGAAGATGTCAAACAAAATTGCATTTATTTTAGTTGAATATAATTTTTCTCTATCTCTTATCGTTTTGGAATTATTTAGAAATTAATAAGGAAAAAAAATTTTTTCGTGCAAAAATCGTAATATTTTTCAATTTGAAAATGGAATTAAAAAATATAAGGTAAATATTCAACATTTTAACCTTTTTTCTGAGAGCTACTTATCTTGGAAATAAAAAAAGCCATGAACCATAAAAATGGTTTAAATAGTGTACATTTTATTGTCAATTTACCGCAGGCACCCGATATTGTAATGCAACCAGCCTTGCATATGATACATGTAACATTTCGTTAGGTGAGCAGGTAATGTAAAGTACAACGGTATTTTGCATAGTTCTTGGAATTAAAATTTATAAAAGTATTTTTCAATTACCTGTAATTTCAAATTAAGAACATTAGGGTAGATTCTAGAATTTATTGTATGTATAGAAGCTGATGTACAATAAGTGAGTCCCTTTTAATTTGAATATCGTGCGGTTAAAATCGGAAACAGTAAATAGATCTTATAGTGTACTTTGTTATCGTGTAAAGAAATAAAGCAATTAAAGAATCCACAAACGCTTTCATATTACAAAATGTCAAGGATTTATAACAAATCTCCAAATTTATTTTGTTACGTATGTAGCGATCTAACTTTAAGTACTCAACGGGAGACAATATCCTCCAAGATTAAAAATGCTTATCGCCGTATTTTCTGCCATAAATATGTTGTAGTAGCTGTGCAAGTTCTTTAAGAGGTTGTGTAAAAGGAAGTCATAAATCTTTATGAAGCCGTTTATGAAGCCAGCGATTTGGAGTAAACCACAAAATCATCAAAATGATTGTTACTTTTGCCATACTAAAACACGTGAGTTTACGAAAAAAAACAAAAATAAAGTTACATATCCAAATACCTCATGCGTCAAACGACCAGTTTACTAGTTTACAAGTAAATTTTTAGCTCCATTGCCTCTTACAGACGATGAATCCACTTACGCCAGCATGGGTGTTTTTTCGCATTCATTTGGAAGTCCAACGAGTAAACCTTATTTTTCGTATTAAACTGATATGAATAACTTAGTTCGTAAATTAGGGCTTTTTAAACAACAAGTTTGAGCTTGCATTTCAATGAAAAGAATGGAATTTGGTACAAAATTGTACTTTCGAAATAAAGAAAAACCTTTTTAAATATTTCAACAGAGACAAAGGTTTGGTATTTTGTGATAATGCTGATGGACTTTTGCGACAGCTGTGTTTCAGTCATAAATCTGAGGATTGGCGGATTTTTATTGATTCATCCAAGACAAGTTTGAAAGCCGTTTTACTTCACAATTGCAACAAATTTCCATCGGTCCCACTCGTATGCAAGAAATGTTAAAGAAAACTATTGTAGCATGAAGATGATACTACAAAAATTTGTATATTCCCATTACTCATGGAATGTGCAGATTTGAAAGTCGTAGCAATGTTAAATGGATTACAAAGTGAATATACTAAGTTTTATTGCTTCTTATGTGAATGGGAAAGCCGCGCAAAAGAAAAACACTACAATGCTAAAATTTGGCCGAAAAGAGTAAATTTTTTTCCAGGAGAAAAAAATGTAGCAGAAGAGCCTTTTAATCAAAAAGAACAAACTCTTCTGCCTCCTATTCATATATAGCAATGAACAGGGACGGTGAAGGCTTTTTATATATTAAGAGAAAAAATTTCCTAGACGACAATTTTTTTGCTTGTATTTGTTTTTGCTGTACGAAAATAGATAGAAGTAAATAGTTGCCATTCATTGTTGCTACAAGGCGCTTTAGTGCGCCCACTCTGACGTTGTTTGCTGCATTACACATATTTGGTCAATATTGGGTACCTGCGGAAAATTGACAATAAAATCTACATGTTTTAACCTATTTTTATGGTTTATGGCTTTTTTTATTTCCAAGATAAGTAGCTCTCAGAAAAAAGTTTAAAATGTTGAATATTTGCCTTATATTTTTTTTAATTCCATTTTTAAATTGAAAAATATTACGAATTTTCCACGAAAAAAAATTTTTTCTCCATTAATTTCTAAATAATTCTAAAACGATAAGAGATAGAGAAAAACTTTATTCAACTAAGATAAATACAATTTTATTAGACATCTTCTGGTGTTTAATTTTTGAAAATCGGATGACTAATTCTCGAGTTAGGATGAAATATGTCTCCGTACCTGACTAATATGGGAAAAAATTGCCACGCCCATAAAAAAAATCCAGATCTGATGGAAAAAAACCGACAACGGATTTGAGTTCAGCGCATCTAAATCCATATAGTCCACATTATATATATATATATATATATATATATATATATATATATGTTCCTTTAACTCCCACTGGAGCATAGGGCGCCGAAAAAAATATAGTCCACATAGTTTTATTTAATTGAGGATTTTGCTGCAGTGTTAGCAGTGTTATCTCCATACCTTTCAACGTCACCTTTTGTAATCCGATTTTAATATTGAAAATTTAATATTATTATTAATAAAAAAATTTATATTGAACATTTATTTTCAATATTTATAATATGTTGTTATATAAAGACAATATTTATTTTATTTAAAGGATTATTTATTTGTTATAACAGCCGCTTATGCGATTGTTCTGTATGAAGGTTCTTTATTAATTATTCAACAATATGAAATTTTTAAAACTATGAACTTAAAATACACTAATACTAATGCATATTAAAATGCAACGTAAACATTAAATGTATTAAGTAATCGCTGGGAATATGCTGACTCGCATATTCTCAGCGACGGGATTGGCTAATATGGACTTTTTAGCTTCAACATAGTGTGAAGCTCGTGTTACCTACAGAAGGTATGGTAACAACGACTAGTCAAAAATACTACACCTTCCTTTTTCGGAAAAGAATATATATACATATATAAAAACTTTTTTTTTCTAGTTCCGATTTTGACCTATTCCCTTCCCTTTTTAAAATGAATAGAGAAACAGGGAAGATAAAAAATTTAATTAAAATTTTTATTTAAATTCTAATAAAAATTATGACACAAGATAAAGTACGATTAAAAAACGATGTTCTCTTGGTATTCTGGTTAAAATTCTAGTCATTAAGGTAAATTTAAAATAAAGAAAATAACCTTGTGTTTTAACAAAAGAAGAGTGTTAAATAAGTGTTCTCATTAAATTGAAACGAAGATTCAACAGATTCTTTTAATCCCACATACGGGTATTTATAAATATTTAGGAATATATTTCTAATGTTATTTATATTGAAATTAGTAAAAATTAAAAAAATTTTATCTTAAATTTATAAAGGACTAATTTTGTACCTTTATTTAACGATAAAGTAATTTTCCTATAAGGTAATTTATAATAGTATATATGTATATAGTATAGTATACATATATATATAGATAGTATTCTTAATAAAAAATTTATTCAAGGTTTAGTGGTTAAAAGAAAAGTACCTTTATTTAACAATAAAAGATATCAACTGTTAGACAACTTCCCTTTTTTTTTCGGTATCTAATTAGGACAGTAAAGGTTTTACCCTGAGCGTCCACTAATGTGACATTGTTAAAAATATCAATTTCCTTTACTATGAAATGTCCTTTGTAGACCGCATCTAGTTTGTGTCCTGTTTCGTTGCGGACCTGAACAGAATCATTAACATAGAGTGTTGTAGGATTTGAATTTTGATCGTATTTCTTCTGTCTAAGAAGTTTAGCATTTTCAATAAGACTAGCGGCTCTACGTTGGACTACTTAGAGTCTAAATTAAATTTCCTTTTCGTAAGCATCAACGTTGTAAAAAGGTTCTATCCTATTGGTATTGGTGAAATCTAGCTCCTTTGGAATTTTCCCGTAGACCAATTTAAATGGACAATATCCGTGAGCTGTAGAAGGAGTCGTATTGTAACAATATACACAAAATTGTAACCAATTATCCCAATCAGATTTGTCTGATGAAACATAAGATCTCTCAACAGTACCGAGTGTCTCATGATGATAAGCAGTACAGTGTATTTTCTCTACCTTCATCAGCTTGCATAGTTCCGTGAGGACTTGGTTCATATATTCAGTACCCTGGTCCGTTACAATGGTGTTCATTGGGCCGTATATTAGAATAAAATCTTCCATAATGGCTTTCGCAACATTTCTGGCTGATTTATTTATTATCGGGATAGCCACTAGGTATTTGGTTAAATCGCACATAATGGTCACAGCGTATTCGTTTTGTGAATCAGACCGTGGAAGAGGTCCTATTGTGTCGATTATTATTCTTTGAAAAGCTTTAAGAGGAGTTGGTGTTAAAACGAGGGACTCCTTGCCTTTAACCGTGGTTTTGTTGGTTTGGCATTCAAGGCATTTTTTGTCGTATCTAGAGATGTCTCTAGTCATGCCTTTCCAATGATATTGAACTCTTATTTTCTTGATCATACGAGTTATGCCTGGATGTCCACCAGTAATTGGATCACCACGATATTTTTGCATAATTCGCCGTTTCTCAGAATCAGATGAAACTTTAATAAGTTTCGGTACGAGCACAATTGTTAAATTAGAATCTTGCAAGATTTCATTACCTTTACTTTTAAAGGTATTAATATCAATCCCTAGGTAAATAAGCATACTGTCATCTAGTGAGAGTAGCAATGTTGTAAGGCCAATATTATTAGCTATTTTCCCAAGCTTTATATAGAGGTGACCTGAGTCGACTTTTCTATTAATAATGAGGTCCTTCAACTTAAATTCGGAAAGAATTTGCTTTCCCTTATGGATAATTGCATTATCCTTAGTAAAATACAATCTAGGTGTTTTACGGTGCTCGTGGGCATTTAAAGCCTCATATACTTTCAAATTTGGTGATTCTGTTAGCGATGAAGAAGTTTTACCCGTACTTGATCCACTTGTTCTTGCCTGAAGTCTGGTCGTAACCTTCAGTACTGTGGTGACTTCAATATTTATTACATCCTGAAATTCTATGCGTGAGCGTCTGCCACTGTATTTTCCTGACCCCTAATATACTCGACTACAAAGTCGTATTCCTCGAGGTCAAGTTTCATACGGGTGAGCCTTGAGGAGGAATTCTTCAATGAGAAAAGGTAGGTTAGTGGTCTGTGATCACTTTGGATCACAAACTTAAATGTAGGGTCTAAAATATTTCACAGCTCAATGTATGGCAGTTAGTTCCTGCTCTATAGAAGATTTATTGCTTTTACCTTTAGTGAAAGATCTAGAAGCGTATGAAATTGGCATTAGGATACCTTGTTTTTCCTGACTAAGGACAGCGCCACAAGCATGTTTGCTTGCATCTGTAGTAATAAAAAATTCCTTAGAAAAATCTGGGTATTGTAAGATTCTGGGACTTAGTAATTGGTTTCTGAGGTACTGGAAAGATTTTTCGCAATCTTCGTTCCATTCAAAAGGTACATTTTTCTTTGACAATCTAGTGATATGTCTGGATGATTCAGCAAAATTTGGTATGAACCTTCGGTAATAATTACAAAAGGCTACGAAGCGTTTAGCTTCATCACCGTTCTTTGGTGTTGGATAGTTTTGTACTATATAAAATTTGCTATCGTCAGGCAAAATACCCTGATCAGTACATTTGTGGCCTAAAAATGTAACTTGGGTACAGAAAAATTAACATTTATCTGGATGTAACTTCAGATTATATTGTTACAGATTTATTTTTAAATAGCTTGATTTACATTATAATTTATTTTAGTTGTAGTAGTTTAAGTTACTGTAGTTTTATTTGTATTAGTTTATTTCGCTGGTTGTTCGAACATGATGTTTGTTATTATGTGTAGCATACTTTTAGGCACTTCTATTATTCGTGCCTATTACTTAACGTCTTAATTTAAATGTAACGGTTTTCGAATGTACTAGAATGTACATACGAGAACTTTGTCGAATGTTACCGAACACCACTATGTTACTATAAATAGCCGAACACCACAGCTAACATGATCAGTATTACAATAGACCTTGTAAAGTGTGTATCAAAGTGAGTTTGATAATTAAAGTGTATAATCATAAGTGTAATAAATAAAGTGATATAAAAACAATATCTGAGTGTATTTAAATAAATAAAGTGCTCTTAATTTTAAAACAAATTTTAACTGTTTTTGATTCCAATAAAAGAACTCAAAGTGTATTTAAAGGAAATAATCCAACATTTGTAAAAGGTATAAACGTAACAACTGGTGTCAGAAGTGAAATTGAATTTAAATAAAAAAAAGCAGACATGAAATTTGAGGAGCTTAAAGTAGAACAACTCAAGAAGGAATTGAGTAATCTGGCATTGTTGACAACAGGCAATAATCTAGAATTGCAGAAGAGACTTCTAGATGAATTTAAGCGGCGTAATATTGACACTGATGGTTACGAGTTTTACGAAAAAGAAGAAATGGAAGTCTCCACTCGTGCAACCACAAACAATATGGATTTAAGTACGATGCTTGCTGCTTTAATGGAAAAAATTTAAATAAATAGCCAAAAATTATTGGCTGAAGTTAAAGTAGAGGTTCAAGAAACTTCTAAAGCTAATAATGAAAAATTATTAGCAGAAGTTCAAGAAAATTCTAGAGCTAATAATTAAAAATTATTAGCTGAAGTTAAAGTAGAGGTTCAAGAAACTTCTAAAGCTTATAATGAAAAATTATTACCAGAAGTTCAAGAAAATTCTAGAGCTAATAATGAAAAATTATTAGCCGAAGTTCAAGAATCTTCTAGAGCTAATAATGAAAAGTTATTAGCTAAAGTTAGAGAAGTGCAAGAAACATCTAGAGCTACGAGCGAAAAACTTCAAGAAATTTCTGAAGCTATTAATAACAGAGTAGAGGGCATTGAAAAGCATGTCAGTAAAATAGATAAAATACTGTCTGATCTTGAAAATGACATCGGAGCAGAGGCTAGAGATGTTGACGAAAAATTGCAGTTGCAAGTTAAAAATGTTGACGAAAAATTTAAAAATTTGGAAATAAAAATTAATGATCTTCAATGTCATGAAGGACCAGTGCGAATAATTCCAGAAATATCTAGTAGAATAAATGCCCCTACTTTTGATGGTAGTGCACCATTTAATGTTTTTAAGTTTCAGTTTGAGACAGTTGCCAATAGAAATATGTGGAATAATGAAGAAAAGGCTTTAGAGCTGATTTTGGCATTAAAAGGCAACGCAGCACAAGTTCTAGAAAGTATACCTATTGGCTGCAGAGAAAACTACGATGACATAATGGTGGCGCTACAACGCAAGTACGGCGGTGAGCATAAACGAGATATATACCGAATGGAATTACGAGGCAGAATACAAAAAGCTAACGAGTCATTACAAGATTTCGCAACGGAGATCGAGCGTTTGGTGCAGCTGACATATCCAGGTGAAAATCATCCATTTTTAGATCAGTTTAAAATTGAAACGTTTGTAAATGGAGTACGTGCTCCAGAAATAAAGCACGCGGTGTTTGGCACTCATAAGTCATCGTTTGCAGAAACCGTATCATACGCTCTGACACAGGAGACCGCGAAATTACTCTCTAAGCCGCAAATATGTAAGGTGAGAAATGTCGAAATTACCGCAAAAAAAGACGGAGATATAGTCACCGAAATTAAAAATGCAGTTATACAGGCGTTATAGGAAAAGCAAGGCAAAGCCAGAGCCAAATGCTATAATTGTGGTAAAAGTGGACATTTTCAACGAAATTGCAAAGCACCAAGGAAACGGGCTAGATCTGTTTCGCCACCTGGAAACAGCAAACGGGCAAACACGAAATCATCAAATGAGTCACCGTTAAACTAAAACGAGCTAGCGCTACGGGGCAAGAGCTAGCTCCCATAACCGAGGGCCCCGCAATCTCCATATCAGTTATGCAGCAGAAAAATAGCAACCTTACTGGTTGTGGGTATATGGTCGAAGGCATATTTTTACCATAGACACAGGAGCATCGCAGTCTATTATCAGACCCGATTTAGTAAAGAACACAATCGAACCGTTATGTGGCGTAAGTCTGCGAATAGCTACTGGGGAGCCTGCTACTGTCTATGGTAAAATAATCGTAAAAGTGACTATTGCTAACATAACTGTCAATCATGTATTCATCGTTGCCGACATTGTGGACGAAGTAATCATCGGTGCAGATTTTATGATTAGTCATGGCATTGGAGGAATATTGAAATACCCCTAGATGTTGGTTATGAAAATAACGTTCATGTAAGGAAACTAGTTGGTACAGAATATGAGAAAATACCACCACAGTCATAAAGTGTAGTATGGGCGCGTATAGAGGGAGATTGTGTGGACAACCGGTTGTGGGTGGTAGAACAAACAGATATAAAAAGTGACTTAATAACAGCAAAAGCCCTTGTCAAAACCAGCAATGACGGAAGAGTCCCTGTAAGAGTGCTTAACCTTTTCGCCTGTGAAAAAGTCGTCAAGCCAAAATCCGAATTAGGTCAATGTTGTAAAGCTGAGGCAATAATTAATTGCGAAATGAAATCGGGTCCTGTCAGTATGTCAAACAAAGAGCAGGAGATGCTAGCAGAATACGTAGGAAAGTGGGTTAAAGGATTATCGCCGTCCGATAGGAATAAGCAAAACAGCTACTCAGAAAACATGCATCCATCTTCGCCCTGAAAGGTCAACATCAAGGTAGAACATCACTTGTGAAACATCAGATAAATACCGGCGATGCAAGGCCTATAAAACAAGCTCCTAGAAGTATTCCTCTAGCGAAACGTAATAAGCTTGTCAATGAAATGGAGCAGAATGGAGTAATAGAACCTTCAAGTCCTTGGAGCTCACCGGTAGTTTTGGTTAAAAAGAAAGATGGCAGCACAAGATTTTGCGTCGATTAAAGAAAACTGAATGACGTCACTAAGAAAGAGAGTTATCCGCTACCAAGGATAGATGACACTCTAGACACACTAGCTGGAACAAAATGGTTCTCTACATTAGACCTGCAAAGTGGTTATTGGCAAGTGGAAATCTCTGATAGAGATAAGGAGAAAACAGCTTTTAGTGCAAGTGACAGGCTATGGCAATTTAACGTGATGCCATTTGGACTATGCAACGCTCCAGCCACATTCGAGCGATTAATGGAACGCGTATTAAGGGGACTTCATTGGAAGACACGCCTGGTGTAACTTGATGACATAATTGTCATGGGTAAAAGTTTTGACGATCACCTGAAAAATCTAGAAGAAGTTCTTAAACGAATATCAGCGGCTGGACTTAAACTAAGCGCCAAGAAATGTGCATTGTTCCAGAAAGAGGTAAAGTACTTGGGGCATCGAGTCGCAGAGGATGGTATATCAACTGACGAAGATAAAGTTTAAGCTGTGAAGGATTGGCCTCGCCCGAAAAATCTGCATAAGTTTCGTAGTTTTCTAGGCCTCTGTACCTACTACAGGCGATTTGTGCCGAATTTTGCCAGTGTCGCTGCCAGTCTACATGAGCTCTCCAAGAAGTCACGACCACTCCTGTAGGCTGAAGCCCAAGAACAATCATTCCAGAAGCTCAAGGAGTTGTTATGCGTAGCACCAGTTTTGGCATATACCATCGCTGGGGAGAAATTTGTATTGGATAGCGATGCGAGTGGCTACGGGATAGGTGGTGTTCTTTCGCAGGTTGTTAACGGAACAGAAAAGGTGATAGGCTACTACAGTCGAACACTCTCGAAGCCTGAAAGAAATTATTGTGTAACACGTCGAGAGCTTCTGGCAGTTGTAGAGTGTGTATAGCATTACCACAAATACCTGTATGGACAACACTTTGAACTAAGAACCGATCACTCTGCACTCGGATGGTTACTACAATTTAAACAACCGGATGGACAGCTAGCCCGTTGGATTGAACGTCTCCAGAGCTACGATTTCAGCATTGAGCACAGAAAGGGCACTAAACATGGAAAAGCAGATACACTCTCCCGAAGACCGTGCAGATTGGAGTGCATAGAGGCAAGTGACGACTGGTCAGCGGCGCAAAGAGACGATCCCATACTGGCAAAAATTATGTCAGCAAAGGAGGAAGACAAAAGGCCAACCCGTAACCAAATATCAGCGGAAGGTCCACTGATGAAATCATACTGGGCGCTATGGAATAGTCTGCAGGTTATTAACGGGTGCCTTTATCGGAAATGGGAAAGTACTGATGGTAAATCCACAACAAATCTGATTGTGGTGCCATCCTCTAAAGTCAAAGAGGTATTGAAGGAGTTTCATAGTGGTTCAAGTGGTGGTCATCTTGGTGTAACAAAAACCATAGAAAAGATAAAGCAACGTTTCTACTGGGTTGGATGCCAACAATCTGTAGCTGATTGGATAGCAAATTGCGCACAATGTATCGCAACCAAGGGCCCAGTAAGACGGATTCGAGGAGCGCTGCAGCAGTACAATTCAGGTGCTCCGTTTGAGCGAATAGCGATGGATATAGCAGGCCCTTTTCCTGTTAGTGAGGCTGGAAACCGTTACGTTCTAGTAGTAATCGACTATTTTAGCAAATGGCCAGAGGTATACGCAATACCAAACCAAGAAGCTAAAACTGTCGTAAACGCATTTGTGAACAACTGGGTGTGCCGCTATGGAGTTCCGTTTGAGCTACATTCTGATCGGGGAAGAAATTTTGAATCTGCGATATTCCAGGATATGTGCGAACTATACGGTATCCGAAAAACGAGGACTACGCCACTGCATCCACAATCTGACGGCATGGTGGAGAGATTTAACCGCTCGTTGGAGGAACACTTGAGAAAAGTGGTCAGTGCACACCAAAGGGACTGGGATGAGCACATACCAAAATTTCTGTTGACATACAGGTCAGCCGTTCATGACTCTACCTCCTGAACACCTGCAAAAATTATGTTTGGAACCGAGCTGAAACTGCCAGGTGATCTAGAATTCGGTATTAATCCCTCGATAATAGATGAGCACGAAGAAGACACTTAAAGGGGACAAAAAGATCTCGACGAAATTCATGAATTCGTTCGTGGCCGAATAGAAATGACCAGCGACAAGATGAAGGCCAGATATGACCGAGCAGCAAATTGTTAGGGTTTTAATGAGGGTCAGCAAGTTCTACTATATAACCCACAACGAAAAAAAGGACTGTCTCCTAAACTGCAAACTCATTGGGATGGGCCGTATAAGGTGATAAAAAGAATAAATGATGTCGTGTATAGAATACAGAAGTACAATTTCCCAAGATCAAAGATGAAAGTGGTTCATCTCGAGCGCATCGCTAAGTACGGAAAAAGTGAATTTGTGCCTGTTTGGGACGAACAGGCTTAAGCGGGCAGTAGTGTTACAGATTTATTTTTAAATAGCTTGATTTACATTATTATTTATTTTAGTTGCAGTAGTTTAAGTTACTGTAGTTTTATTTGTATTAGTTTATTTCGCTGGTTGTTCGAACATGATGTTTGTTATTATGTGTAGCATACTTTTAGGCACTTCTATTATTCGTGCCTATTACTTAACGTCTTAATTTAAATGTAACGGTTTTCGAATGTACTAGAATGTACATACGAGAACTTTGTCGAATGTTACCGAATACCACTATGTTACTATAAATAGCTGAACAACACAGCTAACATGATCAGTATTACAATAGAGCTTGTAAAGTGTGTATCAAAGTGTATAATCATAAGTGTAATAAGTAAAGTGATATAAAAACAATATCTGAGTGTATTTAAATAAATAAAGTGCTCTTAATTTTATAACAAATTTTAACTGTTTTTGATTGCAATAAAAGAACTCAAAGCTTATTTAAAGGAAATAATCCAACGTTTATAAAAGGTATAAACGTAACAATATTTTCTGCATAATTCAAATACGTCCCTCAAATTATGTAGCATATGTTCCTTAGAACAACCAACTACTACTAGGTCATCCATATACACGAATGCTTGTGCTGGAGTAAGACCTGAGAAAGCTAATGACATCATACGTTGGAAAGAATTAGGGGCTATTTTGATACAATACGGGAATCTTTTAAATCTGAACGATCCCTTATCTGTGGAAAAGGATGTAATATCTCTAGATTCTTCTTCGAGTTCTATTTGATGAAAACCTGACATCAGGTCAAGAGAATAATTTAGCTCTACCTTATTCATCAAGAATATCCTCTATTCGAGGTAACGGGAATATATCAGCTACTAAATTTTTGTTTACTGCTCTGTAGTCTACTACCAATCTCCATCTTTTTTGTGTGGTACCGGGTAAAGTCTTTTCTGGTACTAAGAGTATTGGGCTATTGTGATCTGAAATTGATCGTTCAACAATACCGTCTTTAATTAACTTATCAACCTGATTGTTTACTTCCTGTTTCTGGGAATGGGGAATTCTATAATTTTTGATGTTTATAAAAGTTGTTGACCGATATACTTTCGGATTCTAAGGCAAAGATATCTATAAATTCTTCGCATAGGGATTCAAAATCTGTTACAACAAATGGTGGAAAGTTCCTCGAAAGGCTGTCCAATTTTTCTTTGGAGTTGGCAGGCATAATATTTTGTAATTTTGTAACCTTTAAGGGTTTCTGTAACAAGTTTAATATCTTCAATTACACTGTGGAATATTTTTGGGATTATTGTCTAAGGGTGAGAAATTCTAAGTCAGGGTGATGGTACTAGGTCAGTATAGTAAAACCCTCAAAGGGTTTGGCGTTCGTATGTGTCAGTTTTTTTTATGACATTTTAATTTTTTTCCTTATCTTGATGTTTTTTTGCTTAGTTGTAACATTTTGGCAAAAACGTAGTTTAACATAACTCTAGAACCACTTGTCCGATTTTGATGAAACAAATTTAAAACAATTAAGAATTACAATTTCTTTAATCCGTTCATATAATGTTTTTCTTTATAATCAACAGTTTTGCCGGTAAAAATAAATTTGTGGAGAAAAAAAAATATTTAAATTTTTAGGCAAAAATATATTTTTTTTCTCCACAAATTTATTTTTACCTTCAAAACTGTTGATTATAAAGAAAAACGTAATATGAAGGGATTAAAGAAATTGTAATTCTTAATTGTTTTAAATTTGTTTCATCAAAATCGGACAAGTGGTTCTCGAGTTATGTTAAACTACGTTTTTGCCAAAATGTTACAACTAAGCGAAAAAACATCAAGATAAGGGAAAAATTTAAAATGTCATAAAAAAAAACTGACACATACGAACGCCAAACCCTTTGAGGGTTTTACTATACTGACCTAGTACCATCACCCTGACTTGGAATTTGTCACCCCCCAAATTGGCTGTTGTACTTTGTAATATATAACATACGTATCTACATATATATAAAAAGAATCTTTATGCTAATTTAGACATGCCGCCACTCCTTGCAAGATGCAATTTATGCGGTGGAGGAGCACAGCACTGCAGCTAACTACCTTATAGCCTCTGACAGAACCTTTTGATTGGGCTGAGGGGATGATTGTGGACTTTATTTGGTTTCTTTACTTGTCTCTTAGGTAAAGCATGGCTCCCTTTTCCAATACGATCGCGGACAGGGCGACGTAAAGATGGTATACGTTTACGTTAGCTAGGATGCAACAATGTGTGATGTAGGGATCCACATCGTAAACAGGTATCTGGGCTATCACAATTTTTAAGTGAGTGTGTTCGTGCCAGACAGTTAAGGCAATATTGGTTCCGAGGAACAACCTGGTTTCGCTTCACTATATCCATTGCGATAAATTGCTGGCAGAACCTTAGCGAATGATATCGGTAACATACCTGGCACTGATGTACTTCGGGATCACGAGGTTTTTGTTTTCGGGAGCTGTAAGAAAAAAGGAATTAATGAGAAAATCGATGCGACTGACGTGATAAAAGTAATGAAACTAGAAATAATTGTGATGTAGTGTAAAAAGATCAATAAATAGTTATTGGGAATTGTGAAATAAAGGATTTAGTCAGAATTATCTAAGTCATCATGAGAGCCGTTGTAGGGCAAGTAGCACAACTTGGTAATAGTTTGGGTTATCGTACCAATTGCCGTACGAACGCCAACTACTCTAATATGCCTTTATCGCAAATGGGAAAGTACTGATGGTAAATCCACAACAAATCTGATTGTGGTGCCATCCTCTAAAGTCAAATAGGTATTGAAGGAGTTTCATAATGGTTCAAGTGGTGGACATCTTGGTGTAACAAAAACCATAGAAAAGATAAAGCAACGTTTCTATTGGGTTGGATTCCAACAATCTGTAGCTGATTGGATAGCAAATTGCGCACAATGTATCGCCGCCAAGGGTCCAGTAAAAAGGAGTCGAGGAGCACCGTAGGAGCTACAGCAGTACAATTCAGGTGCTCCCTTTGAGCGGATAGCGATGGATATAGCAGGCCCTTTTCCCGTCAGTGAGGCTGGAAACCGTTACGTTTTAGTTGTAATCGACTATTTTAGCAAATGGCCAGAGGTATACGCAATACCAAACTAAGAAGCTAAAACTGTCATAAAAGCATTTGTGAACAATGCCGCTACGGAGTTCCGCTTGAGCTACATTCTGATCAGGGAAGAAATTTTGAATCTGCGATATTCCAGGAAATGTGCGAACTATACGGTATCCGAAAAACGAGGACTACGCCACTGCATCCACAATCTGACGGCATGGTCGAGAGATTTAACCGCACGTTAGAGGAACACTTGAGAAAAGTGGTCAGTGCACACCAAAGGGTAGTCCCTTTGGATGAGCACATACCAAAATTTCTGTTGGCATACAGGTTAGCCGTTCATGACTCTACCTCCTGAACACCTGCAAAAATTATGTTTGGAACCGAGCTGAAACTGCCAGGTGATCTAGAATTCGGTATTAATCCCTCGACAATAGATGAGCACGAAGAAGACACTTCAAGGGGACAAAAAGATCTCGGCGAAATTCATGAATTCGTTCGTGGACGAATAAAAATGTCCAGCGACAAGATGAAGGCCAGATATGACCGAGCAGCAAATTCTGAGGGTTTTAATGAGGGTCAGCAAGTTCTACTATATAACCCACAACGAAAAAAAGGACTGTCTCCTAAACTGCAAACTCATTGGGATGGGATGATAAATGATGTCGTGTATAGAATACAGAAGTACAATATCCCAAGATCAAAGATGAAAGTGGTTCATCTCGAGCGCATCGCTAAGTACGGAAAAAGTGAATTTGTGCCTGTTTGGGACGAACAGGCTTAAGCGGGCGGTAGTGTTACAGATTTATTTTTAAATAGCTTGATTTACATTATAATTTATTTTAGTAGTAGTAGTTTAAGTTACTGTAGTTTTATTTGTATTAGTTTATTTCGCTGGTTGTTCGAACATGATGTTTGTTATTATGTGTAGCATACTTTTAGGCACTTATATTATTCGTGCCTATTACTTAACGTCTTAATTTAAATGTAACGGTTTTCGAATGTACTAGAATTTACATACGAGAACTTTGTCGAATGTTACCGAATACCACTATGTTACTATAAACAGCTGAACAACACAGCTAACATGATCAGTATTACAATAGAGCTTGTAAAGTGTGTATCAAAGTGTATAATCATAAGTGTAATAAGTAAAGTGATATAAAAACAATATCTTAGTGTATTTAAATAAATAAAGTGCTCTTAATTTTATAACAAATTTTAACTGTTTTTGATTGCAATAAAAGAACTCAAAGTTTATATAAAGGAAATAATCCAACGTTTATAAAAGGTATAAACGTAACAATATTTTCAGCATAATTCAAATACGTCCCTCAAATTATGTAGCATATGTTCCTTAGAACAACCAACTACTACTAGGTCATCCATATACACGAATGCTTGTGCTGGAGTAAGACCTGAGAAAGCTAATGACATCATACGTTGGAAAGAATTAGGGGCTATTTTGATACAATACGGGAATCTTTTAAATCTGAACGATCCCTTATCTGTGGAAAAGGATGTAATATCTCTAGATTCTTCTTCGAGTTCTATTTGATGAAAACCTGACATCAGGTCAAGAGAATAATTTAGCTCTACGTTATTCATCAAGAATATCCTCTATTCGAGGTAACGGGAATATATCAGCTACTAAATTTTTGTTTACTGCTCTGTAGTCTACTACCAATCTCCATCTCTTTTGTGTGGTACCGGGTAAAGTCTTTTCTGGTACTAAGACTATTGGGCTATTGTGATCTGAAATTGATGGTTCAACAACACCGTCTTTAATTAACTTATCAACCTGATTGTTTACTTCCTGTTTCTGGAAATGGGGAATTCTATAATTTTTGATGTTTATAAAAGTTGTTGACCGATATACTTTCGGATTCTAAGGCAAAGATATCTATAAATTCTTTGCATAGGGATTTAAAATCTGTTTCAACAAATGGTGGAAAGTTTCTCGAAAGTCTGTCTAATTTTTCTTTGGAGTTGGCAGGCATAATATTTTGTCTGGCAATTTTGTAACCTTTAAGGGTTTCTGTAACAAGTTTAATATCTTCAATTACACTGTGGAATATTTTTGGGATTATTGTCTGGGGGTGAGAAATTCCAAGTCAGGGTGATGGTACTAGGTCAGTATAGTAAAACCCTCAAAGGGTTTGGCGTTCGTATGTGTCGTTTTTTTTTATGACATTTTAAATTTTTTCCTTATCTTGATGTTTTTTTGCTTAGTTGTAACATTTTGGCAAAAACGTAGTTTAACATAACTCGAGAACCACTTTTCCGATTTTGATGAAACAAATTTAGAAAAATTAAGAATTTTAATTTCTTTAATCCGTTCATTTAATGTTTTTCTTTATAATCAACAGTTTTGCCGGAAAAATAAATTTGTGGAAAAATGCACGCGTTTCTCATTTATTTACAATTAGGTAAATGTATGAATTTAAAAAATTTGCTCCAGATATGCACAACATTATTCACAAGCCGAACTCTCTCATATTTTTCTACTGTACTAAAAGAGAAATATTGATGTGGCAACACTGGTTCTGTAATGTTCACATAAAACATGCATTGTCATTATACTTCTTCTCTTTCTCACACTGGTTCTGTGATTTTTGTCATTCAACAAGTGCCGACGAACGCGATCAGTAAAAGTGATTTTTCTCCAGTTTTTTAAAAGTGAACAAAAGAGAACAGAATATGGAACTGTGCAAGCCAGATATAAATAGCTTTTGCTACTGCTGTGGTCAATATGTCTCAACACATAAAAAAAGGGGAAATTTCAGTACTGATTTTGTTTAAACATACGAGATGTACTTCAACCAAAATGTTATAGTGAACGAAAATTGGGGTAGTGTGTAAAAGCTGCTACAACCGTCTAATGGATTGGAAAAATAGAAGACGTGAAAGTATGCCATTCGGTATCCCAATGACTTGGACTAATCCTGGCGAAGGTCACAATCCATTGAATTGCTATGCATGTGCGAATAAAGGAGCCGCAAAAAGGATAAGAAAATCGTATAATTACGTTGGTGTTGCAAGTGCCGCAACACCATTGCCTCATTCGGACCACATTCCTGTGCCAAAAGCTTCTAGCCCAGATATTTTCTCTTCTACGACTGCTCCGACATATCATGCACGTGATGATCCCCCATATGAGCCATCAGTATCCAATGAGCCAATTTTAATAAATCAAAATAAGCTTGATTCAATTGTTGCCAAGTTGGAATTAACACAGCATAAATCGGAAGAGCTGGCTTCCATTTTGAAATCAAACTATTTGTTGGCGCCCGGTGTGAAAGTCCCAGCTTATCGAAGTCGTCAGGCAACACTCCAAAGTTTATTCCTTGTGAATGATAAAAAACTTCTGCATATTGCCCGGATGTAGGAAAATTGATGGACGCAATGGAAATAAAATATAAAGCTGGACTGACTGGAGATTATTATTGACAGTTCAAAACTCAGCTTGAAGGCGGTTTTACTGCATAAGACCAATAAAAAACCTTCAGTTGCAATCGCCTATAGTACAGAAAAGAAAGAAACATATGATTCACTGGAAAATATTTTAAAAATGGTTAACTACGCCAAACATATGTGGCGCATATGCTGCGATTTAAAAGTTATAGCAATGCTTTGCGGTCTTCAAAGCGGCTATATAATATATATGTGCTTTTTGTGCTTGGGACACACGATTTTCCGGTGACCAATATGCATGCCACGGATGGAAACTCAGAGAGCACAGCAGGTTACAAACGACCAATATTATTCGTGAGCCTCTAGTGCCGAAGGAGAACATATTGCTGCCTCCACTACATATTAAACTTGGAATTGTTAAAAATTTTATCAAAACTGTCGCCAAAAGAGATGAAGTTTTCTTGTGTTTGAGACTCAGCGATAGTAAAATTAAAGAAAATAAGTTATAATATCACATTCATTTCCCATGATTTCCCATCCTACCAAATTAATTTTTTCCAATCAGGCGTACTAAATGGTCCAGATATACGAAAGCTGATTAAAAGTGACGTATTCAACAATATCTTGATTGACGCTGAATTGAATGCATGGCAGGCAATCAAAGAAGTAATAGAAGGCTTGTTGGGAAAGCATCGTTCTAACAACTACGATGTTTCTGTCGCAAGGATGTTAAGAGCATTCTCGGAAATTGGTATCCACATGTCCTTGAAAATCCATTATTTACATCATCATCTGGACTACTTCAGCAAACAATTGGCTACCGAATCTGACGAACAAGGTTAACGCTATCATCAAGTTGCTATGCCATTTGAAATGAGGTAATACTGATTTTTTATTTTTTCAAACTCATTTTAATAAAACAAAAACTTACAGATATAGAGGCAAAAAGTCGCCGAGTGCAATAATTGCGGAAATTTGCTGGTGGAGTAAGCTTGTGTGGCAAGACAAGGATGATCTTGATGATAAAGAATTTTCAGGAGATGCAGAAGGGCCAACAGTGGAGTCACACATTGACATTATGTGTGGTTCAGAAACTGATGATAGCGATTAATGCGATGCCACTAGTCCCGAACAACCACCATCGAAAAAGTCTAGGCAATATTTATTAAAATAAATTAAAGAAAAATAAAAAAGAAAAATTAATAATTATAAAAATGTTTACTTAATTTTTTTAGTAGTTTATGGCCAGAAGTCTGGAGTTATTGGGGAAAATTTATAAAAAAGGCGATAAATGACACTTTTTTGAAAAAAAAACAAATATCAATATTCTTGTCAAAATGGGATACCTTCACTTAATTGTAAATAAAAGCAGAACGCGTTAATCGATTCTATGATCTATGTCGCATTTTGTTTTTAGGTTATGTGACTTTACATGAAATTAATAACACTTGATCCTTTTTCCATTTTCGATTTTTTATGAATTTAAAAAAAAAATATTTAAATTTTTAGGCAAAAATATATTTTTTTTCTCCACAAATTTATTTTTACCATCAAAACTGTTGATTATAAAGAAAAACATTATATGAACGGATTAAAGAAATTGTAATTCTTAATTGTTTTAAATTTGTTTCATCAAAATCGGACAAGTGGTTCTCGAGTTATGTTACAACTAAGCGAAAAAACATCAAGATAAGGAAAAAATTTAAAATGTCATAAAAAAAACTGACACATACGAACGCCAAACCCTTTGAGGGTTTTACTATACTGACCTAGTACCATCACCCTGACTTGGAATTTGTCACCCCCCAGATTGGCTGTTGTACTGTGTAATATATAACATACGTATCTACATATATATAAAAAGAATTTTTATGCTAATTTAGACATGCCGCCACTCCTTGCAAGATGCAATTTATGCGGTGGAGGAGCACAGCACTGCAGCTAACGACCTTATAGCCTCTGACAGAACCTTTTGATTGGGCTGAGGGGATGATTGTGGACTTTATTTGGTTTCTTTACTTGTCTCTTAGGTAAAGCATGGCTCCCTTTTCCAATACGATTGCGGACAGGGCGACGTAAAGATGGTATACGTTTACGTTGGCTAGGATGCAACAATGTGTGATGTAGGGATCCACATCGCAAACAGGTATCTGGGCTGTCACAATTTTTAAGCGAGTGTGTTCGTGCCAGACAGTTAAGGCAATATTGGTTCCGACGAACAACCTGGTTTCGCTTCACTATATCCATTGCGAGAATTTGCTGGCAGAACCTTAGCGAATGATATCGGTAACACACCTGGCACTGATGTACTTCGGGATCACGAGGTTTTTGTTTTCGGGAGCTGTAAGAAAAGAGGAATTAATAAGCAAATCGATGCGACTGACGTGATAGAAGTAATGAAACTAGAAATAATTGTGATGTAGTGTAAAAAGATCAATAAATAGTTATTGGGAATTGTGAAATAAAGGATTTAGTCAGAATTATCTAAGTCATCATGAGAGCCGTTGTAAGGCAAGTAGCACAACTTGGTAATAGTTTGGGTGATCGTACCAATTGCCGTACGAACGGCAACTACTCTAATATGACCATCCGAGCCGGTGTGAACTGCCTCAACTCTTCCCAGACGCCATTCACTCGGCGGCAAAAGATCATCGATTACTACCACAAAA
This sequence comes from Phyto melanocephala, assembly GCA_941918925.1. Classification (NCBI taxonomy): domain Eukaryota; kingdom Metazoa; phylum Arthropoda; class Insecta; order Diptera; family Rhinophoridae; genus Phyto; species Phyto melanocephala. The sequence continues at coordinate 40,039,046 of OW799234.1, read as the reverse complement.
TCTCCAATGTTTAGATTAGTGGTTGTGTATTTCCATTTATATCTTTTGTGGAGTGACTTAAGATACTCGTCTTTCCAGCGAATGGCGAATTGATGGTGGATAGCCTTAAGCCTTTCCCATCGGGATGAAAGCGACATGTTCTCACACGATGGTTCAGGGAGTGCCAGTAATGGCCCACCACGCAGGAAGTGTCCCGGCGGTAATGCGGTCAAGTCATCAAAGTCTTCAGAGATTGGAGAAATCGGTCGAGAATTAAGTACGGCTTCAATTCGAGCTAGAACGGTAAGAAACTCTTCAAAAGTAAAGCGTTGGGCTCCCGCGATTCGTTTTAAATGAAATCAAAACTTTTTACGGCCGCCTTCCACAATCCCCCCATATGAGGAGCATGGGGCATGAGGACCATTCGAATCCATGGGTAACATATTTTCCAGCGATATCTGTTAAAACGGTTTTGAGAAAGGTTAGAAATTCTTTGCGAGTTATTCGACTTGCTCCAACAAAATTTTGATCGTTATCAGAAACGATTTTATGAGGGAGTCCGCGTCTTCCTATAAACCTTGCAAAGGTTGCGCGAAAGGCAGCAGTCAAAAGGTCAGAACAAGCTTCTAAGTGTATTGCTTTAGTTGCAAAGCCGACGAATACACAGGCATAACCTTTTAGAATGGGTGCGTTTCGGAGTGAAGAACTTTTCAACTCAAAGGGTCCTGCAAAGTCGATACCAACAGTGTGGAATGGTGCGGAAAGTGTGCAGCGCTTAGAAGGTAAAGCTGCCATAATCTGAGCACATGATTTCCGTTTGTGTATTATGCAGGTTTTACAGTATCGAATTACTTTCTTAGCACGAAGCTTGAGACGTAGGATATAAAACTCAGTTTGAATCATTCGACACATGAGATTACATTCTCCGTGAGCTAGGAATTCATGCAGATGTGTCAAAAATAATTCACAAAATTGGGAATTAAGTGGTAGAATGATTGGAAATCGTTCGTTGTATGATAAGAGGGAGTTGGCTAATCTACCGTTTACACGCAAGATGCCCTTGGAATCGAGAAAGGGATTAAGCATTTTAAGCGAGCTATTTTTTTGGAAGTTTATGGGATTTGGAAAGAGCAGCATATCCGGTTTAATAGTGTTGCTTCTGAGCTAGTATGAGTAAATGAGTTTTTACGGAAACAATTTCTTCTTGGCTCAGTTGAGTACTTTGATAATGTAATGGAAATGTTGGATGGCAAAGGAACATTTGAAACGACGAATATAGCGAAAAATATATGAGAGGACTCTTAAAGCTCTAGTGTAAGAGGAGGAATTTCCCAGAAGGTTCGAGGATTATAAAGTAGATTGTAAAATGGTGATAAGTGTATCTGGCGCACATCCCTCTATGCTTGGTGTTAGAACGCGTTCATTTAGGCTCATCAAAGTCATTTTCGGCCATTCAGAACCTGGATCAACAAGCCAGGAAGGCCCATTCCACCATTCACGAGTTATGGCTAATTCTTGAAGTTTTCAACCTCGGTACCAGCAGGGTTGAATTGTGTGGGAATGTATCGCCATTTAGCTGTAGGAAGAAGTTGATGAATTTGAGCTACGCGGTTAGAAATGTAAATTTCTTTCCATGTAGCCGGTGGTTTTGCTAACCATCCAAGAAATATAGAGAAATCGCACCAAAGAATTATAGGGAAGTTTCGTAATTCCAGAGACGATATCGTATATTGGACAAGCTTTGCCAACAAAACAGCTCCAGAGAGTTCTAATCGAGGCAATGTCGTAGGAGTTAGTGGTGCTACTTTACTTTTGGCAACCAATAAATTGGAGAACGTTTGAGACATTGTTTCTACTCTAATATAAACTGCTGCACAATATGCTAATTTTGAGGCATAACAAAATCCATGAATCTGAATTTTGTCAATGGGAGTAAATTGAATCCAACGAGGGATTTGGATTCGTTGTATATTTGGTAAAGTAGTTATGATCTCGGTCCAGATTCGGAGAGAATCTGCGCTTATTGAATCATCCCAATTAATGCGTTCAAGCCAAAGCTGCTGTATAAGAATTTTACCTCTGATAATAAATGATAATGATAAGCCAAAGCTGTTGTATAAGAGTTTTACCTCTGATAATAACGGGAGAGATCCAGCTTGCTGGATCAAATAATTTCGCTACGGAAGAGAGAACTTGGCGTTTAGTAACAGTGCTTGTTACTGTGATTGGCTCAAACGAATACGTAAAGGAATCAGTTAGTGCATTCCAACGAATACCGAGAGTCTTCGCTGCACTAGAGTCATGATATTTGAGGAAGTTGGAATCATATAGATATTCTTTGGGAAAAGAATTTAGCAGACGGGAGTTATTGGAGCAAATCTTTTTTAGTAGGAACCCTGATTCGAGACTTTTGATCAGTTCGTTTTGAGATTGTAGAGCATTTTCCTGATAAAATGTCATCTACATAGGTCTCTTTGCGAAGTATATCAGATGCTTTTGGGAATTGATTTTGATTATCAGCAGCTAACTGCCATAAAGTTCTTATGGCCAGATAGGGTTCGCAGTTTATTTCGAACGTAACTGTTTTCAACTGATAATCTTTGATAGCCTAGGAGAAGCCGTTGTGAATGCGATATACTCGATATTATGCCTTGAATTGAGTTTTAAAATGTTATTTAATAAAAATACTACATATTGGAATTTGGTTATTTTTTCTCATTTGGTAACTTTTAAAGCGAATTTTGGTTGTAAAAATTTTTTGGTTGTGGCAGCACTGTTCACGATAGCTTGATAGCTTTTTATTTGGTTGTACAAATTTTAATATCATTAAATTTTAATGAAAAAGAAAAGAAAAAGTTCGAATAAAATATTATTATATAATTTTATTAAATTTTAATGAAAAAGAAAAGAAAAAGTTCGAATAATATATTATCATATAATTTTAATTTCATTCTGTAGTATTCGTGGTTAATTTAATAAATATTTATCCAAATCATACACGATATTTTTTATGTTGTTGAATATTAAATGTTGGCAAATTTTAATGTAAATATTCTTGTAATTAATTTTGGAAAAATGCTTTGAAGTTTAGGGAAAAGAGGTGATTTCATATATATATATATATATTTTCTTTTTTCTTTTTTTTAAATTAAACCCTTATTGCTGCATATAATTAAATTAAGTTTCAGTTTTTCCTTTAATAATAATTTTGTATATGAAATGTTAAATGTGTAGTGTACCTAGTTTTCCATCTCTGATTTATAAAAACATAAATAATACTCACATAAAAAGTAGGTTTGATACCAAAAAAATTTATTTTCTCAACAAAGGTTTGTATGTTTGTATCTCAACAAAGGTTTGTATGTATGTGTACGTAAGTCGAAGGTCACACACGACGATTTTAATTGCCAAACTTTTTCCATATTTTCTTTTGAACTTGCTTTTATGTTCACACACGACGATTCCTTTGGCGATTTGTCTGCTTTGTTTAGCTTTTATTTTCTTACAAATTGTCATTTGTGCCCAGCGTTGCCATAATTATGATTTTGTCATATTTTTAAGGATTTTTTTTGCTAAAATATGATATATGATTTTTTTCCCCCAATATAATAATTTTTATTTTTAGAAATTATATTTTTTTTGTTTTAGTTGTAGATACGAAACATAATTTTTCTACAATTCTTATCAACAATCAAATTTTAAACCAATAAAGTTTTATATCAGCTTGTCACAGGTCTATTAAAAACAGGTCGAACTCTATCTGTGTTTTTAAAGTATATTCTCAACATAATAAACAAAGTTAACATAATTTTTGAAACCACATCCTCTCAAATACAAACGGCTATATGCATAAAAAGTAGTTATTTTATGGTTATAGTGTACAATAGTTATTGAACGCTTTTTGTGTTATAAACCACTAATAACAATTTGTATTTATAAACGTACAATAAACCTTTTATAGTTATTAAATGTTTGTAGTGATTTTATTAGTATGTATGGTAACGCTTTTTATATTTAGTTGTCATTTTATTGTTAGTGGTGCTTATAACTACTATAAGATTTACCCGGGTATCAAGCAAAGGTAACATTTTTTATAAAATTAAAGCACAAAAACAACATCAAAAAAATCAAAAGTATATAACTTTGGTATATGAAAAATTTTGAGCAAAAATTATAATACAAATATTAATTATTTACCTATTTTGTTAATAACAATAAAAAAAGTATTCGGGTTAAAAGTTTGTTTACGTTTTTCTTACATCACTATTAAAATTTTTTAATTTAATTTAATTTAAAATATGTTGAATTTATTATTTTCTTTTGTATAAATTGCACTTATCTATATGTCGAAATGTGTTAATCTAATCAATTTTAATATTTCAATTACTTTTTTTTAATTTTTTTACAAAATTTCCTTACAAAATTTTTTTAACGCCAATTATGCATGAAATGTCGCCTTATTTTTGGTTTAAAGAAGGGTAAATCAAACAATAAAATTTTTGATTTTATAAATGGTTTATAAAAGGTTTATAAGTCTATTAATGGTTTATGAATGCAACAATAGTGAATTATGCCTAAAAACGACTTATAAGCCTGTTATAAGTTTTTATACATATGGCCGAAAGAATTTATGATGAAGTGTCTTTATCTTAAAATTTTAGATAATTTTATAAAACCAAACTACGTTAACATCAATTTAATTAATGAACTTGATTTTTTAATTGTTTCATTTACAAAACGAAGACAATGATTTGGGCGTGTTTGTAAAACAAAAAAATTTCCAATGTTAAACTTGGAGAAAATGAAAAAAAAATTTGTTGAAAATTGTACTTCATTTTTTTTCATTGAGTTGTGTAAGCAAACGATTTGATTTTAACCATAATTATATTAAAAAAACTTTTTTTTTATTATTTTGTCTTGACCCTATAAAAATAATTAATAGAAAAGTAGCTTCTTTAACAGGTTTAATAAAAAACTTTTCAAATTTATTCAATTGATGAGAATGAACTTAGAAGACGAGTTTAGAGAACTACGTCTTCTCCACTTTGACGAACACTTTACAACTTTAGATGATGTAAGTTGTGAAGAATTTTGGTCAGAAGACTCAAAAATAACTCGAGCTGACAAAATCTTAGCTTTTCCGACCCTTTAAAAATTTGTTAAAACCCTAATATGTCTTCCTATTTCTTCTGCAAATGTTAAACGAATATTTTAAGTTTTAAATTTAAATAAAAAAAAATATAGTAATAGATTACATAACAGCACTCTTAAGGGTATATTATATTCAAAAGAATACTTAAAGTTAAACGATTGTTCATGCAATAATTAAAAATATATTAAGGTATAAATACAAATATGAAACCTATTCTGTATAATAATAATGATGATTCCTAAAATACTTTAATTCACATGTATTGTTAAATGTTTGATTGTTTTTTATTTTAAAACATTAAAGTTTTTTATGTTTCTACATTTCGAATGATAGATATGCAATTTGAATATATTAATATACTACAGAGGATCTGTCAATTTGATTTTATTCACAAGCTGCTATATGAATATGTATATTTATTTTAATATCAATTTAATATATTTTTTGCTTTAAATAACTTATCTAATAAGAAAACAGTTTTTAATTAAATTTTTATTGTTTTTTTTTTGCGATTGTAATAAAATGTTTGAACTTAAATAATTTGATGATTTTCTTCTTCAAAATATGATTTTTTTGCCCTAAGTGATGATTTTCTCTCCAAAGCTTCTGGCAACGCTGCTTTAGCCGTAAATAGCAATAAGAAAAATAAAAACATGCATAACATTATATAATTGATTTTTATTAACGCTTTTAATTAAAATATTTTTACTAAAACATTTTCTTTGTGTTTTTTCATTTTTAAATATTTTAAACGTTTAATTTGTGACGTTTTTAACTCAAATTTTAAATTACTAACACACCAAGAAGCGAAACACCGAATGAAAAGAAATGTCAAATATTCAAGAAAAAAAAATTGCTTCAAATAGCCGAGTACCGGCGATTATTTTTCCCTTCGTTTTCTCCTCAGCTAAAACGGTAAAAACATCTATAAACTCAAGAATTGCCCAACTATAATCGTCGTGTGTGACCATAGACTAAGTGAACAGGTTTTGTAAATGTTTGATCACTTAAACTCTCTTACTAAGTTTGACTTCTGCACTTTATTCTCTTTTGTTATACCCTTCACACAAAAGGGTATATATAGGTTTGTCATTCCGTGTGAAATTTCTACAATTTTCATTTCCGACCCCATAAAGTATATATTTTCTGAAAGCTTATGAATAGGGGAGTCGATTAAGCTCTGTCCGTGTGTATGTTGAAATCAACTTTTTGAAGCCCCCCGACATCGCTTGGACTCGGGTGAGGTATTAAAATATCAGAAATATTCAGGAGTAGATCGGTACATAAACAACTGAGATATGAGCAAAAACCCACGACCACCTCGATTTTTTTCACAAAAACAACACTACAACAACAACATACATACATACAAACGTGTAAACTGGTTAGAGAAAATGTGGCATCGAATCCCAGCTGAGCCAAAAAAAAAAATTTTTATTTTTTAATTTTTTATTTAATTTTTTTTTATTTTTGATTTAATAAATTATTTATATTTTTATTTTCTTTTTTAATTTGTTTTTTTGTTTTATATTTATTAAATATATTTCAATTATTTTTTTATTAAATTTTTTTTTTTAATTTTTTTTTTGAAATTTTTTTTTTATTATTTTTTTTTTCTTTAACATACATACGTAAAGTTATAATTTTAAAATAGGTTGTTTTTATATATGTATGTTTTTTATATGTATGTACGTATTTCATATGGGATGAATGGTGATACAAACTATTGTTATTGCATGACTACACGTTGTGAAGGGTATATAAGATTCGGCACGGCCGAATATATTCGCTCTTACTTGTTTTTATTAATGTGTGTTCAAACACTTGCAAATTTTTCAATAGGTATGCAAAACGTTACACCAGACACTTTTTTCTCTTAATTTTGCTTCTTATTTTCTTTTCTTTTTGTTTTCGTTTTATACAAAAGTAAATTTTGGGACCGTATAGAAAAAAAAGTAACGGTATAATTTTCTCTATACCAACGTTTAAAATGAATATTAATGATTTATTTATTTTTCTTAAGTTGTTGTTGTTTTTGCACTTAAATTATTTTTGAAATTTAATCAGGAAAACTTTTCTATTTTACGAATGAACTATGTATGTTTTTTGTTGTTTTATTATACACTTTTTGGCACTTTTACATACATACGAATATGATTAATGTTGTGTTGTTAGGGATATGTACATATACTTTTATGATATTTTTTACGATTTTAATGTATGTAACTATATACATATGTATGTACTCACTTTGACATATTTTTTATATATTTTCTACTTGCTGTTTTGCCGACGGTGTTTTGCTAATTATTTTAACCTTTGCTTTGCGGTGATTTTTTCCAACTGCTGAATTTCTTGTATGTTGTGTTAAACTGTGGTGTTGATGAGCACTGTTGCCAACTTTTTCCCAAAGAATATCGCTAAAACAAGTAGAAAAATAGCTAGAAAATAGCTAAAAATTGAAAATTATCAAAATTTTAGCGATAAATCTGTAACTATTTGTTTTTTTTTAAATTCTGTCATAAATTTAACAAAAAATAGCCAAGTTTTCGTCAATTTTTTTATTGCGCGGAAAATTTTGCGTTTTATCGCTAAATTTTTCTTAAATAATGACAGAAGGAAAAAAAGAAAAGTACATTAATTTTTATAACGAAGGCAGCTTTTATTAATTACATTTTAATACATAATTTACATATGTATGAAGGTATGTTTTTACATGTTTTATGTTTTTTTATTCAAGAAATATATGTACGTACACATGTTAAAATTCAAAATAATAATGTTTATCAAGTATTACTAATTACGTTATATTTATAATATGCATACTAAAAACATTTTGAGATTTATTCACTAAAAGTCTAAAGCCAATACTCTATATTCTCGCTTTCACATGTAAAATTGTAATTTAGTTTCTTTAATGTTGACTTAAATATATCGTAATTGAAGCTGTCGCATCGGCCACTTCAGCCAAGCTTAGAAATGTTAACACAATTTGTTGTTCTTCGGCACTGAAAATAATTATTAAAATACCTATATCAAAAAGAATATTTATTTTAAATTTATGTACCACTTGATGACACCAACATCTATTGATTTATTTCCTAATACACTATATCTAGAACCTGATACATCGTTTCTAACTTCCATTAAGAGATGGGTCACTAAAACATTTTTATTTATCGCTAAGCATTTGGTTCTATGTATACGGTTTTCAATCGTTCCTTCGAAATCTGTTTTACATAAATCATAAATCAGGTAATCAATTAAATTGATTGCCGTATGTTGAGATATAAATGAAGCCTTCTTTTAATTTAAATTTTTTCCACCCCCTCACCGATGCAGATGACTTGTGTTTGTACAATTTTGCAGTCAGGGAGCACCTGCATCAATATCCTTTTGTATCGTCTTTTTAATCTTGCATTACCCAGGACTTAAACTTTTAATGGCTTAACCATGCACAATGTTTTGATTTTATTAGTTTTTTTTTGCAATAGAAATATTTATTCCAAGCAATTTTTAAATAGTTTTTTTTGTATAATTCACAAACTCAGAACTCAAATTATTCGAGCTATAAACTTTGCAATATAAAATTGGTTTTTGAATTTTAATGTACGTGGTTTTTGGCTTTCAGATGCCATAATCTGTATTAAAAAGTGTATTGAAAATCGCATTCGCCTTACAAATGAATTGGTAGCTACTCTTTAAGAATGTATACAACAAATGTATTTAAAACACGTTAAAAACAAAAATCGCTAGATTTCCCGCTAATAGCTAAATCATATTTTTTCCCGCAAAAAATGTTTAAAAATCGCTAGATTTGACGAGAAAATAGCTGAAATGGCAACAGTGTTGATGAGATCTTTTGTGCTGTATATATGTATTAATTTGCAACTTCGTTTAAAGCTCTAAACACATAGACGACAGCAGACTTCACAACTTCACGATTCAAATGCTGCCAACTTCAAATGCTGCTCTGAAGTCAGCTTCATAATTATTTTGAAGACAGCAACAACATAATAATCAGCTGATGTGTATTTAAGCAATACAAATTTCAGGGATGCCGCATATATATTTAATAAAGAATAAAATTAAAGTTATTGATAAAAAAATGTAATAATATTACGAAAAACTATAAAAACACATACATTTATTTCTTTATTGTATTTTTGTAATTTTCTCTTATGTTTAATATCAAAAATAAGTTTTTGTTCTTTTTTTCCAATTTAATATATATAATGGCAACACTGTATTTGTTTCTTGCTGCCCGTCAAAATAGAAAAAGCCTAAGTTGGCAGCAGCAGCAGCAAATGCTGTTGTGAAGTCGTGCTGCTGTGCTGCCGTCAAAATAATCGTTTTCATTTAAACACATGGATTTTATTTTTGACATATTGCTGCTTGCTGTCTGCTGTCGTCTATGTGTTTAGAGCATTAGGTGACCAGTTTGACGTCGGAGAAGGACCATGAATAGAATAGCGTTGAGTTGTGGTGTTAATTCTATCTAAATAAAAGATTGTATTTCTTTTATGAATTTATAATTTCTCAACAGTAAGAAATTATAAATTATTACGAGGTAAAGAAAAAAGGGAAAAGAGAGGTTAAATTTTGTATGCACAGTATTTATTGACAATAAGGGATGCTCGCCGTTTGAGTTATAAAATGTAAATAAGTAAATGTTTTATATTCCACTGCCTTGTAGGCTTAATTAGTACATTAGTTTTAACATACTTCATTACTAATAATAACACTGTGCAAAATATTTACAATTTTTTTCGTGACAAGCTGGGTACCTGGCGTTTTAACATAATTCGGGTACGCTGAATTCAGTGGTGCCTGCGGTTTTTGAAGATTGGCTCTGGTTTTTGAGATATACAGTTATTTCGAAAATGGAGGAGGTTGCACAACATATGTTCGCGTAACTCAAAAACGCTTTAGCTTATTGAAAAAAGTTAAAAAACCGAAATTCCGCAATGAAATTTCCTTAAGGAAAAATTAAACTTCTTTCTTATTTCCGCAGTCATTTTAGAAACATAATTTTTTTTGAAAAAAAAATTAACATTTTATCAAAATTTCGAAAGTTTTGTTTTTTAAAAATTCATAAAAAATCAAAAAATGCATCTAGGCTTCTAATTTTTTGCAGACATATAAAAAAACAAAGCTGACAACAAAACAAGCTTCTATTCACAAAAGTCGACAAATTTTAGAATTTAAGAGTTTCATAAAACGCAATATTTGTATGGGAGCCCCCCTAAGAAGTGAAGTTAGCGATTAAAAAATTCTTAGAATTAAGAAATAAAGACATAAATGCTTTCATCTTAGTATTTTATTGTGCTTACAAAACCACACAAATCGGTCTTTTATTGTGCAGTCAAAACCGCACTAATCGGTCTTGTAAAAAACTTAAATAACATATTCTATTGTTATACCTGGAACAGGTAGCAATATTATTCGTCCTGGTTTTTTTACAAAATATGGTCATGAAGGTCTCGACAGGTACTTTGATTAAAACAAATACAGTATAAATAAGAGTTCCTCAACCCCTTCACTGTCATATGGAAAGTGCTTGCGAAAGTGATTAGTGAAGTTAAAAGCCTTTGACAGTCTTGAATCCAATCAGTTATATTGAAATATCTAAGATGGAGGCATGTAAAAAGTTTAATTACTTTTGTTATGTGTGTGGGAAATATAAAAATATGCCAAGTCGCCGTAAAATCACTACTGAAACAAGTACTTAGTATGAATCATATTTTTCTTTGAGTGTTATATATGGTATAAATGTATCAACCGTCATGTATCACGGTTCCATGCAGTCACAATTAAATCATGCAATATCATCTGGATATAATGGTACGGCGTCTAAAATTATCTCCAAGACAGAGCATTCTCTTGACAAAAGAGTTAAAACGAGCTAATATTTTAGCACCAGGTGTACAAATATACGGGGCTATCAATCGCCATAGACGATTTACGACTTTTTTTAAATCTATTGAGGATAATTCTATCGCGTATTTTACTGACATCCGCGGCTTGGTTTTAACAATGCAAAATAAATATATAATCCTGGAGATTGGCGCTTATTTATTGATTCTTCCAAAAGTAGCTTAAAAGCAGTTTTGCTACATGTAACTAATTTAAAAAGTCCTATTCCGATAGCACTAAGCACAAATACTAAAGAGACATACGCATCAATGAAACAAATAATGCAGTTAATTAAATATAAAACCACAAGTGAAAAATATGCGCAGATTTAAAAGTGGTAGCACTTTTAAGAGGCATGCAATTGGGCTATACTAAAAATATGTGCTTCATGTGCTTATGGAATACGCGTTTCGATGGCGGCCAGTAAAATAAACGGGATTGGACTTTACGTGTGAAAGCAGATTGCATAGAAACAATGTTAAGGAATTACCACTTGTGCAGATGGAAAAGATTTTGCTTCCTCCACTCCACATCAAACTGGGTATTGTAAAAAATTTTATAAAAGCATTGAGCCCAGATGGTGTTGCTTTTACCGAATTGCACCGAATTTTCCACGATTAAGCGGCATTAAAGTAAAATAAGGTATGAACTCTAACTACTTTATTAAATTAGATTTATATTTCATATCATAATGTTTTTATTTTACAGGAACTCTTAATGGACCGGACATTCGTCGTCTTATGAAGGACCATGAATTGTAGGTTGCATTGAATGATATCGAGCTATTGGCGTGGAATAGTGTGAAATCAGTAATAGAAAATTTATTAGGAAATCATCGGTCTGAAAACTGGCGAATTTTAATCAAAAATATGCTAACCGCATTTAAAAACTTAAACGTTAGAATGCCATTGAAAATACATTTATTGCATTAACATGCCGAAAAATTTAATGAACAATCACCAGCCGAGTCTGATAAACATGGCGAGAGATTTCACCAAGTAACAGCCAGGCTCGGACACTGGTATAGTGGCAAACAACTTGATTCGCTATTAGGGGATATTTGTTGGAATCTGCAGGAGGAAGAAGAATAAATTTCTAAATAAAAACTTTAACTTTAGCTACTTAACAACAAAAACTTTTTAGTTTGGTTATTATAAAAAATTAAAAAATTTCATCTTTTCTGAAAAAATCAAAAGTTGTAGACAGACTTTAATCACTAATAGCTTATTTTGTTTGGAACTTTGTTTTTTATACGCGTAGAACTCTAGCCTTAAATTTTGCACCTGCAGCACCTGAGATACCCCTAGACGGGCCAAATCACTTTATTTTTCATTCCCATCATTTGTTTCTAAGGCCTAGGATTCACTCCTAGTGGGATAAAATATATTACCGACCTCCAATGTATTTTGTTCTTAACATTTTCTTAAATTATACTTTCCCTTTATCATCATCCCTTAGGGGGGTTGCGTCTTATGAAATTGTTAAATTAACTAAAATTTGTCGACTTTTGTGAATAGAATCAAAAGTTGCTAACATATTTTAAAGATTTATGGCCTGTTTTGTTAATAGCTTCGTTTTTATATGTCTGCAAAAAATTAGAAGCCTAGCTGCATTTTTTTAATTTTTAAAAAACAAAAATTTCGAAATTTTGATAAAAAAATTATTTAAAAAAAAAAAAAAAATATGTTTCTAAAACGACTGCGGATATTAGAAAGAAGTTTTAGTTTTCTTAAAAGAAATTTTATTGCGGAATTTCGGTTTTTTAAGTTTTTTAAATAAGCTAAAGCGTTTTTGAGTTACGCAAGCATATTTTGTGCAACCTCCTCCACTTTCGAAATAACGGTATATCTCGAAAACCAGAGCCAATCTTAAAAAACCGCACCACTGGATTCAGCGTACCCGAATTATGTTAAAACGCCAGGTGCCCGGCTTGTTTGTTTTTTCAACTAGCATAATGTAATTATTAAGTTTAACGTTAAATTTAATTCATGTGGGGTAAAAAAGGTAATTCGTGCAATAAAATTATAATAATCGGTTACCATTTAAATATATTAATTTCTAACGAATTAATAATATATATAACATACGTATCTACATATATATAAAAAGAATATTTATGCTAATTTAGACAAAATAAAACACAGATATTTAAAAAAAAAATCGTGAAACTTTATTATATCGTAAAGTAGACAGAATGAGGTTATGTATCGAACAATATATCGTGCAGTGGCCGCCGCGGCTTTGCTGGCACACACGCGATCTTTTAATGAAATTTTCAATGACCATTTTGCATAAATGCTGCGGTATTTCATTAATGCAGCGTCCAATTTCCTCTTTTAAAGCTTTAGTCGTCGTCGGCTTATTCGCGTAAACCATCGACTTCAAAAAACCCCAAAGAAAAAAATCTAAAGGTGTTAAATCACACGATCTAGGCGGCCAATTCTGGTCTCCAAAACCCGAAATAACACTACCGGGAAATGACTGATGCAGCAATTGAATTGTTTCTCTGGCTGTATGACATGTTGCGCCATCTTGTTGAAACCACATGCCCTCCACATTCATTTCTTCAATTCTAGGCAAGAAAAAACTGGTTATCATTTCACGATACCGAATACCATTGACTGTTTGCGCTTGACCTGCCTCATTTTCATAAAAAAAAGGTCCACTGATTCCTCCAGCCCAAAAACCACACCACACAGTGACACGTTGAGGATGCATTTGCTTCTCGTGAATCACTCGAGGATTTTCCTCACCCCAAATGAGACAATTCTGCCTATTGACGAAGCCATCAAGATGGAAATGGGATGATCGCAATTTGCGAATTGTAGCCGCAAAACTTTCACCATTTTGGTAAAAAAAAATTCACAATGAGAATGCGTTGTTCATTCATGTAGCGCTCCATTTTTACTAACTTCGTACCTTCTACTAGCAAACAATAACAATTGTTCAAATATCAAACAATGACACTTTGAATGGCGCCAAATTTAAAAATTGCGTTCTAGTTGGGACACCCGATATATGGGAGAGCCGAAGAGGCAAACATTTCAAAAATCTAAGGGTACAATTTTTACGTAGAAAGTGTTTTTTTTTTATTTCCCCTTCGAATGTATCAAGTTCCTTTGATCAGAACTTCAAAATTTTGACATAAAAAAATTGGTTATTTTCAGGTTGTTAAGCTACATTAAATTTTGTATTTATATATATGGTAGAGCCGAAGAGGCAAACATCTCAAAAATACTAGGGTAAAAATTTAAATTAAAAAGTAGTTTTATTGTATTGCCCCATCGTATCTATAAAGTATCTTACATCAGAACTTAAAAGTTTTGACATGAGAAAAATGGCTAATTTTCAGGCTGTTAAGCTACATGAAATATTTTAGTTATATAAATGGGAGAGCCGAAGAGGCAAACATCTCAAAAATCTTAGGGTACAATTTTAACTTAAAAAGTGTTTTTTTTTTGTATTTCCCCTTCGAATCTATCAAGTTTCTTTCATCAGAACTTCAAAATTTTAACATGAAAAAAATTGTTAATTTTCAGGTTGTTAAGCTACATGAAATATTTTAGTTATATATATGGGAGAGCCGAAGAGGCAAGCATCTCGAAAATCTTAGAGTTAAAATTTATATTAAAAAGTAGTTTTATTGTATTGCCCCATCGTATTTATCAAGTTGCTCTCATCAGAACTTAAAAATTTAAACATGAAAAAATGGTTAATTTTCAGGTTGTTAAGCTACATAAAATATTTTAGATATATGGGAGAGCCGAAGAGGCAAACATATCAAAAATCTTAGGGTAAAAATTTAAATTAAAAAGTAGTTTTATTGTATTGACCCATTGTATCTATCAAGTTTCTTACATCAGAACTTAAAAATTTTGACATGAAAAAAAATGATTAATTTTCAGGTTGTTAAGCTACATGAAATTTTTTATTTATATATATGGGAGAGCCGAAGAGGCAAACATCTCAAAAATCCTAGGGTAAGAATTTAAATTAAAAAGTAGTTTGATTGTATTGCCCCATCGTATCTATCAAGTTTCTTACATCAGAACTTAAAAATTTTGACATGAAAAAATTGGTTATTTTCAGGTTGTTAAGCTACATGAAATTTTTTATTTATATATATGGGCGAGCCGAAGAAGCAAACACCTCAAAAATTTTAGGGTACAATTTTAACTTAAAAAGTGTTTTTTTCTTGTATTTCCCCTTCGAATATATCAAGTTTCTGACATCCGAACTTAAAAAAATTTTGACATGAAAAAATTGTTTATTTTCAGGTTGTTAAGCTACATGGAATTTTTTATTTATATATATGGCCGAGCCGAAGAGGCAAAAATTTCAAAAATCTTATGGTAAAAATTTAAATTAAAAAGTAGTTTTATTGTATTGCCCCATCGTATCTATCAAGTTTCTTTCATCAGAACTTAAAAATTTTGACATGAAAAAATTGCTAATTTTCAGGTTGTTAAGCTACATGAAATTTTTTATTTATATATGTGGGCGAGCCGAAGAGTCAAAAATTTGAAAAATCTTAGGGTAAAAATTTAAATTAAAAAGTAGTTTTATTGTATTGCCCCATCGTATCTATCAAGTTTCTTTCATCAGAACTTAAAAATTTTGACATGAAAAAATTGCTAATTTTCAGGGTGTTAAGCTACATGAAATTTTTTATTTATATATATGGGCGAGCCGAAGAGGCAATCATCTTAAAAATCTTAGGGTAAAAAATTAAATTAAAAAGTAGCTTTATTGTATTGCACCTTCGTATCTATCAAGCTTCTCACATCAGAACTTAAAAATTTTGACATGAAAAAAAATGATTAATTTTCAGGTTGTTAAGCTACATGAAATTTTTTATTTATATATATGGCCGAGCCGAAGAGGCAAAAATTTCAAAAATCTTATGGTAAAAATTTAAATTAAAAAGTAGTTTTATTGTATTGCCCCATCGTATCTATCAAGTTTCTTTCATCAGAACTTAAAAATTTTGACATGAAAAAATTGCTAATTTTCAGGTTGTTAAGCTACATGAAATTTTTTATTTATATATGTGGGCGAGCCGAAGAGTCAAAAATTTGAAAAATCTTAGGGTAAAAATTTAAATTAAAAAGTAGTTTTATTGTATTGCCCCATCGTATCTATCAAGTTTCTTTCATCAGAACTTAAAAATTTTGACATGAAAAAATTGCTAATTTTCAGGGTGTTAAGCTACATGAAATTTTTTATTTATATATATGGGCGAGCCGAAGAGGCAATCATCTTAAAAATCTTAGGGTAAAAAATTAAATTAAAAAGTAGCTTTATTGTATTGCACCTTCGTATCTATCAAGCTTCTCACATCAGAACTTAAAAATTTTGACATGAAAAAAAATGATTAATTTTCAGGTTGTTAAGCTACATGAAATTTTTTATTTATATATATGGCCGAGCCGAAGAGGCAAAAATTTCAAAAATCTTATCGTAAAAATTTAAATTAAAAAGTAGTTTTATTGTATTGCCCCATCGTATCTATCAAGTTTCTTTCATCAGAACTTAAAAATTTTGACATGAAAAAATTGCTAATTTTCAGGTTGTTAAGCTACATGAAATTTTTTATTTATATATGTGGGCGAGCCGAAGAGTCAAAAATTTGAAAAATCTTAGGGTAAAAATTTAAATTAAAAAGTAGTTTTATTGTATTGCCCCATCGTATCTATCAAGTTTCTTTCATCAGAACTTAAAAATTTTGACATGAAAAAATTGCTAATTTTCAGGGTGTTAAGCTACATGAAATTTTTTATTTATATATATGGGCGAGCCGAAGAGGCAATCATCTTAAAAATCTTAGGGTAAAAAATTAAATTAAAAAGTAGCTTTATTGTATTGCACCTTCGTATCTATCAAGCTTCTCACATCAGAACTTAAAAATTTTGACATGCGAAAATTGGTTATTTTGAGGTTGTTAAGCTACATGTAATTTTTTATTTATATATATTGGCGAGCCGAAGAGTCAAACATTTGAAAAATCTTAGGGTAAAAATTTAAATTAAAATTTAGTTTTATTGTATTGCCCCATCGTATCTATCAAGTTTCTTACATCAGAACTTAGAAATTTTAACATAAAAAAATTGGTTATTTTCAGGTCGTTAAGCTACATGAAATATTTTAGTAATTTATATGGGAGAGCCGAAGAGGCAAGCATCTCAAAAATCTTAGGCTAATATTTTAACTAAGATAGTGTTTTTTTTTGTTATTTCCCCTAGGAATCTATCAAGTTTCTTACAACAGAACTTAAAAATTTTGACATGAAAAAATTGTTTTTTTCAGGTTGTTAAGCTACATGAATTTTTTTATTTATATATATGGGCGATCCGAAGAGGCAATCATCTTAAAAATCTTAGGGTAAAAAATTATATTAAAAAGTTGTGTTATTGTATTGAACCTTCGTATCTATAAAGCTTCTCACACCAGAACTTAAAAATTTTGACATGAAAAAAAATGGTTAATTTTCAGGTTGTTAAGCTACATTAAATTTTTATTTTTATATATGGGCGAACCGAAGAGGCAAACATCTCAAAAATCTTAGGGTACAATTTTAACTTAGAAAGTGTTTTTTTTTATTTCCCCTTCGAATCTATCAAGTTTCTTACATCCGAACTTAAAAAAATGTTGACATGAAAAAATTGGTTATTTTCAGGTTGTTAAGCTACATTAAATTTTGTATTTATATATATGGTAGAGCCGAAGAGGCAAACATCTCAAAAATACTAGGGTAAAAATTTAAATAAAAAAGTAGTTTTATTGTATTGCCCCATCGTATCTGTTAAGCTACATGAAATATTTTAGTTATATAAATGGGAGAGCCGAAGAGGCAAACATCTCAAAAATCGTAGGGTACAATTTTAACTTAAAAAGTGTTTTTTTTGTATTTCCCCTTCGAATCTATTAAGTTTCTTTCATCAGAACTTCAAAATTTTAACATGAAAAAAATGGTTAATTTTCAGGTTGTTAAGCTACCATAAATTTTGTATTTATATATATGGTAGAGCCGAAGAGGCAAACATCTCAAAAATACTAGGGTAAAAATTTAAATAAAAAAGTAGTTTTATTGTATTGCCCCATCGTATCTATAAAGTATCTTACATCAGAACTTAAAAGTTTTGACATGAGAAAAATGGCTAATTTTCAGGCTGTTAAGCTACACGAAATATTTTAGTTATATAAATGGGAGAGCCGAAGAGGCAAACATCTCAAAAATCTTAGGGTACAATTTTAACTTAAAAAGTGTTTTTTTTTGTATTTCCCCTTCGAATCTATCAAGTTTCTTTCATCAGAACTTCAAAATTTTAACATGAAAAAAATGGTTAATTTTCAGGTTGTTAAGCTACATGAAATATTTTAGTTATATATATGGGAGAGCCGAAGAGGCAAGCATCTCGAAAATCTTAGAGTTAAAATTTAAATTAAAAAGTAGTTTTATTGTATTGCCCCATCGTATTTATCAAGTTGCTCTCATCAAAACTTAAAAGTTTTGACATGAGAAAAATGGCTAATTTTCAGGCTGTTAAGCTACATGAAATATTTTAGTTATATAAATGGGAGAGCCGAAGAGGCAAACATCTCAAAAATCTTAGGGTACAATTTTAACTTAAAAAGTGTTTTTTTTTGTATTTCCCCTTCGAATCTATCAAGTTTCTTTCATCAGAACTTCAAAATTTTAACATGAAAAAAATGGTTAATTTTCAGGTTGTTAAGCTACATGAAATATTTTAGTTATATATATGGGAGAGCCGAAGAGGCAAGCATCTCGAAAATCTTAGAGTTAAAATTTAAATTAAAAAGTAGTTTTATTGTATTGCCCCATCGTATTTATCAAGTTGCTCTCATCAGAACTTAAAAATTTAAACATGAAAAAATGGTTAATTTTCAGGTTGTTAAGCTACATAAAATATTTTAGATATATGGGAGAGCCGAAGAGGCAAACATCTCAAAAATCTTAGGGTAAAAATTTAAATTAAAAAGTAGTTTTATTGTATTGACCCATTGTATCTATCAAGTTTCTTACATCAGAACTTAAAAATTTTGACATGAAAAAAATGATTAATTTTCAGGTTGTTAAGCTACATGAAATTTTTTATTTATATATATGGGCGAGCCGAAGAGGCAATCATCTTAAAAATCTTAGGGTAAAAAATTAAATTAAAAAGTAGTTTGATTGTATTGCCCCATCGTATCTATCAAGTTTCTTACATCAGAACTTAAAAATTTTGACATGAAAAAATTGGTTATTTTCAGGTTGTTAAGCTACATGAAATTTTTTATTTATATATATGGGCGAGCCGAAGAAGCAAACACCTCAAAAATTTTAGGGTACAATTTTAACTTAAAAAGTGTTTTTTTTCTTGTATTTCCCCTTCGAATCTATCAAGTTTCTGACATCCGAACTTAAAAAAATTTTGACATGAAAAAATTGTTTATTTTCAGGTTGTTAAGCTACATGAAATTTTTTATTTATATATATGGCCGAGCCGAAGAGGCAAAAATTTCAAAAATCTTATGGTAAAAATTTAAATTAAAAAGTAGTTTTATTGTATTGCCCCATCGTATCTATCAAGTTTCTTTCATCAGAACTTAAAAATTTTGACATGAAAAAATTGCTAATTTTCAGGTTGTTAAGCTACATGAAATTTTTTATTTATATATGTCGGCGAGCCGAAGAGTCAAAAATTTGAAAAATCTTAGGGTAAAAATTTAAATTAAAAAGTAGTTCTATTGTATTGCCCCATCGTATCTATCAAGTTTCTTTCATCAGAACTTAAAAATTTTGACATGAAAAAATTGCTAATTTTCAGGGTGTTAAGCTACATGAAATTTTTTATTTATATATATGGGCGAGCCGAAGAGGCAATCATCTTAAAAATCTTAGGGTAAAAAATTAAATTAAAAAGTAGCTTTATTGTATTGCACCTTCGTATCTATCAAGCTTCTCACATCAGAACTTAAAAATTTTGACATGCGAAAATTGCTAATTTTCAGGGTGTTAAGCTACATGAAATTTTTTATTTATATATATGGGCGAGCCGAAGAGGCAATCATCTTAAAAATCTTAGGGTAAAAAATTAAATTAAAAAGTAGCTTTATTGTATTGCACCTTCGTATCTATCAAGCTTCTCACATCAGAACTTAAAAATTTTGACATGCGAAAATTGGTTATTTTCAGGTTGTTAAGCTACATGAAATTTTTTATTTATATATATGGCCGAGCCGAAGAGGCAAACATCTCAAAAATCTTATACTAAAAATTTAAATTAAAAAGTAGTTATATTGTATTGCCCCATCGTATCTCTCAAGTTTCTTTCATCAGAATTAAAAATTTTGACATGAAAAAATTGTTTTTTTTTCAGGTTGTTAAGCTACATGAAATATTTTAGTCATATATATGGGAGAGCCGAAGAGGCAAACATCTCAAAAATCTTAGGGTACAATTTTAACTTAGAAAGTGTTTTTTTGTTATTTCCGCTTCGAATCTATCAAGTTTCTTACAACAGAACTGAAAAATTTTGACATGATAAAAATAGCTATTGTATTGCCCCATCGTATCTATCAAGTTTCTTTTATCAGTACTTAAAAATTTTGACATGAAAAAATTGCTAATTTTCAGGTTGTTAAGCTACGTGAAATTTTTTATTTATATATATGGGCGAGCCGAAGAGTCAATCATCTCAAAAATCCTAGGGTAAAAATTTAAATCAAAAAGAAGTTTGATTGTATTGCCCCATCGTATCAATCAAGTTTCTTTCATCAGAACTTAAAAATTTTGACATGCAAAAATGGTTAATTTCAGGTTGTTAAGCTACATGAAATATTTCAGTTATATATATGGGAGAGCCGAAGAGGCAAACATCTCAAAAATTTAAGGGTAAAAATTTAAATTAAAAAGAAGTTTTATTGTATTGACCCATTGTATCTATCAAGTTTCTTACATCAGAACTTAAAAATTTTGACATGAAGAAATTAGTTATTTTCAGGCTGTTAAGCTACATGAAATTTTTTATTTATAATAGGGGCGAGGCGAAGAGGCAAACATCTCAAAAATTTAAGAGTAAAAATTTAAATAAAAAAGTAGTTTTGTTGTATTGGCCCATCGTATCTATCAAGTTTTTTTCATCAGAACTTAAAAATTTTGACATGAAAAAATGGATAATTTTCAGGTTGTTAAGCTACATGAAATTTTTTATTTATATATATGGGCGAGCCGAAGAGGCAAACATCTCAAAAATCCTAGGGTAAAAATTTAAATTAAAAAGTAGTTTGATTGTATTGCCCTATCGTATGTAACAAGTTTCTTACATCAGAACTTAAAATTTTCAACATGAAAAAATTGTTTATTTTCAGGTTGTTAAGCTACGTGAAATATTTTAGTTATATATATGTGAGAGCTGAAGAGGCAAACATCTCAAAAATCTTAGGGTAAAAATTTAAATTAAAAAGAAGTTTTATTGCATTGACCCATTGTATCTATCAAGTTTCTTACATCAGAACTTAAAAATTTTGACATGAAGAAATTAGTTATTTTCAGGTTGTTAAGCTACACGAAATTTTTTATTTATATATATGGGCGAGCCGAAGAGGCAAACATCTCAAAAATATTAGGATAAAAATTTCAATTAAAATGGAGTTTTATTGTATTGTCCCATCGTATCTTTCAAGTTTCTTTCATCAGAATTAAATATTTTCACATGAAAAAAATGGTTAATTTCTGGTTGTTAAGCTACATGAAATATTTTAGTTATATATATGGGAGAGCCGAAGAGGCCAACATCTCAAAAATCGTAGGGTACAATTTTAACTTAGAAAGTGTTTTTTTTTGTTATTTCCCCTTCGAATCTATCAAGTTTCTTACAGCAGAACTTAAAAATTTTGACATGAAAAAATTGGTTATTTTCGGGTTGTTAAGCTACATTAAATTTTTTATTTATATATATGGGTAAGCCGAAGAGGCAGAGATCTCAAAAATCTTAGGGTAAAAATTTAAACAAAAAAGAAGTTTTATTGTATTGACCCATTGTATCTATCAAGTTTCTTACAATAGAACTTAAAAATTGGACATGAAAAAATTATTTATTTTCAGGTTGTTAAGCTACATGAAATTTTTTATTTATATATGGGCGAGCCGAAGAGGCAAACATCTCAAAAATATTAGGATAAAAATTTAAATTAAAAAGGAGTTTTATTGTATTGGCCCATCGTATCTATCAAGTTTCTTTCATCAGAACTTAAAAATTTTGACATGAAAAAATTGTTAATTTTCAGGTTGTTAAGCTACATGAAATTTTTTATTTATATATATGGGCGAGCCGAAGGGGCAATCATCTCAAAAATCGTAGGGTAAATTTTTAACTTAGAAAGTGTTTTTTGTTTATTTCTCCTTCCATCCATCCATCCATCATATTCCATCTATCAAGTTTCTTTCATCAGAACTTCAAAAATTTGACATGAAAAAATTGTTTATTTTCAGGTTGTTAAGCCACATGAAATTTTTTATTTATATATATGGGTGACCCGAAGAGGCTAACAACTCAAAAATCTTAGGGTAAAAATTTAAATTAAAAAGTAGTTTTATTGTATTGCCCCATCGTATCTATCAAGTTTCTTACATCAGAACTTAAAAATTTTGACATAAAAATTGGTTTTTTTCAGGTTCTTAAGCTACATTAAATTTTTATTTTTATATATGGGAGAGCCGAAGAGGCAAACATCTCAAAAATTTTAGGGTAAAATTTTAACTTAGAAAGGGTTTTTTGTTGTATTTCTCCTTCGAATCTATCAAGTTTCTTACAGCAGGACTTAAAAATTTTGACATGAAAAAATTGGTTATTTTCGGGTTGTTAAGCTACATTAAATTTTTTATTTATATATATGGGTGAGCCGAAGAGGCAGAGATCTCAAAAATCTTAGGGTAAAAATTTAAACAAAAAAGAAGTTTTATTGTATTGACCCATTGTATCTATCAAGTTTCTTACAATAGAACTTAAAAATTGGACATGAAAAAATTATTTTCTTTCAGGTTGTTAAGCTACATGAAATTTTTTATTTATATATGGGCGAGCCGAAGAGGCAAACATCTCAAAAATATTAGGATAAAAATTTAAATTAAAAAGGAGTTTTATTGTATTGGCCCATCGTATCTATCAAGTTTCTTTCATCAGAACTTAAAAATTTTGACATGAAAAAATTGTTAATTTTCAGGTTGTTAAGCTACATGAAATTTTTTATTTATATATATGGGCGAGCCGAAGGGGCAATCATCTCAAAAATCGTAGGGTAAATTTTTAACTTAGAAAGTGTTTTTTGTTTATTTCTCCTTCCATCCATCCATCCATCATATTCCATCTATCAAGTTTCTTTCATCAGAACTTCAAAAATTTGACATGAAAAAATTGTTTATTTTCAGGTTGTTAAGCTACATGAAATTTTTTATTTATATATATGGGTGACCCGAAGAGGCTAACAACTCAAAAATCTTAGGGTAAAAATTTAAATTAAAAAGTAGTTTTATTGTATTGCCCCATCGTATCTATCAAGTTTCTTACATCAGAACTTAAAAATTTTGACATAAAAATTGGTTTTTTTCAGGTTCTTAAGCTACATTAAATTTTTATTTTTATAAATGGGCGAGCCGAAGAGGCAAACATATCAAAAAACCTAGTATAAAAATTCAAATTAAAAAGTAGTTTGATTGTGGTGCCCCATCGTATCTAACAAGTTTCTTACATCAGAACTTAAAAATTTTAACATAAAAAAATGGTTATCTTCAGGTTGTTAAGCTACACGAAATTTTTTATTTATATATATGGGGAGCCGAAGTGGCAAACATCTCAAAAATTTTAACTAAGAAAGTGTTTTTTTGTATTCCCCCTTTGTAGCTATCAAGTTTATTACATAAGAACTGGAAAATTTTGACACCAAAAAAAAATTGGTTATTTTCAGGTTGTTAACCCACCGTTGCCACATGCAAGTGCAAGTGAAAAAAACCAATACACTAACACTTTTTTACTAACACAACCACACTTTGGCGACGTGCGACTCAGCTTGCGAAGAAATTTTTAAGCAAGTAAAATTTTTACAGTTACGGCAAGTAAAGAGACAAGCTGAAAGCAGTGTTGTCTAATACCGCGTTTTTTGTTAACTCACTAATATATCATACAATTGTGGTAAATTATTCAGCTAATTTTTTGAATAAATATGTATATATGTATATGAAGAATATTAAGAAAAAATATAAATATTCATTTAAAATGTAAGTTTTAATATAAATATCAATTTTTAATAAAAAAAATTATATTAAAAAGTTATATGTCTAAAGGTAACGTTTAATAGTGGCTATTGACAACACTTAATTACCAATTGAAGCAGCGCCATTTGTTTTAAATTTGTTTGAAGTTTATTTGTTGACGACATTTTAAAAATGAACTTGCACTGTGCTGTGTATCAACTCAAAAAATTTTTGTGTTTTTTTTGGAATTTCTCCTGATTTTCGTTAGTAATACGTATACACTACTTGCAAGTAAATACTTGCTTGTGGCAACGTAGGGTAAGCTACATGAAATTTTTTATTTATATATATGGGCGAGTCGAAGATGGAAACATCTCAAAAATCTAAGGGAAAAATTTAAATAAAAAAGTAGTTTTATTGTATTGCCCCATCGTATCTAACAAGTTTCTTACATCAGAACTTAAACATTTTGACATGAAAAAATTGTTAATTTTCAGGTTCTTAAGCTACATTTGCCGAGAAGGCAAACATCTAAAAAATCTTAACATAAAATTTTAACTTAGAAAGTGTTTTTTTTTTTGTATTTTCCCTTCGTATCTATCAAGTTTCTTTCATCAGAACTTAAAAATTTTGAAATAAAAGAAATGGTTAATTTTCAGGTTGTTAAGCTACATGAAATTATTTACTTATATATGTGGGAGAGCCGAAGAGGCAAACATCTCAAAAATCTAAGAGTACAATTTTAACTTAGAAAGTGTTTTTTTTGTTTTTTTTTTTCGAATCTATCAAGTTTCTTACATCAGAACTTAAAATTTTTGACATGAAATAAATTGGTTATTTTCGGGTTGTTAAGCTACATGAAATTTTTTATTTATATATATGGGCGAGCCTAAGAGGCAAACATCTCAAAAATTTAAGGGTAAAAATTTAAATAAGAAAGTAGTTTTGTTGTATTGGCCCATCGTATCTATCAAGTTTCTTTCATCAGAATTAAAAATTTTGACATGAAAAAAAATTATTAATTTTCAGGTTGTTAAGCTACATGAAATATTTTAGTTATATACATATATGGGAGAGCCTAGAGGAAACATCTCAAAAATCTTAAGGTACAATTTAACTTAGAAAGTGTTTTTTTTTTGGTATTTCCCCTTCGAGTCTCTCAAGTTTCTTTTATCAGAACTTCAAAATTTTGACATGAAAAAATTGTTTATTTTCAGGTTCTGAAGCTACATTAAATTTTTCTTTTTATATATGGGCGAGCCGAAGAGGCAAAGATATCAAAAAACCTAGGGTAAAAATTTAAATTAAAAAGTAGTTTGATTGTATTGGCCCATCGTAGCTATCAAGTTTCTTTCATTAGAACTTAAAAATTTTGACAGGAAAAAAATAGTTAATTTTCAGGTTGTTAAGCTACATGAAATATTTTAGTAATAAATATGGGAAAGCCGAAGAGGCAAGCATCTCAAAAATGTTAGGGTAAAATTTAAATAAAAAAGTAGTTTTGTTGTATTGGCCCATCGTATCTATCAAGTTTCTTTCATCAGAATTAAAAATTTTTACATGAAAAAATTGGCTATTTTCAGGTTCTTAAGCTACATTGAATTTTTATTTTTATAAATGGGCGAGCCGAAGAGGCAAACATATCAAAAAACCTAGGGTAAAAATTTAAATTAAAAAGTAGTTTGATTGTATTGCCCCATCGTATCTAACAAGTTTCTTACATCAGAACTTAAACATTTTGACATGAAAAAATTAGTTATTTTCAGGTTGTTAAGCTACACGAAATTTTTTATTTATATATATGCGCGAGCCGAAGAGGCAAACATCTCAAAAATGTTAGGATAAAAATTTAAATTAAAAAGGAGTTTTATTGTATTCGCTCATCGTAGCTATCAAGTTTCTTTCATCAGAATTACAAATTTTGACATGAAAAATATGGCTAATTTCAGGTTGTTAAGCTATATGAAATAATTTAGTTATATATATGGGAGAAACGAAGAGGCAAACATCTCAAAAATCTTAGGGTACAATTTTAACTTTGAAAGTGTTTTTTTTGTATTTCCCCTTCGAATGATCAAGTTTCTTTCATAAGAACTTAAATATTTTTACATAAAAAATTGGTTATTTTCAGGTTGTTAAGCTTCATTAAATTTTTTATTTATATATATGCGCGAGCCGAAGAGGCAAACATCTCAAAAATGTTAGGATAAAAATTTAAATTAAAAAGCAGTTTTTTTGTATTCGCTCATCGTATCTATAAAGTTTCTTTCATCAGAATTAAAAATTTTTACATAAAAGATTGGTTATTTTCAGGTTGTTAAGCTTCATTAAATTTTTTATTTAAATATATGGGAGAACCGAAGAGGCAAACATCTCAAAAATCTTAGGGTAAAATTTAAACCTAGAAACTGTTTTTTTTTTGTATTTCTCCCTCGAATCTATCAAGTTTCTTACATCAGAACTTAAAAATTTTGACAAAAAAAAATTTTTATTTTCGGTTTGTTAAGCTTCATGAAATTTTTGATTTATAAATATTGGCGAGCCGAAGAGGCAAACATCTCAAAAATCTTAGGGAAAAAATTAAATTAAAAAGTAGTTTTATTGTATTGCCCAATCGTATCTATCAAGTTTCTTACATCAGAACTTAAAAATTTTGACATGAAAAAATTGGTTAATTTCAGGTTGTTAAGCTACATGAAATTTTTTATTTATATATATGGGCAAGCCGAAGAGGCAAACATCTCAAAAATCTAAGGGAAAAAATTTAAATTAAAAAGTAGTTTTATTGTATTGCCCCATCGTATCTATCAAGTTTCTTTCATCAGAACTTAAAAATTTGGACATGAATATAATAGTTAATTTTCAGGTTGTTAAGTAAGCTACATGAAATGTTTTAGTTATGTATATGTTCGAGCCGAAGAGGCAAAAATCTTGGAGTAAAATTTTAAATGTAAAAGAAGTTTTATTGTATTTCCTTATCGTATCTATAAAGTTTCTTTCGTCAAAACTAAAAAATTTTGACATGAAAAAATGGATAATTTTCAGGTTGTTAAGCTACATGAAATTTTTTATTTATATATACGGGCGAGCCGAAGAGGCACAATCTTAAAAATCTTAGGATAAAATTTTAACTTAAAAAGTTTTTTTTTGTATTTCCCTTTGTATTTATCAAGTTTCTTACATCAGAACTTAAAAATTTTGACATAAAAAAATTGGTTATTTTAATGTTGTTAAGCTACATGAAATTTTTTATTTATAAAATTTAATTTTAAATTTAAAATTAGTTTTATTTTATTGCCTAATCGTATCTATTGGTTATTTTTTGGTTATTTTCGGGTTGTTAAGCTACATGAAATTTTTATTTATATTTATGGGCGAGCCGAAGAGGCAATATTTTCAAAAATCTTAGGGTAAAATTTAAATTAAGAAAGTGTTTTTTTTTGTATTTCCCCTTTGTATCTATCAAATTTCTTACATCAGAACTTAAAAATTTTGACATGAATATAATAGTTAATTTTCAGGTTGTTAAGTAAGCTACATGAAATGTTTTAGTTATATATATGTTCGAGCCGAAGAGGCAAAAATCTTGGAGTAAAATTTTAAATGTAAAAGAAGTTTTATTGTATTTCCTTATCGTATCTATAAAGTTTCTTTCGTCAAAACTAAAAAATTTTGACATGAAAAAACGGTTAATTTTCAGGTTCTTAAGCTACATGAAATTTTTATTTGTATATATAGGCGAGCCAAAGAAACAAAAATCTTAGCGTAAAAATTTAAATTAAAAAGTAGTTCCATTGTATTTCCCCATCGTATCTATAAAGTTTCTTTCATCAGAACTAACAAATTTTGACATTAATAAAATTATTAATTTTCAGGTTCTTAAACATTAGATTTTTATTTATATATATGAACGAGCCGAGGAGGCAAACATCTCAAAAATCTTAGGGTAAAATTTAAACCTCGAAACTGTTTTTTTTTCTCCTTCGAATCTGTCAAGTTTCTTACATCAGAACTTAAAAATTTTGACATAAAAAAATTTGTTATTTTCAGGTTGTTAAGCTGCATTAAATTTTTTATTTATAAAGTTTAATTTTAAATTTAAAATTAGTTTTATTTTATTGCCTAATCGTATCTATTGGTTATTTTTTGGTTATTTTCGGGTTGTTAAGCTACATGAAATTTTTTATTTATATATATGGGCGAGCCGAAGAGGCAAACATCCAAAAATCTTAGGGAAAAAATGTAAATTAAAAAAATGTTTGATTGTATTGCCCCATCGTATCTATCAAGTTTCTTTCATTAGAACTTAAAAATTTCGAAATGAAAAAAATAGTTAATTTTCAGGTTGTTAAGCTACATGAAATATTTTAGTAATTTTTTGGGAGAGCCGAAGAGGTAAACATCTCAAAAATCTTAGGATACAAATTTAGCTTATAAAGTGTTTTTTTTTATTTCCCCTTCGAATCTATGAAGTTTCTTTCATCAGAACTTCAAAATTTTGACATGAAAAGAATGATTAATTTTCAGGTTATTAAGCTACATTAAATTTTTATTTATATATATGGGCGAGCCGAAGAGGCAAACATCTCAAAAATCTTAGGGTACAATTTTAACTTAGAAAGTGTTTTTATACCCTTCACACAGTGAAAAAGGGTATATATAGGTTTGTCATTCCGTGTGAAATTTCTACAATTTTGATTTCCGACCCCATAAAGTATATATTTTCTGAAAGCTTATGAATAGGGGAGTCTGTCAGTCTGTCCGTCTGTCCGTCTGACCGTCTGTCCGTGTGTATGTTGAAATCAACTTTTTGAAGCCCCCCGACATCGCTTGGACTCGGATGAGGAATTAAAATATCAGAAATATTCGGGAGTAGATCGGTATTGAAAATCAGAAACATCGGTACATAAACAACTGAGATATGAGCAAAAACCCACGACCACCTCGATTTTTTTTTCACAAAAACAACATTACAACAACAACATACATACATACAAACGTGTATACTGGTTAGAGAAAACGTGGCATCGAATCCCAGCTAAGCAAAAAAAAAATTTTTTTTATTTTTTTTTTTAATTTTTTTTTTATTTATTTTTTTATTTAATATATTATTTATATTTTTATTATTATTTTTTTTATTTTTTTTTTAATATTTTTTTTTTATTTTTTTTGTTTTATATTTATTATATATATTTTAATTATTTTTTAAAATTTTTTTTTTTAATTTTTTTTTAAAATTTTTTTTTTAATTTTTTAAAAATTTTTTTTTTTTTATTTTTTTTTTTTTAACATACATACGTAAGTTTATAATTTTACAATGGGATGTTTTTATATATGTATGTTTTTGATATGTATATACGTATATCATATGAGATGAATGGTGATACAAACTACTGCTATTGAATGACTACACGTTGTGAAGGGTATATGAGATTCGGCACGGCCGAATATAGCGCTCTTACTTGTTTTTTTTTTGTATTTCCCCTTCGAATCTATCAAGTTTCTTTTATCAGATCTTCAAAATTTTGACATGAAAAAAATGGTTAATTTTCAGGTTATTAAGCTACATTAAATTTTTATTTTTATATATGGGCGAACCGAAGATGCAAACATCTCAAAAATCTTAGGGTACAATTCTAACTTAGAAAGTATTTTTTTTTGTATTTCCCTTTCGAATCTATCAAGTTTCTTACATAAGAACTTAAAAAATTTTACATGAAAAAATTGGTTAATTTCAGGTTGTTAAGCTTCATGAAATTTTTTATTTATATATATGGGTGAGCCTAAGAGGCAAACATCACAAAAATCTAAGGGAAAAAATTTAAATTAAAAAGTAGTTTTATTGTATTGCCCCATTGTATCTATCAAGTTTCTTTCATCAGAACTTAAAAATTTTGACATGAAAAAATGGATAATTTTCAGGTTATTAAGCTACATTAAATTTTTATTTATATATATGGGCGAGCCGAAGAGGCAAACATCTCAAAAATCCTAGGGTAAAAATTTAAGTTAAAAAGTAGTTTGATTGTATTGCCCTATCGTATCTAACAAGTTTCTTACATCAGAACTTAAAATTTTCAACATGAAAAAATTGTTTATTTTCAGGTTGTTAAGCTACATGAAATTTTTTATTTATATATATGGGGAGCCGAAGAGGCAAACATCTCAAAAATTTTGGGTAAAATTTTAATTAAAAAGTTTTTTTTTGTATTTCCCCTTTGTATCTATCAAGTTTATTACATCAGAACTTAAAAATTTTGACACAAAAAAAAAACTTGGTTATTTTCAGGTTGTTAAGCTACATGAAATTTTTTATTTATATATATGGGCGAGTCGAAGATGAAAACATCTCAAAAATTTTAGGGTAAAAATTTAAATAAAAAAGTGGTTCTATTGTATTGCCCCATCGTATCTATAAATTTTCTTTTATTAGAAGTTAAAAATTTTGACATGAAAAAATTGTTAATTTTAAGGCTGTTAAGCTACATGAAATATTTTATTAATATATATGGGAGAGCCGAAGAGGCAAAATCTTAAAAATCTTAGGATAAAATTTAAATTAAGAAAGTGTTTCTTTGTAATTCCCATTTGTATCTATCAAGTTTCTTACATCAGAACTTAAAAATTTTGACATTAAAAAAAAATTGGTTATTTTAAGGTTGTTAAGCTACATGAAATTTTTCATTTATATATATGGGCGAGCCGAAGAAGGTAAAAATTTAAATTAAAAAGTAGTTTTATTGTATTGCATCATCGCATCTATCAAGTTTCTTTCATCAGAACTTAAAAATGTTGACATGAAAAAATGGTTAATTTTCAGGTTGTTAAGCTACATGAAATTTTTTATTTATATATATGCGCGAGCCGAAGAGGCAATATTCTCAAAAATCTTAGGGTAAAATTTAAATTAAGAAAGTGTTTTTTTGTATTTCTCATTTGTATCTATCAAGTTTCTTACATCAGAACTTAAAAATTTTGACATGAATATAATAGTTAATTTTCAGGTTGTTAAGTAAGCTACATGAAATTTTTTAGTTATATATATGTTCGAGCCGAAGAGGCAAAAATCTTGGAGTAAAATTTTAAATGTAAAAGTAAGTAAGTTTTATTGTATTTCCTTATCGTATCTATAAAGTTTCTTTCGTCAGAACTAAAAAATTTTGACATGAAAAAATGGTTAATTTTCAGGTTCTTAAGCTATATGAAATTTTTATTTGTATATATAGGCGAGCCAAAGAAACAAAAATCTTAGCGTAAAAATTTTAATTAAAAAATTGTTTTATTGTATTTTCCTATTGTATCTATAAAGTTTCTGTCATCAGAACTTAAAAATTTTGACATGAAAAGAATGGTTAATTTTTAGGTTCTTAAGCTACATGAAATTTTTTTTATATATATGGTCGAGCCGAAGAGGCAAACATTTCAAAAATCTTAGGGTAAAATTTTAACTTAGAAAGTGTTTTTTTTCTATATTTCCCCAGCGTATCTATCAAGTTTCTTTCATCAGAACTTAAACATTTTGACATGAAAAATATGGGTAAAAATTTAAATTAAAAAGTAGTTTCATTGTATTTCCCCATCGTATCTATAAAGATTCTTTCATCAGAACTAAAAAATTTTGATAAGAATAAAATGGTTAATTTTCAGGTTCCTAAACATGAGATTTTTATTTATATATATGGGCGAGCTAAAGAGGCAAAAATCTTACAATTAAAAAGTAATTATATTGTATTTCGTCATCGTATCTATAAAGTTTCTGGCATCAGAACTTAAAAATGTTTATATGAAAAAAATGGTTTATATATACGATGGGGAAATACAATAAAACTACTTTTTTATTTAAATTTTTACCCTTAGATTTTTGAGATGTTTGCCTCTTCGGCTCGCCCATATATAAAAATAAAAATTAAGTTTAGCTGAACAACCTGAAAATCCATTTTTTTCATGTCAAAATTTTGAAGTTCTGATGAAAGAAGCTTGATAAATACGAAGTTGAAATACAAAAAAAAAAACATTTTTTTAGTTAAAATTTTACCCTTAGATTTTTGAGATGTTTGCCTCTTCGGCAAACTTTATATAACTTTATTTTACTTTATATAAAGTTCCTTTCATCAGAACTTAAAAATTTTTGCATGAAAAAATGTTTAATTTTTAGGTTATTAAGCTACATGAAAGTTTTTATTTATATATATGGGCGAGCTAAAGAGGCAAAAATCTTGGGGAAAAATTTAAATGAAAGGGTAGTTTTATTGTATTTCCCCATCGTATCTATAAAGTTTCTTTTTAAAAAATTTTGACATGAAAATATGGTTAATTTTCAGGTTCTTAAGCTACATGATATTTTTTATTTATATATATGGTCGAGCCGAAGAAGCAAAAATCTTAGGGTAAAATTTTAACTTAGAAAGTGTTTTTTAGTTTCTTTTATTTTCCCTTTGTATCTATCAAGTTTATTACATCAGAACTTAAAAATTTTTACATGAAAAATTTGGTTATTTTTAGGTTGTTGGGCATCATGAAATTTTTTATTTATATATATGGGCGAGAAGAAGAGGCAAACATCTCAAAAATCTTAGGGTAAACATTTAAATTAAAAACTAGTTTTATTGTATTGCCCCATCGTATCTATCAAGTTTCTTTCATCAGAACTTAAACATTTTGACATGAAAAAATTAGTTATTTTCAGGTTGTTAAGCTACATGAAATTTTTTATTTATATATATGGGAGAGTCAAAGAGGCAAAAATCTTGGGGTAATATTTTAACTTAAAAAGTAGTTTCATTGTATTTCCCCATCGTATCTATAAAGTTTCTTTCGTCAGAACTAAAAAATTTTGACATGAAAAAATGGTTAATTTTCGGTTCTTAAGCTACATGAAATTTTTATTTATATATATGGCCGAGCCGAAGAGGCAAACATCTCAAAATACCTAGGGTAAAAATTTAAATTAAAAAGTAGTTTTATTGTATTTCCCTTTTGTATCTATCAAGTTTCTTACATCAGAACTTAAAAATTTTGACATGAAAAGTTTGTTTATTTTCAGGTTGTTGGGCATCATGAAATTTTTTATTATACCCTTCACACAGTGAAAAAGGGTATATATAGGTTTGTCATTCCGTGTGAAATTTCTACAATTTTCATTTTCGACCCCATAAAGTATATATTTTCTGAAAGCTTATGAATAGGGGAGTCGATTAAGCCCTGTCAGTCTGTCCGTCTGTCCGTCTGTCCGTCTGACCGTCTGTCCGTGTGTATGTTGAAATCAACTTTTTGAAGCCCCCCGACATAGGTTGGACCCGGGTAAGGTATTAAAATATCAGAAATATTCGGGAGTAGATCGGTATTGAAAATCAGAAACATCGGTACATAAACAACTGAGATATGAGCAAAAACCCACGACCACCTCGATTTTTTTTTCACAAAAACAACATTACAACAACAACATACATACATACAAACGTGTATACTGGTTAGAGAAAATGTGGCATCGAATCCCAGCTGAGCCAAAAAAAATTTTTTTTAAATTTTTTTTAAATTTTTTTTTAATTTTTTTTTTATTTTTTTTTATTTAATATATTATATATATTTTTATTATTATTTTTTTAAAATTTTTTTTTTTTTTTAAATTTTTTTTTTATTTTTTTTGTTTTATATATATTATATATATAATAATTTTTTTAAAATTTTTTTTTAAAATTTTTTTTTTTAATTTTTTTTTTAAATTTTTTTTAAAATTTTTTTTTTATTTTTCGTTTTTTTAACATACATACGTGAATTTATAATTTTACAATTGGATGTTTTTATATATGTATGTACGTATTTCATATGGGATGAATGGTGACACAAACTACTGTTATTGCATGACTACACGTTGTGAAGGGTATATAAGATTCGGCACGGCCGAATATAGCGCTCTTACTTGTTTATATATATGGTCGAGCCGAAGAGGCAAACATTTAAAAAATCTCAGGGTAAAAATTTAAATTAAAATCTCGTTTGATTGTATTGCTCCATCGTATCTATCAAGTTTCTTTCATTAGAACTTAAAAATTTTTACAAGAAAAAAATGGTTAATTTTCAGGTTGTTAAGCTGCATGAAATTTTTTATTTATATATATGGCCGAGCCGAAGAGGCAAACATCTAAAAAATGCTAGAGTAAAAATTTAAATTAAAAAGTAGTTTGTTTGTATTTCCCTTTCGAATCTATCAAAAAATTGGTTATTTTCAGGTTGTTAATCTTCATGAAAGTTTTTATTTATATATATGGGCGAGGCGAAGAGGCAAACATCTCAAAAATCTTAGGGTAAAAATTTAAATTAAAAAGTAGTTTTATTGTATTTCCCCTTCGAATATATTAAGTTTCTTATATCAGAACTTAAAAATTTTGACATGAAAAAATTGGTTATTTTCAGGTTGTTTAGCTACATTAAATTTTTTATTTATATATATGGGCGAGCCAAAGAGGCAAACATCTCAAAAATCTTACGGTAAAAATTTAAATTAAAAAGTAGTATTATTGTATTTAATCGTATCTATAAAGTTCCTTTCATCAGAACTAAAAAATTTTGACATGAAAAAAATTGTTAATTTTCAGGTTCTTAAACATGAGATTTTTATTTATATATATGGGCGAGCTAAAGAGGCAAAAATCTTAGGGTAAAAATTTAAATATAAAAGTAGTTTTATTGTATTTTTATCGTATCTATAAAGTTCCTTTTATCAGAACTTAAATATTTTGACATGAAAAAATGGTTAATTTTCAGGTTGTTAAGCTACATTAAAGTTTTTATTTATATATATGAGCGAGCCGAGAGGCAAACATCTAAAAAATGCTAGAGTAAAAATTTAAATTAAAAAGTAGTTTTTTTGTATTTCCCTTTCGAATCTATCAAGTTTCTTGCATCAGAACTTAAAAATTTTGACATGAAAAAATTGGTTATTTTCAGGTTGTTAATCTTCATGAAAGTTTTTATTTATATATATGGGCGAGGCGAAGAGGCAAACATCTCAAAAATCTTAGGGTAAAAATTTAAATTAAAAAGTAGTTTTATTGTATTTCCCCTTCGAATATATTAAGTTTCTTATATCAGAACTTAAAAATTTTGACATGAAAAAATTGGTTATTTTCAGGTTGTTTGGCTACATTAAATTTTTTATTTATATATATGGGCGAGCCGAAGAGGCAAACATCTCAAAAATCTTACGGTAAAAATTTAAATTAAAAAGTAGTATTATTGTATTTAATCGTATCTATAAAGTTCCTTTCATCAGAACTAAAAAATTTTGACATGAAAAAAATTGTTAATTTTCAGGTTCTTAAACATGAGATTTTTATTTATATATATGGGCGAGCCGAAGAGGCAAACATCTCAATAATCTTAGGGTACCATTTTAACTTAGAAAGTGTTTTTTTTTATTTTTCCTTCGTATCCATCAAGTTTCTTTCATCAGAACCTAAAAATTTTGACATAAAAAAATTGGTTAATTTTCAGGTTCTTAAGCTACATGAATTTTTTTATTTTTATATATGGGTGAGCCGAAGAGGCAAACATCTCAAAAATCTTAAGGTAAAATTTTAACTAATAAAGTGTTTTTTTGGTATTTCCCCTTTTAACCTATCAAGCTTATTACATCAGAACTTAAAAATTTTGACATGAAAAAATTGGCTATTTTCAGGTTGTTAATCTTCATGAAATTTTTTATTTATATATATGGGCGAGCCGAAGAGGCAAGCATCTCAAAAATCTTAGGGTAAAAATTTAAATTAAAAAGTAGTTTTATTGTATTTCCCCTTCGAATGTATTAAGTTTCTTATATCAGAACTTAAAAATTTTGACATGAAAAAATTGGTTATTTTCAGGTTGTTTAGCTACATGAAATATTTGAAAATATTTTAGTAATTTATATGGGTGAGTCGAAAAGGCAATATTCTCAAAAATCTTAGGGTAAAATTTTAACTTAGAAAGTGTTTTTTTTCTATATTTCCCCATCGTATCTATCAAGTTTCTTTCATCAGAACTTAAACATTTTGATAAGAATAAAATGGTTAATTTTCAGGTTCCTAAACATGAGATTTTTATTTATATATATGGGCGAGCTAAAGAGGCAAAAATCTTAGGGTAACAATTTAAATTAAAAAGTAATTATATTGTATTTCGTCATCGTATCTATAAAGTTTCTGGCATCAGAACTTAAAAATGTTTATATGAAAAAAATGGTTTATATATACGATGGGGAAATACAATAAAACTACTTTTTTATTTAAATTTTTACCCTTAGATTTTTGAGATGTTTGCCTCTTCGGCTCGCCCATATATAAAAATAAAAATTAAGTTTAGCTGAACAACCTGAAAATCCATGAAAATCTGATGAAAGAAGTTTGATAAATACGAAGTAGAAATACAAAAAAAAACATTTTCTTAGTTAAAATTTTACCCTTAGATTTTTGAGATGTTTGCCTCTTCGGCAAACTTTATATAACTTTATTTTACTTTATATAAAGTTCCTTTCATCAGAACTTAAAAATTTTTGCATGAAAAAATGTTTAATTTTCAGGTTATTAAGCTACATGAAAGTTTTTATTTATATATATGGGCGAGCTAAAGAGGCAAAAATCTTGGGGTAAAATTTAAATGAAAGGGTAGTTTTATTGTATTTCCCCATCGTATCTATAAAGTTTCTTTCTAAAAAATTTTGACATGAAAATATGGTTAATTTTCAGGTTCTTAAGCTACATGATAATTTTTATTTATATATATGGTCGAGCCGAACAAGCAAAAATCTTAGGGTAAAATTTTAACTTAGAAAGTGTTTTTTAGTTTCTTTTATTTTCCCTTTGTATCTATCAAGTTTATTACATCAGAACTTAAAAATTTTTATATGAAAAATTTGCTTATTTTCAGGTTGTTGGGCATCATGAAATTTTTTATTTATATATATGGGCGAGAAGAAGAGGCAAACATCTCAAAAATCTTAGGGTAAAAATTTAAATTAAAAACTAGTTTTATTGTATTACCCCATCGTATCTATCAAGTTTCTTTCATCAGAACTAAAAAATTTTGACATGAAAAAATTGGTTATTTTCAGGTTGTTAATCTTCATGAAAGTTTTTATTTATATATGTGGGCGAGGCGAAGAGGCAAACATCTCAAAAATCTTAGGGTAAACATTTAAATTAAAAAGTAGTTTTATTGTATTTCCCCTTCGAATATATTAAGTTTCTTATATCAGAACTTAAAAATTTTGACATGAAAAAATTGGTTATTTTCAGGTTGTTTAGCTACATTAAATTTTTTATTTATATATATGGGCGAGCCGAAGAGGCAAACATCTCAAAAATCTTACAGTAAAAATTTAAATTAAAAAGTAGTATTATTGTATTTAATCGTATCTATAAAGTTCCTTTCATCAGAACTAAAAAATTTTGACATGAAAAAAATTGTTAATTTTCAGGTTCTTAAACATGAGATTTTTATTTATATATATGGGCGAGCTAAAGAGGCAAAAAGCTTAGGGTAAAAATTTAAATAAAAAAGTAGTTTTATTGTATTTTTATCGTATCTATAAAGTTCCTTTTATCAGAACTTAAATATTTTAACATGAAAAAATGGTTAATTTTCAGGTTGTTAAGCTACATTAAAGTTTTTATTTACATATATGAGCGAGCCGAGAGGCAAACATCTAAAAAATGCTAGAGTAAAAATTTAAATTAAAAAGTATTTTTTTTGTATTTCCCTTTCGAATCTATCAAGTTTCTTGCATCAGAACTTAAAAATTTTGACATGAAAAAATTGGTTATTTTCAGGTTGTTAATCTTCATGAAAGTTTTTATTTATATATATGGGCGAGGCGAAGAGGCAAACATCTCAAAAATCTTAGGGTAAAAATTTAAATTAAAAAGTAGTATTATTGTATTTAATCGTATCTATAAAGTTCCTTTCATCAGAACTAAAAAATTTTGACATGAAAAAAATTGTTAATTTTCAGGTTCTTAAACATTAGATTTTTATTTATATATATGGGCGAGCTAAAGAGGCAAAAAGCTTAGGGTAAAAATTTAAATAAAAAAGTAGTTTTATTGTATTTTTATCGTATCTATAAAGTTCCTTTTATCAGAACTTAAATATTTTAACATGAAAAAATGGTTAATTTTCAGGTTGTTAAGCTACATTAAAGTTTTTATTTACATATATGAGCGAGCCGAGAGGCAAACATCTAAAAAATGCTAGAGTAAAAATTTAAATTAAAAAGTAGTTTTATTGTATTTCCCCTTCGAATATATTAAGTTTCTTATATCAGAACTTAAAAATTTTGACATGAAAAAATTGGTTATTTTCAGGTTGTTTAGCTACATTAAATTTTTTATTTATATATATGGGCGAGCCGAAGAGGCAAACATCTCAAAAATCTTACGGTAAAAATTTAAATTAAAAAGTAGTATTATTGTATTTAATCGTATCTATAAAGTTCCTTTCATCAGAACTAAAAAATTTTGACATGAAAAAAATTGTTAATTTTCAGGTTGTTAAACATGAGATTTTTATTTATATATATGGGCGAGCCGAAGAGGCAATCATCTCAATAATCTTAGGGTACCATTTTAACTTAGAAAGTGTTTTTTTTATTTTTCCTTCGTATCCATCAAGTTTCTTTCATCAGACCCTAAAAATTTTGACATGAAAAAATTGGTTAATTTTCAGGTTCTTAAGCTACATGAAATTTTTTATTTTTATATATGGGCGAGCCGAAGAGGCAAACATCTCAAAAATCTTAAAGTAAAATTTTAACTAATAAAGTGTTTTTTTGGTATTTCCCCTTTTAACCTATCAAGCTATTACAT
The DNA here is from genome assembly GCA_941918925.1 of Phyto melanocephala. Classification (NCBI taxonomy): domain Eukaryota; kingdom Metazoa; phylum Arthropoda; class Insecta; order Diptera; family Rhinophoridae; genus Phyto; species Phyto melanocephala. The sequence goes on along the minus strand of OW799234.1, from coordinate 39,999,904 downwards.
CAGAACTTAAAAATTTTGACATGAAAAAATTGGCTATTTTCAGGTTGTTAATCTTCATGAAATTTTTTATTTATATATATGGGCGAGCCGAAGAGGCAAGCATCTCAAAAATCTTAGGGTAAAAATTTAAATTAAAAAGTAGTTTTATTGTATTTCCCCTTCGAATGTATTAAGTTTCTTATATCAGAACTTAAAAATTTTGACATGAAAAAATTGGTTATTTTCAGGTTGTTTAGCTACATGAAATATTTGAAAATATTTTAGTAATTTATATGGGTGAGTCGAAAAGGCAAACATCTACAAAATCTTAGGGTAAAATTTTAACTTAGAAAGGGTTTTTTTTCTGTATTTCCCTTTCGAATCTATCAAGTTTCTTTCATCAGAACTTCAAAATTTTGACATAAAAAGAATGGTTAATTTTCAGGTTGATAAGCTACATTAAATTTTTATTTTTATATATGGGCGAACGGAAGATGCAAACATCTCAAAAATCTTAGGGTAAAATTTTAACTTAGAAAGTGTTTTTTTTTGTATTTCCCCTTCGAATCTATCAAGTTTCTTACATCAGAACTTAAAAATTTTGACATGATAAAATTGGTTATTTTCGGGTTGTTAAGCTACATTAAATTTTTTATTTATATATATGGGCGAGCCGAAGAGGCAAATATCTCAAAAATCTTACGGTAAAAATTTAAATTAAAAAGTAGTTTTAGTAGTTTCCTACATCAGAACTTAAAAATTTTGCATTAGAAAATTGGTTATTTTCAGGTTGTTAAGCTACATGAAATTTTTATTTACATATATGGGCGAGCCGAAGAGGCAAACATCTCAAAATTCTTAGGGTAACAATTTAAATTAAAAAGTAGTTTTATTGTATTGACCCATCGTATCTATCAAGTTTCTTTCATCAGAACTTAAAAATTTTGACATGAAAAAATAGTTAATTTTCAGGTTGTTAAGCTACATGAAATTTTTTATTTATATATATGGGCGAGCCGAAGAGGCAAACATCTCAAAAATCCTAGAGTAAAAATTTTAATTAAAAACAAGTTTTATTGTATTGTCCCATCGTATCTATCAAGTTTCTTTCATCAGAACTTACAAATTTTAAAATAAAATAAATGGTTAATTTTCAGGTTCTTAACCTACATTAAATTTTTATTTATATATATTGGCGAGCCGAAGAGGCAATAATCTTAAAAATCTTTGGGTAAAAATTTAAATAAAGAAGTAGTTTAGTTGTATCGCCCCATCGTATCTATCAAGTTTCTTTCATCAGAACTTAAAAATTTTGACATGAAAAAATAGTTAATTTTCAGGTTGTTAAGCTACATGAAAGTTTTTATTTATATATATGGGCGAGCCGAAGAGGCAAACATCTCAAAAATCCTAGAGTAAAAATTTTAATTAAAAACAAGTTTTATTGTATTGTCCCATCGTATCTATCAAGTTTCTTTCTTCAGAACTTACAAATTTTAAAATAAAAGAAATGGTTAATTTTCAGGTTCTTAACCTACATTATATTTTTATTTATATATATGGGCGAGCTAAACAGGCAAAAATCTTAAGGTAAAAATTTAAATTAAAAAGTAGAGTCATCAGAACTTAAAAATATTTACATGAAAAAAAAGTGGTTAATTTTCAGGTTTATATGCAACAAGTAATTTCTATTTATATATATGGGCAAGCCGAACTGGCAAACAGCTCAAAAATCTTAGGGTAAAAATTTAAATAAAAAATTAGTATTATTGTATTTAATCGTATCTATAAAGTTCCTTTCATCAGAACTAAAAAATTTTGACATGAAAAAAATTGTTAATTTTCAGGTTCTTAAACATGAGATTTTTATTTATACATATGGGCGAGCTAAAGAGGCAAAAATCTTAGGGTAAAAATTTAAATAAAAAAGTAGTTTTATTGTATTTTTATCGTATCTATAAAGTTCCTTTTATCAGAACTTAAATATTTTGACATGAAAAAATGGTTAATTTTCAGGTTGTTAAGCTACATTAAAGTTTTTATTTATATATATGAGCGAGCCGAGAGGCAAACATCTCAAAAATCTTAGGGTAAAATTTTAACTAAGAAAGTATTTTTTTTGTATTTCTCCTTCGTATCTATCAAGTTTATTTCATCAGAGCATCAAAATTTTGACATGAGAAAAATGGATTTTCAGGTTGTTCAGCTACATGCAAGTTTTTATTTATATATCTGGGCGAGCCGAAGAGGCAAATATTTCAAAAATCTTAGGGTAAAAATTTAAATTAAAAAGTAGTTTTATTGTTTTTTTCTTCGAATCTATCAAGTTTCTTATATCAGAACTTAAATATTTTGACATAAAAAAATGGTTAATTTTCAGGTTGTTAAGCTACATGAAAGTTTTTATTTATATATATGGGCGAGCCGAAGAGGCAGACATCTCAAAAATCTTAGGGTAAACATTGAAATAAAAAAGTAGTTTTATTGTATGTCCATCGTATCTATAAAGTTCCTTTCATTAGAACTTAAATATTTTTACATGAAAAAATGGTTAATTTTCAGGTTGCTAAGCTACATGAAAGTTTGTATTTATATATATGGGCGAGCCGAAGAGGCAAACATCTCAAAAATCTTAGGGTAAAAATTTAAATAAAAAAGTAGTTTTATTATATTTCCCCATCGTAGCTATAAAGTTCCTTTCATCAGAACTTAAAAATTTTGACATGAATAAATGGTTAATTTTCAGGTTGTTAAGCTACATGAAAGTTTTTATTTATATATATGGGAGAGCCGAAGAGGCAAACATCTCAAAAATCTTAGGGTAACAATTTAAATTAAAAAGTAGTTTTATTGTATTGCCCCATCGTGTCTATCAAGTTTCTTTCATCAGAACCTAAAAATTTTGACATGAAAAAATTGGTTAATTTTCAGGTTCTTAAGCTACTTGAAATTTTTTATTTTTATATATGGGCGAGCCGAAGAGGCAAACATCGCAAAAATCTTAGGGTAAAATTTTTACTAAGAAAGTGTTTTTTTGATATTTCCCCTGGGAACCTATCAAGCTTATTACATCAGAACTTAAAAATTTTGACATAAAAAAATTGGCTATTTTCAGGTTGTTAATCTTCATGAAATTTTTTATTTATATATATGGGCGAGCCGAAGAGGCAAGCATCTCAAAAATCTTAGGGTAAAAATTTAAATTAAAACGTAGTTTTATTGTATTTCCCCTTCGAATATATTAAGTTTCTTATATCAGAACTTAAAAATTTTGACATGAAAAAATTGGTTATTTTCAGGTTGTTTAGCTACATGAAATATTTGAAAATATTTTAGTAATTTATATGGGTGAGTCGAAAAGGCAAACATCTACAATATTTTAGGGTAAAATTTTAACTTAGAAAGTGTTTTTTTCTGTATTTCCCTTTCGAATCTATCAAGTTTCTTTCATCAGAACTTCAACATTTTGACGTAAAAAGAATGGTTAATTTTCAGGTTGATAAGCTACATTAAATTTTTATTTTTATATATGGGCGAACTCAGGGTAAAATTTTAACTTAGAAAGTGCTTTTTTTTGTATTTCCCCTTCGAATCTATCAAGTTTCTTACATCAGAACTTAAAAATTTTGACATGATAAAATTGGTTATTTTCGGGTTGTTAAGCTACATTAAATTTTTTATTTATATATATGGGCGAGCCGAAGAGGCAAGCATCTCAAAAATCTTACGGTAAAAATTTAAATTAAAAAGTAGTTTTATTGTATTGCCCCATCGTATCTATCAAGTTTCTTACATCAGAACTTAAAAATTTTACATTAGAAAATTCGTTATTTTCAGGTTGTTAAGCTACATGAAATTTTTTATTTATATATATGGGCGAGCCGAAGAGGCAAACATCTCAAAAATCTTAAGGTAACAATTTAAATTAAAAAGTAGTTTTATTGTATTGCCCCATCGTATCTATCAAGTTTCTTTCATCAGAACTTAAAAATTTTGACATGAAAAAATAGTTAATTTTCAGGTTGTTAAGCTACATGAAAGTTTTTATTTTTATATATGGGCGAGCCGAAGAGGCAAACATCTCAAAAATCCTAGAGTAAAAATTTTAATTAAAAACTAGTTTTATTGTATTGTCCCATCGTATCTATCAAGTTTCTTTCATCAGAACTTACAAATTTTAAAATAAAAGAAATGGTTAATTTTCAGGTTCTTAACCTACATTAAATTATTATTTATACATATTGGCGAGCCGAAGAGGCAAAAATCTTAAAAATCTTTGGGTAAAAATTTAAATAAAGAAGTAGTTTTATTGTATTGCCCCATCGTATCTATCAAGTTTCTTTCATCAGAACTTAAAAATTTTGACATGAAAAAATGGTTAATTTTCAGGTTGTTAAGCTACATGAAAGTTTTTATTTATATATATGGGCGAGCCGAAGAGGCAAACATCTCAAAAATCCTAGAGTAAAAATTTTAATTAAAAACAAGTTTTATTGTATTGTCCCATCGTATCTATCAAGTTTCTTTCATTAGAACTTACAAATTTTAAAATAAAATAAATGGTTAATTTTCAGGTTCTTAACCTACATTAAATTTTTATTTATATATATTGGCGAGCCGAAGAGGCAATAATCTTAAAAATCTTTGGGTAAAAATTTAAATAAAGAAGTAGTTTAATTGTATCGCCCCATCGTATCTATCAAGTTTCTTTCATCAGAACTTAAAAATTTTGACATGAAAAACTGGTTAATTTTCAGGTTGTTAAGCTACATGAAAGTTTTTATTTATATATATGGGCGAGCCGAAGAGGCAAACATCTCAAAAATCCTAGAGTAAAAATTTTAATTAAAAACAAGTTTTATTGTATTGTCCCATCGTATCTATCAAGTTTCTTTCATCAGAACTTACAAATTTTAAAATAAAAGAAATAATTTTCAGGTTCTTAACCTACATTAAATTTTTATTTATATATATGGGCGAGCTAAACAGGCAAAAATCTTAAGGTAAAAATTTAAATTAAAAAGTAGTGTCATCAGAACTTAAAAATATTTACATGAAAAAAAAGTGGTTAATTTTCAGGTTTATATGCAACAAGTAATTTCTATTTATATATATGGGCGAGCCGAACTGGCAAACAGCTCAAAAATCTTAGGGTAAAAATTTAAATAAAAAATTAGTATTATTGTATTTAATCGTATCTATAAAGTTCCTTTCATCAGAACTAAAAAATTTTGACATGAAAAAAATTGTTAATTTTCAGGTTCTTAAACATGAGATTTTTATTTATATATATGGGCGAGCTAAAGAGGCAAAAATCTTAGGGTAAAAATTTAAATAAAAAAGTAGTTTTATTGTATTTTTATCGTATCTATAAAGTTCCTTTTATCAGAACTTAAATATTTTGACATGAAAAAATGGTTAATTTTCAGGTTGTTAAGCTACATTAAAGTTTTTATTTATATATATGAGCGAGCCGAGAGGCAAACATCTCAAAAATCTTATGGTAAAATTTTAACTAAGAAAGTATTTTTTTTTGTATTTCTCCTTCGTATCTATCAAGTTTATTTCATCAGAGCTTCAAAATTTTGACATGAGAAAAATGGATTTTCAGGTTGTTCAGCTACATGCAAGTTTTTATTTATATATCTGGGCGAGCCGAAGAGGCAAATATTTCAAAAATCTTAGGGTAAAAATTTAAATTAAAAAGTAGTTTTATTGTTTTTTTCTTCGAATCTATCAAGTTTCTTATATCAGAACTTAAAATTTTTGACATAAAAAAATGGTTAATTTTCAGGTTGTTAAGCTACATGAAAGTTTTTATTTATATATATGGGCGAGCCGAAGAGGCAGACATCTCAAAAATCTTAGGGTAAACATTGAAATAAAAAAGTAGTTTTATTGTATGTCCATCGTATCTATAAAGTTCCTTTCATTAGAACTTAAAAATTTTGACATGAAAAAATGGTTAATTTTCAGGTTGCTAAGCTACATGAAAGTTTGTGTTTATATATATGAGCGAGCCGAAGAGGCAAACATCTCAAAAATCTTAGGGTAAAAATTTAAATAAAAAAGTAGTTTTATTATATTTCCCCATCGTAGCTATAAAGTTCCTTTCATCAGAACTTAAAAATTTTGACATGAATAAATGGTTAATTTTCAGGTTGTTAAGCTACATGAAAGTTTTTATTTATATATATGGGCGAGCCGAAGAGGCAAACATCTCAAAAATCTTAGGGTAACAATTTAAATTAAAAAGTAGTTTTATTGTATTGCCCCATCGTGTCTATCAAGTTTCTTTCATCAGAACCTAAAAATTTTGACATGAAAAAAATGGTTAATTTTCAGGTTCTTAAGCTACATGAAATTTTTTTTTTTATATATGGGCAAGCCGAAGAGGCAAACATCTCAAAAATCTTAGGGTAAAATTTTTACTAAGAAAGTGTTTTTTTGATATTTCCCCTGGGAACCTATCAAGCTTATTACATCAGAACATAAAAATTTTGACATGAAAAAATTGGCTATTTTCAGGTTGTTAATCTTCATGAAATTTTTTATTTATATATATGGGCGAGCCGAAGAGGAAAGCATCTCAAAAATCTTAGGGTAAAAATTTAAATTAAAAAGTAGTTTTATTGTATTTCCCCTTCGAATATATTAAGAGTCTTATATCAGAACTTAAAAATTTTGACATGAAAAAATTGGTTATTTTCAGGTTGTTTAGCTACATGAAATATTTGAAAATATTTTAGTAATTTATATGGGTGAGTCGAAAAGGCAAACATCTACAAAATTTTAGGATAAAATTTTAACTTAGAAAGGGTTTTTTTCTGTATTTCCCTTTCGAATCTATCAAGTTTCTTTCATCAGAACTTCAAAATTTTGACGTAAAAAGAATGGTTAATTTTCAGGTTAATAAGCTACATTAAATTTTTATTTTTATATATGGGCGAACGGAAGGCAAACATCTCAAAAATCTTAGGGTAAAATTTTAACTTAGAAAGTGCTTTTTTTTGTATTTCCCCTTCGAATCTATCAAGTTTCTTACATCAGAACTTAAAAATTTTGACATGATAAAATTGGTTATTTTCGGGTTGTTAAGCTACATTAAATTTTTTATTTATATATATGGGCGAGCCGAAGAGGCAAGCATCTCAAAAATCTTACGGTAAAAATTTAAATTAAAAAGTAGTTTTATTGTATTGCCCCATCGTATCTATCAAGTTTCTTACATCAGAACTTAAAAATTTTACATTAGAAAATTGGTTATTTTCAGGTTGTTCAGCTACATGAAATTTTTTATTTATATATATGGGCGAGCCGAAGAGGCAAACATCTCAAAAATCTTAGGGTAACAATTTAAATTAAAAAGTAGTTTTATTGTATTGCCCCATCGTATCTATCAAGTTTCTTTCATCAGAACTTAAAAATTTTGACATGAAAAAATAGTTAATTTTCAGGTTGTTAAGCTACATGAAAGTTTTTATTTTTATATGGGCGAGCCGAAGAGGCAAACATCTCAAAAATCCTAGAGTAAAAATTTTAATTAAAAACTAGTTTTATTGTATTGTCCCATCGTATCTATCAAGTTTCTTTCATCAGAACTTACAAATTTTAAAATAAAAGAAATGGTTAATTTTCAGGTTCTTAACCTACATTAAATTATTATTTATATATATTGGCGAGCCGGAGAGGCAAAAATCTTAAAAATCTTTGGGTAAAAATTTAAATAAAGAAGTAGTTTTATTGTATTGCCCCATCGTATCTATCAAGTTTCTTTCATCAGAACTTAAAAATTTTGACATGAAAAAATGGTTAATTTTCAGGTTGTTAAGCTACATGAAAGTTTTTATTTATATATATGGGCGAGCCGAAGAGGCAAACATCTCAAAAATCCTAGAGTAAAAATTTTAATTAAAAACAAGTTTTATTGTATTGTCCCATCGTATCTATCAAGTTTCTTTCATTAGAACTTACAAATTTTAAAATAAAATAAATGGTTAATTTTCAGGTTCTTAACCTACATTAAATTTTTATTTATATATATTGGCGAGCCGAAGAGGCAATAATCTTAAAAATCTTTGGGTAAAAATTTAAATAAAGAAGTAGTTTAATTGTATCGCCCCATCGTATCTATCAAGTTTCTTTCATCAGAACTTAAAAATTTTGACATGAAAAACTGGTTAATTTTCAGGTTGTTAAGCTACATGAAAGTTTTTATTTATATATATGGGCGAGCCGAAGAGGCAAACATCTCAAAAATCCTAGAGTAAAAATTTTAATTAAAAACAAGTTTTATTGTATTGTCCCATCGTATCTATCAAGTTTCTTTCATCAGAACTTACAAATTTTAAAATAAAAGAAATGGTTAATTTTCAGGTTCTTAACCTACATTAAATTTTTATTTATATATATGGGCGAGCTAAACAGGCAAAAATCTTAAGGTAAAAATTTAAATTAAAAAGTAGTGTCATCAGAACTTAAAAATATTTACATGAAAAAAAAGTGGTTAATTTTCAGGTTTATATGCAACAAGTAATTTCTATTTATATATATGGGCGAGCCGAACTGGCAAACAGCTCAAAAATCTTAGGGTAAAAATTTAAATAAAAAATTAGTATTATTGTATTTAATCGTATCTATAAAGTTCCTTTCATCAGAACTAAAAAATTTTGACATGAAAAAAATTGTTAATTTTCAGGTTCTTAAACATGACATTTTTATTTATATATATGGGCGAGCTATAGAGGCAAAAATCTTAGGGTAAAAATTTAAATAAAAAAGTAGTTTTATTGTATTTTTATCGTATCTATACAGTTCCTTTTATCAGAACTTAAATATTTTGACATGAAAAAATGGTTAATTTTCAGGTTGTTAAGCTACATTAAAGTTTTTATTTATATATATGAGCGAGCCGAGAGGCAAACATCTCAAAAATCTTAGGGTAAAATTTTAACTAAGAAAGTATTTTTTTTTGTATTTCTCCTTCGTATCTATCAAGTTTATTTCATCAGAGCTTCAAAATTTTGACATGAGAAAAATGGATTTTCAGGTTGTTCAGCTACATGCAAGTTTTTATTTATATATCTGGGCGAGCCGAAGAGGCAAATATTTCAAAAATCTTAGGGTAAAAATTTAAATTAAAAAGTAGTTTTATTGTTTTTTTCTTCGAATCTATCAAGTTTCTTATATCAGAACTTAAAAATTTTGACATAAAAAAATGGTTAATTTTCAGGTTGTTAAGCTACATGAAAGTTTTTATTTATATATATGGGCGAGCCGAAGAGGCAGACATCTCAAAAATCTTAGGGTAAACATTGAAATAAAAAAGTAGTTTTATTGTATGTCCATCGTATCTATAAAGTTCCTTTCATTAGAACTTAAAAATTTTGACATGAAAAAATGGTTAATTTTCAGGTTGCTAAGCTACATGAAAGTTTGTATTTATATATATGGGCGAGCCGAAGAGGCAAACATCTCAAAAATCTTAGGGTAAAAATTTAAATAAAAAAGTAGTTTTATTATATTTCCCCATCGTAGCTATAAAGTTCCTTTCATCAGAACTTAAAAATTATGACATGAATAAATGGTTAATTTTCAGGTTGTTAAGCTACATGAAAGTTTTTATTTATATATATGGGCGAGCCGAAGAGGCAAACATCTCAAAAATCTTAGGGTAACAATTTAAATTATAAAGTAGTTTTATTGTATTGCCCCATCGTATCTATCAAGTTTCTTTCATCAGAACCTAAAAATTTTGACATGAAAAAATTGGTTAATTTTCAGGTTCTTAAGCTACATGAAATTTTTTTTTTATATATGGGCGAGGCGAAGAGGCAAACATCTCAAAAATCTTAGGGTAAAATTTTAACTAAGAAAGTGTTTTTTTGATATTTCCCCTGGGAACCTATCAAGCTTATTACATCAGAACTTAAAAATTTTGACATAAAAAAATTGGCTATTTTCAGGTTGTTAATCTTCATGAAATTTTTCATTTATATATATGGGCGAGCCGAAGAGGCAAGCATCTCAAAAATCTTAGGGTAAAAATTTAAATTAAAAAGTAGTTTTATTGTATTTCCCCTTCGAATATATTAAGTTTCTTATATCAGAACTTAGAAATTTTGACATGAAAAAATTGGTTATTTTCAGGTTGTTTAGCTACATGAAATATTTGAAAATATTTTAGTAATTTATATGGGTGAGTCGAAAAGGCAAACACCTACAAAATTTTAGGGTAAAATTTTAACTTAGAAAGTGTTTTTTTCTGTATTTCCCTTTCGAATCTATCAAGTTTCTTTCATCAGAACTTCAAAATTTTGACGTAAAAAGAATGGTTAATTTTCAGGTTGATAAGCTACATTAAATTTTTATTTTTATATATGGGCGAACGGAAGGCAAACATCTCAAAAATCTTAGGGTAAAATTTTAACTTAGAAAGTGCTTTTTTTTGTATTTCCCCTTCGAATCTATCAAGTTTCTTACATCAGAACTTAAAAATTTTGACATGATAAAATTGGTTATTTTCGGGTTGTTAAGCTACATTAAATTTTTTATTTATATATATGGGCGAGCCGAAGAGGCAAGCATCTCAAAAATCTTACGGTAAAAATTTAAATTAAAAAGTAGTTTTATTGTATTGCCCCATCGTATCTATCAAGTTTCTTACATCAGAACTTAAAAATTTTACATTAGAAAATTGGTTATTTTCAGGTTGTTAAGCTACATGAAATTTTTTATTTATATATATGGGCGAGCCGAAGAGGCAAACATCTCAAAAATCTTAGGGTAACAATTTAAATTAAAAAGTAGTTTTATTGTATTGCCCCATCGTATCTATCAAGTTTCTTTCATCAGAACTTAAAAATTTTGACATGAAAAAATAGTTAATTTTCAGGTTGTTAAGCTACATGAAAGTTTTTATTTTTATATATGGGCGAGCCGAAGAGGCAAACATCTCAAAAATCCTAGAGTAAAAATTTTAATTAAAAACTAGTTTTATTGTATTGTCCCATCGTATCTATCAAGTTTCTTTCATCACAACTTACAAATTTTAAAATAAAAGAAATGGTTAATTTTCAGGTTCTTAACCTACATTAAATTATTATTTATATATATTGGCGAGCCGAAGAGGCAAAAATCTTAAAAATCTTTGGGTAAAAATTTAAATAAAGAAGTAGTTTTATTGTATTGCCCCATCGTATCTATCAAGTTTCTTTCATCAGAACTTAAAAATTTTGACATGAAAAAATGGTTAATTTTCAGGTTGTTAAGCTACATGAAAGTTTTTATTTATATATATGGGCGAGCCGAAGAGGCAAACATCTCAAAAATCCTAGAGTAAAAATTTTAATTAAAAACAAGTTTTATTGTAATGTCCCATCGTATCTATCAAGTTTCTTTCATTAGAACTTACAAATTTTAAAATAAAAGAAATGGTTAATTTTCAGGTTCTTAACCTACATTAAATTTTTATACCCGCCACCAAAAAAATGGTGGGGGTATATTCATTTTGTCATTCCGTTTGTAACACATCGAAATATCCATTTTAGACCCCATAAAGTATATATATTCTAAATCGTGGTTTGATTTTATGTCGATCTAGCTATGTCCGTCCGTCTGTCCGCCTGTCCGTCTGTCCATCTGTTGAAAGCACGATAGAGGTCGCACCGAAAAAGCTAGGGGGCTCAAATTTTGCCAGAATTCTTATACACAAGGTTTCTTTGGTATTGAAAATTGGCTAAATCGGAATATTAGGAAGAGAGTTATAGCTCGAAAAGCAAGAGTAGGTAGAAAAAACCGTGTCCTTCGAACATCGAATAAAATGGAATTGTGTCCAAACGCCTAAACGTAGACTCATGAAACTTCGAATATATATTTTCTGGGTAAAGACAATATTTTTCCCCGAAAATTGTCTAAATCTATGCATTAGGAGAGGAGTTATCGATCAAAATGTACGAAAATTTATACCGCACAGTGTATTTTTCGGTATATTTAAAACTAAAACGTCATAAAAGCAACAAAATTGGATGTACGACTCTGAAATTTTGCACACTTTGCTTTTTGCTGAGACGCTTTCTCGTAACGGCAAATCAATGTGCCACGCCCACTTTTACGCCCACCTCCCATATAACGTTTTAACTAAAATTCATATAATTTATCTATTAATAAAGATTTTGGAATAATAAAGGCCTATCTTGTAACACCTCAGTTGTACTCATTCGCAAAAATAACTTTGACACGCCTACTATAACGCCCACTTTTCACGTTATCTACCGTTAATGAAATTTAAAAGCTCATAAAACCGCTAAAATTAGAGGTATGATGATAAATTTTGCTACGTCTATCCCCCTAGGCAATTTCATTACTATGCCAAAAAATTAAGGTGCCACGCCCACTTTTACGCCCACCTCCCATATATCGTTTTACCTAAAATTCGTATAATTTCTCTATTAATAAAGATTTTGGAATAATAAAGGACTATATTAAAACACCTAAGTTGTACTCATTAGCAAAAACAACTTTGACACGCCTACTATAACGCCCACTTTCACTTTTGAATTGTGTCCAGACGCATAAACGTAGTCATGAAACTTCGAATATATATTTATCGAGTCAAAATAATATTTTTCCCTGAAAATCGCTTAAATCTATGAATTAGGAAAAGAGTTATAGATAAAAATGTACGAAAATTTATACCGCACAGTGTATATTTCAAATTTAAAACGTAATAAAACTGACAAAACTATATGTACGATTCTGAAATTTTGCAAACATGGCTTTTTGGTCAAAGTCTTCGTTATAACGGAAAATAGATGTGCCACGCACCCTTTTTTCCTTAAATTTTTATAAAAATATATTAGTCATATATATTAGCATTTATTCATCTTACACTGCGCCATTTATTGTACTGTAGCTAAATATAAGATAAAGATGATAAGATAGATGACTCTACTAGCAACTACTAGATGGCATGCTAACAACTTATGCTTATGTTCTACTGAAGTTATGCTCTATTAAAAATGGGAATTTAGGAAAATTTTGACCTAAGTAAAAAAAATTATCTCTAAACATTATAAACAATTTATTTTCATGTACTAATAGCTAACAAATTTTAAAATTATACAAAACTTATTTCGTTTGAAAATCTTTTAAAGCAAAATGTTATAGAAGTTTAAAAATCAAAATCTTACTAATAAATTTCCCGTTTTAGAAAAATGCAGAGAATGTATATTTTAAATCACCCTGTGGCCCTTAAAATTTAACCACTCTCTACAAAGAAAGTGATACATATTTTTATATTATTATCTGTCCGTCTGTTGAAAGCACGATAGAGGTCGCACCGAAAAAGCTAGGGGGCTCAGAGAGAGTTGTAGCTCGTAAAGCAAGACTTGGTCAAAAAAACCGTGTCCTTCGCACATCGAATAAAATTGAATTGTGTCCAGACGCATAAACGTAGAGTCATGAAACTTCGAATATATATTTATCGAGCCAAAAGAATATTTTTCCCTGAAAATCGCCTAAATCTATGAATTAGGAAAAGAGTTATAGATAAAAATGTACGAAAATTTATACCGCACAGTGTATATTTCAAATTTAAAACGTAATAAAACTGACAAAACTATATGTACGATTCTGAAATTTTGCAAACATGGCTTTTTGGTCAAAGTCTTCGTTATAACGGAAAATAGATGTGCCACGCATACTTTTTTCTTTAAATTTTTATAAAAATATATTAGTCATATATATTAGCATTTATTCATCTTACACTGCGCCATTTATTGTACTGTAGCTAAATATAAGATAAAGATGATAAGATAGATGACTCTACTAGCAAGTACTAGATGGCATGCTAACAACTTATGCTTATGTTCTCCTGAAGTTATGCTCTATTAAAAATGGGAATTTAGGAAAATTTTGACCTAAGTAAAAAAAAATTATCTCTAAACATTATAAACAATTTTTTTTCATGTACTAGTGGCTAACAAATTTTAAAATTATACAAAACTTATTTCGTTTGAAAATCTTTTAAAAGAAAAATGTTATAGAAGTTTAAAAATCAAAATCTTACTAATAAATTTCCCGTTTTAGAAAAATGCAGAGAATGTATATTTTAAATCACCCTGTGGCCCTTAAAATTTAACCTTAAATTCACTTTCTTCCTCTTAAATTCATGTAAATTCTCTATGAATAAATATTTTGGAATACTAAAGGACTATATTGAAATATCTAAGTTATGTTTATTAGCAGAAACTTTATTGACACGCGTATTTTAACGGCCACTTTCATTGAAAGACTAAATTTACGAAAACATTTTACTAGCATACCGAAGTTATAATGGGTGGTTTAATTTTAAGGGACTATGTTGATTTTGAATAAAATTATTATGAAATTATTATCATTTATTTTTATAATGATAATATTTGTATGCTTCAATTATGTATGGAACAAAATATCGGCCAAATGGCCCCCCAACCTAGGCGGCACACTTCGATCCGGTAGTCCATATTTTCAATGACACTGTTGATGCTCAATTGTTGGGCACGATGATGAGTCGAGGTTGCTTGCTCTTTTGCCACGTTATCGTGAAAAACAGCAATGTTTGCCATTCAACGAACTAAGATGGCATTCACAGATGTTTTCACATTTCATACAGACCTGCTTTGCAGACATTTAAATATTTTTTACAATTCTCACGATTGTGGACGAATTCGAACGATTATGTTGACCAAAAGAATCACGAAGTGCACAAAATGCATTTTGATTTGAACGCCCATTTTTATAAAAATCTTTAATATTTAAAAGCGTTGCTCGATTGCGTATCTTTCCACGGTTCAAATTGAGTTAGTCTGAGATTGAGAAATGTCAAATGAAATACAAGAAAAAAGTTGAAGTTAAGATGTGGTTCACCTTAAACATGGGCCATTAAAAATTTAAATAAAAAAGTAGTTTTATTATATTTCCCCATCGTATCTATAAAGTGTCTGTCATCAGAACTTAAAAATATTCATATGAAAAAAAATTGGTTAATATTCAGGTTTTTATGCAACAAATAATTTCTATTTATGTATATATATGGGCGAGCCGAACTGGCAAACAGCTCAAAAATCTTAGGGTAAAAATTTAAATAAAAAAGTAGTTTTATTGTATTTCATCGTATCTATAAAGTTCTTTCATCAGAGCTTCAAAATTTTGACATGAGAAAAATGGATTTTCAGGTTGTTCAGCTACATGCAAGTTTTTATTTATATATCTGGGCGAGCCGAAGAGGCAAACATTTCAAAAATCTTAGGGTAAAAATTTAAATTAAAAAAATTATCTTGGCGAGCCGAAGAGGCAAACATTTCAAAAATCTTAGGGTAAAAATTTAAATTAAAAAGTAGTTTTATTGTATTTTTTCTTCGAATCTATCAAGTTTCTTATATCAGAACTTAAAAATTTTGACTTAAAAAAATGGTTAATTTTCACGTTGTAAAGCTACATGAAAGTTTTTATTTATATATATGGGCGAGCCGAAGAGGCAGGCATCTCAAAAATCTTAGGGTAAACATTTAAATAAAAAAGTAGTTTTATTATATTTCCCCATCGAATCTATCAAGCTCCCTATATCAGAACTTAAAAATTTTGACATGAAAAAAGGTTAATTTACAGGTTGTTAAGATACATGAAAGTTTGTATTTATATATATGGGCGAGCCGAACAGGCAAACATCTCAAAAATCCTAGAGTAGAAATTTTAATTAAAAACAAGTTTTATTGTATTGTCCCATTGTATCTATCAAGTTTCTTTCATCAGAACTTACAAATTTTAAAATAAAAGAAATGGTTAATTTTCAGATTCTAAACCTACATTAAATTTTTATTTATATATATTGGCGAGCCGAAGAGGCAAAAATCTCAAAAATCTTAGGGTAAAATTTTAACTAAAAAAGTATTTTTTTTTGTATTTCTCCTTCGTATCTATCAAGTTTATTTTATCAGAGCTTCAAAATTTTGACATGAGAAAAATGGATTTTCAGGTTGTTCAGCTACATACAAGTTTTTATTTATATATCTGGGCGAGCCGAAGAGGCAAACATTTCAAAAATCTTAGGGTAAACATTTAAATTAAAAAGTAGTTTTATTGTATTTCTTCTTCGAATCTATCAAGTTTCTTATATCAGAACTTAAAAATTTTGACATAAAAAAATGGTTAATTTTCAGGTTGTTAAGCTACATGAAAGTTTTTATTTATATATATGGGCGAGCCGAAGAGGCAGACATCTCAAAAATCTTAGGGTAAACATTTTAATAAAAAAGTAGTTTATTGTATGTTCATCGTATCTATAAAGTTCCTTTCATTAGAACTTAAAAATTTTGACATGAAAAAATGGTTAATTTTCAGGTTGTTAAGCTACATGAAAGTTTTTATTTATATATGGGCGAGCCAAAGAGGCAAACATCTCAAAAATCTTAGGGTAAAAATTTAAATAAAAAAGTAGTTTTATTATATTGCCCCATCGTATCTATCAAGTTTCTTTCATCAGAACTAAAAAATTTTGACATGAAAAAAATAATTAATTTTCAGATTCTTAAACATGAGATTTTTATTTATATATATGGGCGAGCTAAACAGGCAAAAATCGAAGGGTAAAAATTTAAATTAAAAAGTTGTTATATTATATTTCGTCATCGTATCAATAAAGTGTCTGTCATCAGAACTTAAAAATATTTATATGAAAAAAAATTGGTTAATATTCAGGTTTTTATGCAACAAGTAATTTCTATTTATATATATGGGCGAGCCGAACTGGCAAACAGCTCAAAAATCTTAGGGTAAAAATTTAAATAAAAAAGTAGTTTTATTGTATTTAGTCGTATCTATAAAGTTCTTTCATCAGAACTAAAAAATTTTGACATGAAAAAAATGGTTAATTTTCAGGTTCTTAAACATGAGATTTTTATTTATATATATATGCGAGCTAAAGAGGCAAAAATCTTAGGGTAAAAATTAAAATAAAAAAGTAGTTTTATTGTATTTTCATCGTATCTATAAAGTTCCTTTTATCAGAACTTAAAAATTTTGACATGAAAAAATGGTTAATTTTCAGGTTGTTAAGCTACATGAACGTTTTATTTATATATATGGGCAAGCCGAAGAGGCAAACATCTCAAAAATCTTAGGGTAAAAATTTAAATTAAAAAGTAGTTTTATTGTATTTCCCCTTCGAATCTATCAAGTTTCTTATATCAGAACTTAAAAATTTTGACATAAAAAAATTGTTAATTTTCAGGTTGTTAAGCTACATGAAATTTTTTATTTATATATCTGGGCGAGCCGAGAGGCAAACATCTCAAAAATCTTAGGGTCAAATTTTAACTAAGAAAGTATATTTTTTTGTATTTCTCCTTCGTATCTATCAAGTTTATTTCATCAGAGCTTCAAAATTTTGACATGAGAAAAATGGATTTTCAGGTTGTTCAGCTACATGCAAGTTTTTATTTATATATCTGGGCGAGCCGAAGAGGCAAACATTTCAAAAATCTTAGGGTAAAAATTTAAATTAAAAAGTAGTTCTATTGTATTTCTTCTTCGAATCTATCAATTTTCTTATATCAGAACTTAAAAATTTTGACATGAAAAAAGGTTAATTTTTAGGTTGTTAAGCTACATTAAAGTTTTTATTTATATATATGGGCGAGCCGAAGAGGCAGACATCTCAAAAATCTAAGGGTAAAAATTTAAATAAAAAAGTAGTTTTATTATATTTCCCCATCGAATCTATCAAGTTCTTTATATCAGAACTTAAAAATTTTGACATGAAAAAAGGTTAATTTTCAGGTTGTTAAGCTACATGAAAGTTGTTATTTATACATACGGGCGAGCCGAAGAGGCAGACATCTCAAAAATTTTAGGGTAAAAATTTAAATAAAAAAGAAGTTTTATTATATTTCCCCATCGAATCTATCAAGTTCCTTATATCAGACCTTAAAAATTTTGACATGAAAAAAGGTTAATTTTCAGGTTGTTAAGATACATGAAAGTTTTTATTTATATATATGGGCAAGCCGAAGAGGCAAACATCTCAAAAATCTAAGGGCAAAAATTTAAATAAAAAAGTTGTTTTATTGTATTTTCATCGAATCTATAAAGTTCCTTTCATCAGAACTTAAAAATTTTGACATGAAAAAAGCTTAGTTTTCAGGTTGTTAAGATACATGAAAGTTTTTATTTATATATATGGGCAAGCCGAAGAGGCAAACATCTCAAAAATCCTAGGGTAAAAATTTAAATAAAAAAGTTGTTTTATTGTATTTTCATCGAATCTATAAAGTTCCTTTCATCAGAACTTAAAAATTTTGACATAAAATATGGTTAATTTTCAGGTTGTTAAGCTACACGAAAGTTTTATTTATATATATGGGCGAGCCGAAGAGGCAAACATCTCAAAAATCGAAGGGTAACAATTTAAATAAAAAAGTAGTTTTATTATATTTCCCCATAGAATCTATCAAGTTCCTAATATCAGAACTTAAAAATTTTGACATGAAAAAAGGTTAATTTTTAGATTGTTAAGATACATGAAAGTTTTTATTTATATATATGGGCAAGCCGAAGAGGCAAACATCTCAAAAAACTAAGGGTAAAAATTTAAATAAAAAAGTTGTTTTATTGTATTTTCATCGAATCTATAAAGTTCCTTTCATCAGAACATAAAAATTTTGACATGAAAAAAGGTTAATTTTCAGGTTGTTAAGCTACATGAAAGTTTTTATTTATATATATGGGCGAGCCGAAGAGGCAGACATCTCAAAAATTTTAGGGTAAAAATTTAAATGAAAAAGTAGTTTTATTATACTTACCCATCGAATCTATCAAGTTCCTTATATCAGAACTTAAAAATTTTGACATGAAAAAAGGTTAATTTTCAGGTTGTTAAGATACATGAAAGTTTTTATTTATATATATGGGCAAGCCGAAGAGGCAAACATCTCAAAAATCTAAGGGTAAAAATTTAAATAAAAAAGTTGTTTTATTGTATTTTCATCGAATCTATAAAGTTCCTTTCATCAGAACTTAAAAATTTTGACATGAAAAAATGGTTAATTTTCAGGTTGTTAAGCTACATGAAATATTTTAGTTATATATATGGGAGAGCCTAAGAGGCAAACATCTCAAAAATCTTAGTGTACAATTTTAACAAAGATTTTGTTTTTTTGTAAATGGGGAAATCCCCATCGTGTCTATTAAGTTCCTTTCATCAGAACTTAAAAATTTTGACATGAAAATATGGTTAATTTTCAAGTTGTTAAGCTACATGAAAGTTTTTATTTATATATATGGGCGAGCCGAAGAGGCAAATATCTCAAAAATCTTAGGTTAACAATTTAAATAAAAAAGTAGTTTTATTGTATTTTCATTGTATCTATAAAGTTCCTTTCATTAGAACTTAAAACATTTTACATGAAAAAATGTTTAATTTTCAGGTTGTTAAGCTTCATGAAAGTTTTTATTTATATATATGGGCGAGCCGAAGAGGCAGACATCTCAAAAATTTTAGGGTAAAAATTTAAATGAAAAAGTAGTTTTATTATACTTACCCATCGAATCTATCAAGTTCCTTATATCAGAACTTAAAAATTTTGACATGAAAAAAGGTTAATTTTCAGGTTGTTAAGATACATGAAAGTTTTTATTTATATATATGGGCAAGCCGAAGAGGCAAACATCTCAAAAATCTAAGGGTAAAAATTTAAATAAAAAAGTTGTTTTATTGTATTTTCATCGAATCTATAAAGTTCCTTTCATTAGAACTTAAAAATTTTGACATGAAAAAAGGTTAATTTTCAGGTTGTTAATCTACATGAAAGTTTTTATTTATATATATGGGCGAGCCGAGAAGGCAGACATCTCAAAAGCTTTAGGGTAAAAATTTAAATAAAAAAGTAGTTTTATTATATTTCCCCATCGAATCTATCAAGTTCCTTATATCAGAACTTAAAAATTTTGACATGAAAAAAGGTTAATTTTCAGGTTGTTAAGATACATGAAAGTTTTTATTTATATATATGGGCAAGCCGAAGAGGCAAACATCTCAAAAAGCTAAGGGTAAACATTTAAATAAAAAAGTAGTTTTATTGTATGTTCAACGTATCTATAAAGTTCCTTTCATTAGAACTTAAAAATTTTGACATGAAAAAATGGTTTATTTTCAGGTTGTTAAGCGACATGAAAGTTTTTATTTTTATATATGGGCGAGCCGAAGAGGCAAACATCTCAAAAATCTTAGGGTAAAAATTTAAAGAAAAAAGTAGTTTTATTATATTTCCCCATCGAATCTATCAAGTTCCTTTCATCAGAACTTAAAAATTTTGACATGAAAAAATGGTTAATTTTCAGGTTGTTAAGCTACATGAAATATTTTAGTTATATATATGGGAGAGCCTAAGAGGCAAACATCTCAAAAATCTTAGTGTACAATTTTAACAAAGATTTTGTTTTTTTGTAAATGGGGAAATCCCCATCGTGTCTATTAAGTTCCTTTCATCAGAACTTAAAAATTTTGACATGAAAATATGGTTAATTTTCAAGTTGTTAAGCTACATGAAAGTTTTTATTTATATATATGGGCGAGCCGAAGAGGCAAATATCTCAAAAATCTTAGGTTAACAATTTAAATAAAAAAGTAGTTTTATTGTATTTTCATTGTATCTATAAAGTTCCTTTCATTAGAACTTAAAACATTTTACATGAAAAAATGGTTAATTTTCAGGTTGTTAAGCTACATGAAAGTTTTTATTTATATATGGGCGAGCCAAAGAGGCAAACATCTCAAAAATCTTAGGGTAAAAATTTAAATAAAAAAGTAGTTTTATTATATTGCCCCATCGTATCTATCAAGTTTCTTTCATCAGAACTAAAAAATTTTGACATGAAAAAAATAATTAATTTTCAGATTCTTAAACATGAGATTTTTATTTATATATATGGGCGAGCTAAACAGGCAAAAATCGAAGGGTAAAAATTTAAATTAAAAAGTTGTTATATTATATTTCGTCATCGTATCAATAAAGTGTCTGTCATCAGAACTTAAAAATATTTATATGAAAAAAAATTGGTTAATATTCAGGTTTTTATGCAACAAGTAATTTCTATTTATATATATGGGCGAGCCGAACTGGCAAACAGCTCAAAAATCTTAGGGTAAAAATTTAAATAAAAAAGTAGTTTTATTGTATTTAGTCGTATCTATAAAGTTCTTTCATCAGAACTAAAAAATTTTGACATGAAAAAAATGGTTAATTTTCAGGTTCTTAAACATGAGATTTTTATTTATATATATATGCGAGCTAAAGAGGCAAAAATCTTAGGGTAAAAATTAAAATAAAAAAGTAGTTTTATTGTATTTTCATCGTATCTATAAAGTTCCTTTTATCAGAACTTAAAAATTTTGACATGAAAAAATGGTTAATTTTAAGGTTGTTAAGCTACATGAACGTTTTATTTATATATATGGGCAAGCCGAAGAGGCAAACATCTCAAAAATCTTAGGGTAAAAATTTAAATTAAAAAGTAGTTTTATTGTATTTCCCCTTCGAATCTATCAAGTTCTTTATATCAGAACTTAAAAATTTTGACATGAAAAAAGGTTAATTTTCAGGTTGTTAAGCTACATGAAAGTTGTTATTTATACATACGGGCGAGCCGAAGAGGCAGACATCTCAAAAATTTTAGGGTAAAAATTTAAATAAAAAAGAAGTTTTATTATATTTCCCCATCGAATCTATCAAGTTCCTTATATCAGACCTTAAAAATTTTGACATGAAAAAAGGTTAATTTTCAGGTTGTTAAGATACATGAAAGTTTTTATTTATATATATGGGCAAGCCGAAGAGGCAAACATCTCAAAAATCTAAGGGCAAAAATTTAAATAAAAAAGTTGTTTTATTGTATTTTCATCGAATCTATAAAGTTCCTTTCATCAGAACTTAAAAATTTTGACATGAAAAAAGCTTAGTTTTCAGGTTGTTAAGATACATGAAAGTTTTTATTTATATATATGGGCAAGCCGAAGAGGCAAACATCTCAAAAATCCTAGGGTAAAAATTTAAATAAAAAAGTTGTTTTATTGTATTTTCATCGAATCTATAAAGTTCCTTTCATCAGAACTTAAAAATTTTGACATAAAATATGGTTAATTTTCAGGTTGTTAAGCTACACGAAAGTTTTATTTATATATATGGGCGAGCCGAAGAGGCAAACATCTCAAAAATCGAAGGGTAAAATTTTAACTAAGAAAGTATATTTTTTTGTATTTCTCCTTCGTATCTATCAAGTTTATTTCATCAGAGCTTCAAAATTTTGACATGAGAAAAATGGATTTTCAGGTTGTTCAGCTACATGCAAGTTTTTATTTATATATCTGGGCGAGCCGAAGAGGCAAACATTTCAAAAATCTTAGGGTAAAAATTTAAATTAAAAAGTAGTTCTATTGTATTTCTTCTTCGAATCTATCAATTTTCTTATATCAGAACTTAAAAATTTTGACATGAAAAAAGGTTAATTTTTAGGTTGTTAAGCTACATTAAAGTTTTTATTTATATATATGGGCGAGCCGAAGAGGCAGACATCTCAAAAATCTAAGGGTAAAAATTTAAATAAAAAAGTAGTTTTATTATATTTCCCCATCGAATCTATCAAGTTCTTTATATCAGAACTTAAAAATTTTGACATGAAAAAAGGTTAATTTTCAGGTTGTTAAGCTACATGAAAGTTGTTATTTATACATACGGGCGAGCCGAAGAGGCAGACATCTCAAAAATTTTAGGGTAAAAATTTAAATAAAAAAGAAGTTTTATTATATTTCCCCATCGAATCTATCAAGTTCCTTATATCAGACCTTAAAAATTTTGACATGAAAAAAGGTTAATTTTCAGGTTGTTAAGATACATGAAAGTTTTTATTTATATATATGGGCAAGCCGAAGAGGCAAACATCTCAAAAATCTAAGGGCAAAAATTTAAATAAAAAAGTTGTTTTATTGTATTTTCATCGAATCTATAAAGTTCCTTTCATCAGAACTTAAAAATTTTGACATGAAAAAAGCTTAGTTTTCAGGTTGTTAAGATACATGAAAGTTTTTATTTATATATATGGGCAAGCCGAAGAGGCAAACATCTCAAAAATCCTAGGGTAAAAATTTAAATAAAAAAGTTGTTTTATTGTATTTTCATCGAATCTATAAAGTTCCTTTCATCAGAACTTAAAAATTTTGACATAAAATATGGTTAATTTTCAGGTTGTTAAGCTACACGAAAGTTTTATTTATATATATGGGCGAGCCGAAGAGGCAAACATCTCAAAAATCGAAGGGTAACAATTTAAATAAAAAAGTAGTTTTATTATATTTCCCCATAGAATCTATCAAGTTCCTAATATCAGAACTTAAAAATTTTGACATGAAAAAAGGTTAATTTTTAGATTGTTAAGATACATGAAAGTTTTTATTTATATATATGGGCAAGCCGAAGAGGCAAACATCTCAAAAAACTAAGGGTAAAAATTTAAATAAAAAAGTTGTTTTATTGTATTTTCATCGAATCTATAAAGTTCCTTTCATCAGAACATAAAAATTTTGACATGAAAAAAGGTTAATTTTCAGGTTGTTAAGCTACATGAAAGTTTTTATTTATATATATGGGCGAGCCGAAGAGGCAGACATCTCAAAAATTTTAGGGTAAAAATTTAAATGAAAAAGTAGTTTTATTATACTTACCCATCGAATCTATCAAGTTCCTTATATCAGAACTTAAAAATTTTGACATGAAAAAAGGTTAATTTTCAGGTTGTTAAGATACATGAAAGTTTTTATTTATATATATGGGCAAGCCGAAGAGGCAAAAATCTCAAAAATCTAAGGGTAAAAATTTAAATAAAAAAGTTGTTTTATTGTATTTTCATCGAATCTATAAAGTTCCTTTCATCAGAACTTAAAAATTTTGACATGAAAAAATGGTTAATTTTCAGGTTGTTAAGCTACATGAAATATTTTAGTTATATATATGGGAGAGCCTAAGAGGCAAACATCTCAAAAATCTTAGTGTACAATTTTAACAAAGATTTTGTTTTTTTGTAAATGGGGAAATCCCCATCGTGTCTATTAAGTTCCTTTCATCAGAACTTAAAAATTTTGACATGAAAATATGGTTAATTTTCAAGTTGTTAAGCTACATGAAAGTTTTTATTTATATATATGGGCGAGCCGAAGAGGCAAATATCTCAAAAATCTTAGGTTAACAATTTAAATAAAAAAGTAGTTTTATTGTATTTTCATTGTATCTATAAAGTTCCTTTCATTAGAACTTAAAACATTTTACATGAAAAAATGTTTAATTTTCAGGTTGTTAAGCTTCATGAAAGTTTTTATTTATATATATGGGCGAGCCGAAGAGGCAGACATCTCAAAAATTTTAGGGTAAAAATTTAAATGAAAAAGTAGTTTTATTATACTTACCCATCGAATCTATCAAGTTCCTTATATCAGAACTTAAAAATTTTGACATGAAAAAAGGTTAATTTTCAGGTTGTTAAGATACATGAAAGTTTTTATTTATATATATGGGCAAGCCGAAGAGGCAAACATCTCAAAAATCTAAGGGTAAAAATTTAAATAAAAAAGTTGTTTTATTGTATTTTCATCGAATCTATAAAGTTCCTTTCATTAGAACTTAAAAATTTTGACATGAAAAAAGGTTAATTTTCAGGTTGTTAATCTACATGAAAGTTTTTATTTATATATATGGGCGAGCCGAGAAGGCAGACATCTCAAAAGCTTTAGGGTAAAAATTTAAATAAAAAAGTAGTTTTATTATATTTCCCCATCGAATCTATCAAGTTCCTTATATCAGAACTTAAAAATTTTGACATGAAAAAAGGTTAATTTTCAGGTTGTTAAGATACATGAAAGTTTTTATTTATATATATGGGCAAGCCGAAGAGGCAAACATCTCAAAAAGCTAAGGGTAAACATTTAAATAAAAAAGTAGTTTTATTGTATGTTCAACGTATCTATAAAGTTCCTTTCATTAGAACTTAAAAATTTTGACATGAAAAAATGGTTTATTTTCAGGTTGTTAAGCGACATGAAAGTTTTTATTTTTATATATGGGCGAGCCGAAGAGGCAAACATCTCAAAAATCTTAGGGTAAAAATTTAAAGAAAAAAGTAGTTTTATTATATTTCCCCATCGAATCTATCAAGTTCCTTTCATCAGAACTTAAAAATTTTGACATGAAAAAATGGTTAATTTTCAGGTTGTTAAGCTACATGAAATATTTTAGTTATATATATGGGAGAGCCTAAGAGGCAAACATCTCAAAAATCTTAGTGTACAATTTTAACAAAGATTTTGTTTTTTTGTAAATGGGGAAATCCCCATCGTGTCTATTAAGTTCCTTTCATCAGAACTTAAAAATTTTGACATGAAAATATGGTTAATTTTCAAGTTGTTAAGCTACATGAAAGTTTTTATTTATATATATGGGCGAGCCGAAGAGGCAAATATCTCAAAAATCTTAGGTTAACAATTTAAATAAAAAAGTAGTTTTATTGTATTTTCATTGTATCTATAAAGTTCCTTTCATTAGAACTTAAAACATTTTACATGAAAAAATGGTTAATTTTCAGGTTGTTAAGCTACATGAAAGTTTTTATTTATATATGGGCGAGCCAAAGAGGCAAACATCTCAAAAATCTTAGGGTAAAAATTTAAATAAAAAAGTAGTTTTATTATATTGCCCCATCGTATCTATCAAGTTTCTTTCATCAGAACTAAAAAATTTTGACATGAAAAAAATAATTAATTTTCAGATTCTTAAACATGAGATTTTTATTTATATATATGGGCGAGCTAAACAGGCAAAAATCGAAGGGTAAAAATTTAAATTAAAAAGTTGTTATATTATATTTCGTCATCGTATCAATAAAGTGTCTGTCATCAGAACTTAAAAATATTTATATGAAAAAAAATTGGTTAATATTCAGGTTTTTATGCAACAAGTAATTTCTATTTATATATATGGGCGAGCCGAACTGGCAAACAGCTCAAAAATCTTAGGGTAAAAATTTAAATAAAAAAGTAGTTTTATTGTATTTAGTCGTATCTATAAAGTTCTTTCATCAGAACTAAAAAATTTTGACATGAAAAAAATGGTTAATTTTCAGGTTCTTAAACATGAGATTTTTATTTATATATATATGCGAGCTAAAGAGGCAAAAATCTTAGGGTAAAAATTAAAATAAAAAAGTAGTTTTATTGTATTTTCATCGTATCTATAAAGTTCCTTTTATCAGAACTTAAAAATTTTGACATGAAAAAATGGTTAATTTTAAGGTTGTTAAGCTACATGAACGTTTTATTTATATATATGGGCAAGCCGAAGAGGCAAACATCTCAAAAATCTTAGGGTAAAAATTTAAATTAAAAAGTAGTTTTATTGTATTTCCCCTTCGAATCTATCAAGTTTCTTATATCAGAACTTAAAAATTTTGACATAAAAAAATTTTTAATTTTCAGGTTGTTAAGCTACATGAAATTTTTTATTTATATATCTGGGCGAGCCGAGAGGCAAACATCTCAAAAATCTTAGGGTCAAATTTTAACTAAGAAAGTATATTTTTTTGTATTTCTCCTTCGTATCTATCAAGTTTATTTCATCAGAGCTTCAAAATTTTGACATGAGAAAAATGGATTTTCAGGTTGTTCAGCTACATGAAAGTTTTTATTTATATATATGGGCGAGCCGAAGAGGCAGACATCTCAAAAATTTTAGGGTAAAAATTTAAATAAAAAAGTAGTTTTATTATATTTACCCATCGAATCTATCAAGTTCCTTATATCAGAACTTAAAAATTTTGACATGAAAAAAGGTTAATTTTCAGGTTGTTAAGATACATGAAAGTTTTTATTTATATATATGGGCAAGCCGAAGAGGCAAACATCTCAAAAATCTAAGGGTAAAAATTTAAATAAAAAAGTTGTTTTATTGTATTTTCATCGAATCTATAAAGTTCCTTTCATTAGAACTTAAAAATTTTGACATGAAAAAAGGTTAATTTTCAGGTTGTTAAGCTACATGAAAGTTTTTATTTATATATATGGGCGAGCCGAGAAGGCAGACATCTCAAAAACTTTAGGGTAAAAATTTAAATAAAAAAGTAGTTTTATTATATTTCCCCATCGAATCTATCAAGTTCCTTATATCAGAACTTAAAAATTTTGACATGAAAAAAGGTTAATTTTCAGGTTGTTAAGATACATGAAAGTTTTTATTTATATATATGGGCAAGCCGAAGAGGCAAACATCTCAAAAAGCTAAGGGTAAACATTTAAATAAAAAAGTAGTTTTATTGTATGTTCAACGTATCTATAAAGTTCCTTTTATTAGAACTTAAAAATTTTGACATGAAAAAATGGTTTATTTTCAGGTTGTTAAGCTACATGAAAGTTTTCAGTAAATTATATGGGTGAGCCGAGAGGCAAACATCTCAAAAATCTTAGGGTCAAATTTTAACTAAGAAAGTATATTTTTTTGTATTTCTCCTTCGTATCTATCAAGTTTATTTCATCAGAGCTTCAAAATTTTGACATGAGAAAAATGGATTTTCAGGTTGTTCAGCTACATGAAAGTTTTTATTTTTATATATGGGCGAGCCGAAGAGGCAAACATCTCAAAAATCTTAGGGTAAAAATTTAAAGAAAAAAGTAGTTTTATTATATTTCCCCATCGAATCTATCAAGTTCCTTTCATCAGAACTTAAAAATTTTGACATGGAAAAATGGTTAATTTTCAGGTTGTTAAGCTACATGAAATATTTTAGTTATATATATGGGAGAGCCTAAGAGGCAAACATCTCAAAAATCTTAGTGTACAATTTTAACAAAGATTTTGTTTTTTTGTAAATGGGGAAATCCCCATCGTGTCTATTAAGTTCCTTTCATCAGAACTTAAAAATTTTGACATGAAAATATGGTTAATTTTCAAGTTGTTAAGCTACATGAAAGTTTTTATTTATATATATGGGCGAGCCGAAGAGGCAAATATCTCAAAAATCTTAGGTTAACAATTTAAATAAAAAAGTAGTTTTATTGTATTTTCATTGTATCTATAAAGTTCCTTTCATTAGAACTTAAAACATTTTACATGAAAAAATGTTTAATTTTCAGGTTGTTAAGCTTCATGAAAGTTTTTATTTATATATATGGGCGAGCCGAAGAGGAAAACATCTCAAAAATCTTAGGGTAAAAATTTAAAAAAAAAGTGGTTTTATTGTATCTCCCCATCGTATTTATCAAGCTTCTTTTATCAGAATTAAAAAGTTTGGCTTGAAAAAAATGGTTAATTTTCAGGTTGTTAAGCTACATGAAATATTTTAGTTATATATATGGGAGAGCCGAAGAGGCAGACATCTCAAAAATCTTAGTGTACAATTTTAACTAAGAAAGTGTTTTTTGTTTTTCCCTATCGAATCTATCAAGTTTCTTATATCAGAACTTAAAAATTTTGACATGAAAAAAGGTTAATTTTCAGGTTGTTAAGATACATGAAAGTTTTTATTTATATATATGGGCAAGCCGAAAGAGGCAAACATCTCAAAAATCTAAGTGTAAAAATTTAAATAAAAAAGTTGTTTTATTGTATTTTCATCGAATCTATCAAGTTCCTTTCATTAGAACTTAAAAATTTTGACATAAAAAAATGGTTAATTTTCAGGTTGTTAAGCTACATGAAAGTTTTCAGTAAATTATATGGGTGAGCCGAAGAGGCAAACATCTCAAAAACCTTAGGGTACAATTTTTACTTAAAAAGGTTTTTTTTTTGTATTTCCCCGTCGAATCTATCAAGTTTCTTTCATCAGAACTTCAAAATTTTGACATGAAAAAAATGGAAAATTTTCAGGTTGATAAGCTACATTAAATTTCTATTTTTATATATGGGCGAGTCGAAGAGGCAAACATCTCAAAAATCTTAGGGTACAATTTTAACTTAAAAAGTGTTTTTTTTGTATTTCCTCTTCGAATCTATCAAGTTTCTTTCTACAGAACTTCAAAATTTTGACATGAAAAAAATGGTTAATTTTCAGGTTGATAAGCTACATTAAATTTTTATATTTATATATGGGCGAACGGAAGATGCAAACATCTCAAAAACCTTTGGGTAAAAGTTTCACTTAGAAAGTGTTTTTTTTTTATTTCCCCATCGTATCTATCAAGTTTCTTTCATCAGAACTTAAAAATTTTGACATGAAAAAATTTGTTAATTTTCAGGTTCTTAAGCTACATGAAATTTTTATTTATAGAACAGGGTGAGCCAAAGGGGCAAAAATCTCAAAAACCTTGTGGTAAAATTTTAACTTAAAAAGTGGTTTTATTGTATTTTTCTATCGTATCTATCAAGTTTCTTTCTACAGAACTTAAAAATTTTGACATGAAAAAAATAGTTAATTTTCAGGCTGTTAAGCTACATGAAATATCTTAGTAATTTATATTTGTGAACCGAAGAGGCAAACATCTCAAAAATCTTATGGTAAAAATTTAAATAAGAAAGTAGTTTTATTGTTTTCCCCTTCGAATATGTTAAGTTTGTTTCATCAGAACTTAAAAATTTTTACATGAAAAAAATAGTTAATTTTCAGGTTGTTAAGCTACATGAAATCTTTTAGTAATTTATATGGGCGAGCCGAAGAGGCAAACATCTCAAAACTCTTAGGGTACAATTTTAACTTAGAAAGTGTTTTATTTTTTGTATTTCCCTACGAATCTATGAAGTGTCTTTCATCAGAACTTCAAAATTTTGACACGAAAAATATGGTTAATTTTCGAGTTGATAAGCTACATTAAATTTTTATTTTTATATATGGGCGAACGGAAGATGCAAACATCTCAAAAATCTAAGGGTAAAATTTTAACTTAGAAAGTGTTTTTTTTTTTGTATTTCCCCATCGTATCTAGCAAGTTTCTTTCATCAGAACTTAAAAATTTTGACATGAAAAATTGGTTATTTTCAGGTTGTTAGGCTACATGAAATTTTTTATTTATATATATGGGCGAGCCGAAGAGGCAAAAATCTTAGGGTATCAATTTAAATTAAAAAGTAGTTCCATTGTATTTCCCCATCGTATCTATAAAGTTTTTTTCATCAGAACTAAAAAATTTTGACATGAAAAAATTGGTTAATTTTCAGGTTATTGAGCTACATTAATTTTTTTTTATATATGGGCGAACCGAAGAGGCAAACATCTCAAAAATCTTAGGGTACAATTTTAACTTAGAAAGTGTTTTTTTTTGTATTTCCCCTTCGAATCTATCAAATTTCTTACATCAGAACTTAAAATCTTTTGACATGAAAAAAATAGTTAATTTTCAGGTTGTTAAGCTACATGAAATATTTTAGTAACTTATATGGGTGAGCCGAAGAGGCAAACATCTCAAAAATCTTAGAGTAAAATTTTGACTTAGAAAGTGTTTGTTTTTTTGTATTTCCCTTTCGAATCTATCAAGTTTCTTTCATCAGAACTTCAAAATTTTGACATGAAAAAAATGGTTAATTTTCAGATTGATAAGCTACATTAAATTTTTATTTTTATATATGGGCGAACGGAAGATGCAAACACCTCAAAAATCTTAGGGTAAAAGTTTTACTTAGAAAGTACTTCTTTTCTATATTTCCCCATCGTCTCTATCAAGTTTCTTTCATCAGAACTTAAAAATTTTGACAAGAAAAATATGGTTAAAATTTTAAATTAAAAAGTAGTTTTATTGTATTGCCCCATCGTATTTATCAAATTTCTTACATCAGAACTTAAAAATTTTGACATGAAAAAATTGGTTATTTTCAGGTTTTTAAGCTACAGGAAATTTTTTATTTATATATATGGGCGAACCGAAGAGGCAAGCATCTCAAAAATCTTAGGGTAAAAATTTAAATTAAAAAGTAGTTCTATTGTATTGCCCCATCGTATCTATTAAGTTTCTTACATCAGAACTTAAAAATTTTGACATGAAAATATGGCTAATTTTCAGGTTGTTAATATACATGAAAGTTTTTATTTATATATATGGGCAAGCCGAAGAGGCAGACATCTCAAAAATCTAAGGGTAAAAATTTAAATAAAAAAGTAGTTTTATTATACTTCCCCATCATATCTATAAAGTTCCTTTCATCAGAACTTAAAAATTTTGACATGAAAAATGGTTAATTTTCAGGTTGTTAAGCTACATGAAAGTTTTATTTATATATATGGGCGAGCCGAAGAGGCAAACATCTCAAAAATCTTAGGGTAAAAATTAAAAAAAAGAGTAGTTTTATTGTATTTCCCCATCGTATCTATCAAGTTTCTTTCATCAGAATTAAAAATTTTGACATGAAAACAAGTAAGAGTGCTATATTCGGCCGTGCCGAATCTTATATACCCTTCACAACGTGTAGTCATGCAATAACAGTAGTTTGTGTCACCATTCATCCCATATGAAATACGTGCATACATATAAAAACATACATATATAAAAACATCCCATTGTAAAGTTATAAATTCACGTATGTATGTTAAAAAACAAAAAAAAAATAAAAAACAAAATTTTAAAAAAATTAAAAAAAAAAATTACTATATATGGCCCCTTTCGCATTAGGCAACTATAATTGCGCAAGTATAATTTTAATTTTTATTTATTTTCTTTTTGTTCACATTAATCAACTTGGTTGAGAAAGTTTAATTTGCTTATGCTCGAATTTTCGTAATTTTTTGACGTTTTGTTTCATATTTGTATTCATTATAATTGTAAAAGTGATTTAAAATTTGGTGTGTACAATGGAAGTTGAAGAAAAAAATAATTTAGTTAAAGATATACTTGAATGCATCGGAGAAGCGATTAATATAGATTCCGATGACAGTGATAAAGAAGATTTGCTAATGGGTTTGTAAACCATAAATTCCTTCCAGTTTTACTATGTAGTTTAAAGTCGTTTTTTAAGGTTTATCAAATTTGTGCAAGAAAGCAACTTTGCTCCCTACTAATTGCAACAAGAGGCAGTGGATAAAATCTTGGAGAAAGCAAAGAAACGTTCGTGGTTCCTTCTCATTCTTAACAACAGAATTGTTGCTGACCGATGAAGCGTCTTATACGAATTATTAACGGATGTCAAAGGAACAGTTTACATTTATTCTAAAATTAATAGAGGAAGACATAACTCGTTGTGATACACAGCTTAGAAATGCCATATCTCCAGCGGAAAAGTTAGCCTTAACAATGCGATTTCTTGCCCTTGTAAGTGCAATAATTAAATACTTTTTTATTACATTTGCTAAATTTAAAATACATACTTTTTCTTTAGGAGAGTCTTTCCGAAGTCTGAATTACCAAACTCGAATGGGCACTTCAACTGTTTCAACAATTGTTCCAGAAGTTTGCAGGTTTATTGCAATGCGAATGCAAGAAGAGTATTTAAAGGTATTTAAAACATTTTAAACATTATTTTTACCTATTGCATCTTTCAATTTAGTTTCCCAGTGGTCCGTCTGAATGGGAAGCAATTGCCAAAGAATTTGCTGTAAAGTGGCAATTCCCTAATTGTTTGGGCGCCTTGGACGGAAAGCACATAGCCTTCCGGCCCCCACGCAAAGATGGTGCTTTCCACCATAATTATAAAGGTGGTAATAGCATAATTTTGATGGCTCTAGCTGATGCAAACTATAAATTTATTTTTGTTGATATTGGCTGCAATGGCCGAAGCAACGACGCTGGTGTATTTTTGCAGAGCAATTTAAAGACGGTTTTGGAAAACGAGGAAGAATTGCCTCCGAAAACTGTTGTGGGGAATGGCAGGCTTCTTCCATATGTTGTAGTCGCCGATGATGCCTTCCCGATGCAAACATATATGATGAAACCATATCCATACCACACAACAGTAAAAGAAAAACAAGTCTTTAATGCAAGGCTTTCACGTGCAAGACATGTAGTGGAACAGAGTTTCGGCATACTGGCAAACCGGTTTAGGGTTTTTTTGTCTCCAATTAACCTAAAAGTGGAAACAGTCGAAGCAATAACATTGGCCTGTTGTGTTTTGCATAACTTTTTATTAAAAAATGAGGAACATTATTTAACCAGCGCAGAACCTCTTTCCGCTTCATCTGATGCCCTTTACAACATAGACAGCGTTTACAATCCTCGCAAGGGTGCCGCAGAAGCTTTACGAAAGCAGTTCTCTGAATATTTCAGTAAGGAAGGGAAGTTGGACTGGATTTAATTTATATACATATGTACATACATTTTTCAATGAGAGTAAGACAGTTAAATAGTTAATTTTGCAATTTAAAATTGCATCTCTTTTCAGAATTAACATGAGGAGTACACAGAGTATCAACGAAACTAAAAATATTTCTCCAGGCATAGAAATGTTTTCGCGACGGCTCAAAATTATTTTCTATTACTTACATATATTTACTTATTTTCCTTTAAAATTTAATAAACGCAGTTTGCAGTAAAAAAATTTTTTTTATTTTTTAAAATTAAAAATAAGTAAAAACAAAATAATAAGTAAACAAAATAATAAGTAAACAAAATAATAAGTAAGTGTATTTGGTAAGTGTATTAGATAAAAATGAGATCAAATAAACATAAATAAATTAATTCATTGCAAAAGAAATATTTTTGTTAAAATTTAGAAAACAAAAAAAAAACAAATTTTTTTTATTTTTTAAAATTAAAAATAAGTAAAAACAAAATAATAAGTAAACAAAATAATGAGTAAGTGCATTAGATAAAAAATAGATCAAATAAACATAAATAAATTAATTCATTGAAAAAGAAATATTTTTGTTAAAATTTAGAAAACAAAAAAAAAAAAACACAAATTTTTTTTTTTTTTAATTAAAAAAAAATATTTGATTTTTTTGTTTAAGCTTAAGATCAACTTTTTTGTTTTCTTATAAAAAATTATTTATTATTAACCAATATTTCGCTACAAAACAATATGTATATATATTTACCCTGAAGAAGCTACCCATTGTTTGGTAGCGAAATATTGGTTAATAATAAATAATTTTTTATAAGAAAACAAAAAAGTTGATCTTAAGCTCAAACAAAAAATCAAATATTATCAATTAAAAAAGATCAAGAAATTTAGACGATATATTTAAATTAAAAAAAAGAAAAAACAAAATAATAACTAAACAAAATAATAAGTAAGTGTATTAAATAAAAATGAGACCATTGATGAGATTCATTGCAAAAGTAAAAAAGTAAAAACAAAATAATGTATGAGAAATTACTTAAATTACAACTTAAAGATCATCTTCCTCTAAAATGCCTTCTAAAGACAATTCCAAAATGCCTTTAACAGATGATGTAGAGGAACTCTATTTTTTTTGAGATTTTAGTTTTAGTTTCCGCATTAAGCACTGGATCTGCCAAGCAGCATCATCCTGATCTTCAGGACTAATTGATTCCATTGTTTCCACAACAAGAGACCCTATCCAAGCGAATTTCTTTTCCGTCCTTCTCGCCGCTAAAACATTTTTAAAAACATCTAAGTCTTTACGGAATTCCTGCACTGCCTCTGATTTCTATAAAATTTAAATATTTGATTTTTAATAATTAAATATTTCCTTTTATAAAAGTAAATCACATTTTTTTTTTTTTGGCGGCACCACCATGAAACTCTTTATCTTACTGCCACTAGGGACACAATTTTCGTTTTCATCTGCAGTCAACTTAAAATATAAAGTGAAGAGGAAGAATGTAATTAAAGTAGTTTTTACAAACAAACATAAGTACATACTTCTTCAATTGTATCCACCTGTGCTATTTCATTGCTGCAGCTGGAATAACATGATGCAATGTCATCTATTTTAAACTGAAAGTACAAAATAAATTTAAAAAAAAAAAAATTCCTAGATCACATAAATGTGCATATACATACAACCTCTGATGGCTTTCCACTTATATTGTCCACACTATCTGGTTTGGGTGTGGGTTTCCAAGAAACTAAGTTGCTGAAAACACCATAACTTTGGCCGATAAACATCTGCTACTCCAGAACCAATTTTTTTTGATTGCTTAACGGCACGCACTTCTTTCATATATTGCGTCCGCAAATTCTTCCATTTTCGTTTTATTTCTTCCATGGTTGGGGTGCTGTCCGTCTTTTTCATACAGTTTAAAATTTCATTAAACGATTCCGCCTTTTTATTGCATACATTCGTTTTGTGCAACTAAATTAATTAGTTGTTCTGTTTCATCTCGCTTCCAATTTCTCATCATTTTTAAAAATTTGATACACTTATAAACAAATAAAATTTTCACAAACACAAAATTACACAACACACCGAAAAAGAAATAAAAGACAATGTCAAAAACAAATAAATATTCCAAGACAAGATTGACAGCTAAAGCAGAATTGCCAAGTACAAGAAAGTCTGTACTCAAATCTTGGCAACTCTTTCCCCTTTACACCGACCTTTCCTCTCACACCAACAAACACAAGAATTGCGCAATTACAGTTGCCTAATGCGAAATATATAATATAATATATAATATATATAAAACAAAAAAAAAATAAAAAAAAATTAAAAAAAAAATAATAAAAATATATATAATATATTAAATAAAAAATAAAAAAAAAATAAAAGAAACAAGTAACAGTGCTATATTCGGCCGTGCCGGATCATATATACCCTTCACAACGTGTAGTCATGCAATAACAATTGTTTGTATCACCATTCATCTCATATAAAATACGTACATATGTATATACTGGGTTATATACTGGTTAGACTAAATGTGGCATCGAATCCCAGCTGAGCCAAAAAAATTTTATCTTATTTTATTTAAGATATTATTTATATTTTATTATTTTTTTTATATTTTTTTTTTAATTTTTTTACAAAAATTTTTAAAAAATTTTTTTAAATTTTTTTTTTGTAATTTTTTTTATTTTTAATATATTTTTTTTTTGTAATTTTTTTTTTTGGCATGTTTTTTGCATGTATGTATATAAGTATGTTGATGTTGTAATTGTGTAAAAAAACGAGGTGGTCGGGTTTTTTGCTCATATCTCAGAAAGTTATGGGGCGATTGTGCTGAATTTCAATAGCGATTCATTCCTGGATATTTCCAAGAGATTAATACCATACCATATAGATCTGAGGAACATATAGTTGCTTCTAAAAGTTGATTTCAACCAACACACGGACAGACGGGCAGACGGTCAGACGGACAGACGGACAGACGGTCAGATCTTAATCGACTCCTATATTCATAAACTTTCAGAAAGTATGTACTTTATGGGGTCGGAAATGAAAATTGTAGAAATTACAAACGGAATGACAAAGCTATATATACCCTTGTGCACCACAGGTGAAGGGTATAAAAATGGTTAATTTTCAGGTTGTTAAGCTACATGAAATATTTTAGTTATATATATGGGAGGGCCAAATAGGCAAACATCTCAAAAATCTGAGTGTACAATTTTAACTAAGAAAGTTTTTTTTTTTTTTTGTATTTCCCCATCGTATCTATAAAGTTCCTTTCATCAGAACTTGAAAATTTTGACATGGAAAAATGGTTAATTTTCAGGTTGTTAAGCTACATGAAAGTTTTTATATATATGGGCGACCCGAAGAGGCAAACATCTTAAAAATCTTAGGGTAAAAACTTAAATTAGAAAATAGTTTTATTGTATTTCCCCTTCGAATCTATCAAGTTCGTTATATCAGAACTTAAAAATTTTGACATGAAAAAAGGTTAATTTTCAGGTTGTTGAGCTACATGAAAGTTTTTATTTATATATCTGGGCGAGCGGAAGAGGCAAACATCTCAAAAATCTTAGGGTAAAAATTTAAATAAAAAAGTAGTTTTATTGTATTTTCATCGTATCTATAAAGTTCCTTTCATTAGAACTTAAAAATATTGACATGAAAAAATGGTTAATTTTCAGGTTGTTAAGCTACATGAAATATTTTAGTTATATATATGGGAGAGCCGAAGCAAACATCTCAAAAATCTGAGTGTACAATTTTAACTAAGAAAGTTTTTTTTTTTTTTTTGTATTTCCCCATCGTATCTATAAAGTTCCTTTCATCAGAACTTAAAAATTTTGACATGAAAAAATGGTTAATTTTCAGGTTGTCAAGCTACATGAAAGTTTTTATTTATATATATGGGCGAGCCGAAGAGGCAGACATCTCAAAAATGTTAGGGTAAACATTTAATTAAAAAAGTAGTTTTATTGTATGCTCAACGTATCTATAAAGTTCCTTTCATTAGAACTTAAAAATTTTGTCATGAAAAAATGGTTAATTTTCAGGTTGTTAAGCTACATGAAAGTTTTTATATATATGGGCGACCCGAAGAGGCAAACATCTTAAAAATCTTAGGGTAAAAACTTAAATTAGAAAATAGTTTTATTGTATTTCCCCTTCGAATCTATCAAGTTCGTTATATCAGAACTTAAAAATTTTGACATGAAAAAAGGTTAATTTTCAGGTTGTTGAGCTACATGAAAGTTTTTATTTATATATCTGGGCGAGCGGAAGAGGCAAACATCTCAAAAATCTTAGGGTAAAAATTTAAATAAAAAAGTAGTTTTATTGTATTTTCATCGTATCTATAAAGTTCCTTTCATTAGAACTTAAAAATATTGACATGAAAAAATGGTTAATTTTCAGGTTGTTAAGCTACATGAAATATTTTAGTTATATATATGGGAGAGCCGAAGCAAACATCTCAAAAATCTGAGTGTACAATTTTAACTAAGAAAGTTTTTTTTTTTTTTTGTATTTCCCCATCGTATCTATAAAGTTCCTTTCATCAGAACTTAAAAATTTTGACATGAAAAAATGGTTAATTTTCAGGTTGTCAAGCTACATGAAAGTTTTTATTTATATATATGGGCGAGCCGAAGAGGCAGACATCTCAAAAATGTTAGGGTAAACATTTAATTAAAAAAGTAGTTTTATTGTATGCTCAACGTATCTATAAAGTTCCTTTCATTAGAACTTAAAAATTTTGACATGAAAAAATGGTTAATTTTCAGGTTGTTAAGCTACATGAAATTTTTTATTTATATATATGGGCGAGCCGAAGAGGCAAACATCTCAAAATTCTTAGGGTACAATTTTAACTTAGAAAGTGTTTTTTTTTTTTGTATTTCCCTTCGAATCTATCAAGTTTCTTTCATCAGAGCTTCAAAATTTTGACATGAAAAATATGGTTAATTTTCGGGTTTATAAGCTACATTAAATTTTTATTTTTTGTATATGGGCGAACGGAAGATGCAAACATCTCAAAAATCTAAGGGTAAAATTTTAACTTAGAAAGTGTTTTTTTGTATTTTCCCTTCGAATATATCAAGTTTCTTACATCGGAACTTTAAAATTTTGACATGAAAAAATTGGTTATTTTCGGGTTGTTAAGCTACATGAAATTTTTTATTTATATACATGGGCGAGCCGAAGAGGCAAACATCTCAAAAATCTTAGTGTACAATTTTAACTTAGAAAGTGTTTTTTTTTTTGTATTTCCCTTCGAATCTATCAAGTTTCTTTCATCAGAACTTCAAAATTTTGACATGAAAAATA
Source organism: Phyto melanocephala (assembly GCA_941918925.1). Taxonomy (NCBI): domain Eukaryota; kingdom Metazoa; phylum Arthropoda; class Insecta; order Diptera; family Rhinophoridae; genus Phyto; species Phyto melanocephala. Next base: position 39,961,315 of record OW799234.1, on the reverse strand, counting down.
CGGTTAATTTTCGGGTTGATAAGCTACATTAAATTTTTATTTTTATATATGGGCGAACGGAAGATGCAAACATCTCAAAAATCTTAGGGTAAAAGTTTTGCTTAGAAAGTGTTTTTTTCTATATTCCCCATCGTATCTATCAAGTTTCTTTCATCAGAACTTAAAAATTTTGACATGAAAAATATGGGTAAAATTTTATATTAAAAAATAGTTTTATTGTATTGCCCCATCGTATCTATCAAGTTTCTTACATCAGAACTTAAAAATTTTGACATGAAAAAATTGGTTAATTTTCAGGTTCTTAAGCTACATGAAACTTTTTATTTATATATGGACGAGCCGAAGAGGCAAACATCTCAAAAATAATAGGGAAAAATTTTAAATTAAAAAGTCGTTTTATTGTATTTCCCCTTCAAATCCATCAAGTTTCTTTCATCAGAACCTAAAAATTTTGACATGAAAAAATTGGTTAATTTTCAGGTTCTTAAGCTACATGAAATTTTTTATTTATATATATGGACGAGCCGAAGAGGCAAACATCTCAAAAATCATAGGGTACAATTTTAACTTATAAAGTGTTTTTTTTTAATTTCCCCTCCGAATCTATCAAGTTTCTTTCATCAGAACTTCAAAATTTTGACATAAAAAAATGGTTTATTTTCAGGTTGATAAGCTACATTAAACTTTTATTTTTATATATGGGCGAACGGAAGATGCCAACATCTCAAATATCTTAAGGTTTAATTTTAACTTAGAAAGTGTTTTTTTTTTGTATTTCCCCATTGTATCTATCAAGTTTCTTTTATCAGAACTTAAAAATTTTGACATGAAAAAATTGGTTATTTTCAGGTTGTTAAGCTACATAAAATTTTTTATTTATTTATATGGGCGAGCCGAAGAGGCAAACATCTTAAAAATCTTAGGGTAACAATTTAAATTAAAAAGTAGTTCCATTGTATTTCCCCATCGTATCTATAAAGCTTTTTTCATCAGAACTAAAAAATTTTGACATAAAAAATTGGTTAATTTTCAGGTTATCAAGCTACATTAAATTTTTTTTTATATATGGGCGAACCGAAGAGGCAAACATCTCAAAAATCTTAGGGTACAATTTTAACTTAGAAAGTGTTCTTTTTTTGTATTTTCCCTTCGAATCTATCAAATTTCTTACATCAGAACTTAAAATCTTTTGACATGAAAAAAATAGTTAATTTTCAGGTTGTTAAGCTACATGAAATATTTTAGTAACTTATATGGGTGAGCCGAAGAGGCAAACATCTCAAAAATGTTAGGGTACAATTTTGACTTAGAAAGTGTTTGTTTTTTTGTATTTGCCCATCGAATCTATCAAGTTTCTTTCATCAGAACTTAAAAATTTTGACATGAATAAAAAAGTTAATTTTCAGGTTGTTAAGCTACATGAAATATTTTAGTGATTTTTATGGGTGAGCCTTAAATGCAAACATCTTAAAAATCTTAAGGTTTAATTTTAACTTAGAAAGTGTTTTTTTTTGTATTTCCCCTTCGAATCTATCAAGTTTCTTTCATCAGAACTTAAAAATTTTGACATGAAAAAAATGGGTAAAATTTTAAATTAAAAAGTACTTTTATTGTATTGCCCCATCGTATCTATCAAGTTTCTTACATCAAAACTTAAAAATTTTGACACGAAAAAATTGGTTATTTTCAGGTTTTTAAGCTACATGAAATTTTTTATTTATATATATGGGCGAGTCGAAGAGGCAAGCATCTCAAAAATCTTAGGGTAAAAATTTAAATTAAAAAGTAGTTTTATTGTATTGCCCCATCGTATCTATTAAGTTTCTTACATCAGAACTTAAAAATTTTGACATGAAAAAATTGGTTATTTTCAGGTTGTTAAGCTACATGAAATTTTTTATTTATATATATGGGCGAGCCGAAGAGGCAAACATCTTAAAAATCTTAGGGTAACAATTTACATTAAAAAGTAGTTCCATTGTATTTCCCCATCGTATCTATAAAGTTTCTTTCATCAGAACTAAAAAATTTTGACATGAAAAAAATGGTTAATTTTCAGGTTCTTAAACATGAGATTTTTATTTATATATATAGGCGAGCTAAAGAGGCAAAAATCTTAGGGTAAAAATTTAAATTAAAAAGTAGTTATATTGTATTTCGTCATCGTATCTATAAAGTTTCTGTCAGCAGATCTTAAAAATTTTGACATGAAAAAATGGTTAATTTTCAGGTTTGTAAGCAACATGTAATTTTTATTTATATATATGGGCGAGCCGAGCAGGCAAACATCTCAAAAATTTTAGGGTAAAATTTTAACTTAGAAAGTGTTTTTTGTGTATTTTCTCTTCGTATCTATCAAGTTTATTTCAACAGCACATAAAAATTTTGACATGAAAAAACGGTTAATTTTCAGGTTCTTAAATTAAACGAAATTTTTATTAATATACATGGGCGAGCTAAAGAGCTAAAAAGCTTAGGGTAAAAGTTTAAATTAAAAGTGGTTATTTTTTTTTCGTCATCGCATCTATAAATTTTCTGTCATCAGAACTTAAAAATTTTGAAATGAAAAATTGTTAATATACTGGTTGTTAAGCTACATGAAAATTTTTGTTATATATATCGACGAGCCGAAGAGGAAAACATCTCAAAGATCTTAGGGTAAAAATTTAAATTAAAAAGGAGTTTTATTGTACTTCCCTATCGTACCTATAAAGTTTCCTTCATCAGAACTTAAGAATTTTGGCATGAAAAAAATGGTTAACTTTCAGGTTCTTAAACATGAGATTTTTATTTATATATATGGGCGAGCTAAAGAGGCAAAAATCTTAGGGTACAAATTTAAATTAAAAAGTAGTTATATTGTATTTCGTCATCGTATCTACAAAGTTTCTGTCATCAGAACTTAAAAATTTTGACATGAAAAAATTGGCTATTTTCAGCTTGTTAAGCTACATGAAATTTTTTATTTATATATATGGGCGAGCCTAAGAGGCAAAGATCTTAAAAATCTAAGGGTAAAATTTTAACTAAGAAAGTGTTTCTTTTTTGTATTTTTCTTTGTATTATCAAGATTCTTACATCAGAACTTAAAAATTTGGCATGAAAAAATTTGTTATTTTCATGTTGTTAAACTACATGAAATTTTTTATTTATATATAAGGGCGAGCCGAAGAGGCAAGCATCTCAAAAATCTGAGGGTAAAATTTTAACCAAAAAAGTGTTTTTTATGTATTTCTCCTTCGTATCTATCAAGTTTCTTTTATCAGAACTTAAAAATTTTGACATGAAAAATATGGGTAAAATTTTAAATTAAAAAGTAGTTCCATTGTATTTCCCCATCGTATCTATAAAGTTTCTTTCATCAGAACTAAAAAATTTTGACATGAAAAAAATGGTTAATTTTCAGGTTCTTAAACATGAGATTTTTATTTATATATATGGGCGAGCTAAAGAGGCAAAAATCTTAGGGTAAAAATTTAAATTAAAAAGTAGTTATATTGTATTTGGTCATCGGATCTATAAAGTTTCTGTCAGCAGAACTTAAAAATTTTGACATGAAAAAGTGGTTAATTTTCAGGTTTGTAAGCAACATGTAATTTTTATTTATATATATGAGCGAGCGGATCAGGCAAACATCTCAAAAATTTTAGGGTAAAATTTTAACTAAGAAAGTGTTTTTTTGTGTATTTTCTCTTCGTATCTATCAAGTTTCTTTCAAGAGCACATAAAAATTTTGACATGAAAAAACGGTTAATTTTCAGGTTCTTAAGCTAAACGAAATTTTTATTTATATATATGGACGAGCTAAAGAGCTAAAAATCTTAGGGTACAAGTTTAAATTAAAAGTGGTTTATTGTTTTTCGTCATCGTATCTATAAATTTTCTGTCATCAGAACTTAAGAATTTTGACATGAAAAATTGTTAATATTCAGGTTGTTAAACTACATGAAAATTTTTGTTATATATATGAACGGTCCGAAGAGGAAAACATTTCAAAGAGCTTAGGGTAAAAATTTAAATTAAAAAGGAGTTTTATTGTATTTCCCTATCGTACCTATAAAGTTTCATCAGAACTTAAAAATTTTGGCATGAAAAAAATGGTTAACTTTCAGGTTCTTAAGCATGTGATTTTTATTTGTATATATGGGCGAGCTAAAGGGGCAAAAATCTTAGGGTAAAAATTTAAATTAAAAAGTAGTTATATTGTATTTCGTCATCGTATCTATAAAGTTTCTGTCATCAGAAATTAAAAATTTTGACATGAAAAAATTTGTTATTTTCATGTGTTAAACAACATGGAATTTTTTATTTATATATAAGGGCGAGCCGAAGAGGCAAACATCTCAAAAATCTTAGAGTAAAAATTTAAATAAAAAGTAGTTTTATTATATTTCTCCATCGTATCTATAAAGTTTTTTTCATCAGAACTTAAAAATTTTGACCTGAAAAAAATGGTTAATTTTCAGGTTGTTAAGCTGCAGGAAATATTTTAGTTATATATATGGGAGAGCCGAAGAGGCAAGCATCTAAAAAATCTAATGGTAACATTTTAACTAAGAAAGTTTTTTTTTTGTATTTCTTCTTCGTATCTATCAAGTTTCTTTCATCACAACTTAAAAATTTTGACATGAAAAATATGGGTAAAATTTTAAATTAAAAAATAGTTCCACTGTATTTCCCCATCGCATCTATAAAGTTTCTTTCATCAGAAATTAAAAATTTTGGCATGAAAAAAATGGTTAATTTTCAGGTTCTTTAACATGAGATTTTTTTTTTAAAAAGTAGTTATATTAAATTTCGTCATCGTATCTATAAGGTTTCTGTCAGCAGAACTTAAAAATTTTTGACATGAAAAAATGATTAATTTTCAGGTTTGTAAGCAACATGTAATTTTTAGTTATATATATGGGAGAGCCGAAGAGGCAAACATCTCAAAAATCTAAGGGTACAATTTTAACTAAGAAAGTGTTTTTTTTTGTATTTCTCCTTCGTATCTATCAAGTTTCTTTCATCAGAACTTCAAAATTTTGACATGAAAAAATGGATTTTCAGGTTGTTCAGCTACATTAAATTTTTATTTTTATATATGGGCGAGCCGAAGAGGCAAACAACTCAAAAATATAAAGGTAAAATTTTTACTTAGAAAGTGTTTTTTTTTTTTGGTATTTTCCCTTCGTATCTATCAAGTTTCTTTCATCAGAACTTAAAATTTTTATCATGAAAAAATTGTTAATTTTCAGGCTGTTAAGCTACATGAAATATTTTAGTAATTTATATGGGGAGCCGAAAAGGCAAACATATCAAAAATCTTAAAAATTTTGACATGAGAAAATTGGTTATTTTCAGGTTGTTACGCTACATGAAATTTTATATATATATATATAAGGGCGAACTGAAGAGGCAAACATCTGAAAAATCTTAGGGTAAAATTTTAGTCAAGAAAGTATTTTTCTGGTATTTTCCCTTGGAATCAATCAAGTTTATTATATCAGAACTTAAAAATTTTGACATGAAAAAATTGGTTATTTTCAGGTTGTCAATCTTCATGAAATTTTTTATTTATATATATGGGCGAGCCGAAGAGGCAACCATCAGAAAAATCTTAGGGTAAAAATTTAAATAAAAAAGTAGTTTTATAGTATTTCTTCTTCGAATCTATCAAATTTCTTACATCAGAACTTAAAATATTTTGACATGTAAAAAAAATAGTTAATCTTCAGGTTGTTAAGCTACATGAAATATTTTAGTAATTTATATGGGCGAGTCGAAGAGGCAAACATCTCAAAAATCTTAGGGTACAATTTTAACTTAGAAAGTGTTTTTTTTTTGCATTGCCCCATCGTATCTATCAAGTTTCATTCATCATAACTTAACAATTTTGACATGAAAAAATGGTTAACTTGCAGGTTCTTAAGCTACATGAAAATTTTAATTTATATATATGGTCGAGCCGAAGTGGCAAACATCTCAAAAATCTTACGGTAAAAGTTTTACCAAGAAAGTGTTTTTTTCTATATTTCCCCATCGAATCTATCAAGTTTCATTCATCAGAACTTAAAAATTTTGACATGAAAGAAATGCTTAATTTTCAGGTTCTTAAGCTACATGAAATTTTTATTTTTATATATGGGCGAACCGAAGAGGCAAACATCTCAAAAATCTAAGGGTACAATTTTAACTTAGAAAGTGTTTTTTTTTTTGTATTTCCCCTTCGAATCTATCAAATTTCTTACATCAGAACTTAAAATATTTTGACATGAACAAAATAGTTAATTTTCAGGTTGTTAAGCTAAATGAAATATTTTAGTAATTTATATGGGTGAGCCGAAAAGGCAAACATTTCAAAAATCTTAGGGTACAATTTTTACTTAGAAAGTGTTTTTTTTTTTTGTATTTCCCCTTCGAATCTATCAAATTTCTTACATCAGAACTTAAAATATTTTGACATGAAAAAAATTGTTAATTTTCAGGTTGTTAAGCTACATGAAATATTTTAGTAATTTATATGGGCGAGTCGAAGAGGCAAACATTTAAAAAATCTTAGGGTACAATTTTAACTTAGAAAGTGTTTTTTTTTTGCATTGCTCATCGTATCTATCAAGTTTCATTCATCATAACTTAAAAATTTTGACATGAAAAAATGGTTAACTTGCAGGTTCTTAAGCTACATGAAAATTTTAATTTATATATATGGTCGAGCCGAAGTGGCAAACATCTCAAAAATCTTACGGTAAAAGTTTTACCAAGAAAGTGTTTTTTTCTATATTTCCCCATCGAATCTATCAAGTTTCTTTCATCAGAACTTAAAAATTTTGACATGAAAGAAATGCTTAATTTTCAGGTTCTTAAGCTACATGAAATTTTTTACTTATACATATGGGCGAGCCAAAGAAGCAAACATCTCAAAAATCTGAAGGTAAAAATTTAAATAAAAAAGTAGTTTTATTGTATTTCCCCATCGTATCTATAAAATTCTTTCATCAGAACTTAAAAATTTTGCCATGAAAAAAAATGTTTATTTTTCAGGTTGTTGAGCTACATGAAATATTTTAGTTATATATATGGGAGAGCCAAAGAGGCAAACATCTCAAAAATTTTAGGGTAAAATTTTAACTAAGAAAGTGTTTTTTTTTTGTATTTTTTCTTCGTATCTATCAAGTTTCTTTCATCAGAACTTAAAAATTTTGACATGAAAATAATGGTTAATTTTCAGGTTCTTAAGCTACATGAAATTTTTTACTTATACATATGGGCGAGCCGAAGAGGCAAACATCTCAAAAATCTGAAGGTAAAAATTTAAATAAAAAAGTAGAGTTATTGTATTTCCCCATCGCATCTATAAAGTTTCTTTCATCAGAACTTAAAAATTTTGATATGAAAAAAATGGGAAATTTTCAGGTTGTTAAGCTACATTATAGTTTTTAGTTAGAGATATGGGCGAGCCGAAGACTCAAGCATCTCAAAAATCTTAGGGTAAAATTTTAACTAAGAAAGTGGTTTTTTTGTATTTTTCTTTGTATCGATCAAGTTTCTTACATCAGAACTTCAAAATTTTGACATGATATAATTGGGTATATTCAGGTTGTTAAGATACACAGAATTTTTTATTTATATATATGGGCGAGCCGAAGAGGCAAACATCTCAAAAATCTTAGGGTAAAAATTTAAATAAAAAAGTAATTTTATTGTATTTCCTCATCTATCTATCCTTTCATCAGAACTTAAAATTTTTGACATGAAAAAATGGTTAATTTTCAGGTTGTTAAGCTAAATGAAAGTTTTTATTTATATATATGGCCGAGCTAAGGAGGCAAACAGTTTAGGGTAAAATTTTAACTTAGAAAGTGTTTTTTTTTGTATTTTGCTTCGTATCTATCAATTTTCTTTCATCAGAACTTAAAAATTTTGACATGAAAAGAATGCTTAAATTTCAGGTTCTTAAGCTACATGAAATTTTTTACTTATACATATGGGCGAGCCAAAGAGGCAAACATCTCAAAAATTTGAAGGTAAAAATTTAAATAAAAAAGTAGTTTTATTGTATTTCCCCATCGTATCTATAAAGTTTTTTTCATCAGAACTTAAAAATTTTGATATGAAAAAAATGGGTAATTTTCAGGTTGTTAAGCTACATTAAAGTTTTTAGTTAGATATATTGGCAAGCCGAAGACTCAGGCATCTCAAAAATCTAAGGGTAAAATTTTAACTAAGAAAGTGGATCGTTTGTATTTTTCTTTGTATCGATCAAGTTTCTTACATTAGAACTTAAAAATTTTGACATGAAAAAATGGGCTATATTCAGGTTGTTAAGCTACGTGAAATTTTTTATTTATATATATGGGCGAGCCGAAGAGGCAAGCATCTCAAAAATCTGAAGGTAAAAATTTAAATAAAAAAGTAGTTTTATTGTATTTCCACATCCTATCTATAAAATTCTTTCATCAGAACTTAAAAATTTTGCCATGAAAAAATTGGTTATTTTCAGGTTGTTAATCTTCATGAAATTTTTTATTTATATATATGGGCGAGCCGAAGAGGCAAACATCAGAAAAATCTTAGGGTAAAAATTTAAATAAAAAAGTAGTTTTATTGTATTTTCTTTTCGAATCTGTAAAGTTTCTTTCATCAGAACTTAAAAATTTTGATATGAAAAAATTCTTCATGAATTTTTTTTTTATATATATGGGCAAGCCGTAGAGGCAAACATCTCAAAAATCTTAAGGTAAAAATTTAAATTAAAAAGTAGTTTTATTGTATTTACCCTTCGAATCCATCAAGTTTCTTTCATCAGAACCTAGAAATTTTGACATGAAAAAATTGGTTAATTTTTAGGTTCTTAAGCTACATGAAATTTTTTATTTATATATATGGGCGAGCCGAAGAGGCAAACATCTCAAAAATCTTAGGGTACAATTTTAACTTAGAAAGAGCTTGTTTTTTGTTTTTTCCATCGTATCTATCAAGTTTCTTACATCAGAACTTAAAAATTTTGACATGAAAAAAATTGGTTATTTTCAGGTTGTTAAGCTACATTGTAGGAGATGAGACTCGGTTTGAGGATGGATGACGACGTACATTAAAATATAGGGATCCAAACCAGACAGAATAGTCCAAGTTGACCTAAATTATTTTGAATATGTAAATTAATTTATTAATATGGGGCTTGAACTAACTGCTGTTATATTCGCCCTCATATAATAAATTATTTTATATACATGTATTTTAATAAAAAAATAAGTTTTTAATTTTTAGGCGTGTTTTGATATAAATTTAAGAATTACACTCAATGATACTTGTTAAAATAAAATACAGTAAAAGCAAAAATAAGCATGACACAGTTAAACAAATATAAACAATAAAAATTTATAAAACATAAAAGCAATAATATTGTAAATATAAAAAACATAAAAACTTCATTTAATATTTATATAAGGATCATTCACGTTACAACCTCCCCCTCTGCCTCAGCACGATGATGTGGCAGGATCTCAGTAGTATTTGCTATGTTGTCGTTGTCTTAGGGATTTACGTCTGCTATCTGAATTCTGTAATATGTTATTAGTCGTTGTTGTTCATCGTTGCCTATTATCTTCGGTAAAACTTTGTTTTGTTGCTATTGTATCAAGGTCGTTTACATTTGTTGTAGTTTGAATTTGAGTGTTGGTTGTAGTGTTTCTATCGGTTGCAGGACGACCACGTCGTCGTATGGGATAAATTGGTTTATCTGTGGATTTATCGTACGGTGTAAAATCAGATGCATGACAAGTTGCTAGTGGTGTGTCCGGGTTTTCTTCTGCAGCTATAGTATAACAAGTTCCTCTTTTGTTTATTATTTTATATGGACCATCTCGACGAGGTATAAACTTTGCTGTTATGTCTTTTGCAGCATTACTTAGCACATGGGTTGCCACTAGAACTTTGTCACCAATATTAAAATCAACTTGTGGTTTTCGCTTTAAATTCGCATAACCTTGTTATGGTCTTGCATTTTTTCGACAGCTTCTTTAGCTGTTTTAAGCGTATCAGCAAGTCTTAACAAATGTGTTGTGATCTGCGGAATAAAATTCTCATACACAATAATAGACCTCAAGTCATAATGTGCTTCCAAGGGACTTCTTAATTATCTACCAAAAGTTAGGTATGCTGCTGAGAAACCAGTGCTCTCACATTTTGAAGTATTCATTGCGAAACGTATCATCGGTAGTTTTAAATGCCACATTGTGTGTTCTTTACCAACACAAATTGCTAATTGTGTTTTAAGGTCACGATTTTTCCTTTCTACTGGGTTTGCCTTAGGGTGGTAAGCAGGAGTAAAAGTTTGATCAATGCCCAAACAAAAAGTTAGCTGTTGCATAATCGCAGAAATAAATTGACAGCCATTATCTGTATGTATTCTCCTTGGAACACCATAACGCAAAATAATTTCATTAAAAATGATAGTTGAACAATTCTCTGCCGTAGCTTCTTTCAACGCAAACAACTCCAACCAACGGCTACATATCTCCTCTATAACTAAGATCCACTTGTGACCTTTTTTGGTGCGAGGTAACGGGCCAACAAAATCTATGGCAATTACTTCAAACCTCTGGTTGCTTGCAACTGTACGATATAAGCCTGCCGGTTTCAAGTTTGTCGCTTTATATTTTTGGCATTCAGTGCAGTTTTTTACATATGCTGCTATTTCTGCTCTCATTGCCTGCCAATAATAGTGCGGAACAATACGCCTGATTGTCCTTTCAACACCATAATGTCCTGCAGTAGGATCATCGTGAAATTTTTGAAGGATATTGCTTCTCATTGACTTTGGTACTACTAGTTGCCCATTTTCGGAATCTTGATCCGAATAAAAACGATACAATACTCCGCCTATCATTATGTATCCTCGACTAGTATATCTATAGAGACTTTCATCATCAGTTTCAAATGATGTTATTATTCTTTTAATTTCTAAGTCTTCTTGTTGCGTCCTTCGTATGTCTGCTGAACCTTTTCGTGGGGAATCAATAGATATTGAACAACATTCACATGCTATATCCGAGTGATTTTCTATAGGACAAGGTGATCTAGATAATGTATCTGCCACAAATTTTGTCTCCCAGGTGTGTATCCAAATTTAATATTATAAGGTTGCAACTGCAGGGCCCATCTTGCTAAACGGCCAGTAGGCGATTTCAAACTGAAAAGCCATTTTAACGGTTGGTGGTCGGTTAAAACTGATATTTCCGAACCTTCAATATATTCACGAAACTTTTTAACAGCCCAAACAACAACTAATGCTTCACGCTCCGTTGTTAAGTAATTCCTTTCAGCTGGAAGAAGTAGACGACTGGCATATTCTATAGGGTGTTCATTTTCTTTCTCCCCCTGGAGTAGAACAGCTCCGAGTGCATAATTACTTGCATCAGTTTTCAGAAAAAAAGGTTTGTTTTCATCTATTTGTTGTAAAATTGGTGGAGATACCAAACAGCCTTTTAATTTTTCAAACGCATTTTGTTCTAAATCATTTCATTTCCATTTTATATTTTTCTTAGTTAAATTTGACAAAGGGTTTGAAATTTCCGCAAAATTTGGTATGAATCTTCGATACCACGAACATGTTTGTAAAAATGAAATTAATTGTTTTAAATTTTTAGGATGGGGTCTCTGTAGAATAGCTGCAATTTTCTCTTCATCGGGTTTTAAGCCATTTACAGTTAAAACGTGCCCCAAATATTTGACCTCAGGTCTACAAAAGTTGCATTTTTCACGGTTTAATTGGAGCTTAAATATTTTAATTCTTTCTAATGTTTTTCCTAAATCATTTATGTGGGGTTCAAAATCTTTTGAGCAAATAATTATATCATCCAAATAGCTAATATAACTATTTGTGGCAGTCCATTACGAAATTTGTCAACGAGCCTTTGAAACGTTGCTGGTGCATTTTTCAGACCAAAGGGCATTCTGTTAAATACGTAAATGCCAAAAGGGGTTGTAAAAGCAGTTTTCAGTTTATCTGCATCGGACATTTTAATTTGCCAATATCCTGATTTTAAGTCTATGGTAGACATGAATGACGATACTTTTGCAGCATGTAGCAAATCGTCCATTCTTGGTAAAGGATATTTATCAGTTACGGTTATCGCATTTAGCCGACGATAATCAACACATACCCTTATATCGCCAGTTTTCTTTGGAATAAGCACAACTGGGAACGCCCAAGGGGATTCTATTTCGATAATTATTCCAGTATTAATAGAATGCTCCACATGTGGAATTGTTTCATTCGTATTTTCAAAAACGGATTGAAATTCTGCCAACAAATTTTCCACAACAAGTTTTTGATCATTTGATAGATTTTCGCCTTCAGAGCTTTTAAGTTTTAAATCAAACGAATTAATTTCAAAAATTTTATTGAATTTTTTATATGATTTATCATCAGTTTTTGTTCTTTTTAGTGGTGGAAAAAGATCCCAATCGTATACGTCGGTCTCTAAATCATCAGGAATACTTCCTTCAAAGATTTTATTAATGCCACCAGGAGAATAGTTATACGTTGATGTACTGTCAATACTTTTAGGGGTACATTTACCGTCGTTATGAGCTGTGTTTGATTTTTCGAACCAAGTTAAAAAGTTATCAACAGTAGTATGTTCAGAAATGTTTGCTTGAGTTAATGGTATAGATTTAATTAAAATAGGTTTATTTATCTTAAACTCAAATTGTACGTTAGGATCGTCTTTAAAATGCCAAGTTCTCTGAGCTAAATCAAGCACAATTCCCATTTGTTCAAGAAAGTCTATGCCAATTAAAGGTCGATTTTGACGTGCTTTAGGCAGACAGATGAATCGAATTCGTTTAAGACGTTTTCCAATTAAAATATTTACGATTGTTGAAAAAACGATTTCTTCACGTGGAACACCATATGCTTAAATAATTTCTGCTGAAACTTGTTGAAAATCTACATTTTTCTCTTTTAATTTTTGAAATAGCGAATAACCAGCAACACTTGTACGAGCAGCTGTATCAAAATATGCTTCACCATTTAGTCCGTTAATAGATATACCAACGGTCGGAATATCTCTTCCTACTACGGTAGTGTGGACTTAATTGAAATCTAACTTTTCTGGACTGGTCATTGGATTTCTTTTGTTACAATGTGGACAACTCGAGCGGTAATAACCGGGTAAACCACAACCGTAACAGTTTAAAATTGTTTCTTTAGTTTTAGGGTTTCCACTTCTGTCAGCTTCAGCTTCTGTCAGTTTTCTTCTAAAAGAATTTTAATATCTCTAGCCTTTTGTAGCAATTCTTGGAAAGAATTAATACCTTCTCTGGGAATCTTTTCTCTTATTGAAAGAAGCAGCTGAGAAAAAATTATATTTATCATTGTGTTTTCTGATAAACGTTCAGATAAATACGCAAAAAGTCTGCGCTTTTTACATATAAAGCTATCGGTAGACTAAAAAACTTTTTGTTTTTCTTGATTAATTTCTAAAAATATCCGCCAATCTGGCTTAGGCGGAGAAAACGCTTTACGTAGCAAATCAATTGCCATTTCAAAAGTAATGGCTTTGTTTTTGACGCCTTGCCACCAAGTAGAGGCATATCCTTCTAGTAATAACGGCAAGCTTGTTAAAGCCATTGCATCGGACACATTTTCTGCGTTTTTGTAAACTAATATGATAGCTATGAAGTCCTCAACTTTTGTGGCACTTCTGCCACCGTTAAAACGAGCGCTACATTTTACAAAAGTTGTTTTAGATTCATGCCTAATGTTTAGACCACATAGTAACTCCATAAATTGTCCTTGAGTTAATACAATATTGGCAGAACTACTACCAGAATTTTGTGAACAGCTTTGAGAAAAATCGCTGTGATTTTAGGGCATAGCACTTGGTTGATTTTGTATATTACCATTAACATTTGGTAACCCGGTTGTTGATCGTGAACCGATTGGAGTTGGATTTTGGGAAGCATTTTCTGTTCCAGATGAATTTTGCGGGTTATTTGACGTATTGCGTGGGCTTCTACGCATTTTGAAAATATATTGATTATATTGGGACAAACAAAAATTAAAAATATATTTTCGTAATTTTCAAACAGTTTTAAAAAAAATCTAACGTTTTCATCGATTTGAGTACTGTATTTAATTATATTTTCGTAATTTTCAAATAGTTTAAAAAAAAATCTAACGTTTTCATCGATTTGAGTACTGTATTTATTTTTCGTACCACACGGTATTTTATTTAAAATATGTATGTATACACAAAATCTATGTAGAATTGTTTTCTCCTAAAATTATTCTGCTGGTAATAATAACGTTACGATGATTTGTGAAACTCTCCTTATATTGAAAAATAATATTTTAAACAAACGAAGTGATGAATATGCCAACAACAATTATTACACAAATTCAATAAATGTAAAATAAATATACCGTTAGGATGCAACAACAAACGCTGTGAACAAATATTTTAAACCAACGAAAACAACAACAACTTAAACAGAATTTTATTTAAAACTTTGATCTGGTTTTCTTCTTAGACAACAATAGCAAAGCTGAATTTCTGGAATAAGATGTTTTGATGCTTCTGCGCAAAATTTACTTAAGATTCGAAAGACGTATCAATTTTGAAGATTTTTTCTTGTAGGTTTTTATGTTGGGCGCCAATGTAGGAGATGAGACTCGGTTTGAGTATGGATAACGACGTACATTAAAATAAAGGGATCCAAACCAAACAGAATAGACCAAGTTGACCTCAATTATTTTGAATATGTAAATTAATTTATTAATAACATAAATAATATAACTGCTGTTATATTCGCCCTCATATAATAAATTATTTTGTATATATGTATTTTAATAAAAAAATAAGGTTTAAAATTTTAGGCGTGTTTATTGATCAAGATCTCAGTATGGAATGAATGTAATTTCAGTTTGATCTATTCTTATATTTAAATTTTATGAAATGACAAAATAAAGTACAGAAATGAGTGAATGTTATAATGGAGAAATAAACAGTTACAAAATGATTTTTAACATATTAAAGAGCAAATGAGTGGAATTGTTTTTAAAAGTAAATGATATAAATTTAAGAATTACACTCAATGATACTTGTTAAAATAAAATACAGTAAAAGCAAAAATAATAATAATTTCAGGTTGTTAAGCTACATGAAATATTTTAGTTATATATATGGGAGAGCCGAAGAGGCAAGCAGCTCAAAAATCTTAGGGCAAAATTTTAACTTAGAAAGTTTTTTGTTGGTATTTCCCCTTCGAATTAATCAAGTTTCATACATCAGAACTTTAAAATTTTGACATGAAAAAATGGTTATTATCAGGTTGTTAGCCCAGCAAAAACTAGGTAATGACTTGCTCTTACTAAACAACATACTTTTCAATGACTACTACATATCGTCTGTCTAACTAAGAAGTATTTTAGTAATGACTTGATTTATAATGTGTTACGTAAGTACTTGATTTCAGACATTTGCTTAGATACACACACAACACAATTTCTTACTGCGAAATTTACTAGAAACCATTCAAATACATAACTTTTTATAATTCTCATTTAGTTTATCGCGCTTAGGGTATAAGTAATAATTATTTTGAAAAAAGCGGCAAAGCACTTCATTAACAAAGTGATGACTTATAGATTTTCACTGATTGTTAAATTTCAAATTAACGTATCTCAGAATAATCTAACCGAATTTTTGTCCTTAGAACATCCGAACGACTTTTGTAAGTCCATAATAGTAATGGGTTATTTAGGTTATTAAAATCAAGTACTTATATATTGCTATAGGAGTAAGTACTTATTTAAGTCCCTATTTATGAGCGACCGTAATAAGTACTTATACGAGTCCCTATTTGTAAGCGAGGGTGGTAAGTACTTGCCTCCAATGACATCGCCGTGTTAAAATAATGGGTTTAGATGCCAAATTGTAAGTAGTGAACAACTGTTTTCTAGTACTTTCAAGTCATTATAATGTAATGTGTTATTTTGCTGGGAGGCTACATGAAATTTTTTATTTATATATATGGGCGAGCCGCAGAGGCAAACATTTCAAAAATCTTAGGGTAAAAATTTAAATTAAAAAATAGTTTTATTGTATTGGCCCATCGAATCAATCAAGTTTCTTTCATCAGAACTTCAAAATTTTGAAATGAAAAAAATGGCTAATTTTCAGGTTGTTAAGCTACATGAAATATTTTAGTTATATATATAAGAGAGCCGAAGAGGCAAACGTCTCCAAAATCTTAGGGTAAAATTTTAACTTAGAAAGTGTTTTTTTTGTATTTTCCCTTCGTATCTATCAAATTTCTTTCATCAGAACATCTCAAAAATCTTAGGGTACAATTTTAACTTAGAAAGAGCTTGTTTTTTGTTTTTTCCATCGTATCTATCAAGTTTCTTACATCAGAACTTAAAAATTTTGACATGAAAAAAATTGGTTATTTTCAGGTTGTTAAGCTACATTGTAGGAGATGAGACTCGGTTTGAGGATGGATGACGACGTACATTAAAATATAGGGATCCAAACCAGACAGAATAGTCCAAGTTGACCTAAATTATTTTGAATATGTAAATTAATTTATTAATATGGGGCTTGAACTAACTGCTGTTATATTCGCCCTCATATAATAAATTATTTTATATACATGTATTTTAATAAAAAAATAAGTTTTTAATTTTTAGGCGTGTTTTGATATAAATTTAAGAATTACACTCAATGATACTTGTTAAAATAAAATACAGTAAAAGCAAAAATAAGCATGACACAGTTAAACAAATATAAACAATAAAAATTTATAAAACATAAAAGCAATAATATTGTAAATATAAAAAACATAAAAACTTCATTTAATATTTATATAAGGATCATTCACGTTACAACCTCCCCCTCTGCCTCAGCACGATGATGTGGCAGGATCTCAGTAGTATTTGCTATGTTGTCGTTGTCTTAGGGATTTACGTCTGCTATCTGAATTCTGTAATATGTTATTAGTCGTTGTTGTTCATCGTTGCCTATTATCTTCGGTAAAACTTTGTTTTGTTGCTATTGTATCAAGGTCGTTTACATTTGTTGTAGTTTGAATTTGAGTGTTGGTTGTAGTGTTTCTATCGGTTGCAGGACGACCACGTCGTCGTATGGGATAAATTGGTTTATCTGTGGATTTATCGTACGGTGTAAAATCAGATGCATGACAAGTTGCTAGTGGTGTGTCCGGGTTTTCTTCTGCAGCTATAGTATAACAAGTTCCTCTTTTGTTTATTATTTTATATGGACCATCTCGACGAGGTATAAACTTTGCTGTTATGTCTTTTGCAGCATTACTTAGCACATGGGTTGCCACTAGAACTTTGTCACCAATATTAAAATCAACTTGTGGTTTTCGCTTTAAATTCGCATAACCTTGTTATGGTCTTGCATTTTTTCGACAGCTTCTTTAGCTGTTTTAAGCGTATCAGCAAGTCTTAACAAATGTGTTGTGATCTGCGGAATAAAATTCTCATACACAATAATAGACCTCAAGTCATAATGTGCTTCCAAGGGACTTCTTAATTATCTACCAAAAGTTAGGTATGCTGCTGAGAAACCAGTGCTCTCACATTTTGAAGTATTCATTGCGAAACGTATCATCGGTAGTTTTAAATGCCACATTGTGTGTTCTTTACCAACACAAATTGCTAATTGTGTTTTAAGGTCACGATTTTTCCTTTCTACTGGGTTTGCCTTAGGGTGGTAAGCAGGAGTAAAAGTTTGATCAATGCCCAAACAAAAAGTTAGCTGTTGCATAATCGCAGAAATAAATTGACAGCCATTATCTGTATGTATTCTCCTTGGAACACCATAACGCAAAATAATTTCATTAAAAATGATAGTTGAACAATTCTCTGCCGTAGCTTCTTTCAACGCAAACAACTCCAACCAACGGCTACATATCTCCTCTATAACTAAGATCCACTTGTGACCTTTTTTGGTGCGAGGTAACGGGCCAACAAAATCTATGGCAATTACTTCAAACCTCTGGTTGCTTGCAACTGTACGATATAAGCCTGCCGGTTTCAAGTTTGTCGCTTTATATTTTTGGCATTCAGTGCAGTTTTTTACATATGCTGCTATTTCTGCTCTCATTGCCTGCCAATAATAGTGCGGAACAATACGCCTGATTGTCCTTTCAACACCATAATGTCCTGCAGTAGGATCATCGTGAAATTTTTGAAGGATATTGCTTCTCATTGACTTTGGTACTACTAGTTGCCCATTTTCGGAATCTTGATCCGAATAAAAACGATACAATACTCCGCCTATCATTATGTATCCTCGACTAGTATATCTATAGAGACTTTCATCATCAGTTTCAAATGATGTTATTATTCTTTTAATTTCTAAGTCTTCTTGTTGCGTCCTTCGTATGTCTGCTGAACCTTTTCGTGGGGAATCAATAGATATTGAACAACATTCACATGCTATATCCGAGTGATTTTCTATAGGACAAGGTGATCTAGATAATGTATCTGCCACAAATTTTGTCTCCCAGGTGTGTATCCAAATTTAATATTATAAGGTTGCAACTGCAGGGCCCATCTTGCTAAACGGCCAGTAGGCGATTTCAAACTGAAAAGCCATTTTAACGGTTGGTGGTCGGTTAAAACTGATATTTCCGAACCTTCAATATATTCACGAAACTTTTTAACAGCCCAAACAACAACTAATGCTTCACGCTCCGTTGTTAAGTAATTCCTTTCAGCTGGAAGAAGTAGACGACTGGCATATTCTATAGGGTGTTCATTTTCTTTCTCCCCCTGGAGTAGAACAGCTCCGAGTGCATAATTACTTGCATCAGTTTTCAGAAAAAAAGGTTTGTTTTCATCTATTTGTTGTAAAATTGGTGGAGATACCAAACAGCCTTTTAATTTTTCAAACGCATTTTGTTCTAAATCATTTCATTTCCATTTTATATTTTTCTTAGTTAAATTTGACAAAGGGTTTGAAATTTCCGCAAAATTTGGTATGAATCTTCGATACCACGAACATGTTTGTAAAAATGAAATTAATTGTTTTAAATTTTTAGGATGGGGTCTCTGTAGAATAGCTGCAATTTTCTCTTCATCGGGTTTTAAGCCATTTACAGTTAAAACGTGCCCCAAATATTTGACCTCAGGTCTACAAAAGTTGCATTTTTCACGGTTTAATTGGAGCTTAAATATTTTAATTCTTTCTAATGTTTTTCCTAAATCATTTATGTGGGGTTCAAAATCTTTTGAGCAAATAATTATATCATCCAAATAGCTAATATAACTATTTGTGGCAGTCCATTACGAAATTTGTCAACGAGCCTTTGAAACGTTGCTGGTGCATTTTTCAGACCAAAGGGCATTCTGTTAAATACGTAAATGCCAAAAGGGGTTGTAAAAGCAGTTTTCAGTTTATCTGCATCGGACATTTTAATTTGCCAATATCCTGATTTTAAGTCTATGGTAGACATGAATGACGATACTTTTGCAGCATGTAGCAAATCGTCCATTCTTGGTAAAGGATATTTATCAGTTACGGTTATCGCATTTAGCCGACGATAATCAACACATACCCTTATATCGCCAGTTTTCTTTGGAATAAGCACAACTGGGAACGCCCAAGGGGATTCTATTTCGATAATTATTCCAGTATTAATAGAATGCTCCACATGTGGAATTGTTTCATTCGTATTTTCAAAAACGGATTGAAATTCTGCCAACAAATTTTCCACAACAAGTTTTTGATCATTTGATAGATTTTCGCCTTCAGAGCTTTTAAGTTTTAAATCAAACGAATTAATTTCAAAAATTTTATTGAATTTTTTATATGATTTATCATCAGTTTTTGTTCTTTTTAGTGGTGGAAAAAGATCCCAATCGTATACGTCGGTCTCTAAATCATCAGGAATACTTCCTTCAAAGATTTTATTAATGCCACCAGGAGAATAGTTATACGTTGATGTACTGTCAATACTTTTAGGGGTACATTTACCGTCGTTATGAGCTGTGTTTGATTTTTCGAACCAAGTTAAAAAGTTATCAACAGTAGTATGTTCAGAAATGTTTGCTTGAGTTAATGGTATAGATTTAATTAAAATAGGTTTATTTATCTTAAACTCAAATTGTACGTTAGGATCGTCTTTAAAATGCCAAGTTCTCTGAGCTAAATCAAGCACAATTCCCATTTGTTCAAGAAAGTCTATGCCAATTAAAGGTCGATTTTGACGTGCTTTAGGCAGACAGATGAATCGAATTCGTTTAAGACGTTTTCCAATTAAAATATTTACGATTGTTGAAAAAACGATTTCTTCACGTGGAACACCATATGCTTAAATAATTTCTGCTGAAACTTGTTGAAAATCTACATTTTTCTCTTTTAATTTTTGAAATAGCGAATAACCAGCAACACTTGTACGAGCAGCTGTATCAAAATATGCTTCACCATTTAGTCCGTTAATAGATATACCAACGGTCGGAATATCTCTTCCTACTACGGTAGTGTGGACTTAATTGAAATCTAACTTTTCTGGACTGGTCATTGGATTTCTTTTGTTACAATGTGGACAACTCGAGCGGTAATAACCGGGTAAACCACAACCGTAACAGTTTAAAATTGTTTCTTTAGTTTTAGGGTTTCCACTTCTGTCAGCTTCAGCTTCTGTCAGTTTTCTTCTAAAAGAATTTTAATATCTCTAGCCTTTTGTAGCAATTCTTGGAAAGAATTAATACCTTCTCTGGGAATCTTTTCTCTTATTGAAAGAAGCAGCTGAGAAAAAATTATATTTATCATTGTGTTTTCTGATAAACGTTCAGATAAATACGCAAAAAGTCTGCGCTTTTTACATATAAAGCTATCGGTAGACTAAAAAACTTTTTGTTTTTCTTGATTAATTTCTAAAAATATCCGCCAATCTGGCTTAGGCGGAGAAAACGCTTTACGTAGCAAATCAATTGCCATTTCAAAAGTAATGGCTTTGTTTTTGACGCCTTGCCACCAAGTAGAGGCATATCCTTCTAGTAATAACGGCAAGCTTGTTAAAGCCATTGCATCGGACACATTTTCTGCGTTTTTGTAAACTAATATGATAGCTATGAAGTCCTCAACTTTTGTGGCACTTCTGCCACCGTTAAAACGAGCGCTACATTTTACAAAAGTTGTTTTAGATTCATGCCTAATGTTTAGACCACATAGTAACTCCATAAATTGTCCTTGAGTTAATACAATATTGGCAGAACTACTACCAGAATTTTGTGAACAGCTTTGAGAAAAATCGCTGTGATTTTAGGGCATAGCACTTGGTTGATTTTGTATATTACCATTAACATTTGGTAACCCGGTTGTTGATCGTGAACCGATTGGAGTTGGATTTTGGGAAGCATTTTCTGTTCCAGATGAATTTTGCGGGTTATTTGACGTATTGCGTGGGCTTCTACGCATTTTGAAAATATATTGATTATATTGGGACAAACAAAAATTAAAAATATATTTTCGTAATTTTCAAACAGTTTTAAAAAAAATCTAACGTTTTCATCGATTTGAGTACTGTATTTAATTATATTTTCGTAATTTTCAAATAGTTTTAAAAAAAAATCTAACGTTTTCATCGATTTGAGTACTGTATTTATTTTTCGTACCACACGGTATTTTATTTAAAATATGTATGTATACACAAAATCTATGTAGAATTGTTTTCTCCTAAAATTATTCTGCTGGTAATAATAACGTTACGATGATTTGTGAAACTCTCCTTATATTGAAAAATAATATTTTAAACAAACGAAGTGATGAATATGCCAACAACAATTATTACACAAATTCAATAAATGTAAAATAAATATACCGTTAGGATGCAACAACAAACGCTGTGAACAAATATTTTAAACCAACGAAAACAACAACAACTTAAACAGAATTTTATTTAAAACTTTGATCTGGTTTTCTTCTTAGACAACAATAGCAAAGCTGAATTTCTGGAATAAGATGTTTTGATGCTTCTGCGCAAAATTTACTTAAGATTCGAAAGACGTATCAATTTTGAAGATTTTTTCTTGTAGGTTTTTATGTTGGGCGCCAATGTAGGAGATGAGACTCGGTTTGAGTATGGATAACGACGTACATTAAAATAAAGGGATCCAAACCAAACAGAATAGACCAAGTTGACCTCAATTATTTTGAATATGTAAATTAATTTATTAATAACATAAATAATATAACTGCTGTTATATTCGCCCTCATATAATAAATTATTTTGTATATATGTATTTTAATAAAAAAATAAGGTTTAAAATTTTAGGCGTGTTTATTGATCAAGATCTCAGTATGGAATGAATGTAATTTCAGTTTGATCTATTCTTATATTTAAATTTTATGAAATGACAAAATAAAGTACAGAAATGAGTGAATGTTATAATGGAGAAATAAACAGTTACAAAATGATTTTTAACATATTAAAGAGCAAATGAGTGGAATTGTTTTTAAAAGTAAATGATATAAATTTAAGAATTACACTCAATGATACTTGTTAAAATAAAATACAGTAAAAGCAAAAATAATAATAATTTCAGGTTGTTAAGCTACATGAAATATTTTAGTTATATATATGGGAGAGCCGAAGAGGCAAGCAGCTCAAAAATCTTAGGGCAAAATTTTAACTTAGAAAGTTTTTTGTTGGTATTTCCCCTTCGAATTAATCAAGTTTCATACATCAGAACTTTAAAATTTTGACATGAAAAAATGGTTATTATCAGGTTGTTAGCCCAGCAAAAACTAGGTAATGACTTGCTCTTACTAAACAACATACTTTTCA